>JAECWL010000016.1:0-742500 GCA_018150545.1 Drosophila ercepeae | reverse complement strand
TCTCCACCACGATAACGCCCCCAGCCACACGGCCTTCGTCGTCACCACCTTCTTGACCCAGAAGAAGATCTCAGTTGTGCCCCAGCCTCCTCACAGCCCTGACTTAGCTCCGTGCGACTTTTTTTTGTTCCCCCTACTGAAGAGAGAGCTAAAGGGAAAACACTGGGAGTCGGTGGAGAACATCCAAGCTCGCGTAACAAGGTTCCTGAAAGGCATTTCTGTCGAGGAGTTTCAGGGTGCTTTCCAGGCGTGGCATGCACGTCTCCGCAAGTGTATTGACGCAGGAGGGGACTATTTTGAAGAATTTTAATAATTTGTACTGATTGGATCAACAAATATATTTTTCTTAGAAAATGCGCATTACTTTCATAATGCACCCTGTAATGTGTTGTTTAAGAGAGACGGAGCAGAAATAGTAAGAGCATCTAGTGCCAAGTAGTGTTTAGAGCCAAACGTAAGTTAGATCTCTACTATGCGGAAGAAGAAGTGAGAACTGCCAAGTATTAAGTCAAACGCATAACGACCTCAAAGAATGGCATGAGCGATTTGGCCATCTCAACAAAAAGGACTTCAAAGCTGTCATACAACGAGGTATGGTAAAGGGAGTAAAAGTAAACAGAAGTGGAAGTTTATCACAATGCGAAGTCTGCATTAAGGGGAAGCAATCTCAGATGCCGTCCCAACGTCTTCGAATTGGCGCACTGCGACGTATGTGGTCCCATGCGTGTGCACAGTCAAGGTGGCAGCCGTTATTTCGTAACGTTTATAGACAACCATTCAAGGTGGTGCGAGATCAAGGCAAAATCGGAAGTTTTAGAAAAATTCAAGGAGTTTCAAAACTTTGCCGAGAGGAAGACTGAAGAGGTATTCAGTACGAGGTCACTGTCGAGTACTTCCCACAGCAAAACGGAGTAGCTGAGCGTAAGAATATGATGCTAGTAGAAATGACGCGCTGTATGATGATACAGGCAGCCCCACCTCCTAGATATGGGGCTAAAGGAATCAACACTGCAAATTACATAAGGAACAGATGTCCGTCGGGTAGCCTGTGTGGCAAAATACCATTTAAACTGTGGAATAGACAAATTCCAGTACTGTAACATCTCCGTACGTTTGGGCAAATTGAGTTTTCGCTCAACCAACGACCAAAAGGCAAGATTACTCCAAGATCGAGTTCGTGCAAATTCATAGGATACTGCAATTATGCAAATGCATACAGGCTGTATGACCCGGGAGCAAGAACTGTGCTGAAGAGTCACCATTTGGTAAAGACAGCACCTTTGAAAAATTTACGGAAAGGGATGGAATGAACCTGAAGAGCGTGCCCACGAGTCAATAATAAACTGATACCGGGAGTGAAGGTTCATCAGAGGAAGTCCATCCGCAGGTACAAATGAAGCGTGGACCTGGCACGTCAATAAAACAGCGTTGAGGTAAGCCTGGTAGACCAAAATTAATCCACATTCAGATTGTTGCAGCTACAAGTAAATCTGAATCGGAAGATGAGTTCTTCGAATCCAAATCTTTAGTAAGAAACATCATCGAGATGACAGCATAAGATGTTCTCAAAGGAGCACATGGGCCTGTGTGGAACAACGCCATGTTGACCGAGTACAGTGCTCTCCAGAGGAGCCGCACATGGCAAGTTGTAAGACGCCAGAATGAAATAAAAGTTATCGATACCAAGTGGGCGCAAAGCGCGGCTGGTAGCCAGAGGATTTACGCATAGAGAGGGGATTGACTAAAAAAAACGTATTCCCCCGTTAACATGAAAGACCTGGCTAAGTTGTTGAATTGTTTGAGAATCTAAATCTTCCAAAACATAGAAGAAGAGTTTTTCGATGAGCCAGCCGAAATACGAGATGGATGTTTTGTAGAAATTCAACATGGAAAATTGCAAACCAGTAAGAACACCAATGAACGTGAGAGAGAATCTATTAGTCAAGATGTGCCCGCAAACTGAAGAAGAGAAAGCTGAGTTATTGAACATCCCGTACCAGAGTTTGGTTGGAGCCTTAATGTGGCTAAAGTATCGCGTAAAGTATCGCGAATTTTGAATTTTCGCGGAATAAATATAATCGAATTTAGATTTTTTTGTGGCGTTATGTTGGTACTAATGTTTGTCACTTATACCTACAAGCTCGGCCATTTTGAATGTTCACTTAATTGTTGACAGCTGCTTTGCTTGCACGTGTTTTGGATCGACTTCGATTTTCGTGACAAAATTGCTCAATTGCAACCAAAAATAGCATCGCAAAAACATTGCCAAAGAGATGTTGCACTCTGTTCGCGACGACCCAAATTTGCTCCAGAGGGTCAATCGTGGGTTTATGGTTATGACGTGGAAACCAAAGCTCAATCATCCCAATGGAAGCTGACGCACGAACCAAGACCGAAAAAAGCGTGCCAAGTTGGGTCGAATGTGAAAGTTTTGCTGACAGTTTTCTTCGATTGCAGGGCATGACAGTTTTCTTTAATTGCAGGGGCGTGGTGCATCATGAATTCTTACCACAGGGTAGAACGGTCTATGAGGAAAATTATTTGCAAGTTATGCGCAATTTGCGCCAAGCACTCCGCCAGAAACGCTCGGACTTGTGGAAGAACAAAAATTGGCTTTTGCACCACGATAACGCCCCTGCTCACACATCGTTGCTTGTGCGCGACTTTTTTTCCAAATACAACACACTAATGATGCCACAGCCACCGTATTCCCCAGATCTGGCCCCCTGTGACTTTTTCTTGTTCCCTAAACTGACGAGGCCCATGAAAGGACGACGTAACGCTACGATTGACGAGATAAAGACGGAATCGAACTGAGGACTAAAATATTTATTCTGTCTTTTTGGAATGTTAAATGTAAGTACTGGCTGTCTATATTGCCATTAATAAGGTTTTGGAGGAAAACAACGCCCAGCATCTTTCTACTATTGGTTAAGGAAAATAATTTGATTAGAAGGAATCTGTTAAAATAAGAGGGGACGTGAAGATTTGCACCCCAGTTGAGCCCCCTAATAGCAAACACCAAAAAGTTATTTTGAACGGATTCAATGCGATCTTGATAAACCCAACACTGAGGGCTCCAGATGCATGACCTGTACTCGAGTATTGGACGTACTAAATCTTTAGTAGAACGTATACGTATCTACGTATAAGCTTTTAGTTATATAAGGGTCATTGAATTCACTAGACCATATTTTAAAGAAGACTAGCACATCCTTGGCTTTATTGCAGAAGTGGATTTGTATTGAAGAAAAAGCTTAACATCGTCTGCATACATAAGAACCACAGAATTGGTAAGAGCAGTCATTAATAAAAACAGTGAAAAGTAACGGCCCAAGATGGCTTCCTTGTGGGCAATTCAGACTAAAGCTTATATTGGGCAGAAGTGGATTTGTATTGAAGAAAAAGCTTAACATCGTCTGCATACATATAGTAAGAACCACAGAATTGGTAAGAGCAGGGAGTAAGTCCTAAATAAAAGCAGTGAAAAGTAACGGCCCAAGATGGCTTCCTTGTGGGACTCCCGATGTAGCTCTAAAAAGGCGAGAGTGTACTTTTTTTAAAAGGATACGTTGTGTTCTCCCAGCTAAGTAGCTGGAGTTGGAGCTGGAGAAGGTCTTAGGGAAATCCAAGACATTAAGTTTACACAAAAGGAGTGAGTGGTTGACAGAGTCAAATGCTTTACGGAAGTCCGTCTAGATGACATCTGTTTGAAGGCCATTACGGAAGCCAGGTACATGGGGTTTGTGGTGGTGGAGCGACGCTTTATGTCGAGAAATACGAGTAGTTGAACTGCAGAGGTGTTGCAGATTTGGTGTGACCAATTTTTCAAAAAGCTTTGGATTTGCTGACAATTTAGAGATTCCTCAATAGTTTGTAGCATCTGATTTTCTTCCTCTTTTATGAAGAAGAATTATGAAAGATTTCTTACACATGTGGGGAAAGATCATAATTTCCAGAGACAAAGCGAAAAGTTTTAGAAGAGGTCTGCAGAATGGCTTAGCGCAGTTTTTCAGTACACAGCCAGGAGCACCATCAGGACCTGGCGAATAGATTGTTTGTTTCTTCAGAAGATCCGATAACACACTGATTTCGGCGAAAGATGGTCTGAAAATAAGTTTAACTGATTGAATGTTATATGAATAAGGCTGATTCATAACTGTAGGAAGTGAGTACGTTGTTTGAAAGAAAGTTGCGAATAGATCGGCAATACCCTGATCAGTAGTCGCGGAGTTTTTAAATGAAAATAGGGATGGGGGAGAAGATACATGCTTACGCTTAGTGTTCACAAAATTATAAAACTGTTTCGGATCCTATGTAAACTGGATCCGACAGCGGTTTATATAATTCTTATAACACTCAGCGTTATGCACGATGAAGTTTGACTGAGCTATTGAAACTGAGTAACTTGAAAAAGTAATATTGCCGCCACTTTTTTTTTATATCTTATAAGGAGTCTGTTTAATGGCACGCAAGGGTCGAAGAAAGCGTTAAGCGTTTTGTAGAATGTTTCTAAAGTGATATTAATATCGGTGCATTCCCAGAGATCGGACCAATCGAATGTATAAATTAAATTGCTTAGTCTCTGAAAGTCAACCTTACGAAAGCAACGAGTTTTATGAGCTCCATGGCGAGGCTGACACCTCAAGTGTTGAGCGCTTCAAGGATCTTCTGGGGTCGAAAGATCGTAGAAACGCTTAACAAAAATAAGGAACCACAACCAATGTTCACAACCGAGTTGGAGCCAGAGAGCCAGACACTGAAAAAAATGAAGTTCACCCAAATTACAATTTCAGCTCCTACTGCATCGGAGTATCACAGTGGAAGAGCCACACAAGTGCAATCGCCCAGTGCATTACACTAACTGCTATGGTAAGAATATGACCACACTAATGCTGTACGCTGAAATCTATTTGCGTAGTTTGTAGTGAAGCTCATAGCACAGCGAACAAGAAATATGCAGCAGCTGCGGTGAAAGTCACACAGCGAACTGGCGCGGCTGTGTTGTTTACAAGGAACTAAAGAGCCTCCTTAACAAACGTGGAGAATTAATACGCGCTCAGACCACCCATATCAGTCACACTCTGCCACAATCGGGCCCCTCGACATAGCACAAAAGTCGACTACTAATCAGAAAAAACAGAAAATAACTACCCTGAACGCACAAACGCAGCATATAACTGGCACTGAAACGTTAATGATATCACTTCAGTAAACCCTAAAAGAGTTTATGACATTCATGCAAACCTCAATGCCACCCATATGCAAACCCTAAATATTCTGAT
The DNA here is from genome assembly GCA_018150545.1 of Drosophila ercepeae. NCBI lineage: Eukaryota > Metazoa > Arthropoda > Insecta > Diptera > Drosophilidae > Drosophila > Drosophila ercepeae. The sequence continues at coordinate 737,215 of JAECWL010000016.1, read as the reverse complement.
ATAGCTTTTTGTGTCATCCAAATCAATATTATGTCTCCACCTCAAATATCAATGTGGAACTTGAATGGCCTTTCACGGCATAAGCTCGAACTTGCCCTGTTCTTATTCGAAAAAAATATTGAAGTCATGCTCTTCTCCGACACACATCTAACAGACAAGCATAACTTCCATATTCCAGGATACTTATTCTACGCCACAAACCATCCGGACGGAAAAGCTCATGGCGGCACTGGTATACTTATCAGAAGAACCGAAATGGACTACCTGAAATCCACTTACATAAGCATGCAATGCAGCAGCGTCCCCGTCACTCTGGCCGCAGTCTACTGCCCACCTCGCTTTGTAGTTTCTGAGGACGAATTCTTGGAATTTTTCAACTCACTCGGTGAGCGATTCATAGAGGCCGGTGACTACAATGCCAAGCATACGCATTGGGGATCGCGCCTTTTGACCCCAAAGGGCAAATAACTTTACAACGCGCTAATTAAGTCGCGAAACAAGCTCGATTATGTGACTCCGGATAGGTCTTTATACTGGTACTGGCAGATCCAAATAAGCTCCCGGATCTGATTGACTTCGCAATAACAAGAAAGATCCCAAGAAATAATATTACGACCGAACTCACTTGCAGAACTATCATCTGATCACTCTTCAGTTCTATTTACTTCTCAGGCATCGACCACATATACTGAGCGGCCCTACAGGCTGACAGACAAAAGGACCAACTGGGCAAGGTACGCGAAATATGTTTGTACTCATAAGGAACCGACTCAAACAGTATTCACCAATTAGGACGTTGAAAGCCTGGTCAAATCGATCGAGGAAATACTTGTTGCTGCAGCCAAGGCCTCTTACCTTCTAGACATACAGTCAATGACAAATCATAGCTTGACAAATCGTGAAATCGAACAGCTAGTTCTTGAAAAACGAGGACTAAGAAGAAAATGGCAGAATCACAGATTCCAACAGCTAAAGAAAAACTAAAAATAGCTACACGTAGACTAACCAGGGCACTTAAGCTTAAGGAAGCAAACGCCGAGCATCTATATATTAAAGAACTATCGCCCACCAGCGAAAACAACCGTTTGTGGAAAGAACACAAAAATATTTAGCCACCGGCAGAAACAGTCGTTCCATTGCGATGCCCCTCTGGAAGCTGGATACGAAACGACCAAGGCTCTGTCTTGTTTAATGCGTTCGCCGATCACCTGCAGAAAGTATTCCAGCCAAATCCTGCTAGCAACCAGCTCATTTGTCTTACCTGCAGTCATTAAAAATTACAACCTATATCATAAAAGCCCAAAAAATCACCTGGACATGACTTGGTGACACCAAAAATTATCATAGAACACCGTGTGCCGTTCTGACCTTATGCCATCTCTTCAACGCCATTATGAAACTTGGACACTATCCCCAAAGGTGGAAAAAGGTGGTCATACTAATGAATCCCAGGCAGGCAAAGACAAAACGCAACCCTCATCCAAGTGACGAATCAGTCTCCTAACGTGTCTCTCGAAACTGTTTGAAAAGGAATTTTTAAAACAACTAACTCTCTACATTAAAAGGCGAAATACAATTACATCGCATCAATTTGGCTATCGAAAAATTCATGGAACGATCGAACAGGTCAATCGCATCACAAACGAAATTCGTACCACTACTGGGCTCCGTTCTTTACACCCTATACACACCATACATACCTACAAACTATCAGCTTACAACCTCTACCGCAATACGTAGCCTATCTGGATGCCAAGCGAAGGCAACAGAACAACTTGCTTGTCATCTTAAAAAATTGGAAAGACCCAGTACCCTGAATAATACATTCATCCCACAAGCAGACGTAGTAACGTATTTGGCGTTCACCTAGATAGACGCCTTACCTGGCGGCGACATAAAGAATCTAAGTGGACTCATATAAAGCTTAATGCAGCCAATCTTCACTGGCTTATAAATTGCAACTCTCCTCTTAGTCTGGAATACAAACTACTCCTCTATAATACCGTGCTGAAACCCATCTGGACATACGGCTGTGAACTATGGGGAAACGCTTCAAAAACCAACATTTAAATCATACAGCGAGCTCAGTCAACGATTCTGCAAACTATCACTGGGGCACCATGGTACCTACGCAGCGAAAGCATCCGAAGAGACCTCCATATAAATCTTGTCAACGAGGAAATCTCGATCAAAAAGAGTAAACACCAAGCAAAACTTGCGGCACACAAAAATTCTCTCGCGAAGTCGCTTACCTGAGTCTGCAGCCAGAGCCCACTAAAGCGCAAAAATTCTCCAGCCCAGCAAATAAATCCTAGGGCCTTCTCTAAGTAATACAATTACTTCATATTGTAATCAATCTAAGTTATATAATGAGATTTAATGAGAATAAGACCCAATAAATAACATTATAAGTTCGCAAACAAAACAAGTAAGGTAGCAGCAGTCGAGTTTCCCGATTGCAAAATACCCTGTACCCTTAGACATGCTTACAATTTATTTATTTATTATCAATAAATAAATGAAACAATATTCTATTAGAAAAGAGGACCATAACAATATAAATTTGGTATGATTTTGGTTATGAAAATAAGTTTCGTGTGTCATAAAGCCATACACATTTCGCTGTCAACGTCGCAGTCGGCGTCGCGCAATGCCTGTTTTGCTGCGCTTCTGCTTCCCTTGCCATAGATTTTGCATGTGGCATAACTTTCGTGTTTCTTATCCGATTTGGTTTAAATTTAAAAATTAGATAGCTTTTATAACCACCAACGCATATGCCGAATTGCATAACATTAGGTTAATAATTGTGGGCGTGGCAGTTTTTTGCGGTTTGCGGGGAGCGTGGTCGTGGCAGTTTTTTGCTGATTGCGGGGGAGCGGGGGGTGATATCAAAAGAAAACAACAAATTTGTACTGCGTATGGTAATTACCTATCCAACGATATATGGCACATGTCTGTAGCTCTTGTAGTTTCTGAGATCTAGGCGTTGATACGGACAGACGGACGGACGGACGGACAGACGGACAGACGGACATGGCTATATCGACTCGGCTATTGATGCTGATCAAGAATATATATACTTTATGGGGTCGGAGATTCTTCCTTCTGCCTGTTACATACATTTGCACCATGTTATGATACCCTTTTCACCCATTTTTAATGGGTACAGGGTATAAAAACAGTCGAAAAGTTGCGTTCTCAGAATTTCTATTTCACAACCGTTATTAAATTAGTCTTCTGTATAACAAAGTTGAAAAGGGAAAACAAGAAAGACCACGAAAGAGACAAAAAGCCGAGTGTGTACAAAGTAAAAGCCCGCTTAAAAGAGCACAAGTAATAAGTAACGAGAGCGTTGGCGCAGTTTTAGAAAAATGAGAGTGTGGTAAAGAAGGACCGATAATGTCACGGGATGAAAGCAATGACGTTACAGTTCAAATGCATCAACTCATACAGTTGTTGGCATTAAAGGTCGAAGTTGACAAACGAAGAGAAACCCAAACGAAAAAATCAGTTGACAATTTTGAGCAAACCGTGAGTGATTTTGATGGCTTTTCAGTGTCTGTCGTAAAGTGGTTCGAAATATTTGAACGTAATGCTGATGCCTACAAGCTGTCTGAAAAACAAAAGTATGTACAAGCGAGGGGAAAAATGACTGATGGGCCTAAGTTGTTTTAAGAGTCAGAGTGAGTAAGTGATTTTGAAGAGCTCAAAAAGAAACTCATAAAAGAATTTGAGTGCAGTTGGAACAGTGCCGATATACATAAGTTGTTGCGCGAACGAAAAAAGAAAAGCTCAGAGTCTTTCCATGAATATATGCTGAGCATGAAAAAACTAGCGAGTATCGGAAATGTCGAAGATGCTGCCGTGTTGCGTTATGTTGTAAACGGTCTCAATATAAAAAGCGAATTTAAATATGTTATGTTTCGTTGTACGTCGTATAAAACGCTCAAAGAGGAATACCAATTTATGAACTAGCTCGCGAGCAGGAAAATAAGACCTCAGAAAAAAGTTCGGGGACAGCTATAAACAAACAAGCAAACAGAGAAAAAAAGAAGGAATTTTTTTTTAACTGTGGCTCATCGGAGCATAAGAGAAAAAATTGCGTCACGGAAGCTAAATGCTTCAGTTGCAACGAGAACGGTCATATTGCGCGTGATTGCAAAAAGAAAGTCGAGACAGTGCAAATAATTTTGGATCGTAGCCGCGTCAAAACAATTGCTATAAATGGTGTAAGAGTTAAAAGCCTGGTCGACACAGGCTCTGATGTAACAATTGTAAACGAGCACGTGCTAAAAAAATTTAAAAATGTTAAAATTAACAAATACAAGTCTACGTTGCGCGAGTTACCGTTTGCAACCGGCACACAGACCCTCCAGCTAAGCCACCCCGGCTTACCCTAGAAGTTGGACAAAGTAACCAAAATATAAACAACGGATTTAATTAGGCCACACAACGACCGTTCAGCGAACGGCCGTTGCCACCAGCGAAGAAACGTTTACATGACACTTGGACAGGAAACCCCTACTCCTCCGGACTGGGTAATAGGACCACGACTCAGCAAAGAATTGACCCACTCAAGAGTGGACTACACAGGAACTACACACACTTAGGAAATTCGACCACTAGACTCACCCACTCAAGAGTCTGCAACGCAGCATTTATGGATTAGTACTTACAATGTAATATTTAAGACACTATGTATTTCCTATGTACTTCTCGCAGCGGAGGTCTAATTGTGACCCGAGCTAGAATATAGAATCAGTTCAGAATTTTGTATCAAACCAACCACACGTCTTCTGATTTAAAAACTCGGGAATTCGGGAAGAAACTTCAACTTCAACTTCAACTTCAACCTCAAAGGATTCCGCATTCCTGGATCATAACTGGCGCAGCCGACGACTTCGAACCAAGATGGATCTATGGATGATACTGTTGTAAGCACACACACACACAGACTAAACTAGATGGGCACTTGTGAGTAGAAATTCTTTAATATGAGTGGATAAATACAAAAAAAAAAGTGCGACATGGAAAGAGCAAGAGAAAGTTTTATTGTATGTGGAAATCAAGAATTATGTGTACAATGGTCAAAGAAAAAAAAAATAAAATAAAAAAAAAAAAAAAAAAAAAGAAAAGAAAGATAAAATAAAATAAAATACTAAAAAATAATATAAGAGTTGGCCAAATAATTGTTGATATCCACAGTACGTGTAATATTTTTTTTTTTTTTTTTTTTTATCTTTGATCTTCAACCCCGACGGACGTGTTTTTAACAAAGCTCCAGTTAATATTGAAGTCTAAGTGCAAAATTCAAGCCCAAGTGAAACCATTAAATAAAAGCGAAAAGACGCTAATACATATTTATATGTGTTTCAAAAAAACCCTATATACTCATGTAAAAAAAAATATAAACAAAAACAAGTGAAAACAATAAACTAAACAAAATATGAGCGCACCCGGCGCTCAAAATCAGAAGCGAGAGCTTCAAGCAAAACAAAAAAAAACAACTCCTACATCTCACTCACCCACATATCAAATCACACAAACAATTATCAAAACTTGCACCCGCAGAGTGATGAAAGAGCGCGATCTTGCTCTCCAGCATTGGAGAGACCCAACAATTACTCTCAGCAACGAAGACCAGAATGCGCGCCAAATTTACCCGCGCGTATACCAACAACAACTTCCGCGATACAAATGAACACACACTCAACTCTCCCGCTCACAGCAGTTACGCTCTCAACTCTCCCACTCTCAACTCTTCCGCTCTCAACAACCTCAGACACAAATACCACAACTACAGCAACTATAGCAACAACAACCACAGTTTGCTATGCTTCAATGCCGATACGCTCTTCCTCAGCGAATATTAAAACACCCACAACCTCAATACCCGCTCCAACAACAATAAACAAAACTCAATCCTCTCTCCCAAACAAACAAAACTTAAAACGTCACCGAGAAAATCAGTCTCCAAACGGTTCCAAAGATCTTTTAAATGGCAACAAGAAACAGAAGAATAAAACTCAAACCGCTACTCAAAAAACTCTCAAAGAGTACTGGCTAGCCGACCCAAACTCAAGCAACCGCTTTGAGTTACTAGCACAAGATGATGAAGACGAAAACCAAACTGACAATGGGACAAATGCAACGATAAATACGCAAATGCAAATTGAGCACAAAAAAGCAAAACCCCCCCCCATATATGTTCAAAATGTTGAAAACATTTACGCACTAACTACTGCTTTAAATTCATTAAAAGAAACACGATATGAACTTAAAGCACTGTCAACTAATGAAATAAAAATACAGCCACTAGAAACTACTCACTACCACAACATATCAGAGAGGATTTATGGTAATCCTTCGTAATGTCCATCACGCTACAGACAAAGAAGATATTATAAATGAACTAGCTCAACAAGGGCATGAAGTTATAAATTTACACAATACCCAGCGCTCCAAACAACCATTGCCTCTATTCTCTATTGAACTTAAAATGAAAGAAAATAATAAAGACATCTATAAAATTGAGCACCTTCTTCACTGCAAAGTAATTTTCGAGCCACCGCGACCAAAGCGAACACTTCCCCAATGTACAAACTGCCAAAAATATGGACATACCAAAAACTACTGCACCAAAGACCCAACTTGTGTAAAGTGCGCTGGAAAACACAGCTCCTCATCGTGTACTATAAATACAAGATCGGACCGAACAAGTATTAAATGTGCATTATGCAGTGAAAACCACACTGCAAACTATAAAGGTTGTATGGTGTTCAAAGCACTGCAAATCAAAAAATACGCAACTCTCCGGAAGAAAGAAATACCGGTAACAGAAACAAATCATCAAACGACACAATACAGTACAACAAATAACGTAGCAATCTTAAAGACGCCAGCTATATCCTATGCCGAAGTCTTAAATAGAAACCAAGTAACTAGCCATCAAACCAACTCAGCAATCCAAAATGCTAGTGTACCTGATATACAGCCTGCTCCAACTCAATTAAGCCAAACCGCACAAAATGATTTTGACAAACTAAAACAATTGATGAAACAATTAATAGCCCAAATGACAAATATGATGAACATTGTCACGCTCCTAGTATCTAAACTTGACAAATAAACACCTAACAATCGCCATCTGGAATGCTAACGGACTTTCACGCCATTTACTTGAACTAAAAACATTCTTAAATGAAAAGCTAATTGACGTCATGCTCATTTCTGAAACTCACTCAACTGAGAAAACCTATATAAACATACCTGACTATAATATATTCTCTACTAATCACCCGGACGGTAAGGCCCATGGTGGTACTGCAGTAATAATTAAAAAAAGCATAAAGTGCATAGAGCTCGATGGATTCAAAAAGGACTACATACAGGCTACTACTATATCGACCTCAGACACAACGGGTCCAATAAATATATCTGCAGTTTATTGCCCACCTAAATTTAACAATACAAAAAACCAATACCTCGATTTTCTAAAATCACTGGGAAATCGGTATTTGGCAGGAGGTGACTATAATGCCAAACACATAACATGGGGGTCCAGACTTACCACTGCAAAGGGAAAACAATTGTATGAAGCAATAAGAAGCAATAATAGCCGTGCCTTAAGCACAGGCGAGCCGACTTACTGGCCAACTGACATAAACAAACTACCGGACTTAATTGACTTCTGCATTACAAAAAATATAACTTGCGATAACCTAACAATAAAATCATGCCTAGACCTCTCCTCCGACCATTCCCCAATATTAATTACGTTACATGGTGGGGTAGAAGAAAACAACAATGACCCCCCCTTTATTTAACCACAAAACAAACTGGAATATGTTTCGCGAGATTTTGGAACAGAACATGGAAATAAATATCTCCCTAAAAACAAACAACGAACTTGACTCCGCAATAGCATATTTAAATGACAACATCATATATGCAGCAACGCAAGCGACACCATCTATAAAAATGACTGCATTAAAGAAACTCCCGCCTTTATTAAAGACAAAATCAGAAAAAAGCGTTACCTTAGGAAGATATGGCAAACGACTAGGCATCCAGAAGATAAAAACAAACTTAATAGAGCAACAGACGAGCTCAAGAGAATTCTCAGGGCAGACAAAGATAACCGGCTACAATAACCTCGGAACCTCCTTATCTACTAATTATTCTCTGTGGAAAGCGACCAAAAAATTGACGAACTCAACTATACACAAGCCGCCTATAAAAAGAAACAACAACACATGGGCGAGATCAAACAAAGAAAAAGCAGACACTCTTGCGGAACACTTTAAAACATCATTTACCAATGACATGGACAACGGCAACGCTGAGCTTCCAACACAAATCACCAACCCAAATTGTGCAATTAAAACTATAACAAAGGCAGAAATTAAATCTCACATAAAACAAATTAAAAACAAGAAAGCCCCCGGATATGACTTAATCGGAGGAAAAATTCTGAAAGAACTACCAGACGCTATAATCACCTATATTAGAAACCTGTTTAACGGAATCATTCGACTCCAATACTTTCCCATAACTTGGAAGGTAGGCCAAATTAAAGCAATTCCAAAACCAAATAAAAACGCCAATACTGTAAGTTCGTACAGACCAATCACTTTATTACCTGTCCTCTCAAAAGTATTTGAAAAAGTCCTATTAAATAGAATCGAGCCAACCCTGACACAAAAAATATAATACCTCCGCACCAATTCGGCTTTCGGAAGCAGCACTCGACCGTCCAACAGGTCCATCGAGTAATTAATAAAATAACAGAGGATTTTGACAAAAAGAAGTTTTGCTATGCTGTGTACCTGGACATTGCTAAAGCATTTGACAAAGTATGGCACAAAGGACTGCTGCATAAGCTAAGAAATATACTACCAGACAACTTATATACCATCCTACAAAGCTATATAACGGACAGATATTTCTATATCAAATATGACAATGAATGCTCAGATGTTATGCCAGTGACAGCGGGTGTTCCCCAAGGTAGTGTGCTTGGACCCATCTTATACCTGATTTACACCTCCGATATTCCAGCGCCAACTATCCCTGGATCAATGATTGCTACGTTCGCAGATGATACTGTATTAATGTCGTCAAGCGCGTGTGAAAAAGCAGCTGCAAGTACCTTACAACAAATCATGACACAAACAGTATCCTGGTTCGAGAGATGGGGCATCGAGATAAATAAAGACAAAACTCAACAAGTAATATACACAAAACGACAACCCAAAAACCTCGCAATTAAAATCAACGACAATCAAATATTGCTACGCCCATATGCCAAGTACCTTGGACTAACCATTGACGCAAAACTGACATGGAAGCAGCACATCCTAAACAAACGAAATGAAATAAAAAACAAATTTCGACAACTTAACTGGCTAATAGGAAAACACTCAAAACTAAAATTACATTACAAAATTGCAATATACAAGGCGATAATAAAACCAATATGGACGTATGGAATAGAAATCTGGGGAACTGCCAGTAAATCTCACTTACAGCTAATTCAACGAACACAATCGAAAATGCTTAGAACAATGACAAATGCCGAATGGTATATTAGAAATGAAGATATCCATAAAGACTTAAACATAGAGACAGTCAACGAAACTATTAAAAAAAGCAGCAAAAAACACACAAATCAACTACTAAACCACCAAAACCCAAACCTGAGACAAATACCGATGAGAGAGCTGGAACCGAGAAGATTAAAACGAAAAACTCCAACAGAATTAAATTATTAGTAATTATTAGTAAACTATTAAAGTATTAGCGTATCCTTGCAATGGGAAGGGCCGCTACCTTTTTTTCCATTCTTCAACCATTACTCATTGTTATTCTTTAAAAAAACAGAATGTAATTTAAAGGAAATTAATAAAAAAAAAAAAAAAAAAAAAGTTGGAAATGCCTTTGCAGTCACATCGTGTGTTCTGCAAAGTGCAGCCAATTGCTTTTTACAAAAAAAACAAGTAAGGTAGCAGCAGTCGAGTTTCCCGATTGCAAAATACCCTGTACCCTTAGACATGCTTACAATTTATTTATTTAGTATCAATAAATAAATGAAACAATATTCTATTAGAAAAGAGGACCATAACAATATAAATTTGGTATGATTTTGGTTATGAAAATAAGTTTTGTGTGTTATAAAGCCATACACATTTCGCTGTCAACGTCGCAGTCGGCGTCGCGCAATGCGTGTTTTGCTGCGCTTCTGCTTCCCTTGCCATAGATTTTGCATGTGGCATAACTTCCGTGTTTCTTATCCGATTTGGTTCAAATTTAAAACTTAGATAGCTTTTATAAGCACCAACAAATATGCCGAATTGCATAGTATTAGGTTAATAATTGTGGGCGTGGCAGTTTTTTGCGGTTTGCGGGGAGCGTGGTCGTGGCAGTTTTTTGCTGTTTGCGGGGGAAGGGGGGGTGATATCAAAATAAAAAAACAAACTTGTACTGCGTATGGTAATTACCTATCCAACGATATATGGCACATGTCTGTAGCTCTTGTAGTTTCTGAGATCTAGGCGTTGATACGGACAGACGGACGGACGGACGGACGGACGGACGGACAGACGGACATGGCTATATCGACTCGGCTGTTGATGCTGATCAAGAATATATATACTTTATGGGGTCGGAGATGCTTCCTTCTGCCTGTTACATACATTTGCACCATATTATGATACCCTTTTCACCCAATTTTAATGGGTACAGGGTATAAAAATTATGGAGGAATAATCCAGAAACACATATTAAAACAATTAAGGTAGCAGCAGTCGAGTTTCCCGATTGCAAAATACCCTGTACCCTTAGACATGCTTACAATTTATTTATTTAGTATCAATAAATAAATGAAACAATATTCTATTAGAAAAGAGGACCATAACAATATAAATTTGGTATGATTTTGGTTATGAAAATAAGTTTCGTGTGTCATAAAGCCATACACATTTCGTTGTCAACGTCGCAGTCGGCGTTGCGCAATGCGTGTTTTGCTGCGCTTCTGCTTCCCTTGCCATAGATTTTGCATGTGGCATAACTTCCGTGTTTCTTATCCGATTTGGTTCAAATTTAAAAGTTAGATAGCTTTTATAACCACCAACGCATATGCCGAATTGCATAGCATTAGGACAATAATTGTGGGCGTGGCAGTTTTTTGAGGTTTGCGGGGGAGCGTGGTCGTGACAGTTTTTTGCTGTTTGCGGGGTGTGATATCAAAATAAAAAAACAAACTTGTACTGCGTATGGTAATTACCTATCCAACGATATATGGCACATGTCTGTAGCTCTTGTAGTTTCTGAGATCTAGGCGTTGATACGGACAGACAGACGGACGGACAGACGGACATAGCTATATCGACTCGGCTGTTGATGCTGATCAAGAATATATATAAGTTAACTGGAGTTACATACGTATTGCGTATTCCCGCTTTAACGTAACAGTATCGGAGCTTTCGAGACAAGGCCTAAGCTTTGCATAAGAACTTAGGGTAATCTTAAGAGATCGAATTAGGAATAATTAGTCGAGATTTGGAGATCAGAAGCGTCGGTCATCACCACGCAGAAATATACAAATTCGCCTCAACAAAGCAGAGCGCATTTATTCTAAGATTTTTATTATACAAATAAAGATAATTGTCAAAATCCTCAACCTAAATTGGCGCCCAAATAAATCTAAAACCCACGACATTAAAAGGAGAAACACAGCAGCTGGAGCAGACCTACTCAAGCGGAGATTACAATAGAAATCACTAGATATTCCAAAACACCAAACAAATTGTAAGTACAACGCCCCTTGATTAATTATTAAAAGATAAAATAAAAAAATTGTTCATGCAAATTTTTCAAAAAATAAAATAAAAAATTTGTTCATGTTCACGTAAAGGTTATTGAAGGTTATTGGAGGTTATTGACACGTTGATGAGTGAAGGTGACAAAGAGATAGACGACTTAATAGCAAGTTGGAATAGAATATTAAAAGGAACTAGACAATTAGAAACCGCAAGCAAAAAAGCGAAATCAGAAAACGGAACTAGTAAAATGGAGTTATCAGCAATCCAACTGAAAGCTATTGTAGAAAGTGCTGTTGCAGGGGCGCTTGCAAGTCAAAAAGAATTATTTGACAAACAATTAGAAGCGATTAACGAGCGCATAGAAAAATGTACAGTGAAGATCCCAGAAGTTGAAACTTACACAGATGCTGAAATTATACCAGGTGTAGAGTGTAATGAATCTCTAGACATAGTAAAGTCGCTGCCAGACTTCGAGGGCGAAAGCGAAACCTATGTATCATGGAGAAAAGCGGCTCATGTCGCTTTTAAAGTTTATGAATCATACGAGGGGAGTTCAAAATATTATCAAGCCCTTGGTATTATCCGAAATAAAATTAAAAATTCAGCAAACAATGTGCTAGCTTCGTTCAGCACACCGCTGAATTTTAAGGCAATAATTAATCGCCTTGACTTTACATACGCTGACAAAAGGCCTATCTACCTAATTGAGCAGGAGTTGTCGACGTTGAGACAGGGTGATATGACGCTCACCGAATTTTATGATGAAGTTGAGAAAAAATTGACTCTGCTTACCAATAAAACTATAATGACATGCGATAAACCCTTGGCGATGTCACTCAATGAAAAGTATAGGGCTGACGCATTACGTGTATTTATAACAGGCACAAAGAAGTCATTGAGTGATATCCTTTTTGCCAAAGGAGCCAAGGACTTACCAACAGCCCTTGCTCTAGCACAGGAGGTTGAGTCAAATCACGAGCGTTATCAATTCGCTCTGAACTACTCAAGAAACTGTCGGGACAAAGTTCCCAAACTGGAAAAAAATACTAATAGGGATAGAAGCACTAATATGCAAGACAAAAACCCATATTTTAGTAAGCGTCAGTTTGTGCCCAGTTTTGACAGGCAAGCAGCTCAAATACCAGTCCAGGCACCGACTCAGCTGTTTGATACTGACGTATCTATGCGAACCATTCGATCCAACCAATTTAGACAAGCACCAATTTTGAACCAAGCTAACCTACCCCAACATCAAAATGTTTGGCCAACCCAACAGCAACAACAACATAACCCAAGGCCTGTTCAGGCACAAATTGGCTTTGAACACATAACAAAAAGACCAAATAGTGGCACTGCCAGGTTTACAGGACCGAAACATCAACGAGTGAACCATTTAGCTCAAGAAGAAGATCTAGAGGAGTCCGATGAAAATGATTATGAACAAGGGGCAACAGCAGCTGTTGAGGATATTGACCACGAACTTACAAATTACGACAACGTGCATTTTTTAGCCACAGGTCCTTGCTACCGTTCATAGAAAGAAAGATAGCAGGGAAGACCATAAAAATCTTAATCGACACCGGCTCTTCAAAAAACTATATACAGCCCCTCGCAGAACTTAAGTACATAACACCGGTACAAAAAGAATTCTCAGTTAAGTCCCTTCATGGTTGCAACACGGTGAAATATAAATGCATTGTTGAACTATTCAGCAAGACTATTCCCTTCTTCATTCTACCGGACCTCTCAAGCTTTGACGCTATATTAGGATTTGACACATTGACGCAGATGAATGCAACATTGGACTTGAAAAATAGAATTTTAAAAATCGAAAACTCAGTCGAACCAATTCAATTTGTAAAATGCAATAGCGTAAATTTTTCTGATATAAAGGACATCGTAGTACCAAACCAAATAGCCGACAAATTCCACACAATGTTAAAAGACCGATTGGGTGTCTTTGCAGACCCAGAAAAAGCACTGCCATTTAACACCAATATTATTGCTACCATACGGACGGAAGATGACCAACCGGTATACTCAAGACTTTATCCATACCCCATGGGCGTAGCAGATTTTGTAAATGAAGAGACGAAAGCGTTGTTAAAAGACGGAATTATTCGACCTTCGCGCTCACCCTACAACAATCCGGTTTGGGTAGTCGACAAAAAGGGTACAGATGAAAAGGGAAATAAGAAAAAAAGGATGGTTATAGACTTTCGGAAGCTAAACTCAAAGACAGTGGATGACAAATACCCGGTACCAAATGTTGTATTCATACTATCAAATTTGAGGAAAGCCAGATTTTTTACCACACTAGATCTGAAGTCAGGATTTCATCAAATATTACTTGCAGAAAATGATAGGGAGAAAACCGCATTCTCGGTTGCACATGGAAAATACGAGTTTTGTAGACTTCCCTTCGGTCTTAAAAATGCACCCAGTATGTTTCAACGCGCCATAGATGACGTACTCAGGCCCCAAATAGGAAAGTCTTGTTTTGTTTACGTTGACGACGTTATTATTTTTTCCGAACGACTTGAAGACCATCTGAATCATATTTGTTGGGTACTTGATAGACTACTTGAAGCCAACATGAGGGTGTCTAACGAGAAATCGAACTTCTTTAAGGAAAGTGTCGAATATTTGGGATTCATAGTATCCAAAGACGGCATCACAACAAATCCTAAAAAAGTCGAGGCTATTCATAACTATGAAGAACCCACTAATTTATTCAATGTTAGATCCTTTTTAGGGCTAGCAAGCTATTACCGCTGCTTTATAAAGGACTTTGCTTCAATAGCTCGACCTTTGAATGACATCCTCAAGGGGGAAAACGGAAAAGTTTCCGCCACTCGTTCTAAAAAGATACCCATTATTTTCGACGATAAGCAACGCCTTGCATTTCAGAAACTTAAAAATATCTTAGTGTCCGAAAATGTAATGCTACCCTACCCAGACTACACAAAGCCTTTCGATTTAACTACGGACGCTTCAGCTCTTGGCCTGGGCGCGGTTTTATCACAAAACGGAAAGCCTATTACAATGATATCTAGATCCTTAAAAGGTGGAGAGCTTGGTTTCGCAACTAACGAACGAGAGCTCCTAGCCATTGTATGGGCTTTAAAAACATTAAAGGACTATCTGTATGGCGCTAAAAATCTGAATATTTACACAGACCACCAACCATTAACGTTTGCCGTGTCAGATAAAAACACAAATGCTAAAATCAAAAGGTGGAAGGCATTTATAGATGAGCACAACGCAAAAATTTTGTATAAGCCAGGGAGAGAGAACCATGTT
Source organism: Drosophila ercepeae (assembly GCA_018150545.1). Classification (NCBI taxonomy): domain Eukaryota; kingdom Metazoa; phylum Arthropoda; class Insecta; order Diptera; family Drosophilidae; genus Drosophila; species Drosophila ercepeae. Next base: position 722,090 of record JAECWL010000016.1, on the reverse strand, counting down.
GCAGATGCACTATCCAGGCAGGCCATCCACGCTTTAGAAAGCCACCTCCGGTCAGATATAGCAACCATACATAGGAAATTTCGCTTTCATACACAATCGAAACAGTCGACAAGCCGGTCAACTGCTTTAGAAACCAAATAATAATAGAAGAAGGCACAGCGGATAATACTCGCACCTTTATTATATTTGGTAACAAGTCAAGGCACGTAATACAATTCGTAAATAGGGAATCGTTAGTAGGCAGAATTCGCGACATAGTAAAACAAGATGTAGTGAATGCAATATACTGCGAATTGCCCATACTGGCATTCATCCAGAACAGACTTATAGAAGAGTTCCCAGCAACGACTTTCCGGCATACAAAAAAGCTGGTGACCGACATATATAACAAGGACGAACAAAAAGAAATAGTAACCATTGAACACAACAGAGCGCACAGGGCAGCGCAAGAAAATGTTAAACATATTCTGGAAGATTATTTTTTCCCAAAAATGTCGCAACTGGCAGCCAGCATAGTAGGTAACTGCCTGGTTTGCCAAAAAGCCAAATATGTACGCCATCCGCAAAAACATGTCCTTGGGAGAATGCCTATTCCTTCACAAATCGGCGAGACATTACACATTGATATTTTTTCTACAGACAGGAGATATTTTTTAACCTGTATAGATAAATTTTCAAAATTTGCAGTCGTTCAACCCATAGGCTCCAGAACGATAGCCGACATAGAGCCCGCAATAATGCAGTTAATGAACCTATATCCAAACTCAAAGACAATATTTTGCGACAATGAGCCATCTATTAACTCTGAGTCAATTAGGTCACTCTTAGCAAATCAGTTCAATGTTCAAGTGGAAAATTCACCACCCTATCATAGTACCTCAAATGGACAGGTCGAAAGGTTTCACAGCACCCTATTAGAAATAGCACGATGCCTAAAACTAGAAAAAGGCATAGTTGATACGGTAAATCTCATACTTCAAGCAACCGTGGAATACAACAAAACAGTACATTCAGTCACCAATAAAAAACCGATCGACATAATTCATGCAATGCCCCCAGAATTTGCAGAGGAAATCTCAGAAAAAATTGACAGAGCACAAGAAATACAATTAAGAAGAATTAATAAATCAAGATGTGACAGAACTTTCCAGGTCGGGGACACTGTCTTTGTAAAGCAAAACAAACGGCTCGGAAATAAACTTACTCCACGCTACAAAGAAGAAAAAAATTGAAGCAGACTTTGGGACAAGTGTCTTAATAAAGGGGAGGGTAGTACATAAAGATAATTTACGCTAGGATTATTATTTTTATGTACTATCTACTACCAATTAGTGTTATTAATGGCCTTCTTTATCCTATTTTTATATCATAATATAAAAAAAAACAAATTTAATCAACGAGCGTTGTACCTTGTTATATATAATCACTATTATTAACTAACAATGTATTTGCAGTTTTATTTTTTGGAGTTAATAATAATTTAAGCAAAGCATTAAAAAAAGTAGATCTTACATTGAGCTCTCCACCATCAACTACTCTATCCATTGTGCCCATTGTGATGAAACTACAGGACCACCAAGGCCATCGTCAACGAGGCACGGATCACCAGGATTCCCATATCAACCGTATAATTTGGAAGGACTGAGGACAGCCTTCATCTTAGTAAGGGAGGAGTTAACTGGAGTTACATACGTATTGCGTATTCCCGCTTTAACGTAACAGTATCGGAGCTTTCGAGACAAGGCCTAAGCTTTGCATAAGAACTTAGGGTAATCTTAAGAGATCGAATTAGGAATAATTAGTCGAGATTTGGAGATCAGAAGCGTCGGTCATCACCACGCAGAAATATACAAATTCGCCTCAACAAAGCAGAGCGCATTTATTCTAAGATTTTTATTATACAAATAAAGATAATTGTCAAAATCCTCAACCTAAATTTATACTTTATGGGGTCCTTCTGTCTGTTACATACATTTGCACCATATTATGATACCCTTTTCACCCATTTTTAATGGGTACAGGGTATAAAAAATAATGAAAGTATGTGAAATAACCTCTGCAGTCCCATCGCGTGTTCTGCGGGGGTTGCACTTTTACGTTTTTAGCAATGAATTAATAAAAAGAAAAACAAAAAGAAAAAAAAGAATGGAAAATACAAGAATGATTAAAAAAGAATTAAAATATTATGAAATAGCTTCTGCAGTCCCATCGTGTGTTCTGCAGAGTGCTACAAGTGATATTATTTATCAATGAAATAAAAGAAGAAAAATATACAAAGAAAAGAAAAGAAATGATTAAAAAAGAATTAAAATATTATGAAATAGCTTCTGCAGTCCCATCGTGTGTTCTGCAGAGTGCTACAAGTGATATTATTTATCAATGAAATAAAAGAAGAAAAATATACAAAGAAAAGAAAAGAAATATAACAAGGAAAAGCATAAAATATTGATGAAACAACCTTTGCAGTCCCATCCTGTGTTCTGCGGAGTGTTGCAATATTTTCGTTTTTTTTGTATTTGTCAAGCATTTAATAAAGAAAAAATAAATGAGAGTGGTTTATGCAGTCCCATTGCGTGTTCTGCAGAAGACTACTTAGAAGCTTAGGTTTGCTTGCAATAAATCTCTACATTTCCACGTCGTAATTTTAAAAGGAAGGAAATTTCTATATAAAAAAAAAAAAAAAAAAAAGAGAATAAAAAGAGTTCGATATTTTAATAAATTACTCTTTGTGTCTACCTTTAAAAATAAAGAAATTCAAATACACGTTAGCCCTTATTAGTACGGTTACTAATTTTTTGCCTTCGCAGGTAAAATCACAAGACACAACATCTGAAAACTTCAACTACATTTTACCCTATTAAATATAAACTCTACACATTATAATACCTAAGTAATTTAAGTACACTTTTCAAGAGGAGGTTAAATAATACGCAATTAGCGTACCTTTCTTTTAGATATAATAAAAGTGGACTTAATGCCTAACATTAGTAAAGTAAAAGATCTAATTAAGACCACCCAAATTAACACTAGAGCAGTTACTAAAAAGAGGGTTGCTAGCGAGAAACAAACACAGGTTAATTCGTTAGCCTTAAGATCACGAGTTCCATCCGCAAATTCAAATATGGATTCGAGCAGTACCTCATCACCGCCTCTTCTCAACAATATGCCCGTAAATCCAGTGGAATTGGTGGCATCAATGAGAATCTCAGATATAATTCGTTTCTTACCGACTTATTCTGGGGATCCATTGACACTAACTGAATTTATTAATAATGTGGAGGAGGTCATATTGATGATTAGAGGTACTGATCAGACCGCGTATGGCCAAATGCTGTTGAGAGCAATTAGACAGAAGATCGAAGGAAAGGCTAATGAGGCAGTAATCGCAGCAGGAGCAGGTTTAATTTGGGATGAAATAAAAGAAGCTCTAATCAGACACTGTAGGGACAGAAGGGATGAGGAGACCCTAATGACGGAGCTGTTCAATTTAAAGCAAAGACAGTTGTCCTTACAGAGACTCTACGATCAGGTCACGAAGATAAAATTAGCTCTATTCAGACTGATTGAAGCAGAGGAGACCGAACCGCTAACAATTAGAGTTAGGCAGAAGGTCGTCTCGCAGACAGTCCTCACGACATTCATAGGGGGACTACGGGGAAACCTTGGTGGGATAGTCAGAGCTTGGAGGCCGCAAGACCTGGAAGAAGCTTATGACATAGCCATAAAGGAGAGGAATTTGTATTTTGCTGAAACTTCGACATACAGTCAGCAAAACAGACAACCAATGAGGCAAAACGATCGTTTTCGCCCAAATTAAAATCAGTACCAGAATAGAGACCGCGACCAGTTCCAAAATAGGTCCTACAACCAACCGCAGAATAGGGATCGTTATCAGTATCAGAATAGGGACTATAACCGTTACAATCGTAATAGTTTCGATAACAACAACAGAAATTCGAGATACTCTGCCATTTTACCAAACGATGATATTCCCAGTACATCGAATACTGCGGCTAGGAAAAACAATAATACAAACAGGCCTATTACAAACGGACTAAGATTGTTTAATTTCGAAGCAAACAACAAGACAAACGATACCGAAGCCGAACATAATTTCGAAGAAGTAGGAAATTTTCGGTCAGGAGCCTCGAAAAACAAACAGGATTCATGAGCAAATTTCAGTTGGACGCGAACTTGCCTTACATAGTTCTATCATTTCAAGACAATAGCAATTTAAAATTTCTTATAGACACGGGAGCTGAAGGCTCTTTTATCACCCCTAAATTTGTACCGGATAATGCAAAGATTACTTTGGAAAAACCCATTTCTATCACTACTATTTTACAAGAACACCCAATCTCACAAATGGCAATACTACCCATTTTCGAGCAAGTTAACGATCAAAGAGAATTTTCCTTTCTGATATTCAACTTTCACCAATTTTTCGACGGATTAATAGGCATGAACATTCTGACCCAACTGCCAGCCAAAATCGATATCGCACAATTCATTTTTACCTTGCCTAACGCAATTCTGCCCTTACATGTAGAGCCTAATCGCTCTTCGGAAGTTTATGAAATCAAGGAGGAATCGAAGTTGTTAATCATGGTTCCAGTTAGTGTCAAGGAGGAGTGCCATTTCTGTGTGACCACATTCGCCTTGGACACGATTTTTTCATAACCGGGGGAATTTACACGGCACACGAGAACACCAGCCTAATCGAAATTAATAATTTTTTTGCTGTACAGAAGAAATTCGTCTTGGATTCGAGGTTAGAGGTAAAAGAATTTAATGAAGACGATTTCGCCTTCGTTAATGTAATGACCAGTGAGATCGAATACAAGAACGAAAACCCAACATCCATACTTGACGCCATCCGCGTAGAACATCTAAATGACGAGGAGAAACAACAGCTTCACAGATTATGTAGAAGATTTTCGAACCTAGTATTTCGTGAGGGGGATAAACTCTCATTCGTTAATCAGGTCAAGCACGAAATAAGAACTACTGATGAAAGACCCGTATTCTGTAGACCATTCAGATTCAGCCCCACGGAAGCCAATGAAATCCAAAATCAAATAGGTAAACTGTTACAACAGAATATTATTAAGCACAGTCACTCACCTTGGAGCGCTCCGGTGTTTCGCGCTCCGGACGCTTCATATACAAAGAAGTGGAGAATGGTAGTGGACTTTAGAAAACTGAACGAGAAAACGATTAAGGATAGGTATCCCATGCCTAACATCAATGATGTACTCGACAGAATTGGTAGGGCAAAATATTTCACGGCTTTGGATTTGGCCAGCGGATACCATCAGATTGAGATGGATCCCAACGACATACCTAAAACAGCCTTCACGGCACTAGGGGGACATTATGAGTTCATTCGTATGCCGTTTGGTCTCACTAACGCTCCAGCAACTTTTCAAAGAGTGATGGATAACGTGTTAGCCGACCTCAACGGAGTATGTTGTTTAGTTTACTTGGATGACATCATAATTTTCTCACCATCTTTACAAGACCACATCGCAGCCCAAGACTTTAAAGTCCAACATTTAGGAAATGATACGCCCCTACTTAAGATCAATCTGGGACAAGCAAGGGTCATTCAGTCCCATAAATTCCTTACTCACATAATTAATCTTCAGGACTTCATCGATGGTACGGTAAACTTCGAGACAGCAATCAATAAACTGGAAAGAAACCCAGATTCAGAATACGCAATAGAAAATTTATCAACAAAGGTCGGACAATTAAAAGCTAGAGTTGAAACGTTGCTCCCAAAGAAAAGGCAAAAGAGGGGACTAATCAATGGATTGGGAAATGTAATCAAAACAGTGACAGGGAACTTAGATAACACGGACGGACGTAAGATTCAAGATAGTTTGAGGACAATTTCAGAAAATCAAAAAGACCTTACACTAAATGCAAACAAGCAAGAGGTAGTTAATAACAACATTCAGGCAAGATTCGACAACATAACGGAACACATTAATAAGGAACAGCAGATAATTAATAATTTTCTAAACACTTATAAAAGTAACATATTCAAGACAGTTAGCTCGGAACACCATCTGTTGCACACAATGCAATATGTCTCTAGGATTAATATGAATTTGGATGTTTTGTTAAATTATTTGAAGAATGTTGAAGAGAGCATGTTACTGGCCAAACTAAAGATTGTACCCACTTTTAATGTATCTGAGGAAGAAGTAAATGTAATCAGACAAGAATTAAACGACCCGGAGTTACGGGAAATGTCAGACGAACACATATTTCAAATATTAGAATTAGATACCGTCATGATTGGAATTAAGATACATTTTAGAATAAGAATACCTACATTTAAGCAAAATTATTATAAGTTCACACACATTGTTCCATTACCAATAAATGACACAAAGTTTTTAATTGTACTTAATTATATGGCATATTTTAATGCAAAAGATGTTTACTATTTTTTCCGAAAAATGTAACAAAATATACAAATACTATATATGCGAGAACACAATGTCAATCAAAGATAATGTTAAAGATGAATGTCTCAATAATATACTTAAGATGGAAACTGCAAATTGTAAAACTAAAGACATAGGGAATCAAGAAATTATAACAGAAATAGAACCAGCACACATTTTAATATTAAACACACAGAACACAACCATCGAATCAAACTGTACCACTAAAATATCCATAAAAAGAGCATTCGAAAACTGCAAAGTACGGATAAATCAAATTCCATACGACAAGAAGTTAGCGCAATTCGAGGAGAAGATAGACGCCCACATCCCAATTATAAAAGATATAAATTTCACCGAGAACACAGAAGACATCAACCTACACAAGCTGAAATTAAGATCCATCCATGCTTCCAATTCAATCATCTATTGGAAAAAATATACGACGACAAATCTCGGAACACTATATGTATTATTATTAGTTGGAATAGTGGCGACAATATACCTCATCTATACAAGAAGAAGAGTGGTGTTTACCATAGTACCAGAACCGAGTTTCGTGACGAGTTTCGTTGTGGCCGTCACTTCAATCCAGGGGGGGGAGGAGTTACCGTTTCCAACCGGCACACAGACCCTCCAGCTAAGACACCCCGGCTTACCCTAGAAGTTGGACAAAGTAACCAAAATATAAACAACGGATTTAATTAGGCCACACAACGACCGTTCAGCGAACGGCCGTTGCCACCAGCGAAGAAACGTTTACATGACACTTGGACAGGAAACCCCTACTCCTCCGGACTGGGTAATAGGACCACGACTCAGCAAAGAATTGACCCACTCAAGAGTGGACTACACAGCACTTAGGAAATTCGACCACTAGACTCACCCACTCAAGAGTCTGCAACGCAGCATTTATGGATTAGTACTTACAATGTAATATTTAAGACACTATGTATTTCCTATGTACTTCTCGCAGCGGAGGTCTAATTGTGACCCGAGCTAGAATATAGAATCAGTTCAAAATTTTGTATCAAACCAACCACACGTCTTCTGATTTAAAAACTAGGGAATTCGGGAAGAAACTTCAACTTCAACTTCAACCTCAAAGGACTCCGCATTCCTGGATCATAACTCGCGGTTTGGGCAATGCCTGTACAAAACCAATCGGATGTTTTAACGCAAAAGTTTAAGTAGATCAAGTGCAGACTGAACATAAATTTCTCGTTGTATCAAGTTGCATTTTGAACCATGAAGCGCCGTTGGGGTATGACTTCATTAAAAAGTTCTGTTTAACTTCCGATGGTAATAGGTTTTTGTTTCATGAGCTAGAAACAAAACAGACTGCAACAGATGAGTATTCTTTTAATGTATACAGCGTATTTGAAGAGTCAAATATCAAAATCAGGTCGAACCGTTGATTAAGAACAGCTATCAGCCGCCTGCTGTCCTTACACAGTGTCCAATCCAACTGCAAATCCATCCAGATGGAGTGCTGAAACCATTCTGCCAATCACCGAGTCGGTTGTCCGCCAAAGAAGCTGAAGCTGTCAAAGCCAAAGTTGAGGATTGGTTGGAGAAAGGCATCTTGACAAAGTCGCCATCCCACGTAGCAAGCAGACTCGTTGTTGTTAAGAAGAAAGATTAAACGTTTAGGGTCTGCATAGACTACCGCAAGCTGAATAGTATGGTATTACAGGACTGCTTTCCTGTACCTTTAATCGAAGATGTACTGGAGAAACTACAAGCTGTCAAATATTTCATAATAATGGACTTAGAAAACGGATTTTTCCACGTAACAGTGGAAGAAAATCGTAGAGTCTACACGGCATTCATAGCAAGAGTGGGACTTTTTGAGTTTAATAAAGCGCCGTTTGGATTCGCCGTTTTGTGAACCATATTTTTCAGAAGCTAATAAACGAAGACATCATGCAGCTGTACATGGACGATATTATTGTTTAAGCCCTTACAGCCGATGAATGCATGCAGAAGACGGAAAAGGTGTTGCAAGCTGCCGCTGCGTATGGGTTGCAAATATAGTGGACGAAATGCAAATTCCCATATCAGCCATATCCTTGGCCACAACGTAGAGAATGGAAAAATTTGGCCTGGTCCTGATAAAGTCGCTGCTGTCAGCCGTTTCCGGACACCAAAAAATGTGAAAGCTGTTCAATCATTTCTTGGTCTCATGATCATGAATCATTTCTTGGTCATGAAGAGCTACAGTCGTTGTCAAAGTTGAAGCAGTTGTTGAAAAGTGAGCCGGGGCTCCACATCTTAAGCAGAGAAGCACCCACAAAGTTACATACAGACGGGTCCAAAGAGGGATTCGGAGCAGTGTTGTTGCAGTTGCTTAATGGGAAACTTCACCCCGTCTACTATTGGAGTAAAAAGACGCCCCAATCCGAGTCGAATCAGCACAGTTTTATACTCGAAGTGAAAACTGAATATCTGGCGTTAAAAAAGTTCCGTCATTATCTGCTTGGAATACATTTCAAGTTGGTAACGGATTGCATTGCATTTAAGCAGACGACAAGCAAAGCTGATGTACCAAGAGAAGTTGCTCAATGGGTCCCTTTATCAACAAGACTTCTGTTATGATATCGAACACTGAGCAAGCGAAAAGATGAAACATGTTGACCACCTCAGCTGCTATACACAGAATGTACTCATCGTCACACCAGAACTCTCAGTACAGTTGAAAAAGGCACTGCAATTACGAGCAGTCATCAATATCTTACAATATGGTCCGTATGAAAATTTCAAGTTGAAAGGCGGTCTACTATACAAAGAAGTCAATGGCAACGAGTTTCTAGTTGTGCCGAAGCTTATGGAGAAAGAGGTTATCAAAAATGCACACGAGTTTGGTCATTTTGCAGTTCGCAAAACAGTACACAACATCCAGCACCAGTTTTACATTCCACACCTTGAAGGGAAGGTAACAAAATATTATATATCACTAATTGTATAAGTTGTATTATTCACAGCAAAAAGTTGAAGAAGCAAGAAGGGTTCCGCTTCATACGTTGCACGTCGACCACTTGGGGCCTATGGATGCAACGTCCAAGCAGTACAAGTTCATCCCGGCAGGCGTCGACGCATTTTCTAAGTTTGTCTGGTTGTTCCCGACGAAATCAACAGGCAAAGAAGAAGTGGTCAAAAAGCTGATGCAGTGGTCAAGCGTTTTTGGTTTCCCGTTTACATCAAACGCATTTTTGCTTGTTGTTGAGCTGTTGTCATACGGGTCGAAGGACGAAGGTCAGGATGGTCGAATGTAAGGTGGCAACATACAAGAGTACTGCCACCTACCCTCTTTAACACGGAGTTGGCAGTCGTCGATCGGAAGTCGTCGTATTGTATCAACGTTTCATTAACCGTAGAACCTACATTTAATACAAATAAACATCATTATAATCAGAGCTCGCAAATAACAGTTGACCCTTTCTTGCAGTCACCAAATAACAGTTCTTTGCGCACCTTTTCGCAAAAAGTTAGACCAGAGCCGTTCACCAGTGTCTCTTGAACGAACGGTCTGTGCTCAACCAAAAACCAATTTCGTGTTTCCCTTTTGTTCTGCTCATTCACTGACAGTTTTGCAACGAGCGAAGAAAATAAAAGTCTTTTGCATTTGTTGTACCTCAGAACAGGCCTGTGCATCATCCAGCACCGGCACCGCCTAGCGCTTCAAGCTGGCCCAATTAACCGACAGTTAACACCAATTACGGCACAGATGCCGGCAGCACAACCCAAGGTGCAGGATCATCAGTAAAAAAAAAACAAACAAGCAAAAAATGCACAAAATTAACTAATAAAATTAATAATTAAGAAAACCTTGTAACATTGAGCGGAATCACTTCTGCCCGAAAAGCAGCATAGCCTGTAAAGCTATCCGAAAACTATATGTAGGAAAACTAAGCAAGCAAGAACTCTCATTCATAACCAGAGAGGAAAGTTAGATAAAAAGCAGTGGACATCAGTGTCCAAATTTTTGATAAAACTGAGGAAAAACCTTATACATATAAAGTAAAAATTGGATATATCAATACCAACAATTTTAAATTCCCCCTTCACACTAGGAGTAAATAAAGAAACAGCAGAATCATTAAGTGATTCAGGCACAGAATTTAAAGAGGAAATTCTTAACGATCTAACTATCCCGGCGGTATTGAAATGACCGGAAGAGTTAGAATTTTCAGAAGATCAAGAAACAGCCACAATGACAGACGATTCAGCCGTCATAAGGGCGTATATAAGGGAAGTGTCTAGTTCAGTACCAGATTTCGATGCACAAAAAAACCATCTTCAAAGGTTCATAATGGCAATCAAATTAGTGGACCTTGCAAAAGGTACATATGAGGACATTGCAGTCCAAATAATAAAAACAAAATTGATTGGCACAACTTTGAACCTGGTACAGGATGAAAAAACAGTTCTAGCAATAATTATTAAATTGCAAACTTCAATTGTTGGTGAGACATCCCAAAACATTGTCTACGGTACAAAATTGTCTAGTGTACAAGGCCGAACACGAAAGTGTTAAAATCATGCTGGAGGCAGGTACATGCACAACTATGGACGCAGCCATACGTGCGTATAGAAGGACCAGTACAAGAGTTACCGGAAATGTGAATTCAATATTGTATTCCAATAGAGGTCATAGTTATAGAGGTAACGGTCGCGGCAGAGGCAACGGCCGTTACAATAAAAGAAACTATAACAATAATTGTAACCCATTATTGTTACAATTATTGTTATAGTTTCTTTTATTGTAAAGTAACGGCCATAATGTAATGTATAACGGCCATATTTATAATCAAAATAATGGTATTAATTATAGAGGTCGTGTAAAATGGAATAGAAGTAGCCGAAATAACCAAAATAATTCGGGAAACTCTCATCAGTCCTCAGCTCAGATACACAGGAATAGACAAAGCAAAGGTTAACTCCATCAATCTCAGTATAAATATATTCATTTAATTTAATCACGTGGCAACAGGAAAAATACATTTGAATTTTAAAAGAAGAACCCGATTATACCCGATTATTGAATCCAAAGGTTTAACATTAACAGATAATTATATAATTCCACACAATTTTCATATAGTAGATCAGCAATTCCCAATACCATGAGATGCAATACTAAGCATTGATTTTATTAAAAAATTTATTTGCCAACTAGATTTCAAACCTACAGAAGATTGGTTTATTATTAGACCTAATAATTTAAATTGTCGGATTTATGTTCCCATAACATATAATAATATACTATATATAATAAAATAATAATATATAATAATAGAATATTATTACCAGCAAGTTTAATTTTTAATTTGAATTTATTTAAACATCAATTTAACAAAGATCTGCTAAATATGAATAAAAATATAAATATAACTACACTATAACTATTCTAGGGGGTATTCTATGATTTTAAGTTTATTTACATTAAGAGAGAGTTCAGGGGATAGAGTATGTGATAAAAGGTTATAGTTCTTACAAATAGTGCGAAAGGGGTCGTGTTCAGCGAAGTTAGATCTGCAGATAGGTAACCATAGGGGTCGGAAGGACCTAGTTTTCCTATTAGGGATGGAAAAATATGGTTGGCTTAGAAGGTGTTTAGAATCAACCATGCCATGGATTAGCATGTGTAGAAACATGACCCCAGCACAGGTTCGGCGCTCCTTCAATGGAGGTAACTTTAACAATTTAAGCCTGCAACGGTACGGCGGGACGCGATTATCAGGATCCCAGTTTAGGTTTTTTAGTACAAATAGCAGAAACTGCTTTTGCACCTACTCAATACTATTTTGGTGAGAAGAGTATTGAGGACTCCAAACACAGGAGCAATATTCGAGGATAGGACGAACTAGGGTGATATACAGGGATTTGGTGGTGAAAGGATCGTTAAATTCTTTAGACCATCGCTTAATAAAGGCTAACATTCCTCTGGCTTTATTCACTGTCACAGAAATGTGATCATTAAACTTAAGTTTATGATCAAAAACAACTCCAAGATCATTGATTGTGGAAACACGATCAAGGACGTGATTTCCTAGAGAGTAAGATGTGATAAGCGGCACACTGCGATGGAATGTCATAAGTTTGCATTTAGAGCAGTTTAGGAACAGAAGATAAATTGAGCACCACAAATAGAGTTCGTCAAGGTCTAGTTGCAGATGCCTATGCAGGAAATGTTCCGAGAAGGAATAGCATAACTTGACATCATTAGCATACATAAGCGTAGAGGCATAACTAATCACATTGGGAAGATCTTTCACAAAGAGTATAAACAACAGTGGTCCTAGATGACTACCCTGAGGGACACCCGATGAGACATGGATGACCTTCGACTTGGTAGATTTAAATAGGACACGCTGGGTTCGATCTGAAAGGTAGGAAGCAACCCACATCAGGATATTTGGTGGAAAACCAATAAGAGAGAAAGAGAAAGAGCTGATGATTAACTGAATCAGATGCTTTGCTGAAGTCAGTATAAATTACATCAGTTTGCAAGCGATGTTGAAAACCTCTGTTGATTATCGACGAAAATTCAAGTAGATTAGTTGTTGTTGAGCGAAGCTTGACAAAGCCATGCTGTGCAGGTGAGATTATGCTCTTGCATGCATGTTGAAGCTGCGATGTGATGAGTTTCTCAAAAAGTTTGGGAATCGCAGAAAACTTAGCAATACCGCGGTAGTTCTCAATGGAAGCGTTAGAGCCTTTTTTATGAATTGGTATTAGGTATGATTCATTCCATAATTTAGGTAGGGAAGTTTGCTCCAAGGATAGGTTAAATAGGATAGTAAGAGGTAAGGTAAGAAGATCGGAGCACCTTCTGAGGATGCAGCTAGGTACGTTGTCTGGGCCTGGTGAAAATGAGATTTTAATTGATAAAAGAGCAGTAAACACATCATGACAGTGGAATTTAGAAAGGGTTTCTAAATAAGTTAGAGGAGGGATCAAATGAATTAGATGAGTAGGTTGATTGAAAAAATGACGCAGAAAGATTAGCAATACCGAGATGTGAAGAGTCGCAAGTATTATTATATGAGAGGGAAGAGGGGAAAAGATTTGATTTACGTTTAGAGTTTACAAAAGAGTAAAAAGAGCTTGGATCGTTGCGAAAATTGAGTTTGCATTTAGAAATATAATTTTTATATAGTTTATTGTTAAGGTCAACAAACTGGTTGCGGATTAGAAGGTAATTAGAAAGATGTATCGAGTTTGGAGACTTTAATGACTTTTTGTAAGCTCTAGATTTTTTTTTTTTTAGAAGAGAGAGGTGCTTATTAAACCATGGAGGTTTAGACGTTGATGGAGTTAACGTTTCAAGGACAGATTTATTTATGGCGATATGAATTACTTTATAAAAAGAGTCTGTAGCTTCCTCGATATTGCTGAAACTAGAAAGTTAACTCCAGTCAAAATTAGTCGATGATTTCTTAGGTCACAATAGTTGGTTTTTTAAAGCATTTTTAACGAGGCTGCTCGCTATTACTGGGGGGGACTTCAGGAGAGTCAATAATTAGCGAGAGTAAGAGTGTTGGGTGGTGAGAGTCCTCAGGAGTAGATAAGGAAGGAAACCTTGCTATTGTGGCAGAGGAGGTAGTATTGGAGAAAATTAGGTCAAGCGACCTGCCACGGGAGTTCCTTATAGGGTTAAGTTGGAAAACGGCAGAGTCGGCTAAGCCATCAAGGAAGTCATTTTGGTTAGTGGGTAAAAGCGAGTTATCCTCATCCGAGTTGATCCATGAAATGAGGGGCAGATTGAAATCCCCCATAACTAGAATAAGATCAGCATCATTTAGAAGGGACAAAACTGATTTTATGGCAGTTAAGTGGTGCATATAAATGATTGCATCACTCAGAGGAGGAATGTAGGAACAGGTGATGAAAAGGATAGGGAATCAGAATGAATTTTAAGGGATAAAAATTCAATTCCGAAAGGATTAGTAATAGTAATACGTTCAACTGTGTAGATGTTGTTTTCGGAAATCAGAACGCCACCTCCAAAGGTTGGGCGATCTTCCCGAAAGACAGTGTACTTCGATACCAAAATTTCATTGTCTATGACAGTGGAGTTTAGCCAGGTTTCAGTTAGCACAATAGCATCGAAGTCAAAGGAAGAACTGTTATGAGTAGTATAAAGTAAGTTCAGTTTTCCAAGAATACGTTTTGGAACGTTTTGGTAGCAACAAGAAAAAATCTTGTTGCTTAGTTTTTTGAAATATTAACTGGACTGGAACCTTGAGAATCTCTGGTCAAGAACTCATGGACAATACTATGCTCGGGCCAGGTAGCAGGATCTAAAGATTTAGCAAGGGAAGCTTCTGGTAAAGTTATTTTGAAAGAGGATATGCTACGTTTATGCTTAAAATTAAATTTGGTTACAAACAGTTTTGAGGGAGCTATATTTAGATTGTTTGCAAGGTGAAACCTAACGTCATCTGCAGAGGCATCAGGCATAAGCCGCGATACAAAGATGGATTTGCGGGGAGCCACGGCTTTCAGCGTAAGTCCAGAAGATCGCGTTTCCGTCGGAACACCCGTCAATGGCTTTGGTGATTTTACAACGAGACGGCGGGTAGTTGTGGCGGCAGGCAGGCGTAGTGATGGAGCAGCAGGCTGGTGATAAGACTATTGAAGATTTTTCAAGAATGGAACCAGGTGGGAGATTCCTACTGGCAGGTTCCGGCGTATCAACTTTAGCAGAGGGAAGACCGGGTTTCTGAATAGCTAGGGTGGGTGGCTGTTCGACAGGAGCATCAACCATAACATTGCTTACTGGCAAATGTGAGGCTGGAGTGGTACACATATTCTTATTCTGGTTAGTGTTAGCGCTTTTCCGGCGTGGTGATTCGCTTAATAGTTTAAGGCCCAGAAATAGAGATTCGGGGTTTAGAAACTGCTCATTTAATGTGGCAAATTGTTTCCGAACCTCCCGGAAACCATTTCGTGTTTGCCGCATAAAAGTGCGCATCTCGCCTTCAATCTCTCGACAGGCCAAACAGGATGCCATGTCAAACCGATGCCTTTGCCCAGGAGATCACCAAGTCGGCCATAATGACCAACGCCAACGCATTTCATGTGCGAGCAATTGTCGCATGGCCAGCAAGTTAGGTAGGAGTTGGTAATAGCTCCTCCAAATTCGCATCTCTTTGAGGTACAAACCAAAGACATTTTGGGTAATGAAAAGAGAATGCACTCAAAAACAGAATGGTCCAGCGAATGTATGATGAAGAGACTGATCCAGCGACGATAGCGTGGGAGCGATTTCGGCGAACAGCAGGAGCAGCGTCAATCCAGACGGAGATGAAGAAGCTCCACAAAAGGGGGAGTGCAATAGAGAGCGGTGAGCAGCTTGTAATAACGAAACAAAGCAACGGCTAATGGTTACTTTGTTGTTGTTGTTTGCGAAACACAGTCTTATCGCGTTTAAAATAAAACGAAGAATATGCGTTTAAAATTAAACTTTCGATGTGTTTTTCAGTTTGTGGACCACTTCGCGATACAGCAGGTTAATTAAATCAGTTCGGAGCTGATAATAGGTTGGTAGTTCGTTCGGGAAACGTTTAAAATTACAGAGCGATAATAGGCCGACGTGCATAAGGTTCAACGTTGATGACGGTACTTGGTTCGCAAGTTATCCGAAAGATCAATGTAACTTCTATTGAAGATACAAATATATTGATCCCAATTACAAACAGGTATTTATAGGCAGAAACTCAGATTGAAAGATGACGATATAAAAAATTATAGAAATCCTCAAAGTCAGATAGGAGAGATTCAAGCTCAGGTACAAAAATTGATCGATGGTAAAATAGTAGAACCATCAGAATCGGAATATAATAGGCCACTTTTATTAGTACCGAAAAAATCACTTCCAGACTCGAAAAAATAGAAATTGCGATTGCTAATTGACTATCGTCAAATCAATAAAAAACTGTAGTCTGATAAATTTCCACTCCTTAGAATTGACGATATTTTCGATCAACTAGGCCTCGACTTGATGTCAGGTTTTAACCAAATTGAACTAAAAAAGAGTTCAAGAAATATAACTTCATTTTCAACAACAAACGGTTCATATCGTTTCACACGATTACAGTTTGGTTTGAAAATAGCGCCTAATTCCTTTCAAAGAATGGCGATTATTGCATTTTCTGGCCTTGAGCCTACGCAAGCATTCCTCTACATGGATGATCTAATAGTCATAGGTTGTTCCGAAAAGCATATGATTAAGAACTCTTCAAATGTTTTTGACAAATGCAAGAAATACAATCTTAAATTACATCCTAAGTAATGTTCACTTTTTATGTGTGAAGTCACCTTTTTGGGACATAAATGCACGGATAAAGGAATATTGCCGGATGACAAGAAGTTTGATGTCATCAAAAATTATCCAGTACCCCATGATGCGGATAGTGCAAGGTGCTTTATTACATTTTGTAATTATTACAGGAGATTTATTAAAAACTTTGCTGACTATTCACGGCACAGACCAAACTTTTACAAATTATGTATGGCTATGTTAAATGAATAAATGTTGAAATCGGTTGCAATAGGTTGGAAAACAAAAAAGTTTTCCATACAAAGACTTGAAATCTGATTGATCGTTTATATGGCAGCTATATGATATAGTGGTCCGATCCGACCGATTTTTAAACTTGATCTGCGTGCAACAAAAATAATGATCTGGTAAAAATTTTAAAACGCTAGCTTTAAAACTACTGTCTATTTTTTGCATAGAAACAGACGGACAGACGGACGGACGGACAGACGGGCATGGCTATATCGACTCGGCTGTTGATGGTGATCAAGAATATAAATACTTTGTGGGGTCGGAGATGCTTCCTTTAATGCGTTAACACAATTCTGGACAACATTTTAATACCCTATTCAAGGGTATAAAAACTTAAAATGGCACCGGTGGAAAATATCTTTAAACACATTTCAAATGATAATTTAAAAAAAATGGGCAATAAAATATTGAAAAAATTAGGAGTATCGCCTTTCATCCCGGTGACCTTTATAAATAATGAAAAATAATAAGAAGCATTTTTGTCTATTACACATGACGACAAGGAGGACATACAGGCATTTCAAAAACCTTGGCCAAGGTTCAAAGACATTATTATTGAAAGTCTTAACAAATAACAGACTACATAAAACAATGTAAAAAATAACAAAAAGATAAAGTAACCAAGCATACAAAGACTCCAATGGCTATAACTGATACCCCTGAACATGCTTTCGACAGAGTGATAATGGATACTATAGGTCCTTTACCAAAGTCGGATAACGGCAATGAATATGCAGTCACCCTCATTTGTGACTAAAGTAAATATTTAGTTGCTATACCCATACTAAACAAAAGCGCATGTAACGTCGCTAGGCAATTTTCGAATCTTTTATTCTGACTTACGGTCCGATGAAGACGTTCATTACGGACATGGGTACAGAGTATAAGAATTCAATAATCACTGATTTATTCAAAAATCTTAAAATTAAAAATCTAACGTCTTCAGCTCATCACCATCAGACAGTAGGTTTAGACGAAAGAAGTTTCTTTTTTTTTTTTTTTTATTTAATTAAATGAAGAACCCGTACATCTTAATATTGTACCTTAACATACATTGAGTACACAGGGTGGAGAAATATTCTTAAGAACTACCAAACACTATATCAAAATAAGTGAAGTAGGAACATAAGTGAAAAGTTTTTACTGTTGTCCAATTGTCTTGGCGAAGCCTTGCCGTTTAAGTCGTCTCAAAGGTCGAGCGGGGATAAGACATCTTGCAAGGAGACTGCTATGACTCAGTAATCTGTCACTATATCGACTTGTGTGTCTCCCAATTTGTTCCTCAACTGTGTGAAGATTGCGATCTTTATGAAGTGTGGAGTTACGTACATACCAGGGACAGTTGGTTATTTGTCGTAGTGCGCGATTTTGCATCACCTGGATACGTTAAAATTCGATTTGGCTGCGATTCCCCAAATCTGGATCCCGTATAACCACATCGGTACGATACAGTGCCCTACACAGCTCTTTTGCACCTCAGCGAAAGAGTGCTCCTTCTATTCATGAGCCATCTCAGCTGTTGTGATCTGTCACCACATTTCTTTACTGTGTTTTTGAGATGCGGCCCAAAGGTGAGACGTTTATCCAGGGTGATACCTAGATATGTTGCTTGCCGCGGCTGATTCAGGGTAACTCCTTCTAGCCGGATTGGAGGGGTGTTCTGGATGAGCGTTTTCAGTATTAAGCATGGATTTGTTGTTTTCAGTGGGTTTATTTTTAGATTAAACTTTTTACACCAGGCTGCCAGACCATTAATATATTCTTGTAGTCCGTTAGCTGCCTCTCTGCTGTCCCTAGAGTTATATGCGACTGCGATGTCATCTGCATAGGTTGCCATAAGAACCTTGTTCGGTGCTTCCATGTGTTCGAAACTCGGGCAAGGAATATCAGCAGTGTTCAAGGAGTATAGTAGCGGTCCGAGAACATTGCCCTGTGGGACTCCAGCTCTCATTGGATATATAGAGGAGTAGTTATTTCTCACCTTGATTTTAAATTCTCGTGCTTCTAGATATGACTTCAATATGCAGAAGTAGGGCGCAGGTAGTAGGGTCTTTATCTTGCATAACAATCCAACATGTCATACTTTGTCGAAGGCTTGTTTCATATCTATAAAGACAGCGTTGGAGTATTCGCAGTCGTCAAAAGCCTGTAATATGTGTTTCACCAGTCTATGGACCTGTTCTATAGTGCCGTGTCCCTTTGGAAATCCGAATTGATGATCCGGCAAGATATTACCTTGTCTTATAATGTCGTTGATCCGATTGGCAATAAGTCTCTCCCATAATTTAGAAAGGGAGGGTAAGAGGCTTATAGGCCGATACGACTCAGGATCAATTTCTGGTTTCCCAGGCTTGTGGATCATCAAAATAACAGCCAGTTTCCACTGTCTTGGGAACACTTGGACCCTTAAAATAGCATTGAAGATTAGTGCTATATAGATTATCGCTTTTATAGGTAAAACCTTTAGCGTGGCATGGCAAATCCTGTCAATTCCTGGAGCTTTATGTTTCGGCAGTAATTTGATTATTTCGGATATTTCTTCTATCCTTATTGGCTTAATAGGCCAAGACATCTGCAATAGCATTTGTAGGTACTGGTGAGTCTCTCTTATTTGCTCTATCGTGGCGAAGTCATAAGGAGTGAAGCGATCCTCTAGGTGGTAGCCGAATGCATTAGCCTGTTCCACTTCAGTTTTTGCAGTTTCCCCACCTGGACAACGTACGGGTACCTATCGAAATGGTTGTCGTTTAAGCGATTTTGTGCACTTCCACAGCGAATAGTTTGCATCAACGGTGTAGTCCATGGAAGATAATTTTTGCTCAAAGAAATCATTTCTGAGTTCCTTTAAGATGATTTTGAGTTGCTTTGCTGCTCGGTTCCACAAGATTCTGTCCCATGGATCCTGAGTTCGAATTGCTCTTCTTCAAAGACGTCTTTTAGTTCTGATTAGTTCTCTGGCCTCTCTTGTTGTACAATACCATAACTTCTGGGGCCTGTCTCAGGCTCAGACGGCGTAGAAGCAGAAGCAGCTCCATGTATATTTTGCGTTAGAATGTCTACTGCGTTCTCGATGTCTTCCTTAGAGCTCAGAACCGTATATTTAATTGAAAAGAGTTTTCTAGATGTTGTCTGAAAACCAAAAGATCAGTTCGGTTGTTTATTAACCGAGAGCATATCGTAACATAGGCACCTTCTGTTTGTAGAGTAGGAACAAGGGCTACATGATCGGAGTCTAGATCCCAGTTTTCGCAAATACTTGTTCTGTCTAAGTTTATCCCATGGTACACAGCAAAATCAATGCAGGTAGGTCTGTGACTGGGCACATGTGGGTTGGCGAACCTGTTCCAAGGATATAAGCACTTTTGGCGGAAATGGCTTCTGCTAGTTCTCGCCCCCTGGGTGAATTGTACGTATCACCCCACAGCCAATGTCGGGCGTTCCAGTCCCCACCAAATAAATACCTTTGGCCACAAGAGACAAGTATGTCACTGAAGTGCCTTTCTATAATTCTATTTGTTGGTGGACAGTATATCGCGCTAAATTCCATATCTCCCAGCCCGGTGGAGACCTTAACTGAAGACAACTGAATAGTTCTCGTTTCAATAACTCTTTGCGAGAAATTACGAAGAGAGCTCCTCACCAGTACTGCTGCTCCTCCCATTCCGTGATTATGTCTTGAAGGTTTGTATGCGGGATAAAAGCTATACCCATGTATCTTTACTGTGTTTCCTCTGTTGAGTCTGATCTCGTTTAGGAGAAGAATGTCAACGCAGTTGTTGTGAGCGAAGAGTTCAACTTCTCTGGCTTTACCTGAAATGCCATTTACATTCCAGATAAGAATTTTCAGAGGGTTCATTGCGATGGTAAAGCGTTACTACGGAGTTGGAAAGCCGATGTATCCCCAGTCCGTTGTTTCAACATATTGGCCATTTCAAAAACCATTTTTTCCAGCCGTTGGAGTCATTGACTATTCATCTTGTTTTGTTGTTGTTGCTCCTGTTGCTGCTGCTGTAGCCACGATAGGAATTGCTGCTGTTGTTGAACCTGTTGCTGCCAATTCATAAATTGTTCCTGCTGCTGTGCCAATATTGACTGAACGTCAAGCTGGTGTGGCTGTTCAATATTAAATCCCTTTAATTGTATATTATGTAAACGAGGCTGGGCTGTTGTATTGCCATTTCTTGCAATATCTGCGTAGGACAAGCTCCCAGTATGGGCTTTGGAAGTGCTATTGCATTCTGCTTAGTTGCATGCTGCTGTTTTTGCTGGGGTTGTTGCTGATTTGCTGCACTTTTATCTAATCTGGATTGCTTAGGTTGTTGCTTCTTTACAGTGCCCATTGATCATCGAAGATACAGACGAAAGAAGTCATAGAACTTTTAAGGAATATATATGATAATTTTGGTTAAGACTGATTGGGACGTATGGCTTCAGTATTTCATCTACTGTTTTAATACAACCCCCCATATAGTACATAATTATTGTCCATTTGAGTTAGTATTTGGTAGAACAAATAACTTACCAAAACATTTGAATAATATAACTAGCATAGATCCAATTTATAAAATAGATAATTATGATATGGAAAGTAAATTTAGATTGGAAGTAGCATATAAGAGAGCTAGAACTCTGCTTGAAGAACATAAAAGGAAAAATAAGGAAAATTATGATTTAAATACGAAAAATATAGAAATATAAGTAGAAGATAAGGTTTTATTAAGAAATGAAGTAGGACATATACTAGATTTCAAATATACGGGACCTTATAAGGTAGAAAATATAAAAGAAAGAGACAATATAATATTATTAAACAATAAATATAAAAAACAAGTAGTACATAAAGACAGATTAAACATTTTTTATTCATGATTGACATTATAAATGAACATGAAATAATAAATAAAAAATAAAATAAAATAAAAATATATATACAAAAAAGTAATAAAATAAAATAAAATAACTACATTCAGTTACGTTATTTTTCAAAAGGAGGGCGTACACATTGGGTATCTATACATCTATAATGTATACAAATACAGCCGAATATTGTGTCGAAACATGTTAAATTGGACGGTTCAGCCCAAGTGCAAGTGTAAGAATATTACTTACTTGAGCTGAACCGTTACTACAAAATTAGATAATCAGCGTTCCCACGTGCGTACCCACGTGCGGACTACACCATTGCATAGCGACCGTTCTGAATCACGTGGCCATTTAAACACGTGGCTAATATACTAGTAGTACTAGAAAAAATAGACAAATCGGGAGTGCAAAAGTACACACAAAAGTACAGACTACCGCTGCTTGAATCATGTGACAATCTCTGACAAATATCCACTATCATTGATGGACTCAATATTGGACAATCTTGGTAGGACCCTATATTTTAGTACAATAGACTTAGCAAAAGGCTATCATCAGATTTTGATGTCTAAAGAGATTATTGAAAAGACAGCATTTGTTTCACCAATGGGATCATATGAGTACATTAGAATGCCCTTCGGATTAGGAAACGCACCAGCAACATTTCAGAGATTAATGAACGATATACTGAGGGAGTACATAAACAAGATCTGTATAGTGTAGCTTGATGATAAATTTATTTTTATTCCACAACCTTAAAATGCTTCAGAGAAGATATGTAGGAAGCTCGAGGAGCACAGTCTAAAGATACAGGCAAGTAAATGTTCATTTATGAAACAAGATTTTTTGGGACATGTTCTTACAAAAGATGTAATAAAACCAAACCCGAGAAAATACAAGATATTCGAGCCATTCCATTATCAAGAACATATGGTAAAAACAACTCAAGGGATTTCTGGGCATGAGTGGCTTCT
The DNA here is from genome assembly GCA_018150545.1 of Drosophila ercepeae. Taxonomy (NCBI): domain Eukaryota; kingdom Metazoa; phylum Arthropoda; class Insecta; order Diptera; family Drosophilidae; genus Drosophila; species Drosophila ercepeae. The sequence goes on along the minus strand of JAECWL010000016.1, from coordinate 699,219 downwards.
ATAGACAATTCATTAAAGACTACTCGAAAATCGCGTACCCAAAGATTAATACCAGTGTGACAACAGGTGCGAATAATTTTGCCATCGGCGCAGTTTTGTCACAGCATGGCCAACCAGTGTCTTTCTATCAAGAACATTAAATTAACAAGAACGATTTTATAGTGCAAAATATAAGGAATTCCTGGCCATTGTGTTTGCAGTAGTCTACTTTAGGCACTATTTGTTTGGTTCGTGATTCCAAATAATAACAGACTATCAGTAGTTATCCTACGGAATTATTGAGTGATGAGTTACTTTAGGACTATTGCCGCCTAAAAAAAATATATTTATTAAAATGGGAAATAGCAGATTGACACTTCAGTAATGGTAAATTTGCATTCGTAGTTCGTTGTAATGATCATCCTAACAATGATGTCAATGGGCCATGCTAGATTGCAAGTGATTCCAATACAGGAAGAAGCAGAGTATGTGCCGATAAATATGTATACAACGGAAATTGTAAACAAAACAATTATCATTTTGCACATTATAGATGTTAATCAGATGAATAAAATTATTGATAACGTAGAAAATAATATAAAAAAAATTTAGAAATAGCAGATAGAGAATTAGTCATGGACGAAATCAACTTGACCAGAGCAAAAATCAAATCAATATACGGTGTATACTAGAAAACAGTGGCAGTGGTAGATGGTGCAGTGACAGTATACAAATGGATTTTTGGACTAATGGACAGTGAAGACAGAGAAAATAACTGATCACCCCAATTTCTAATAAAAACCATATTCAAATTGATCAAGAAAATTTACTAAGCACTCAAACTCAAAACAAAATATATGAATAAAATGAAAATGTAATTTTAAGAGAACTACAATTAAATGTAGTATGCATTCATATTGAATATCTACTGTACCAAGAGTACTTACTAAATACAACGTAACACTTTGTTGCAGTGCTTACATAAACAGAGCTCCGGTCTTTTACCCAATTGGCCGAAATATGATTCGATCGGCACTCACAGAAAGTGCAAGTGCCAGCATTCTGACCGAACTCAAGTGTATGCATATACCCTCGCTCCTCAGCTTAAGAGAGCATAATTACATACATAACACATATATACATATAGAATATACAGTCTCTCGCTGCTGGCCATCTGTGGGCAGCGCAGCGATCAGACTTAGGCTTACTTAGAGTTAAAGGAATAATGTAAAATCAGAGATAACTGAACCCTGGAAGAGTTTATTCTTTACATGGCGACCGTGACGCAGGAGCCTGCAAATTGAAATATAAATTTGGAGACTTGGACGGCACAATCCAACAATTGGAAGGATACAGAGAAGGATACAATTGGAAGGAACAATTGGAAGGATACAATTGGTAGGAACAATTGGAAGGATACATTCAAGATAACAATGAAAATGCCTGCTAATATTGCCGACTGGATTTAAAATTCTGCTGAGCCGCCAAACAACAATTCGACAAGTACGAGTGGCAAACCGTCACTTGTACCAACGATGGAATAGGGCAGCAACGTCAACAACAACAACAACAAGTGTAAGAGGCAGGCCGCCCCTTACACCAGCGCGGGAGACCAGGAGACGGGACACTGAAGGGAAAAAACGAAAATACTGACCCTTGCCAAAAAAATATGACGTCTGCCCGAACGACTGCCCTGGACCATTATACGCCGCAGCATGCAAATTCACATGCTGGTAACTGAAGACCAGTGCGAAGACCAGCACCGGCCCCGCCTGAGCCAATAGGCCCCGGACATCAGCAGCAGTAAGGACAAAAGCGAGAGGGGCACTCCGCCACTTTCGCCAACGAAGGAGCGTCAGCGTAGCCAAACCGGCGACGACCAGCTGACGCGGATAACATCATTTTCATCGGATTATTATTATAAAAAAAAAAAATTTTTAATTATAAAAATAAGACAATTTATAATATTGTGCGGAACTATTTCAGCTCGATTAGAAGTATAGCCCGTAAAGCTATACAAAACAATAGGCAGGAAAAACTTGTTAACGTAAATGCAAAGTAATGCTATAGATAAATTTAATGAAGATACAACAAAATTATAAATACAAATTAATTTTCGATATAAAGCCCAAAATGGGAATAGTAGACGTTAAGTCGGTGGACTTCACAGCCAATGTCATTAATAAAGTAGAGACAAACAATAATGACTTGGAATTAATACACACACTGTTAATAATAATTGTTGTTATAATGTGCGCAAATTGTTTTTATAAATTATATAAATTACATAATAAATGTTTAATAAAGAAATATATGAGCCAGGCAAATGAGCTGGACAAAATATAAGAAAAAAAAATAAAGCGCACAAAACAACATATTTAAGCTTGTGGAGTCCAATTAGACTTTAACTTCAGGAAGATAAAATATTGAAAAAAGTTAATAAATAAATAAAACTATAAACTTTAAACTATAAATTTAAATACAGTATGGCTAAACTAAAAGCAATTAGAGAAACAGATAATATAGCATAGAAAGCATAGAAATATAATATATAATATAGCATAGAAATTCCATAAAATAATGGAATGGAGTGAATTATATAAAAATTTAAACAGCATAAAAAGTGACTTTGATAAATCGTACAAGTCACTTACACAAAACAGGCCTATTCAAAGAACTACTGTAAAAAAACAGGTAGAGATATTAGTTAAATGCTTTAACGAAGCACGTATACTAATATATGGCCAAAAAGAAAAATTAAATCAAGATCATTGGTCACAAGTATCAAAATTTTTGATCAGACTACGATCTACTTGATATCAATTAAACAAAAGTTTAATTTAGATATATCAGTACCAACAATACTGAAAACACTTCAATTGAAACTGGTAATGAACCAGAATCAACGGAACAAGCTGATACTGACCAAATAGAGTCAGAAGAGCCTAGTACAAATCCTAAAATAGAAGAGGAGGATTTAAATAACCTAACTATTTCAGATGTTCTGATGTCAGATCTGGATAATTCTACAGATTCTGATACTTCAACAGAGAATAAGCCAAGCAACAATAACACAATGGCACAAACAAATATCGATTTTATTAATACAGCAACTAAGCTTATACCAGTTTTTGATGGTAAAGCTGAAAACTTACAAAGTTTTATTGATGCATTACAAATATTGGATTTAATAAAAGGCGAACACGAACAATTAGCAATTTCGATTATAAAATCAAGGCTAAAAGGTGTCGCCAGAAATTTAATCGGAAATGAAACAACAATAACTGAAGTCATTTCCAGATTAAAAAATAATGTCAAAGGCGAAACTGTGGAAGTTTTATCAGCCAAACTGATGAGCCTACAGCAACGCAACAAAAATGCTAACCAGTATACACTAGAGGTTGAGCAGATGACAAAAATGTTAGAAGGTAGAATACATAACAGAGGGTTTACCCCTAGAGTTAGCCAAAAGTTATGCCACAAATCATGCAGTCAAAGCAATGACTAAAAATTGCACAATCGATAAGGTAAAACTTATCATGCAAGGTGGTACCTTCAATAATATGAATGAGGCCATATCGAAATTTGTAAATTGTTGCACAGAGACAACCGGACGGCCAAACACTGTCCTATACTACAACAATAATTGACAGCGCGGCGGAAACAGCGGACGTGGAAATTATAGAGGCAACTTTCGTAGTCACTATAATAACAATACCCAATATAATAATGGACGAGGCCAATATAGAGGAAACTCAAGAGGCAGTGGCAACTCGAATCGAGGCCACAACTATAATAGTCCAGGTAATGTCCGAGTAACTAACAATACATCGGAAAACTCCTCAATCCCTTTAAATACTCAACAGTAGAAAATGTGCACTATTAATCTCAGTCAGAATATATTTGTATCATTCAACCATGTGCCTACAGGAAAAGAACTTATCTTTTTAGTAGACACAGGTGCCGACATTTCAATAGTTAAAGAAAATTCTGATGTCTTTCATGACGTACAACATAATTATATTATAGATATAAAAGGAATAAGTCAAGAAGTAACCAAATCCAAAGGGTTAACTTCTATTGAGATACAGACCACTAAGTACATAATCCAACACGATTTTCATATCGTGGATTTACAATTCGCTATTTCTTGTGATGGCATATTAGGAATCGATTTTTTAAAAAAATACAACTGTCAATTAGACTTCAAGCCATCTGAAGATTGGCTTATAATTAGACCTAATAACTTAAAATTTCCAATTTATGTTCCCATAACATACAGTTCTGGCAATAACTCAATACTTCTGCCAGCAAGATCCCAAGTTATTAGAAAAATAGATATAAATTCAAAAGAAAACAGTGTACTGATTCCAAATCAAGAAATTAAACATGGTATTTACATAGCAAGTACCATCACAACATCTAAAAACGCTTTTATAAGACTACTAAATACAACAAATAAAGATCAAGTAGTCAGTACAAATAACTTAGCGTATAAATCACTTTCGAACTACGAAGTAGTCCAAACTCATCAAGAAAATAGAAAAAAATCTATATTATCTCAACTAACAAAAAACTTTCCTTCACAATTCAAATCACAGCTTTCAAGCTTATGCACCAAATATAATGATATATTCGGATTAGAATCTGAACCAATAAGCACCAATAATTTTTATAAACAAAAACTGAGATTAAAAGATGATGAACCAGTGTACATAGAAAACAAGCAAGGTAGCAGCAGTCGAGTTTTCCGATTGCAAAATACCCTGTACCCTTAGACATGCTTACAATTTATTTATTTAGTATCAATAAATAAATGAAACAATATTCTATTAGAAAAGAGGACCATAACAATATAAATTTGGCATGATTTTGGTTATGAAAATAAGTTTCGTGTGTCATAAAGCCATACACATTTCGCTGTCAACGTCGCAGTCGGCGTCGCGCAATGCCTGTTTTGCTGCGCTTCTGCTTCCCTTGCCATAGATTTTGCATGTGGCATAACTTCCGTGTTTCTTATCCGATCCGAGCCCACACAGTCACGTGAACGAAATACAGAAACAAGTTGGAAAATTGATCACCGACGGGATTGTTGAACCATCTGTATCTGAATATAACAGCCCATTATTACTTGTCCCTAAAACCATCTCCAGGTTCAGAACAAAAGAAATGGCGATTAGTAATTGACTATCGTCAAATTAATAAAAAATTAATGTCCGATAAATTTCCACTCCCAAGAATTGATGATATTTTAGATCAACTTGGACGAGCAAAATATTTTTCATGCCTTGACTTATTGTCAGGATTTCATCAAATTGAACTCGAAAGTAGTTCAAGAAATATAACGTCATTTTCAACGAGCAATGGCTCGTATCGCTTCACGCGACTACCTTTCGGTATAAAAATAGCGCCTAATTCATTTCAGAGAATGATGATTATAGCATTCTCTGGATTAGAACCTTCACAAGCATTCCTTTATATGGATGACTTAATAGTTATAGGTTGTTCCGAAAAGCATATGCTTAAAAACTTAACAGACGTTTTTGAGAAATGTAGGAAATACAATCTAAAGTTACATCCAGAAAAATGTTCATTTTTTATGCATGAGGTGACTTTTCTTGGTCATAAATGTACAGATAAAGGAATACTCCCAGATGACAAGAAATATGATGTCATTAAGAATTACCCTACGCCGCACGATGCGGACAGCGCTAGACGTTTCATAGCATTTTGCAATTATTATAGACGTTTCATAAAAAATTGCGCCGATTATTCACGGCACATTACAAGATTATGTAAAAAGAATGTTCCTTTCGAATGGACAGATGAATGCCAAAACGCATTCCAATATTTAAAAACAAAACTCATGGATCCTACCTTGCTACAATATCCTGATTTCAGCAAAGAATTCTGTATAATTACTGATGCAAGTAAGCAAGCGTGCGGAGCGGTTTTAACTCAAAACCATAACGGACTTCAACTTCCCATTGCATACGCATCAAGAGCTTTCACTAAGGGAGAAAGTAATAAATGTACAACTGAGCAGGAATTAGCTGCAATTCACTGGGCAATATTACATTTTCGACCATATATTTATGGAAAACACTTTACAATAAAAACAGATCACAGACCATTAATATACCTATTCTCAATGGTTAATCCGAGTTCTAAACTGACACGTATGAGACTAGAATTAGAAGAGTATGATTTCACAGTTGAATATCTAAAGGGAAAAGACAATCATGTAGCTGATGCGTTATCAAGAATAACCATTAAATATCTACAAAATATCACAGGAAATATTATGAAAGTCACTACTAGATACCAAAATAGACAGAAAATCCGCGCGGATAACAAAGAAATAGAATTGCCTACGCAATCTATAGAGAAAGCTTCTAAGCCCAACGTATATGAAGTCATAAACAATGACGAAGTACGTAAAGTAGTGACCTTGCATGTAAAACATACGCTATGTTTATTCAAACATGGTAGAAAAATTACTGCAAGATATGATGTTAGCGATTTATATACCAATGGAATCCTAGACTTAGGTCAATTTTTCCAAAGGCTTGAAATGCAAGCCGGTATAAACAAAATCAGCCAACTCAAAGTGGCACCGTGGGAAAATATCTTCGAACATGTTTCAATAGATAATTTCAAACAAATGGGCAATAAGATATTGAATACATTAAGAGTAGCGCTACTCAACCCGGTGACCAATATAGAAAAACAAAATGAAAAAGAAGCAATACTGTCTAAATTCCATGACGATTCAATACAAGGACGTCATACAGGCATTACAAAAACCTTGGCCAAGGTCAAAAGACATTATTTTTGGAAAGGTATGACTCGAGATATTACTGATTACATACGAAAATGTCAAAAATGCCAAAAAGCTAAAATAACAAAGCACAATAAGACCCCATTGATAATAACCAATACGCCAATAAATGCTTTCGACAGGGTGATAGTAGACACTATTGGCCCACTACCAAAATCAGAGAATGGCAATGAGTATGCAGTCACTCTAATATGTGACCTAACTAAATATTTAGTTGCCATACCAGTTCCAAACAAAAACGCGAACACTATCGCTAAAGCCATTTTTAAATCTTTTATTCTGAAGTACGGTCCAATGAAGACGTTCATTACGGACATGGGAACAGAATATAAGAATTCAATTATAAATGATCTGTGCAAATTTCTAAAAATCGAAAATATAACATCTACGGCACACCACCACCAGACAGTTGGAACAATAGAACGTAGTCATAGAACCTTCAATGAATACATACGCTCATATATATCGGTTGATAAAACTGATTGGGACGTATGGCTTCAATACTTCGTTTTTTGCTTCAACACGACCCCCTCAATGGCACATAATTACTGTCCATATGAGTTAGTATTTGGTAAAACAAATAATTTAACAAAACAATTTAATAGTATAGATCATATAGAGACTTTATATAATATAGATGACTATGCTAAGGAAAGTAAATATAGATTAGAAGTAGCATATAAAAGAGCTAGAATAATGATAGAAGAAAATAAGAAAAATAATAAGATATTATATGATCAGAAAACAAACGATATAAATATATCAGTAGGTGATAAAGTCTTATTAAGAAATAAAACAGGTCATAAGTTAGAATATAAATATACCGGTCCGTATAAAGTAACGGAAATAGGAGATAAAAATAACATTATAATATCGACTAATAAAAACAAAAAACATACGGTACATAAGGATAGGTTAAAAATGTTTATTTCATAATTGTAATTGGTATGGCCGTACTAAAACAAAATACTTTTATAGATTTGAATATTATTTGTAATTTAATATAATCAAAAAAAAACGATAAACGAAAATTTTTTTCGTTTCGTTTTTTGTCTTTTAAGTAAAATCTTATAAAATAACTTCATTATATTACGTTATTTTTCAAAGGAGGGAGAAGTAGTATTCATACATATTGAATATCTACTGTACCAAGAGTACTTACTAAATACAACGTAACACTTTGTTGCAGTGCTTACATAAACAGAGCTCCGGTCTTTTACCCAATTGGCCGAAATATGATTCGTTCGGCATTCTGACCGAACTCAAGTGTATGCATATACCCTCGCTCCTCAGCTTAAGAGAGCATAATTACATACATAACACATATATACATATAGAATATACATAACAGTCTCTCGCTGCTGGCCAACTGTGGGCAGCGCAGCGATCAGACTTAGGCTTACTTAGAGTTTAAGGAATAATGTAAAATCAGAGATAACTGAACCCTGGAAGCGGCACCTTCGCTGCTTCCAACTCTAAATAAAAAAGAATATAAAGAATAAAACCCAATAAGAGTTTATTCTTTACATAAATTAAAGCTGAACAATATGCAACAATAGCAAATTCATAATCAACAATAGAGCAAATAAATAACAAATAGATGAGGACACAATACTTATAAGAAACAGTTAAAACAACACTTTATATCAAGAGTGTGATAAAGGAGATATCACACTAAATGGAAACTACCTTATACAATTTGTAAACTGTAATATTATATGTATACAAATACTGACTGAAAATTTTTCAAACAAACAAATCGAATTTTCTGAAAGATTGAACTACCAATTTATTGAACCAATCATATACATATACTCAAAATTTTAAACAATTAACACAAAAAAAATTTTAATTCAGAAAAAATAAAAAAATTTATAAGAACGGTTTCATAATAAAACTAATTACGGCATGGCAATAGCCTTAATAGTTATCATTTTAATAGAAGGAATATATCTGGACAGTAAATTATAAAACAAAAACATTCAAATTAATGTAAACAGAATCCAGGAGAATTCGAAATTTAGCGGAGGAGGAGTTATACAACTGCTTCCTCTCACCCCTTCCGCATTACTACAAAGCAACAAATCCACATTGACACAATCACAATTGCTTCCATTCCGTGGACTGCAATCCACTTTAATGTAAAAAAAAGAAAATAGTATCAATGAGCAAATGAATCAAAGGAAATTTTGCCCACTCAAGCAGCAGCATGTACATTCATTCATATAGACATTAATAACATAAAGAGACAATATCTTTAAGTTAAAAGAGAAAATAAGAATTAACCATAGAGAGTAAGATTAAGCGATTGATCGAATTGAGAAATATCCAAGCCAGAAATAAGTTTTCAGTTTTTAAGAAAGAACCACTCGGATTCGTGTTTTATTCAGATGTGGTGTCTTTTTTTAAAATAGGTGACCGTGAACACCCAGCTCAGCACAGCTTAATAAAATTATTATAAGTGACCATAATATTACAAACCGGCAAATAACGATGCCCCAAGCCTTGACGACCCGACATATATTATATGGAATCTGTTGAAATCCAATTAAGAGTGCAAAGCGAATGTCTTATACTAAATGTAACGCGATCTAATTGATCTTTCTCTTTTGTTTATTCTCATCATTTTATGTATTAGTTAGTCGCAAATAAACTCTCATTCTAATAGGTTATGGGCCCAGGCAGAGCTCCTGTGCGCTATTATTTTTGGAAAGTTTAACACCGAAAAGTTGTTAATAATCGTCGAAAAGACTTCTGTGACTCGTGATTAATATTTGAAATAAAAATGAGTTCCCAATACTCAATTGAGAAACTGGACAATGAAAACTATAGTGTGTGGTCTATTCAGATGAAAAGTGTTCTAATACATGCCGAATTATGGTCAGTGGTCAGTGGCCGTTTGCTGAAAAATGAAAACGACACTGCAGAACAAAAAGCCTCTTTCGATGCCAAAGACGAAAAGGCACTTGCCAGTATAATCCTATGTATAAAGCCGACGCAAATTAATCATGTGAGACATTGTGTAACTGCTAAGGAAGCTTGGAAAAAACTTGGTGAAATTCATATGCCATCCGGTCCAGCGAGACGCATACATTTGTTTAAGCAGTTGTTGTACATGAAAATGAGTGAGACAGAAAGTGTGGAGGAACATTTAAATAAATTCAGTGCATTGGTAGAAAAACTGCAAGAAATTGAACAAAGTGTTCCAGAAGAAATGCTCGTCATAATTTTGCTTTCGAGCTTGTGCGACTCGTTTGAAAATTTTGTGGTCCCAATTGAAACGCGCGACACATTGCCGGGGTTGACCGCTCTCAAGGTTAAACTTCTAGAAGAGGGAGAGAGGCGCAACACAAACGAAACGGTGATCGGAAAGGAACAGAAAATGTTCGCTTCGGGTACGGAAAGACAATACTCAAAAAGGAATATCGAAAAAGGTGTCGAATGTTGGTCATGTGGAAGCGCGGTCATATTGCTGCAAAGTGTAGATCGAAAGAAAAATTGGCAAAACATAACAAAGCAAAAGACGGAAGTTCAAACGGGAATAAGCCAAAAGCGTTTTCGGTTTTCGGTGCAGATAAAAACGAAATAGACAGTAAAAGTACATGGTGTCTAGACAGTGGAGCAACAACTCATTTGTGTGCTGAAAAAACAATGTTTGTATCAATGCGTGAACACAAGGAAAAAATAATGTTAGCAGGCGATAATTACGTAGAAGCCGAAGGGCGCGGTACAGTGAATTTGTGCTATGGAGATAATACGATCAAACTGCTTGATGTATTGTACGTAAAAAATTTGCAATGTAACTTTATTTCGGTGCAAAAGGCAACTGCAAAAGGATTGAAAGTGATTTTTAGTAAGAACGAAGCGAAAGTAATAGACACTGACGGAGACACTTTACTAGTTGCTAAACGCAAAAAATGAATTGTTCTTATTTGAAAATAAATCAGAAAAAGTGTTCGCAATTAATGGAGAAAAGTATGAAATGATTAAGTGGCATAATCGGTTTGGACATTTGAACTTGAATAGTATGCAGAAAATGATTAACAAAGACATGGTGTATGGTTTGAAAATAAATTCGTGTGATTTGAACGGTTTCGTATGCGAAACGTGTGCCAAATGCAAAATTTGTGTAAAACAGTTTCCAAACGCGTCGGAAAGCCGCGAGAGTGAATTGTTAGGACTTATACACACGGACATATGTGGTCCAATAAACACAAAATCAAACGGTGGTGCACGATTCTTTGCAACTTTCATCGATTACAAAACACGGTACATGTCAGTCTACATGTTAAACACTAAAGATGCGGTTTTTGAAAAATTTAAAGAGTTCCAGTCGTTGGTCGAGAAGCAAACAGGAAAGAAAATAAAAAGGATCCGTAGTGACAACGGTCGAGAATATGTTTCCCGAAGGTTTGAAGAATACCTGGTGAGTCAAGGCATACAGAGACAGCTAACAGTCCCCTATACTCCTCAACAAAACGGAGTTGCAGAACGTGCTAACAGAACCCTCCTGGAAATGGCTCGCAGTATGTTAACTCATGCTGAAGTGGGTGAGAGTTTTTGGGGAGAGGCTATAATGACAGCGGCATACTTGAGGAACAGAGCAGAGACGTCGACACTAGCTAATATAACACCATTTGAAGCCTGGTTTGGAAAGAAGCCAAGTGTATCCCATCTACGTGTGTTTGGTTGCAAAGCGATCGTATTGAACAAAACAAATAGCAAGAAGTTTCGTCCAAAGGGAGAAGAGCACATATTAGTAGGCTATTCTCAAACTTCTAAGGCTTATCGTTTATACAACCCGGAAAAACAAAGCATTGTGATAGCCCGAGATGTTGTGTTTATAGAGGATGATAGAGCATCAGATCCAGGAGAAGTAATCATTGAATTGGATGAGTCTGCTGGACACCGAGAAGATCATATTGACAACAATGAACAGTCGTTGGATGTTCAAGGGAGTGATGACGACGAAGAGTCTGGGACAGAACAAAAAACATCGCAGAAGAGGGGCCCAGGTCGCCCCAAGATAGTCCGAACAGGATTAGTGGGCCGTCCACGAAAAGAGTACAATATGCTAAATGTTGTAGCCGGAAATAATATGGTGACACCAACAAGCGTGCGTGAGGCATTAACTGGACAACATTCTGATGAATGGAGAATCTCGATGCAGAAGGAGTTTGATCACTTGCGAGCTACAAACACCTGGAGCTTGGTTGACCTTCCTGAAGAGCAGAAAGCAATCGGGTGCAAGTGGGTGTTTACCATTAAACGCGACAAAAATGGTAAGGTTGATCGACTTAAATCGAGGTTAGTAGCCAAAGGTTGCGGACAGCAGTATGGGGTGAATTACCTGGAAACATTTTCCCCGGTGGCACGTTACTCGTCAATAAGGTTAGTAATTGCATTGGCTGTCGAGCATGGCATGATTTTGCACCAAATGGACGTGTCAGCAGCGTACCTTAACAGTGAACTGAAAGATGAGGTCTACATGAGACAACCTGAAGGTTTTGTAGACGCAAAACACCCAGATCGAGTCCTGCGATTGCATAAGTCCTTATACGGTCTAAAGCAGAGTGGACGCGAGTGGAACTGGAGGCTAGATGAGGTGCTTAACAAGATTGGATTCATTTCCTGTCCTAGCGAGCCTTGCATATACACAAGGAAAATTGAGGAAACCCTAAACATTATTGTCGTATATGTTGATGATTTAATTCTTGCTTGTTCCAGGAAAGATGACCTCCTTAGCATCAAGAAGCAAATATCGGATGAGTTTGATGTTGTAGATGGCGGAGACCTGAAACATTTCCTAGGCATGGAGATAGAGAGGTGTGGCGAAACTGGCAGTGTCACTATAGGCCATAAACAATTTATTGCTGGTCTACTAAAAGACTACGGTATGGAAGACTGCAAACCCAACGCGATTCCTCTGGAGGCGGGCTTTCAAGTTATGTGCGGGGATGCAAGCTGCACAAAAGTGGATCAGAAGAAGTACCAATCACTCATTGGTTCTTTGATTTATTTGGCTATGACGACAAGACCAGATATCATGCATAGTGTGGCTAAATTGGCACAAAGAAATGCTGATCCTCACAAGGAGCACGAAGTGGCTGCAAAGCGTGTCTTAAGGTACCTTAAGGGCACAGCTGACATGAAGCTATGTTACAAACGTACAGGTGTACATGTCCATTGTTTCGTTGATGCAGACTGGGCTGGCGATAGCACAGATCGCAAATCCTTTACTGGTTGGGCATTCATCATGGCTGGAGCGGCGATTTCATGGGAGTCCAAGAAGCAGACCATTGTGGCGCTTAGTTCAACCGAAGCTGAGTATGTGGCGCTTTCAACAGCAGCAAAAGAGGCAGTTTACCTTAAAAAGCTGGTGAAGGAGATCGGAATAGGACTGGTTCCAAAGATGGTTATCTACAGCGATAATCAAAGCGCACAATGTCTGGCAAAAGATTCCAAGTTTCATGCACGAAGCAAACATATTGATATTAAGTACCATTTTGTAAGACAGTTATATAAGGAAAATGTTATTGATATTAAGTATATTTCAACAGAAAATATGATTTCCGATATTCTAACAAAAAACTTAAATAAGATCAAGCACATAGGTTTTGTCAAACAGTTAGGTTTAAATTGAATTGAAAATTATGTTTAAAAGAAAAATGGATAAATTGGATATTGGATAAATTGGATTAAGTTGGATTAAATAAATTAAGTTAACTTGTAAAGACATGTCTCTTTGAGAAGGAGTGTTGAAATCCAATTAAGAGTGCAAAGCGAATGTCTTATACTAAATGTAACGCGATCTAATTGATCTTTCTCTTTTGTTTATTCTCATCATTTTATGTATTAGTTAGTCGCAAATAAACTCTCATTCTAATAGAATCAGAAAATATATGGATATATATCACATATTGGAATATATGGAATTTTTTTATTCAGTTCTGCTATCAGCTGTTTATCCATTAGCTGGGTAGAGAATCACAGCCATCTTCGCCAACTCCGAATACCTTTCGAAGAAAAGCTTTGAATTTGGAAATATACAGGGTGCGCCATCTAGATGTATCCTATTTTAACATTGAATAGCTCCGCCATTTTTCAGCAAATTTTGACAGATAAATATAATTCTGAAATGTCATTCAGTGCCATTTTAGCTATGAGTCGATACACACCGAAAACGCGCTGAAATCGTAGCGCTTTACATTGAAAACGATCGTTCAATTGTGAAAACTGTCCCAGGACGCGTTATCTCAAAAAATGGTGATTTGGAGTGGCCTCCTCGTTCTCCGGATTTAACGGTATCAGACTTTTTTCTGTGGGGATATTTAAAAAGTAAAGTTTATGCCAGCAAGCCGCAGAACATTGACGAACTCAAAGCTAATAACGAGCTGAAATAGTTGCGATATCACCCGAAATGCTGGCCAATGTTATGCAGAATGCCCGCAAAAGAGCTGCTTTTTGTGTATCAAAAAGGGGTGGTCATTTAATCGACGTTGTATTCTAAACCTGATTTGAAATAAATGGCATATAATATCGTAAAAAAATCTGGTTCATTTGGGAAAATTGGCTGAAAATTGGCGGAGTTATTCAATGTTGAAATAGGATACATCCAGATGGCGCACCCTGTAAAAGGGTCAAAGGCGGTCGCATCGGACCTTTCCATATCTGATTCCATTGCATATTCAACACCCACCCACAACCTGAAGTCCAATCAATCATAAACATTCCCATTCCGCTGGCACGTTCAGACAAACACTGAAGTTTTGGCAGAAAAGCAAGATTCTAAAACTCTAAAACATAATTCGGTAACAAGAAAGTCATAAACCTCTTGGAGACAAAGGGAAGCCTTGGGATTCCCGATCAATTAAATGACTCAAAAACGAACCCATTCTATTCTGAAAACTCAGTAAAGTTCACACAGAATATTCACTCAATAAATTACAAGCTTGGCCCCGAGGCTTGATCGCCAAATAAGTTAGAACATAAATTCGATAAAACTTTTTTTTCTTTCGCGTGAAGACGTGTTTTCATCGAGCTCCGATAAAAACAATTGATTCTAGTGAAGTGAATGATTATTAATAAACAACAAATAAATATATTGAAAGCGAAAAAGACGCTCCGGGCGATGCACCATCGCTCGAATACATATTCTGCGTTTGAAATAGTTAAATAATAGTTTCAAACAAATTAAATAAAACAAAACAAAAAAAAAAAATATGAGCCAGAACGACACTCGCGCTCAGCGGCAACGAGAGCAAGACGATCGCCGGCTCTCATTACAACGAAACAACGCGTACTTTTCTTATGTCTCCTCGACACCTTCAAACGAAGACAACGAGCGGCCAATAACCCATAACCCAACGAACCTTCTTGTACCAACAAATCAAGAAAGAGCGCGCTCTTGCTCTCCCTCACTTCTAGCTCCGACACAAGCTCCGCTATCTGCAACAACAACAACTGGAGCAATATCGACAACCCGCACTACTTCGCCATTGGCTGCACCCGCTCACGCTTTTGCTGTGTCAACGAATACCAAAACAAAAGCCCAAGAGCCAAACGGCACTGCTGCACAACTAGCAAAACAAAACGCAAACAAAAAAGCTGGGTCGGCCTCACAGACTGGACTGGACCGCTACATAACAATAAAGCGGAAGCTTAGCCCAAAAACTTCCGATACAGAAAACAAGCCGAAAAATATACGCGACAATACTACCTCGATCAACAATGAAGCGCCTGCAAATAGCAACAGATTCGCTTTGCTGGCAGATACCAACGAGGACGTGCCACTGAAATCCATCGATAAGGAACCAAAGAAAATAAAGCCTCCCCCAATTTACATCCGCGAGAAGAGCACAAACGGTTTGGTAAATTCTTTAATTGGCCTTATTGGAAAAGATAGCTTTTATATAATACCCCTCATAAGAGGTACTATTAATGAAATAAAACTTCAAACGAAAACGGAGGAAAACTACAGGAAAGTCACAAACCATCTTACTGCAAACAAAACATGCTTTTACACCTACCAGCTTAAAAGTAGCAAGGGTTTGCAAGTAGTACTGAAGGGCATTGAGCCTGATGTAAAGCCCGAAGAGATAGCTGAGGCCCTAAAGGATAAGGGATTTTGCGTCAAAAGCGTACACAATATCAAAAACAGAAACAGGCAGCCGCAACCACTCTTTAAGATTGAGCTTGAACCAGAAAACAAGCATCTAAAAAAAACGAGGTTCATCCAATTTATAAACTCCAGCTCCTTCTGCACCGTAGGATTACAGTAGAAGAGCCGCATAAACGTAACGCTCCTGTTCAATGTATGAACTGCCAAGAATACGGCCACACGAGATCGTATTGCACACTTCGCCCAGTGTGTGTAGTCTGTGGAGATCTCCACGTCTCCACACATTGCCAAGCTAATAAAGAAAATGCAAGCGCGAAAAAATGCGGTAACTGTGGGGGTAATTACACAGCAAACTACAGAGGCTGTCCAATCTACAAAGAGCTGAAAACCCGTCTCCACCAAAGAATGAACACGGCAAGGGTACACCAAGGAACAGCTACGCTTACACCATCGGAAACAAATCCAGAAGTACTTTTTTCGAAACCAACAAGTATTGCTCCCTGGTCTATACCAAGCACTAACAAGATAAGTTTTGCAAACGTTTTAAAATCAGGTATGACGCCTCCAACCCAAAACTCCCAAACCTCACATGAAGAACACACAAAATTGGACACACAACAAAACTATAGGCCATCTGAGCAGCAAGAAACGAAAACTGAAGCTATGATGCAAGCCTTACAACAGAGCATGACAGGAATTCATGACATTTATGCGAACCACCATTCAAGACATGATGCGTAATCAAAACCTATTGATACAAATGCTTGTCTCCCAACAATCAAAATAAATAATGGCTACCTTACGCATAGCTACGTGGAACGCCAATGGCGTCTCACAGCGCAAACTTGAGCTAGCTCGATTCCTACATGAGAAGCATATCGACGTAATGCTTCTTTCGGAGACTCATCTTACGAGCAAATACATCTTTCAAATAAGAGATTACAACTTCTATGGTACAAATCACCCCGATGGTAAAGCACACGGTGGGACCGGCATTCAAATTAGGAGCCGTATGAAGCACCACTTTTACAAAGAGTTTGCTGAAACTTATCTACAGGCCACATCTATCAATATACAGCTGGAGGACAACACTCACCTCACACTAGCGGCCGTATACTGCCCCCCTCGTTTCACAATATTGGAAGACCAATTCCTGGATTTCTTCCATGCACTAGGACCACACTTCATTGCAGCAGGCGACTACAATGCTAAACATACTCACTGGGGATCGCGCCTTGTGAATCCAAAAGGAAAACAGCTTTATAAGGCTTTAATTAAAGCCACTAATAAACTAGATCATGTTTCCCCTAGGAGTCCCACATACTGGCCATCAGACCTCAATAAGCTGCCTGACTTGATTGACTTCGCAGTCACGAAAAATATTCCTCGCAGTTTCGTTAGAGCTGAATGTCTACCAGATCTGTCATCTGATCACTCGCCTGTGCTAATTCATCTCAGCCGGTATGCAGAAAACGTAAAACCACCCTACAAACTGACTTCGCACAAAACGAACTGGCTAAGGTATAAAAAATATATAAGCTCACACATTGAGCTAAACCCAAAACTCAATACAGAACCTGATATAGAGAGCTGCACAGAAACACTGGAATCCATTCTTACGGAAGCAGCACGAAATGCAACACCTAAAACCACAAACGTTACGATTAATCCGAATAAGACTAACGCACAAATCGAGCAACTCGTCCACGCAAAACGACGCTTACGTAGAGAATGGCAATCCTCCAGATCACCATCTGCAAAACAAAAGCTAAAAATAGCCACACGGAAGCTGACCAACGCTCTGAAACAAGAGGAAGAGTACGCTCAGATCCGATATATAGAGCAACTTTCACCAACAGGTACCAATCATAAGTCACTGTGGAGAGCCCACCCAACCCTTCGCCCACCGACTGAAACCGTTTTGCCCATAAGGAATTCCTCAGGCGGCTGGGCACGTAGTGATGCAGACAGAGCCACCACATTTGCCGCTCACCTACAAAATGTATTTACGCCAAACGAGGCTACTAGCACATTTGCGCTACCGACTTCAAACGCAATCTGCAACCAGCAACACACCCCAATTGTGTTTCGTCCAAAAGAAATATCAAACATAATTAAAGAAAATATCAGCCCAAAAAAATCCGCCGGCTACGACCTGATTACCCCGGAAATGATCATCGAGCTGCCACATTCTGCAGTTGGCTACCTAACGCAGCTCTTTAATGCCATCACAAAACTTGGCTACTTTCCACAACGATGGAAGAGATCGATAATCATAATGATTCCGAAGCCTGGTAAGGACCACACAGTTCCCTCATCCTACAGACCAATAAGCCTACTCTCATGTATATCGAAACTATTCGAAAAATGCCTGCTAATCCGACTGAATCCACACCTGAGAGCCCACAATATAATCCCAGCCCACCAATTTGGCTTTCGCAAAAGCCACGGAACCATTGAACAGGTGAATCGAATAACAGCGGAGATAAGAACTGCATTTGAAAATCGAGAATACTGTACAGCCGTATTTCTAGACGTATCCCAAGCATTCGACAGAGTCTGGCTAGACGGCCTAATGTTTAAAGTTAAAACAGCTCTACCCGAAAGCACACACAAACTTCTAAGCTCATACCTATATAACAGAAAGTTTGCAGTGCGGTGCAACACTGCTACTTCCACTGACCACGAAATTAAGGCTGGAGTCCCTCAAGGCAGCGTTCTTGGGCCAACTTTATACCTCATCTATACCGCTGACATTCCTACAAATAGTCGGCTAACAGTGTCCACGTTTGCCGACGATACAGCTATCCTTAGCCGTTCAAGGTCCCTAATCCAAGCTACAGCACAGCTGGCATTGCACCTCATAGCCACTGAGAAGTGGCTCTCTGACTGGCGAATAAAAGTCAACGAGGAAAAATGCAAGCACGTGACATTTACGCTGAACAGACAAGATTGCCCACCACTTTTGATGAACAACATACCACTCCCGAAAGCAGATGAGGTAACGTACCTAGGAGTACACCTCGATAGAAGACTTACATGGCGCAGACACATTGAAGCGAAAAAAATTCATCTTAAGCTCAAAGCGAACAACTTACACTGGCTCATCAACGCTGGCTCTCCGCTCAGCTTGGACCACAAGGTCTTACTTTACAACGCAGTACTGAAACCAATCTGGTCCTATGGTTCACAGCTATGGGGCAACGCCAGCAACAGCAATATTGACATCATACAGCGGGCACAGACAAAGATCCTGAGAACTATCACTGGGGCACCGTGGTATGTTCGAAACGAAAACATCCATCGAGATTTAAATATTCCAACAGTCACCAATGAAATCAAAGAGCTTACGAAAAAATATCATGGCAAGCTTTCCTCGCACCCCAACCACCTAGCGCGAAATCTAACCCAGCTCAGCAGTCGTTCCCGTCTCCGACGAAGGGACCTACCAACCCAGCGAAGAAATCTTTAGGGACGCTTAATCACGGAACAGTTGGATTAATTAAAACGACTGTTTAGGAAAATTGTATTAGTTAAGATTTTTAAAGTTATTGTTAGCTCTTATTTAAGAGGATCCAATAAATAAAAGCAGAGTAAAAAAAAAAAAAAAAAAAAAAAATAAATTCGAGTTAAGGTTTTCCCCTACACATGTAATCAGCTAAACCTCCCATCTCTGGGTTCAACAAAAATAAAATATTTTTTTTATTTAAACGCCGGAGTTGTAATTCTTCTAGTTGTAATATAAAACATAATATAAATACATAATAAATATACATAATACATAATAAATACATAATATAAAAAAAAACCGGTGATCGTGCGGCCAAATAGCCGACAAATAGCACTGGCACTTGGAAGGCAGTTGATCGCTATTGACCGTCTGTAGTGTTCAACAAACAGGTAACCCAAATAAAGTTTGGCTTATCTGCCTGGTTATCATTAGATTATATAAACAAAAAATCCCATTTTTTTCAACGAGAGTGCAATGGGCAATGTTACATGAATAAAAAAAACAGGAAAAAATTGGAAGGAGATTCCTGGATCGTTGCAGGAATCGACATTGATATTTGCTCGCTGCGCACAATGAGCTAGGCTGCCAAAGTAACGGAACTTGTTAGCTTAGAATCTATGATAGGTAGCTATAATAGAATAGTGAAACAGGGTCCTAACAAGGTTTGCCTTTGCTGCAAGGGATTGTGCTTTCCACACCAAGTGGAAAAAATATACCGCGAAGCAATAGAGAGCAAATGCAGTGCAGGAATTGCTGCTGCTGTATTGCATCTCTCTGATAGGTTTCCCTCTTCCAACAATAAGTTTACTTTTTGTAAGACCTGTAGTCGAAGCATTAAAGTAGGTAAAAAGCCGAAATGTTCGATTACTAATGGTCTAGATTTTCCCGATCTTCCTGATTGCTTGAAAGGCTTAACGCCATTAGAGGAAAGACTGATTTTCCCGATCTTCCTGATTGCTTGAAAGGCTTAACGCCATTAGAGGAAAGACTGATTTCGCCTCATCTTCCTTTCATGATCATTAAAACTTAAGAATGCCATTAAGGGAGCTGTCGTTAATGTACCTATCCCTGTTTCGAATTTGATTACATCAATTCCAAGGGCATTTAACGAAGCTGAGGTAATACAGATTCACCTCAGACGTAGGATGCAGTATAACCATGATTTCATGGCTGAAACTGTGAGGCCCGCTAAAGTTTTTAGTGCAATTCAGTATTTACTGAGCACTGAATTATATAGGAAACACGACATTTCTATAAACAGAAATTGGTTGGCTTCCTTCAATTCAGATGCTGAAACTGTTCCATTTGTCGCATTGGCTGACGATAGAGAATTAGTTTCAGAATTGTTGGCAGGATCAGCTCAAGCCCCATTAAACGAGCAAATGGATCCTGCTAACAATCTAGATATCGAAGAAATTAATCCGGCTGGTCAGGAAACTTTATTGGAAAATGTCCCTGTAGAAAATGTGGTCATGCAGAGTGGTTATAGCTCCTGGGGAAGGTCAGCGTCCTCTAGATATGATTCAAGATAGTGATTCAGAGGAGCTGGTCTTCCCAACCATCTTTTCTGGTCAGAAGAGGAAGTGTAAAGAAAGCTTTACCACAATAGCTAGGTCAGAACTTAGGAATTTCGATTTGCGGGGCTGCAGATACAGCTATGGCGAGTTGAATTTCAACAGCGAGGTTATCAAATGCATAATCAGAAGAATCAGAAGAAAAACCGTTTTCAGATTTGGCATTCCATATCCCCCAATGCCTCAAATGGAAATTCTGTTTCCGTTTGATGAAGACACGCCAAATGCCGAACAGCATAGGGAAAATTTTGAAAAATACAGTCCTCTTTGGACTGTAATTATGATCAAGAGACAGTTAATAATCTTTGTGATTTTAATTATTTTCTATCTCGCGATCAACTTAATTTGGACTATACTTATGCGCACTAAGGTCTAATCTTAGAAAATCAAAAGTATTTCTGAGAAGAACTTTTGCAGCCATCAAGCTTAACGCTTACAAAAGGCACCTTCTTTTGATGCAGCGTGCGAATATTGATATTCAGTTTATACTGGATCCTTACGCATGCTGCAGCTATGTCGTTAATTACATTAACAAATCTCAGAGGGGAATTTCAAAATTAATGCGTGAGGCTGTAAACGAAATTAGCAGGGGCAATGTGACAATAAAGCAAAAGTTACAGCATATTGGTCACAAGTTCATTTCCGGTACGGAAATATCAGCACAAGAAGCTGTCTACTGCTGTTTGGGCATGCAGTTGTCCTGCAGTAGCAATGCCTCAGTTTTCATTACCACATCGCTACCAGATCAGCGTGTTAGAATTCTGAAATCGAGGCAAAAGCTTGAAGAGCTTGATCAGGACTCGACACACATTTTTGTTGAAGGGTTTTTAGAACATTATGTTCAGCGCCCTGTCGAGCTTGATAGTTTGTGCCTAGCCGAGTTTGCTGCTTTTTACAGCTACAGCAAGACTCGGAGGGTCACTCGCCACAGAATGGTATCAGATGATGAACCCGATGCACCCCCAGCAGCAAATGAGACAGGTGTTTATCCTCTAAATAACGGCATAGGCTTTGTAAGAAAGAGGACAACACCATGCACAATTAGATATAGGAGGTATAATATTCATACCGATAGGCAAAACTATTTTAGGGAAGTAGTTGTATTTCCCATGGAGAAACGAGACCTCAGAGCTAATCTCAAAAGATTGCGAAGTCATTTTCACTGAGAATCGGGAGCTCATTGAGGCCAGCCGTAGGAAATACAACGTTTTAGATGATAGTGAGCTGGAAGATGCTCTTAATAATATTGTACAGGAAGAGGAAGGGATTGCTGCTGAAAATCAGGAAGAGGTAGATAGGGATTTCAGGGTTTTAGGATTACCAGAGAAAAATCCTCAGCTCAACATATTAAATTTAAATGAGGATAATAATGGAGATAGCTCTGACCCAGAAGGTGGTAATGTCCGTCTGATTAAACTGCCTCCATTAATTTCGTCCGATAGCTTGGCTGACATTATAAGATCGCTCAATATTAAGCAAAAGACCTACCTAACACATGTTTTATACAACGTAAAAAACAAATCAACTTTCCATGAATTTATTGGAGGCGGTGCCGGTGTAGGAAAAAGTCGCTTAATATTGGCTATTTTCCAGTCATTGTCCTTAATGTTAAATAGTCGACCAAGAACAGATCCCAACACTATTAAAATTCTTTTGTGCGCACATTAGTAGCTCCACGCTGCATTCAATGTTTTTCCTCCCAATTAATCAGTCAGGTTCTAATTTAAGACCCTTGAGCCACGATTTAGTCAATACTTTGCATTCAAGGATAATTGACCTAAAACTTATCATTATTGACGAAATATCAATGGTGGGCTCAAAAATTTTTTCAAATTTGGACGTCCGTTTGAAGCAAATTTTCAAAAATACTTCTCCCTTCGGAGGAATTTCTGTAGTAGTCTTTGGTGACCTAGGACAGCTCTCGCCTGTAGGTGATTCTTGGATTTTTGAATCCAACTCCTCCGATCCCTACAACGCTATTTTTGGCACATCTCTGCGGGATCTCTTTAAGTATTTTGAGCTCACAGAAATTATGCATCAACGGGAGGACCAATTATTTGCGACTGCCTTAAATAATATGGCATCAGGGTGTATGACAGCCGAAGATATTCAGCTGTTAAGCAATCGTGCCCGTCTGCTTTCAGAAGTCCCTGATGATGCATTTTATCTCTTTACCACCAATGCGGCCACCAATGATTATAATACAAGAAAACTTACCTCAATTCCCACTGACCAATATTATTCTACCGCTGAAGATTATATTAAAGCTACCCATTTAGATTCTGCAAGAAGGTCCGACATTCTTGAAACGGTTAAGCTTTTTAAGTCGTCCGATACCCAAGGTTTGTGTACTTCCCTTCTCCTGAAGACCACAGCCAAATATGATTACGGTCAATATTGATACTGGCGATGGGTGAGTCAATGGAGCAACCGGGACTCTTATGCAGATAGATTTAGATTCATCCAACTCTCCCTGCACTCTATGGATGAAATTTTTTGAGGAAAGTGTTGGAGAAATTTCTCGCTCCAAACGCACTTCGTGGACCCCAATTCAGAAAATTATTAAAAATTTTCAATTTAAGAAAAATGAGCAAGTTACGATCGATCGTAAGCAATTTCCAGTTGTGCCTGCAGAAGGCATAACTATTCACAAGAGCCAGGGGGCTACATATAGCCAAGTGGTGGTCCACACTTCCCTCCCCATGCCTCGCGCTGCACTATACGTAGCCTGCAGCAGAGCCACAACTGCTAATGGCCTCTTCATAATCGGATCCTTTGTCGCCCCAAGCCTCCCTAAAGCAACGACAAAGTGCAAGTTCAATTGCAGAAGTTGCGATCTGAAAATTTACTTCAGACAAATTATGATTATCTGTTCAACAGTTCGAATTTAAATATTTTATTTCTAACACTGAAAGCATTCAATGTCACATTGACTATATTCGATCGGACAAATTAATGCTACAGTCATCCATTTTGTGTTTTGCTGAATCTTGGACTCTTCCGAATGAAAATTTCGATATTCCAGGATTCAGCAACTTGCTTCGCTTAGATTCCCACGAAGCAGAGAGATCTAAAAGAAGTCTCATTATCTACTGCAAAAACGAAATAGTTGACAGGTTTTCAAATTGCTTCAGTGGTAGATACTCTTATAGGTCACTGGTATTTGAGTACACTGTATTTAAATACAACTCAACAAGTTTCCTAGTGTTATATAAAAATTGAAGTTATCCTTTAACTAAGTTTAAATCTGAACATGAGGATCTATTTCAACAGCATAGCCTTTTAGCTAATAATTGTATAATTTTGGGAGATTTTAATTTATGTTTAGCTAAATTAAGTGAGGGTAGATCTATTTATAATAACTTACTTAGTAAGGGCTTCAGATCATTGATGGATTTGAAAACGCCCACAACTAATTGTGATTCTCACATTGATTGGGCGTTTTCAAATCTTTCTGGAAATGATATTTTAGCCAAAACTTTTGAAAGAGTTTATAGTTTCCATAATGCTATTTCAGTTAGTTTTAAGAATAGTTTATAAGAATTATGTATGAGTTAAGATTAGATTATTCATTGTATAAAATTTTAAATTAAGTAAATAAATTGTATTTATGTATTCAATAAAAAATATCTATTTATAGTTAATATTGTTTAATTTATTTATTGATACTAAATAAATGAATGGTAAGCAATACGATTTTATACTTACAATATTGTTTCATTTATTTATTGAAACTAAATAAATAAATTTTAAGCAATGCTGGATTATTATTATATATTATAAATAATAAAATGTATTCAATTTTAAATAAAATAAATTTTTAATTTGTTTTTAATAAATAAAATCAAATTTATATTGTTATGGTACTCTTTTCTAATATAATATTGTTTCATTTATTTATTGATATTAAATAAATAAATTCTAAGCAATATTAGATTATTATATATTATAAATAATTATAAATATTGAATTTTAAATTAAATAAAATAATTTAACTTATTGGTTTTTAACAAATAATTCAAAATTTAAATTGTTGTGGTACTCTTTTATAATAGAATATTGTTTCATTTATTTATTGATACTAAATAAATATATTAAAAGCATGTTTACGGGTACAGGGTATTTTTCAGTCGGGAAACTCGACTGCTGCTTCCTTACTTGTTTTCAACTAAAGTGCAATGGGCAATGTTACATGAATAAAAAAAACATGTGAGAAAAGTTATCTTCGGCTTGCCGAAGATGGTATAGCCTTGAAAACAAAAAAGTTTTCCATGCAAAGACTTGTTTTCATAACGGTCCTTTTGTATGGCTATATGATATAGTGGTCCGCTCTGTACCAAACTTTCACAAATCGTGTATAGCTATGTCAAATGAATAAATGTTGAATTCGCTTGCAATAGCTTGGAAAACAAAAAAGTTTTCCCTACAAAGACTTGTTTTCATATCGGTCGTTTGTATGGCAGCTATATGATATAGTGGTCAGATCCGACCGATTTTTAAACTTGATCTGCGTGCAACAAAAATAATTATCTGGTAAAAATTTCAAAACGCTAGCTTTAAAACTACTGCATAGAAACAGACGGACATGGCTATATCGACTCGGCTGTTGATGCAGATCAAGAATATATAAATTAGGTTTTGTCCTATTGTCCAGAGGTCTTTCCGATGGGTGGCTCCGGCAGATAGGTGTCCACGTAGATAGGTGATCCCTTGGTCCTGATGTTAGTCAGGCGGAATGTCTTCTTACGCAGATTATGGTGGAGGGCGTGACTTTGCCCCCTTTGCTGGACACTGGCCTTCGGGCTCAGCGTGGATAAATTATATCAAATGCAATTGGTTTTACGGCAGAAGCCGGAGTAGCTTGTTCTTTATTTATAAAGTGCTCGCTTAGAACTGAATACAAAAGAATGGAAAAATATGAATCTACTGTAGCTTTAATGCATCACGCCATAAACCCATGGTCGGCAAGCCAACTCAGCATTTATACAGCGCATTTCGATATCCCGGAAGATGGATATCCAATTGCCACTGCTGACTGTTCTTAGCGCAGAGCGCTGAACTCAGTTGGGGTGCGTCAGCATTATTTATCTGAAGCTACTTAGTTGCTACGGTAATTTTAACGTAAACTTATGCTCTGTTAGTTGTTAACTGCTCCCCCCTTCAGATTATGACTGTCCTCGGTTATATTGAGTTTATAGATGGTTTGTTGTATTTCGATGGAGGCTCGCCTTTTCCTTAATGCCAAAAAAAGGATGAGTGAACCAATCAGAGCAACGTTCAGGATCACTCCAGCCGCGAACCAAAGTTTAGGGGAGCCCGCGGCGTCAACCTCGTCCTTGAACCCTTGGATAAAGCGCAGATTGTCGTTGTTCATGCGGTGTAGCAAGAGCATGCTCAATACCGGGTCATGGCGGACGATGTTCAGTAGTGGTGATCTTGCTACGCCAGGCTGCTTATGTAATGTCTTTTGAAAATTTATGAATTCCGATCCGTTGACGGTAGCTGACCGCTCGAAGGTTATTAAGTGCGTTCCTTTGACGAGAACCTCTGGGCCGCCGTCCGTGCTGACGCGGGCTGTCGCTTCGTTAATGACAACGATGCCGTCATCTATAGGCATTACTGTTCCCAGGTGGCTGTGTTGAGTGTAGCAGTGGGCCGAAATTCCCGCATGGAGCGAGCGGGCGCAGGTTTCGCGTCGAGACCGCTCACAGAAGGTGTTGTGCGTTGTTTCCGTGCACTCTGTGACCGCAAAGGAGTCTTCTTCACATTCCGCCAAAATGTTTTCGTCGAGCCGTAGGATTATTAGGACTTTTTTACATTTGACCTTAACTCTAGGGTAGGCTATTAGTATATGGATAATATTATCGGACTGGAGAACTCTAATTTTAGCTGCTTCTAAAAAACTAACTATTGGAGTGTCTTGTTCAATTGGTGATTTCAGATCGGCATGACTAAGGATAGTGGGATTTATTATATCAGCCTTAGCCAATGTTATGGTTAGAATTAAATTTTGTGTCTCTGTCGTCAGCATTCTATTTCTCGCTAGTAGTGCTTCGTACAGGTGCGGGGTGTCAACCAAATTGTTATTCCGGGCCTTAATAATTTTATTAATTGTGTCGGTCAGTTTGTTTATCTGTTTTTGAGTCTCTGAGTTTATGTTAATCTGCCTGGAGTTTGAGTCCACTAGCTGAGCTTCTGTCATCTTGACTTTTAGGAAATCTGAGGCATCAGGGGTTCCTGCAACTACCTTAAGAGCTGTACCTAAAAAGTCTAAACTCTTCGCAATTCGGTGGTGAAGAACGGACAACAAGTTTCTCAAATGATCTGTATCAACGTCTAGTAATTTGCGCATATGTGACTGCGGAAAAGACTCGGACAATTTTTCTGTCCATCTACCATACTAATAAGTTCCGAGAGGTTGCTCGAGTGCCTCAAGCAGTCACGTTGTTCAAACACCAGTACATCTCCATCTGCGACGGGAATGTATTTGGCGTGAGAAAAGTCGGTAATCCGCGCATTTGCCGCTGCCAGGGTGATGAGCGTTATGAAGGCGAATCTGCAATCCAAACGTAGAATGAGACCACGACGTTTTTACTAAAACCTAGCTTACTATTAAAGGGTTTGGTAAAAGTAAATTAAAAGTGGGGGAATTTATTTGAGGTTGTCCTTATGGACTACCCTCCCCTTAATAAGAACAGACGTTCCTAGGTCTGCCTGCACTTTTTGTTCTGTGCACAATGGGGTTAGCTTGTTTCCTAACCTTTTGTTGTTTTTAACAAAAACCTCTTCTCCTACCTCAAAAACACGGTTTCGCCTAGCTGGGTTACATCTTTCGATATTGATTTGCTGGGCCTTTATCAACCTGTCTTTAATGCCTAGGCAGCGATCATCGGAACCCGTGTGGAGGATCTCGACCGGTTTCTCCTGAGTGACAGAATGTATTGTTTTATTATATTCTATCGTTGCCCTCAAGATTAGCTCTACCGTATCGCTGATTTTTTTATCTAGCTTAAGACATCTGGCGATTTCTGTCAAGGTGCTGTGGAATCGTTCCACTTGACCGTTTGACAAGCTATGAAGCGGGCCGCGTTCACGATGTCAATGTGGTAATTGTTTTTAAGTAAAGAGGTGATCGTTTCCGAATTGAAGGCGGCCTCATTGTCGCAATATATTGTTCTGATTTTGGGGAACAAGTTTACGAGTTGAAGCAAGGGCCCTGTGACGTCCATTATTGTTCTGGACAGCACTGGTTGCACTATTGCAAGCTTCGAGAATGTGTCAACGCATGTTAAGAATTGCTTCTTATCGGTTGAGAAGATATCAATGTGCAACATTGCGCCGGTGTAGCTTGGTATGGATGTTTCCCCAACTCCTGTTTTTTTGGATGCCTGTCATATTTGGCTTTGGTGCATATTTTGCAATTTGCAACCACCTCCTTTGCTAGGCCGCTCATTTTGGGGAAATAGTAATCGCGGAGGACTTGCTTGGTATTCTCCTGAGCCGCCCTGTGTGCACGATTGTGCTCTGTCGTGACAATTTCTAACTGCTCGTTTCTTTTGGTAACGTCTATTACAATATTTTTACAATATCGAAACTGCGTAGCCGGGAAATGAGCAATTAAGTCATGTTGAAATCTTGCCAGGGTGGGTAGGTCGCAGTGTATTGCATTTACGACCTCGGGGTTCACGACTTCCTTCAGCATTTCCAAAATGGAGCTTTTGTCGGCGAAATTAATTAAGTGACGAGTTTTGCTACGAAACAATACCAAGCTTCGCTTTAGTTGGAAACGTGCTTCTTCTATAACAATTTGGTTTCTGAAGCAGTTTACTGGTTGGTCTGTTGCCTCGACCGTGTAGGTCAGTGACATTTCACTGTGAATAGTCGCAGCGTCCGGCTGAGGCTCATCTTGTAAGGCATTAATGTTCTGCCTGGAAAGAGCGTCGGCCACATGGTTGTCTTTACCCGGTTTGTAGTGGATTTTCGCGTTATGATCATCAATATACGCTTTCCATCTTTTTATTTTCGGATTTGGATTTCGATCGGACACCGCGAATGTCAACGGTTGATGATCCGTATAAATATTAATATCGCGAGTGCCGTACAGGTAGTGTTGTAACTTGCCTAAAGCCCACACTATGGCCAGTAATTCTCTTTCATTCGTGGCGTAGTGTGAGGGTCCTAGAGATCATTGTGATGGGTCTTTTGTCTTGCGATAGAACCGCACCGATACCGTTCGCGGAAGCATCCGTTGTCAGGTCGAATGGCTTCCTGAAATCAGGGTATCTGAGAATTACATCCTCGGAAGCCAAGATATTTCTCAGCCTCTCAAATGCATCTCTCTGCAAGTCACCGAACTCAATAGGAGTCTTCTTAGACATGTGCTTGCTGACAGAACCATTTTCTCCTTTCATCAAGCTTGTCAAAGGCCTCGCGATCGCCGCGAAGTCTTTAACGAAACATCGGTAATAACTGGCTAGACCCAAAAATGATCTAAGCTCATACAGATTTGTAGGCTCTGGGTATTCCTTTATGGCCTTTACTTTTTCTGGGTCGGTTTTCGCACCTCCATTGGTGACAATAAATCCCAGATATTCAACGCTTTGCTTAAAAAAGTGCGTCTTTTCGTTAGATACCTTCATGTTGGCATCACACAGGCTTTTTAAAACCCAATCTATGTGCCTAACATGGTCGTCTTCATTTTCAGAAAAAATAATGACGTCATCTACGTAGACATAGCACGATTTGCCAATCTGTTCCCGTAAGACGTCGTCGATTGCTCTTTGGAAGATGCTTCCCGCATTCTTCAACCCGAACGGTAATCGACAAAACTCATACTTTCCGCCGTTTACCGAAAAAGAGGTCTTCTCACGGTCATGCTCGGCCAAGTATATCTGGTGGCGCCTTCATATTCGCTGTCATTTTTATCGTCAGCCTGTTGCATGGTGTGTTGCAATCTCTGACGCCTTTGACCGGTCATGCGCGCGGAGCCAAATCTTTTATGGCCCCGAGCACTTTCGGCCTTGGTATTTGTAGGCTGACCGCTTTCAAATGAAGTCGGTTGCCTAAATTGAGTCATGGTGGAGCCTAACTCAATAGGCTCAGGCGACTGATTACGGTAGTTGCCCGTGTTCTGTGCAGAACTATTTTGTTGGGGCCTATTTTGCTATCTGTAGAAATGAGGGGTTTTCCCTTGGTCATTTTCGGCCCTGCTATGTTTTCCCTGCGGCTCCCTTGAGCGGTTTTGATTTTTTCGGTGCTCATAGAGGAGTGTCTTGTCCTGCAAAGCCTTTGCATATGTGGCAGCGAAGGTAGTGCGCTCTATGGTAGCCTCGGATTCCCTAGCCAAAGCTGAAGCTGAGGGCAAATCCTTGGGCTGCGCTGGCAAGACTATGGCCCTCAAGGGTTTTCTAAGACCTGCAATAAATGCATGGAGAGCATCCTCTCTAACTTCATTTTTGAACAGAATAGCACTGTCCGGTTCGTGTGTCATAACGATCTTTTTTGTTATCAACGTTAATCGTTTTTCTACGTCGTCGTAATACTGCATTAGGCTAAGTTCCCCTTGCCTAACTATTTCAAGTCCCTGCCTAAGGACACGCAGCGACGTTTTGTCCGCGTAAGTGCAGTCTAATCGAGCAATAATGGCATCGAAATTTAAGACTGTGTTATGGGCAACTAGTAGCCCTCTTGCCAACCCCCTGATTTTATTTCTGATAATCGAAACGGCCTGATAATGCGCTTCGCTACCATAATACGGTTTGAAAGTCTCGTATGCGTCTACGGCTGATTGCCGCCATGACACATATTCATCTTGTTCTCCCGTAAAATCCGGCATGGTTTTTACGATGTCAAGCTTGACTTCACATCGAATACTAGGGTCCGGTTTTATCCTTTCGTAAGCTTCTACTTGTGGTGCTTCCACGCACAAGCTTTTCATTTGCTGTTTCATCTCATAAAACTACACAGTGTCTGGAATGCCTGTTTCAATCTAACTTCTTGCTAGGCTAAGGCCTGGCTAACGGCTCCAGCTATAACTGCTTCTAAATGGGCAGCTTCCATGACTGTTGTGTTATTTGTCGTACTAGGCCGAAAGCCTTCTGATTCCCACCCGTCGTCACTCTCGTATTCGACTTTGATGTCTCTATATGCCCAACTCATTTACCATTGGTTGGCACCGCGCAATTAAATTTTTTTCAAGCACGGTTGTGTGCTTTACGAGGTGCGATAATTACACGCGCGAGAAGTAGAATGCGACACAAAGACAAAAAAAAAATTTTTTTCCAAAAACGAAGGGTCTGTGCAAAAAAATAATTATTTCTTACTAATTCACGAATGTGAAACAACGAGGTATGCTATAGAATTCGTTCCTGGTAAAAGTATGCAGTGCAAAATACCACTCCGTAGGGTATGTTATAGAATTTATGTTTTAGGTATGCAATGAAAAACAACAAGATAATTTGGGGTATGTTACAAATTTTTTCTTGGTAAAAGTATGCAGTGGAAATAATACTGGCATACAAAAAAGGCTTTTGGCTTTTTTATTTATTTAATACACAATTCCTAGGTTGCCGAATTGACTTCACTAATCAAACTTACATGGTTTATCTTCTTAACTATCCTGTTAAGGTACTCCTAGGTCCTTGATGAACGTCGGGCGCCAATTAGGTTTTGTCCTATTGTCCAGAGGTCCTTCCGATGGGTGGCTCCGGCAGATAGGTGTCCACGTAGATAGGTGATCCCTTGGTCCTTCTTACGCAGATTATGGTGGAGGGCGTGACTTTGCCCCCTTTGCTGGACACTGGCCTTCGGGCTCAGCGTGGATAAATTATATCAAATGCAATTGGTTTTACGGCAGAAGCCGGAGTAGCTTGTTCTTTATTTATAAAGTGCTCGCTTAGAACTGAATACAAAAGAATGGAAAAATATGAATCTACTGTAGCTTTAATGCATCACGCCATAAACCCATGGTCGGCAAGCCAACTCAGCATTTATGCAGCGCATTTCGATATCCCGGAATATGGATATCCAATTGCCACTGCTGACTGTTCTTAGCGCAGAGCGCTGAACTCAGTTGGGGCGCGTCAGCATTATTTATCTGAAGCTACTTAGTTGCTAGGGTAATTTTAACGTAAATTTATGCTCTGTTAGTTGTTAACTTATATAGTTTGTGGGGTCGGAGATGCTTCCTTTAATGCGTTACACATTTCTGGAAAAAATTATAATACCCTTTTTCAAGGGTATAAAAAAAGCCGACAAATAGCACTGGCACTTGCAAGGCAGTTGATCACCAGTCTGTACGCTATCGACCGTCTGTAGGGTTCAACAAACAGGTAACCCAAATAAAGTTTGGCTTATCTGCCTGATCCGTGGGTGAATGTCATTAGATTCTATAAACAAAAAATCACATTTTTTTCAACGAGAGTGCAATGGGCAATGTTACATGAATAAAAAAACAGGAAAAAATTGGAAGGAGATTCCTGGATCGTTGCAGGAATCGACATTGATATTTGCTCGCTGCGCACAATGAGCTAGGCTGCCAAACTAACGGAACTTGATAATAACTCGACTCAACATAGCCTTAGCTTTTATTTGGGTTTTGCGAGGCCTACATCTATATACAAAGCCAGGGCTTTTTCTGGTCAATCAACAAACAACAAAACTAAAAAAATTTTATCGAATATTTGCAGACCACGCGCTGAAACATATGTTCAATTTGAAAGCTCACCCTTGATCATAAAAAATCGTCAGACACACTGCTGCATGGCGAGATATATAAGCTGCGTTTGTTCATTTTTGTTAGTAACAGGGAAAAATAAAAAAATAATAACACTTTATTCTGGAAACCTTTCATCGTTAGAAAAACAATATAAAACAAGTGAGAAAAGTTATCTTCGGCTTGCCGAAGATGGTATACCCTTGAAAACAAAAATGTTTTCCATACAAAGAGAATATATATAAAGAGAATATCATATCGGTCATTTGTATGGTAGCTATATGATATAGTGGTCCGATCCGAACCAAACTTTCACAAATCGTGTATGGCTATAATTAATGAATAAATGTTGAATTCAGTTGCAATAGTTTGGAAAACAAAAAAGTTTTCCATACAAAGACTTGTTTTCATATCGGTCGTTTGTATGGCAGCTATATGATATAGTGGTCAGATCCGACCGATTTTTAAACTTGATCTGCGTGCAACAAAAATAATCATCTGGTTAATTTCAAAACGCTAGCTTTAAAACTACTGTCTATTTTTTGCATAGAAACAGACGGACAGACGGACATGGCTATATCGACTCGGCTGTTGATGCTGATCAAGAATATATATACTTTGTGGGGTCGGAGATGCTTCCTTCTGCCTGTTACATACAATTGCACCATATTATGATACCCTTTTCACCCATTTTTAATGGGTACAGGGTATAAAAATGATGTAGACATTTGGGACACGCTATCCTGATGACGCGCCGTGTACCTTATTTCAAGACTTCGCTTCTTTAAAATCGACGGTATGACATTTTCTAGATGGTCTCAAAACTTGAGAGACAAAAAAGTCTTTCAGCGAATTTAAACTTAATATCAGTAAAAAATGTGGTAGCAATTATAATTTCGATCGATTAATTATATGCCAGCTATAGGATATAGGCGACCGATCCCGGCCGTTCCGCCCTATATGGTGCGTGCAAAGAAATGAAGCATAAAACAGACATACGGGCGATGGTTATGCTTATATCGATTAAGCAGATGATCTTGATCATAACTATATATATACTTTTTAGAGGGATGAGAGATGTCTCCTTCACGTTACACGTGACCAAAATTGTAATACCCGAAAAATTTTTAATCTGTACATTCTCAGAGGGATTGAAGAAACCCAAAGATAGGAGCTTCTCAAACCGACCTTACCTATTTAACTATATTTTATTAGCTACAAATATATTGAATTTAGTTTACCTCTTTTAAAAAGGAGCGATTCCGTTCTCTAAAGTGGGATTTTCTCATTGGGTGCGTCCTTGGAATACCTATAACAGAGTGATCTCTTTCATTGGAAGATTGGAAGAAAATATTAGTAGCCGGTATTTGAATGCGAAAAGATCTATTTGAATGATCACCACCATAGTTTTCAGAAAAACTGGTTTTAGTTTCCTTATTAGCTTTTCTAGCTTTTATTTCAGAGGAAGGCAAATTTCCAATACGTCGAATGCTTGCGCCACCTCTCCGATGGGTATAATAATTATTTTTAATAATTGGAAAATTTTGTTTGCCTAAAAAAGACACACGACTATCACCACTATACTGGTTCTTATTATTGTCTGGGCTTCGATTTTCATCCATTAAAAGTGAGTCATAAGGAGTGTCCGATTTTGTATAGTAAGACGACTTAAAGCTGAAAAATAGAATTTTGTTCACGAAAGTTTTTCAGTTTTAAGACTTTGCTTACTTCTTCCCGTTAGAAATGTCTTTGAGGGCCGCGGCTCGTGCTGCCAACTCTTCATCTCTGCGTTGTTGGGTTAGTTCTTTAGCCCTCTCAGTCCAAATGAGCTCCTTAAGTTTCTGAAAGCTACCTTGTGTAGGAACGGACTTCTGATTATCTTTTGCGCTATTTCCAGTTCCGTTTGGCACTCCCATATTTCGATTTTTGCTTGACCTCCGCGAAGAAAAGGCTCCATTTGGTGGTCGCATTTCAGCTCCATAAAAACGTGTTTGACTAATACCTGCACTACCTGGAACAAATTCAAAAGCTCTTTGATGTTGTTCCATCGGTATCCGTTGCAAAGAAGTTGGCTCTCGACTAACAACACGGCCAAATACGGGAGATCGAGGTTTTTCTCTTGAACTCATCCGAACTCTATTTTCGATAAAGAAAAAGATGATACCATAATATGCCTCAGAATTTAACATCAAGAGCTTAGCTGAATTATGTTTTAACCATAATTATTGACAACCTTAATATGCTTATATCTTAATCATATGTACACTTATATATGGTATAAAAGCTCTTCATATTGAATGAAATATGTAATATTTAGAAACGAAATCAAATTATAATTTTTATTTCGTTATAAATATATAAACGAAAACTAACTTTTATGCAGCCAAAGGACCTATTTCCCAAATTTTATGTCGGTTCCTATTATGAAAAGGTTTCCGAAAAAATTAATATTTGAAAGCATTTAATAAAAGCTATATTAAATATGTATATGTCGGGAATTTACTTGGTTTATAAGATTTGAGGTTATAAATTGGAAATAAATGATGATGAAAAGGAATGAGAAGAGAGAGAGAGCGCTTTATTGAGTGAGCGCGTGTATGAGAGTTTCTGTATGAGAACACTGTGGGGAAGGAGAGTGAAAATCCCTGCTGAGCGTGGCGCAATGAGAGGTGAGGAGGAAGAAGAAATAGGAAGAAGAAACAGGAAGATGAAGTACAGTTCGAATAGCCCTCCGAGAAGAACAGAAGTGACCATTGCGACTCGCTGCGTGACAGTGCAACTAATTATAAAACATGAACGACGCTAATGAAAGTCCATCTCCGACATATATAATAAATATACCAATGGATTTATTGAGATAATGCGTCTTAAACTAACATTTTAATGAAATTTAAATGGTGTTTTCCTGAATTCATGTTTGATCATAAATCGTCAAACGTATATATTGTTTTTTAAAGTACATACTATAAAATTTTTACTAATAGTAATAATAGTTTTTTTTTTTCACAAAAAAATTTTTTTTTAATCCGTTCGATTCTTTATATTCCAACCTATCCTTTGGATACTAGATACAGGACATAATTGGCAGATCTTTAAGGAAAAAAGGTGATATCAAAAAAGCAATTTGCGACACGATTTATAGACTTATAGAAAGCAAGCTGGTATGGAACCGAAAGTGCTAGTCAAAATGCTGGTCACAGGGAAACGAAAAAAGACCCTGTCTGGCTAAGTACCATAAAGTTACCCCACTGTTATATAATCCATAATATAAGACTCATACTGTTATCAAGAATTATTTTTTTTTTTTTATATTTAACAATTTATAATTTATATATTATAATTTAAAACAAGTGAGAAAAGTTATCTTCGGCTTGTGGAAGATGGTATACCCTTGCAGATCTTTACAAAATTGCAATAAGTAAATCAGAAGTCTTTTCAAAATTATTGGTATGGCTATGTCAAATGAATAAATGTTGAAATCGGTTGCAATAGCTTGGAAAACAAAAAAGTTTTCCATACAAAGACTTGTTTTCATATCGGTCGTTTGTATGGCAGCTATATGATAAGTGGTCCGATCCGGAGCAAACTTTTACAAATCGTGTATGGCTATGTCAAATGAATAAATGTTTCATTCGGTTGCGATAACTTTGAGAACAAAAAAGTTTTTCATACGAAGACTTGAAATCTGATTGATCGTTTGTATGGCAGCTATATGATATAGTGGTCCGATCGGACCGATGTTTACACTTGATCTGCATGCAACAAAAATAATGATCTGGTAAAAATTCAACGCTAGCTTTAAAACTACTGTCTATTCTTTGCCAGAGAGCTAATTGTAACAAAAAGGCGTCTACGAAGACGAGCGATTCGATCTCAAGACCCATGGGATCGACTTCTTTGGAACTGGGCAGCAAATCAGCTAAAAAACTTACTAAGACGACTTAGAAGCGAATTTTTTGAGCAAAAGTTGACGTCGCTGGACTATACTGTGGATGCTAATTATTCACTCTGGAAATGCACTAATTCTCTTAAACGACATCCCTTTAGGCAGGTACCTGCCCTATGCCCTGGAGGTAATCTTGCTAAGAATGAGGAAGAACAGGCAAACGCATTTGCTCAACATCTGCA
Source organism: Drosophila ercepeae (assembly GCA_018150545.1). Taxonomy (NCBI): domain Eukaryota; kingdom Metazoa; phylum Arthropoda; class Insecta; order Diptera; family Drosophilidae; genus Drosophila; species Drosophila ercepeae. The sequence goes on along the minus strand of JAECWL010000016.1, from coordinate 662,352 downwards.
AATACGATTCACACCGTACAATTTTGCTACTGCGGAAGAGGTCAGTGAAACAAATGACAGCCTACAGACACCGCTGCAAATGGCTTTACCCATTACGCCAGCTAGGGTCGAGGAGATAGTAGATGTCATAAAATCCTTACCAAAGAACAAGGCTCCTGGCATCGACAGGGTTTGCTATGCGACACTTAAAGCTCTACCAATTCGAGCAATTATTTACTTATGCTCGATCTTTAACGCTATGCTACGGGTGCAGTTTTTCCCAAGGCAGTGGAAGATGGCAGCTATCCATATGATTCACAAGCCAGGCAAACCGGAAGAGGACCCGGAGTCATATTGGCCAATAAGTCTGCTGCCCTCAATTTCTAAGGTGTGGGAGAGGCTTATTGCCAAATGTATCAGTTTGATCATAAGTCAAACCAACATCTTGCCGGAACATCAGTTCGGCTTCCGAGAGGGTCATGGCACCGTAGAACAGGTTCACAGACTGGTGCAACATATACTGCAGGCGTTTGATGACCTTGAGTATTGCAATGCAGTATTTATCGATATGCAGCAAGCATTCGATAGGATCTGGCATGTTGGTCTTTTATCCAAAATAAAAAGCCTGTTACCAGCACCTTACTTTGGCCTCCTGCGGTCATATCTGGACGGACGGGAGTTTATGGTCAGGTACAGGGATACCTACTCTGCTCCCTGCCAAATGATAGCTGGAGTTCCGCAGGGCAGCGTTCTTGGCCCGCTGCTCTATTCTTTATATACAGCTGACTTACCCAGACCTACCTACGAAAATATGCAAGACCCTCTCAAAGGCTATCATTGCGACTTACGCCGATGACATCGCGGTTCTTTACAGATCCAAATCCGTATTGAAGCTGCAAATGCGTTGCAAGGATACCTTGAAAATCTATCAGCTTGGAGTAGAAGGTGGAACATGAAGGTCAATCCTTTAAAAACAATAAATCCGTGTTTTTCACTAAAAAGGGTTAAAATTAATACTCCCGCAATACAATTTGAAGGTGTGACATTGGAACAGCCATCCCAAGCTAAATACCTCGGCATAATTTTGGATAAGCGCCTTACTTTTGGGCCTCACCTAAAAACAATAACCAAAAGGTGTGGCCAAAGAATGCAGCAACTACGATGGTTGATTAACAAAAGGAGCACTATGTCGCTTAGAGCCAAAAGAGCAGTATACGCGTATTGTATAGCTCCAATTTGGCTGTACGGAGTGCAAATCTGGGGGATTGCTGCCAAATCAAACTTCAAGCGGATACAAGTAATGCAGAACCGAACCCTGCGGAAGATAACTAATTGCCCTTGGTACGTACGTGGCTCCACACTTCACCGTGATCTCAATCTACACACTGTGGAAGAACAGATCTGTAGACATTCCAGCAGATACAACGATCGACTTGTTAGACACCGCAGTATACTTGCAAAGAGATTGCTACCAGCTAGGCCGTTAGGGCGACTGAAAAGAATGGGATTCAGCAAGACGATTCATTAATTGTACAGCCCTCTCACCACCTGTTAGTAATCCTCGTGAGAGGTTTGGTTCTTTAATATTTGTTTTTTTATATGTGTTGTTAAGATGCTATTTAGTATGTATGGTTTCAACGCTTAATATTAAAAAAAAAAAAAAAAAAAACAATTCTTTGCATAGAAACAGACACACAGACGGACATGGCTATATCGACTCGGCTGTTGATGCTGATCAACAATATATATACTTTGTGGGGAGATGCTTCCTTTAATGCGTTACACATTTCTGGACAAAATTATAATACCCTCTGCAAGGGTATAAAAAGGGTAACTAAGAGGAATGTTTACATAAGCCAAAATAAGTTTTTACAACTCGTTTTGTCGCAACTCGTTGAACATAAATCACGCCGATTTAACACCGCTCCGTATTTTTAATGTTTTCCGTACGAATCAACTACTTAAAGTCAGTGCTAAACTGAATTAATCTACTGTACCGCGCAGTTGTACACTCAGTGAACTACATTCTGAAAGTTTTATTTAACCGACCATTCTTCGTTTATTATTAGCCCGATAAAATTGTGAGTCGCAAACAACAACAAAGTAACCAAAAACTTCGTTGCTTTGCTTTGTAACCGCTCTGCTCACCGCTCTTTTTCGCTCTCCCCCTTTTTATGGAGCTTCTTCATCTCCCTCTGGATTGCTGCTTTTGCTCTACGCTTAAACCGCTGCAACGTTCCTCTCGTTGGATCGCTGTCTTCATCATATTTTTCTGCATTCGCTGGAGTCGATCATTATGGCCGACTTGGGGATCTCTTGGGTAAAGGCATATGTCTGACCTGGTCCTGTTTGGCTTGCCGAGAGATAGAAAAAGAGATGCACACATTTATGCGGAAAACTCGTAATGGTTTTCTGGAGGTTCGGAAATAATTCGCCTTACTAAATGAACAGTTTCTCAATCTCGTATCTCTATTTCTGGGCCTACTACTGTAAAGGCCTACCGCTGTCACTAGACAAAAAATGAATAGTTCAGGGGGAGACTTTGCCCACCCCTACTGGGAAACAGTAGAAGGGAAACAGACCGCTGTTTACGATGCGGTGAGCAAGGGCACAAGGCAAAGGGGTTTATTGCACAACCAAAATGCCCAATATGCAGCGACGAAGTGGACAAACGACTCATACTGTTATCAAGAATTATTTTTTTTTTTTTATATTTAACAATTTATAATTTATATATTATAATTTAAAACAAGTGAGAAAAGTTATCTTCGGCTTGTGGAAGATGGTATACCCTTGCAGATCTTTACAAAATTGCAATAAGTAAATCAGAAGTCTTTTCAAAATTATTGGTATGGCTATGTCAAATGAATAAATGTTGAAATCGGTTGCAATAGCTTGGAAAACAAAAAAGTTTTCCATACAAAGACTTGTTTTCATATCGGTCGTTTGTATGGCAGCTATATGATAAGTGGTCCGATCCGGAGCAAACTTTTACAAATCGTGTATGGCTATGTCAAATGAATAAATGTTTCATTCGGTTGCGATAACTTTGAGAACAAAAAGTTTTTCATACGAAGACTTGAAATCTGATTGATCGTTTGTATGGCAGCTAAATGATATAGTGGTCCGATCAGACCGATGTTTACACTTGATCTGCATGCAACAAAAATAATGATCTGGTAAAAATTCAACGCTAGCTTTAAAACTACTGTCTATTCTTTGCCAGAGAGCTAATTGTAACAAAAAGGCGTCTACGAAGACGAGCGATTCGATCTCAAGACCCATGGGATCGACTTCTTTGGAACTGGGCAGCAAATCAGCTAAAAAACTTACTAAGACGACTTAGAAGCGAATTTTTTGAGCAAAAGTTGACGTCGCTGGACTATACTGTGGATGCTAATTATTCACTCTGGAAATGCACTAATTCTCTTAAACGACATCCCTTTAGGCAGGTACCTGTCCTATGCCCTGGAGGTAATCTTGCTAAGAATGAGGAAGAACAGGCAAACGCATTTGCTCAACATCTGCAAATACGATTCACACCGTACAATTTTGCTACTGCGGAAGAGGTCAGTGAAACAAATGACAGCCTACAGACACCGCTGCAAATGGCTTTACCCATTACGCCAGCTAGGGTCGAGGAGATAGTAGATGTCATAAAATCCTTACCAAAGAACAAGGCTCCTGGCATCGACAGGATTTGCTATGCGACACTTAAAGCTCTACCAATTCGAGCAATTATTTACTTATGCTCGATCTTTAACGCTATGCTACGGGTGCAGTTTTTCCCAAGGCAGTGGAAGATGGCAGCTATCCATATGATTCACAAGCCAGGCAAACCGGAAGACGACCCGGAGTCATATTGGCCAATAAGTCTGCTGCCCTCAATTTCTAAGGTGTGGGAGAGGCTTATTGCCAAATATATCAGTTTGATCATAAGTCAAACCAACATCTTGCCGGAACATCAGTTCGGCTTCCGAGAGGGTCATGGCACCGTAGAACAGGTTCACAGACTGGTGCAACATATACTGCAGGCGTTTGATGACCTTGAGTATTGCAATGCAGTATTTATCGATATGCAGCAAGCATTCGATAGGATCTGGCATGTTGGTCTTTTATCCAAAATAAAAAGCCTGTTACCAGCACCTTACTTTGGCCTCCTGCGGTCATATCTGGACGGACGGGAGTTTATGGTCAGGTACAGGGATACCTACTCTGCTCCCTGCCAAATGATAGCTGGAGTTCCGCAGGGCAGCGTTCTTGGCCCGCTGCTCTATTCTTTATATACAGCTGACTTACCCAGACCTACCTACGAAAATATGCAAGACCCCTCAAAGGCTATCATTGCGACTTACGCCGATGACATCGCGGTTCTTTACAGATCCAAATCCGTATTGAAGCTGCAAATGCGTTGCAAGGATACCTTGAAAATCTATCAGCGTGGAGTAGAAGGTGGAACATGAAGGTCAATCCTTTAAAAACAATAAATCCGTGTTTTTCACTAAAAAGGGTTAAAATTAATACTCCCGCAATACAATTTGAAGGTGTGACATTGGAACAGCCATCCCAAGCTAAATACCTCGGCATAATTTTGGATAAGCGCCTTACTTTTGGGCCTCACCTAAAAACAATAACCAAAAGGTGTGGCCAAAGAATGCAGCAACTACGATGGTTGATTAACAAAAGGAGCACTATGTCGCTTAGAGCCAAAAGAGCAGTATACGCGTATTGTATAGCTCCAATTTGGCTGTACGGAGTGCAAATCTGGGGGATTGCTGCCAAATCAAACTTCAAGCGGATACAAGTAATGCAGAACCGAACCCTGCGAAAGATAACTAATTGCCCTTGGTACGTACGTGGCTCCACACTTCACCGTGATCTCAATCTACACACTGTGGAAAAACAGATCTGTAGACATTCCAGCAGATACAACGATCGACTTGTTAGACACCGCAGTATACTTGCAAGGAGATTGCTACCAGCTAGGCCGTTAGGGCGACTGAAAAGAATGGGATTCAGCAAGACGATTCATTAATTGTACAGCCCTCCCACCACCTGTTAGTAATCCTCGTGAGAGGTTTGGTTCTTTAATATTTGTTTTTTTATATGTGTTGTTAAGATGCTATTTAGTATGTATGGTTTCAACGCTTAATATTAAAAAAAAAAAAAAAAAAACAATTCTTTGCATAGAAACAGACACACAGACGGACATGGCTATATCGACTCGGCTGTTGATGCTGATCAACAATATATATACTTTGTGGGGAGATGCTTCCTTTAATGCGTTACACATTTCTGGACAAAATTATAATACTCTCTGCAAGGGTATAAAAAGGGTAACTAAGAGGAATGTTTACATAAGCCAAAATAAGTTTTTACAACTCGTTTTGTCGCAACTCGTTGAACATAAATCACGCCGATTTAACACCGCTCCGTATTTTTAATGTTTTCCGTACGAATCAACTACTTAAAGTCAGTGCTAAACTGAATTAATCTACTGTACCGCGCAGTTGTACACTCAGTGAACTACATTCTGAAAGTTTTATTTAACCGACCATTCTTCGTTTATTATTAGCCCGATAAAATTGTGAGTCGCAAACAACAACAAAGTAACCAAAAACTTCGTTGCTTTGCTTTGTAACCGCTCTGCTCACCGCTCTTTTTCGCTCTCCCCCTTTTTATGGAGCTTCTTCATCTCCCTCTGGATTGCTGCTTTTGCTCTACGCTTAAACCGCTGCAACGTTCCTCTCGTTGGATCGCTGTCTTCATCATATTTTTCTGCATTCGCTGGAGTCGATCATTATGGCCGACTTGGGGATCTCTTGGGTAAAGGCATATGTCTGACCTGGTCCTGTTTGGCTTGCCGAGAGATAGAAAAAGAGATGCACACATTTATGCGGAAAACTCGTAATGGTTTTCTGGAGGTTCGGAAATAATTCGCCTTACTAAATGAACAGTTTCTCAATCTCGTATCTCTATTTCTGGGCCTACTACTGTAAAGGCCTACCGCTGTCACTAGACAAAAAATGAATAGTTCAGGGGGAGACTTTGCCCACCCCTACTGGGAAACAGTAGAAGGGAAACAGACCGCTGTTTACGATGCGGTGAGCAAGGGCACAAGGCAAAGGGGTTTATTGCACAACCAAAATGCCCAATATGCAGCGACGAAGTGGACAAACGGGTTGCTTTGCGTGCCTGACGTACAGAGCCAGCCTTAAAGAAGCGAAATGCCATCATAATGCCGGATTAAATTAAGATTATCCAGCTCAAGGTTAACCATTGCGCAGCTGCTCAGAGTCTCCTGGCTCAGACTGTGGCGGAATGCAGGGTAGATATCATGCTCTTGACTGAGCCCTATTCCCCTGTTCGTGGCAACTCTTCAAAGAATCTGGACGAGACACATGCGATGCAACCATGCCAAGAAGGAAAAAAGCGCAGCGCAAGCCCCAGTATACTGGGGGAGCATTCAGTTACGGTCTGAATGCCTCAGGGCAAGGAGAAGGGCGCAGCGATCCAGAGGTAGCACCCATCACGCGAAACTCATGGATGCTTTTAGAAACAAGCATCTGAGTACCTATAATGAACTCCTGGGTATCGTAGATAAAGATACTTGGGAACTTGCCTACAAGCTCTTAACTAATAAGCTAAGGAAGAGAGAGGCAACTCCATCTGAGCATGATGTCCTGGCTAGCATCGTAGCGGAATTATTCCCAATGCAGATCACTTTATGGCGGCCAACAGCAGTAGCCCCTCCCCCTGATTTCCTGTGCATCACAGATCTCGAAGTTGTCGAGGCAGCCAAGCGACTCAAGCCCAACAAAGCTCCTGGCCTGGATGGAAATTCTGGAGTATTTGTCACGGTAGTGGCGGTAGCTAGACCTGACATCTTCAGGAAAACCTTCCAGCAGTGTCTCTCGGATGGGGTCATTCCGACGAGGTGGAAAAGCCAGAAACTAGTTCTGTTGCCGAAAGGCAAGGGACCAGTACACGCTGCACCTAGATACCGCCCGTTATGCCTACCGTTATGCCTCGCGGGTAAACTATTCGATTGAATCCTGTATTCTCGATTAGAGGCTATCACAGAGAGCAGCAACGGCCTAGGAAGTCAGCTGTACGGCTTTCGGAAGGGAAAGAGCACTCTGAGCGCACTCATGGTGATGAGTAACATTACCAAGAACGCGCTCGATGGTGATAGATGGTTGGGAGGAAGAAAGGAGTATCGTTAAGCTGGACTTAAAGTATGCCTTCAAAACCGCTAGATAGCCAGTGCCATGCATGGAATGGGTATCACTGAGTGGCAATTACTTTTCTAATCGGATCCTTTTTTCGATACGGACGCTAGCCAGAGAAGGTACCGTGTTTCGGCTTGTCATAATAGGCGACTAAAGGGTTGAAGGACAACCCGTGGTGATATCACCAAAGCCATTGACGGGTGTGCCATCAGAAACTCTTATGCCTGACGCCAATGCAGAAGGCCTTAGGTGTCACCTTTTAAAATAATCTCAACATAGCTCCATCTGAACTTTTTGTGACCAAATTTACCTTTAAACAAATATGTAGCATATCTTCATTTAAAATAAATTAACCAGATGCTTGCCTCGCTAAAGTTTAAGACCCTGCCACCTGGCCCAAGCACAGTATTGTTCATGAATTCTTGACCAGAGATTCTCCAGGTTCCAGTCCTGTAGTTATTTCAAACAACTAAGCAACCATTTTTTTCCTGCTGCTACCAAAACGTTGGCAATATTCTTGGTAAACTGAACCTTTTTCTTACTAACTGTGCTTCCTTTGACTTTAATGCTATTGTGCTAACAGAAACCTGGCTAAACTCCTGTGTCATAGATCATAAAATTTTTGTACCCTGTACACTGTCTTTCGGGAAGATCGCCCAACCTTTGGAGGTGGCGTTCTCATTGCCGTGAACAACATTTACTTAGTGAAACGTATTACTATCACTAATCCTTCCGGAATTGAATTTGTAGCCGTTAGAATTCATTCTGAGTCCTTTAACCTTTAACATTCCTCTTCTGTGTGATGTAATCATTTATATGCACCACCTAACTGCTACTAAATCAAGTTTATCTCTGCTAAATGATTCTGATTTTATCCTTGTTATGGGTAACTTAAATTTGCCCCTCATATTATGGATCCACACTGACGATGATATTTTCTCAAATGTAACCTCCTCTGCCCCAATACTAACATCTCCTCCCTTATCTATTCCTGAGGACTCACACCATCTAACATGAATCACCAGCTCCTCCTATAAAAACTTTCGCTCATTGGTTTTCCTCCGAATATCCTTATGTAGATTGCTTTATACCTTTCAAATCGAACTCAGCGTGTTCTATTTAAAACTATCAAGTCGAAGGTCATCCATATCTTATTGGAGGTCCCACAGGGTAGTCATCTAGAACCACGGCTACGAGGGCGGGTCAATAAGTCCGTGACCATTTGAATGAAACACAGGTTTTTCGATAAAAAGTTATTTTATTTTTCAACGTAGTCTTCTTTGAGCTCTATACACTTAGCCCAACGTTTCTCCAATTTTTTTATCCCTTTCAAAAAATATGATTCGTCGAGGTCTTCAATATAGGCATTTGTTTGTGAGATGACTTCGTCATTGGAGGCAAATCTCTTTCCGCCGAGCCATTTCTTCAAGTTTGGGAACAAGAAATAGTCACCCGGGCCAGGTCGGTTGAATAGGCCGGATGAGGGAGCAATTCGTAGCCCATTTCATGGAATTTTGCCATGGAAACTGCACATGTGTGCACCCGTGCATTGTCCTGGTGGAAAAGAACTTTTTTCTTGGCCAAGTGCGGTCGCTTTTTTTTCAATGCCTCATCGAATCGACCCAATATAGTAAGTTGCTGTAATATTCACCATTGATTGTTTTACCTTTTTGAAGGTAGTCAATGTGGATAATACCGCATGCATCCCAAAAAACAGTCGCCATGACTTTATTGGCTGACAAACCCACCTTTGCCTTCTTTGGCGCCGACTCACCCCGAGAAACCCACGGTTTTGACTGCTGTTTGGTCTCCGGTGTGTTGTGGTGGATCCACGTTCCGTCCACGGTTACGAAACGGCGCAAAAACTCGTTCGTATTGCGATTGAACAACGCTAAACATTCCTGCGAAATTGTCACACGGTTGCATTTGTGGTCGATTGTGAGCAAACGCGGCACCCATCTTGCGGAAAGCTTTCTCATACCCAAATGATCATTCAAAATTGAAACCACTGAGCCATGTGAAATGCCTACGGCTTCCACAATCTCTCTCACTTTTAATCGCCGATCAGCTAAAACCATATCGTGGATTTTTAATTGTTTCGGATGTGGAAACCTCAACTGGGCGTCCAGAACGTTCGGCATCTTCCGTGCTTGTACGGCCACATCGGAATTCAGTAAACCACTTTTTTACCATGGAAATGGATGGTGCAGAGTCTCCATAATGTTTATCAAGCTTGGCCTTGGTTTGCGTAATGGATTTTTTCCTCAAAAAATAATGCTTAATGAGCACACGAAATTCACTTTTTTCCATTTTCTTCTCAGTCAACGCGGTAGTCTGATATTAACATCTGTCAAAAACAAACTAAATGTCGCAGCTTGTTCAATTTTTGACAAGAGTCAACTGACAGATGACTGTTGACGGGAGCAGTGTTACCATTTCAATTAAGAGGCGGGAAATTCAAAAAGTCACGGACGTATTGACCCGCCCTCGTATTTATACTCTTTGTCAATGATCTTCCCAATGTGAATAATTATGCCTCTACGTTTATGTCCGCTGATGATGTCAAGTTATGCTCGAAAATCACGTCCTTCATCGTGTTTCCACAATCAATGATCTTGGAGTTATTTTTGATCATAAACTTAAGTTCAATGATCACATTTCTGTGACAGTGATTAAAGCCAGAGGAATGTTAGCCTTTATTGGGGGTTGGTCAAACGAATTTAACCATCCTTTCACCACCAGATCCTTATATATGGCAATACTCTTCTCACCAAAATAGCATTAAGTCTGTGCAAAGGAACTTCCTGTTATTTGCACTGAAAAATTTTAACGTGGGATCCTGACAATCGTCTTCCGCCGTACCGTTGCAGGCTTAAATTGTTAAAGCTACCTCCAGTAAACGCCGAACCTGTGCTGAGGTTATGTTTTTCATATGCTTATCCATTGTACGGTTGATTCCAAAACACTTTTTAGAACAACTATTTTTTTCCATCCCTAATAGAATATCTAGGTCCTCCCGACCCTCATGGTTTCATGTTCCCTTTCGCAATATATGTAAAAACTAATATAATAAAATAAAAAAATAGTCTCCCTTAATGTTAACAAATCGAACATTTTTTAATTCTTAAAATAGTTATATTGTATAAAATATGTAATCCTGTCCCGCGTCGATGTAGGAGTCGTGTCAGGTTGAAGTGTAGTCCAGCGGCGTTAGCTGCTATCCTTGGAATTCTGTAGTGGGACTGCAATTGGTTGTGAGCAGTCTTCTTATGACGTTTATTTTGGAGAGCTTACTTTCTCTCTAATCACCGGCCTTGTGGCCCGGCAATTATATCAATAATAAGACAAGGTTTTTTTACGGCTAAAGCCGGAGTAATGTTTATTGGTCAAGCGTAAGCTTTCGTATCTTAGACAGAACCGAAGTATAAAATATATTAAAGTATAAGTCAATGCATCACGCCCTAAAATCGTGGTCGGCACGCCGTCTCAGCATTTCATGTATTGCAATTCGGCACTCCGGATAGCGCGGGGTGCTGAACTCATTTTGGCCGCGTCAGCATTCTTTATGTGAATCTACTTAGTTGCTAGGGTATTATTTATGTAAAACTACTGAGTTGCTGAATCAGATATATCGAGTGTTCTTTTCAGTTGTTAACCCTACTCAAATTTATGACCGTCCTCGATTGTATTAAACTTATCAATAGCTTGCTGTATCTTGATGGAGGCTCATTTTCTCCTTATTGCCAAAAAAAGGATGAATGAACCAATTAGACCGACGTTCAGGATCACTCCAGCCACGAAGCAAAGCTTGGGGGAGCCCGCGGCGTCAACCTCGTCCTTGAAGCCTTGGATGAAGCGCAGATTGTTGTTGTTCATGCGGTGTAGCAAGGGTATGCTCAGCACCGAATGGCCGACAATGTTCAGTAGTGGTGATCGTACTATGCCAGGCTGCTTGTCCAATGTTTTTCGCAGATTTACGAGTTCCGTTCCATTGATGTTGGCTGAACGTTCGAAGGTTACCAGGATGCGTTCCTTTGACGAGCACCTCTGGGCCGCCGTCCGTGCTGATGCGGGCTGTCGCCTCGTTGATGATAACGACGCCGTCATCTACGGGCATTATTGAACTCAGGTGGCTGGGTTGAGTAACACATTGCGCCGTGTTTCCCGCATGGAGCGAACGAGCACAGGTTTCACGACGAGACCGCTGCCAGAAGATGTCGTGCGTGGTTTCCGAGCACTTTGTGACCGCGAAGGTGTCTGCTTCGCATTCAGCCAACGTGTCCTCATCAAGCCGTAGGATTACTTGATATTGTGATACCGGGTAGACGGAGACCTTCTTACACCTGACTTTTACTCTAGGATAAGCTATTAGTACATGTCATCGGATTGGAGGACCTTAATTCTAGCGGCTTCTAATAAACTAACTATTGGAGTGTCTTGTTCAATAAGTGATTTCAGATCGGCATGATGAAGGATTGTTGGATTTAGTATGTTAGCATACGCCAATGTTACAGTGAGAATTAAATTTTGTATTTCTGTTGTTAGCATTCTATTTCTCGCTACAAGTGCCTAGTACAAATGTGGGGTGTCGACCAAGTCGTTCTTTCGGGCTTTAATATTTCTATTAATGGTGTCAGTTAATTTGTTTATCTGAGTTTCTGAATTTATAGTAATCTGCCTGGAATTCGAGTCCACTAGCTGTCATCATTCCGATTTTCAAAAAATCCGAGGCGACAGGTGTTTCCGCAACCACTTTAAGGGCTGTCCCCAAGAAATCTAAGCTTCTTGCAATTCTATGGTATATTTTAAGGACGGACAACAAGGTTCTCAAATGATCTGTATCAACATCTAGTAATTTACGCAAATGCGATTGCGGAAAAGACTCGGAAAATTTTTCTGTCTCATCTACCATACTAGTGAATTCGGAAAGGTTGCTCACGTGCCTCAAGTAGTCACGTTGTTCAAACAACGTCTACGACGGATGTATTTGGCGTCAGAAAAGTTAGTGATACGTGCATTTGCCACTGCTAGGGTGATATGCGTTGTGAGGGCGAACCTGCAATCTAAACGTAGAGTGAGACTACTATGAGGGGACCTATTTGAGGTTGTCCTTTTGTTGTCCGATTGTAGGGTCTTGTTATATTCTACAGTTGCCCTCAAGATTAGTTCTACAGCATCGCTGATTTTTATACCCTTGAAAAGGGGTATTATAATTTTGTCCAGAAATGTGTAACGCATTAAAGGAAGCATCTCCGACCCCACAAAGTATATATATTCTTGATCAGCATCAACAGCCGAGTCGATATAGCCATGTCCGCCTGTCCGTCTGTTTCTATGCAAAAAATAGACAGTAGTTTTAAAGCTAGCGTTTTGAAATTTTTACCAGATCATTAGTTTTGTTGCACGCAGATCAAGTGTAAACATCGGTCCGATCGGACCACTATATCATATAGCTGCCATACAAACGACCGATATGAAAACAAGTCTTTGGATGGGAAACTTTTTTGTTTTCCAAGCTATTGCAACTGAATTCAACATTTATTCATTTTATATAGCCATACACAATTTGTGAAAGTTTGGTCCGGATCGGATCACTATATCATATAGCTGCCATACAAACGACCGATATGAAAACAAGTCTTTGTATGGAAACCTTTTTTGTTTTCCAACCTATGGCAACCGAATTCAACATTTATTCATTTGACGTAGCCATACATAATTTTTGAAAGTTTGTTCCGGATCGGACCATTATATCATATAGCTACCATACAAACGACCGATATGAAAACAAGGCTTTGTATGGAAAACATTTTTGTTTTCAAGGGTATACCATCTTCGGCAAGCCGAAGATAACTTTTCTCACTTGTTTTGTCTAGCTTAAGATACCTGGCGATTTCTGTCAAGATGCTGTGGAACCGTTCCACTTGACCGTTTGACAAGCTATGTAGCGAGGCTGCGTTTACAATGTCGATGGGGTAGCTGTTTTTCAGTAAAGAGTTTCACCTTTTTTGAAAAAGTGTGTTTTTTGGACACCTTCATGTTGGCATCACATAGGCTTTTTAAAATCCAATCTATGTGCCTTACATGGTCTTTCTCATTTTCGGAAAAAATAATGGCGTCATCTACGTAAACGTAGTATGATTTGCCAATTTTTTCTCTTCAAGCCGAACGGTAATCGACAAAATTCATACTTTCCGCCATTTATTGAGAAGGAGGTCTTTTCGTGGTCATGTTCGGCCAAGTATATCTGGTATATTGGCTTTCTAAAACCCAATCTATGTGCCTAACATTGTCTTCCTCATTTTCAGAAAAAATATTGACGTCATGTACGTAAGCGTAGCATGATTTGCCCATTTGTTCTCGTAGGACGTCGTCGATCGCTCTTTGGAAGATGCTTCCCGCATTCTTTAAGCCGAATGGTAATCGACAAAATTCATACTTCCCGCCATTTATTGAGAGAGAGGTCTTCTCGCGGTCATTCTCGGCCAAGTAAATCTAGTGATAGCCGGACTTTAAATCTAGCGTTGTAAAGTACCTGGCTTTACCTAAATTCGCCAGTATCATGGGAATAATCGGCATTGGGTATTTGTCAGCGATGGTTTTTTCGTTAAGTTTCCAAAAGTCTACAACCAAACGCTTATTCTTATTCCCCAGATCATCATGGTCTTTTTTGTTCACATCCCATGTTGGGTTGTTGTAAGGCGACCTTAAAGTTCTAATAATGCCCTTATGCAATAAATCTGCGATTTCTCGTTTCACGAACTCAGATACACCCATGAGATGCGGGTATAGTTTGTAATATACCGGCATATCATCGCTTTTTCGAATTGTGGCAACGACAGAAGTGTTAAACGACAGTGCCTCGTTAGAGGCCGAAGATGCCTAAGATCTGTTCGTGATCATGTTTTGAAATTAAATTTTTACGGATTCTGGTACGGCAATGTCATTTATGTTAGTGAAATTTATATTGTCGCAATTATGATGCTGCCGCTTTTCGGAAATATAACCATAATCTATTGTACCTTTCTCTGCGTCCAATTTCGCCCCTACTTGAGCTAGGAGGGCAAATCCTATAATTCCATCGAATGGTGTCAGCGCGTCTAAGAGAAAGAACGCAGCTGTTTTCCCAAAAATGTTCATTAAACATTCCTGGTGAACCCTCTTAGAAACATGAATTGAACTAACTGTGAAAGGGGAATCGACCGGCACCACATTTTTTAGCTCCTTTACGGGCTTGATGTAGTTTTTCGCCGCTCCTGTGTCGATTAGAATTTTTAGTTGTCTCCCCTGTAACGTTCAATGAACGACAGCCGGGAGCGCTCCCTAAAAAATGTATCTGATCATTATCATCAGACTCTTCATCTATTTCGGTAACGGCCGCTGCCGCGGCGCTTTCATATTCGCTGTCATTCTTATCGTCAGCCTGTTGCTTGGTATTTTGCACTCTCTTACTCCTTTGACTTGTCATACGTGTGGAACCTGGCCTTTTATGGCCTCGGAAACTATCGCTTCTGGTATTTGCGGGTTGACCGCTTTCGAAGGCGGTCGGCTGTCTAATCTGTGTTATAGTGGAGCCTAATTCCATATGCTCAGGTGACTGATTATTGTGCTATGGGCCGAATTATACTGTTGGGTCCTATTTTGTTTTTTATAGAAGTGAGGGTTTTTCCCCTGGCCATCTTCGGCCCTGCTATTTTTTCCGTGTGGCTCTCGTAAGCGGCTTTGATTTTTTCGCTGCTCATAGGTGAGTGCCTTATCTTCCAAAGCCCTTGCATACGTGGCAGCAAAGGTAGTGCGTTCTATGATTGCTTCGGATTCCCTAGTTAAATCTAAAGCTGAGGGCAAATCCTTGGGTTGAGCCGGTAGAACTATGGCTCTCATAGGTTTCCTGAGACCTGCAATGAACGCATGGAGGGCATCCTCTCTAACCTCAGTATTGAATAGAATAGCACTGTCCGGTTTGTATGTCATAACGATCTTATTTGTTATTAATGTTAACCGTTTTTCTACGTCGTCGTAATATTGCATATGGCTAAGTTCCCCTTGCCTGACCGTCTCAAGTCCGCGTAGGTGCAGTCTAATCAAGCAATTATGGCATCGAAATTTATGACTGTGTTATGAGCTACTAGTAGCCCGCTTGCCGATCCCCTAATTTTATTTCTGATAATGGAAAGGGCTTGGTAACGTGCCTCGCTGCCATGATATGGTTTGAAGATTTCATATGCGTCTACGGTTGACTGTCGCCACGACACATAGTCATCCTGGTCTTCCATAAAATCTGGCATGGTTTTTATAATGTCAAGCTTGGCTCCACATCGAGTGTTTGGGCCTAAAGTTATTTTTTTGTAGGCTTCCACTTGCGGTGCTTCCACACACAAGCTTTGCATCTGTTGTTTAACCTCCCTTAATTGTGTTTAAAATACCTGAGTCAGCCTAGCCTCTTGCTGGGCTAGGGCCTGGCTAACGGCTCCGGATATTATTGCCTGTCGCTGGGCAGCGTCCATGTCTGTAGTGTTATTTGTTGTAGAGTCCTGTGTTGCTAAATCCCACCCGTCGTCACTATCGTATTCGACTTTAATGTCTCTATATTCACTTGCCCAACTCATTGACTTATGATTGGCAATTGATCGGCTTCCGTGAGACAACAAAATTACGTTGCGCGACAAAATAGAATGGAGATAATCAACTTTTATCATAAAAAGGGTTTTTACAAAATATAATTCACGCTGATTTAAAAAAAATATAAAAAAATAATAATTTAAAGCCGCAAGAAACATAAGATAACTTGGGGTATGCAATTTAATTTTAATTTAATACATTTTTTTCATTAAATTTTGAATAACTTATTTTTTTTTTATAATAATGTTATATGTATATGCTATAATAAATTATTATTATTTTTTGCGAGTTTACGCAAAGGGTGTCGCTGAGTTCACTCATCAAACTTACATGTTTTTGTAACTTAATATTGTTGTTGTTGGTCTGATGAAGTTGGGCGCGAAATATGTTATTCTGTCCCGCGTCGATGAAGGAGGCGTGTCAGGTTGAAGTGTAGTCCAGCGGCGTTAACTGCTTTCCTTGGAATTCTGCAGTGGGACTGCAATTGGTTCTGAGCAGTCTTCCTATGACGTTTATCTTGAAGAGTTTGCTTCTTCTCTAATCACCGGCCTTATGGCTCGCCAATTATATCAATAATAAGACAAGGTTTTTTACGGCTAAAGCCGGAGTAATGTTTATTGGTCAAGCGTAAGCTTTTGTATCTTAGACAGAACTGAAGTACAAAATATATTAAAGCATAAGTTTACCATAGCTCCAATGCATCACGCCCTAAAATCGTGGTCGGCACGCCGTCTCAGCATTTCATGTATTGCAATTCGGCACTCCGGATAGCGCGGGGTGCTGAACTCATTTTGGGCGCGTCAGCATTGTTTGTGTGAATCTACTTAGTTTCTAGGGTATTATTTATGTAAAACTACTTAGTTGCCGAATCAGATATATCGAGTGTTCTTTTCAGTTGTTAAGTTATACATATATTTTGCAGATTAAGTCGGTCATTATGGCCGACTTGGTGATCTCTTGGGTAAAGACATCGGTCTGACCTGATCCTGTTTGAACTGCGGTAAACTCGAAATGGTTTTCAGGAGGTTCGAAAACAATTCATATAATTAAAATAACAGTTTCTGCATTTTGAGTCTCTATTCCTGGGCCTCAACTCCTAAGTGAATCTCCACGTCGAAAAATTCCAAACGACAACAAATGATAGATGCACAACTCCAGCTTCACATTTGCCATTCATCAATGTGATGTATGTTGCCCCGGGCGAACAGCCAGCCAGTCTGACTATTCTAAAGCCAGGTCTTACCGGTTAAAAAGTTGATCCGCCGGAACCTGCCGGTAGAAATCTCCTACCTGGCCCTATGCATGGCAACTCTTTACCTGTCCAGTGAACCAGCAAGTATGGGCCTCCGTCAATCCGCTTGCCTGCCGCTGCGCCCACCAGCCAACCCGCGGTGATATGACCAAAGCCACTTCTGGGTGTGCCATTGAAAAAACGATCTAGAGGACTTACGCTGAGAGCTGTTGCTATCCGGAAATCTATTTTCGTATCCCGTCCGCTGCCAGGTGCCCCTATCTTAACGTGGCTCCCTCCGAATTATTTTTGACCAAATTTAATTTGACACAGACTATTTAAATAAATTAAGCACAGACATAGTATATCTTGATTTAAAATAGGTATATCGGATACTTGCCGTGCGAAAGTTTTAGATCCTGTAGCCTGGCCCGATACCACAGTACCGTTCACAAATTCTTGGTCAGAAATTCTTCAGGTTCCAGTCCTGTACCTATTCCAAAAAACTGAACAACCAGATTTTTTCTTGTTGCTACTAAAACGTTCGCAGCATTCTTGGTAAACTGAACCTATTTTTTACTAACAGTGTTTTTTTTTGACTTTGATGCTTTGTGCTAACGGAAACATGGCTAAACTCCTCTATCGTAGATAATGAAATTTTTGTATCGAATTACCCTGTATTTTGGGCAATAATTTATATGCACCTCCTAACTGCTATTAAATCAGTTTTGTCTCTGCTAAATAAATCTGATCTTATACTAGTTATGGGTGATTTCAATTTGCCCCTCATTTCATGGATTAAATCTGACGATGATTACTCGCTGTTACCCACTAGCCAAACTCCCTTCCTTGATGGATTAGTGGACCCTGCCTTTTTCCATCTTAACCCTATAAGGAACTCCCGTCGCAGATCGCTTGACCACATTTTCTCAAATATTACCTCCTCTGCCCCTATAAGAAGGCCTGCTCCCTAATCTATTCCTTAGGATCCACACCGTCTTAAACTTTTGGTTTCCCTGATTATCGACTCTCTAGAAGTCCCCCCCAGTAATTGGGCGCAGTCTCTACAAAAGTGTTTTCAAAAAACCGACTATTGTGACCTTAGAAATTACTATGCTAATAT
This sequence comes from Drosophila ercepeae, assembly GCA_018150545.1. Taxonomy (NCBI): domain Eukaryota; kingdom Metazoa; phylum Arthropoda; class Insecta; order Diptera; family Drosophilidae; genus Drosophila; species Drosophila ercepeae. The sequence goes on along the minus strand of JAECWL010000016.1, from coordinate 644,168 downwards.
TGACTGGAATTATTTTTAATATAATAATTTCACCAATATTGATGCTGCAACGGACTCTTTTTATGAAGTAATTCATAACGCATAAAATAAATCTGTCCTTGATATATTGACTGCATCAACGTCAAAACATCCATGGATTAATAAGCACTCTCTCTCCTAGATAGAAATCTAGAGGTTACAAAAAGTCTCTAAGTGTCGAACCCTATTACATATTTTAAATTACATTCTCATTCGCAACCAGTTTGTTAACAATTACCTATATACAAATTATATTACAAAATGTAAACTCAACTGTTGCGATGTGGTTACGACTCTTTCATCATGCAAAATCTCATTTTCACCAGGCCCAAAAAATGTACATAGCTGCATCCTCAGAAGATGCTCGGATCTTATTAGCTTTCCTCTCACTATACTTTTTAATCTATCCTTGGAGCTAACATCCCTACCTAAGTTATTGAATGAACCTAAATAAAAATTCATAATAATGCTCTAAGGCTTCCATTGAGAACTACCACAGCATTGCTAAGCTATCTGCGATTCCTAAGCTCATTACTTACTAGAATTTTTTTCGATCATCCAACGAAGGTTTAAGTATCGCTTGCGAACTGATGTAACTCATACTGACTTTAGCAGGGCATTTGATTCAGTTAATCATCATTTCCGGGACATTTACTGTACAGGCATCTGCAACTAGACCTAGATGGGCTTTATTCGTGGTGTTCAAGAAATCATCTATTCTAATCTTATGACTTTTTATCGCAGTGTACCTCTTATTGTCCCTTACTCTCTCGAAAATCACGTCCTTCATCGTGTTTCCACAATCAATGATCTTGGAGTTCTTTTTGATCATAACTTAAGTTCAATGATCACATTTCTGTGACAGTGATTAAAGCCAGAGGAATATTAGCCTTTATTAGGGTTTGGTCAAACGAATTTAACGATCCTTTCACCACCAGATACTTATATTTCACCCTAGTCCGTCCTAGCGTTGAATACTGCTCGTGCGTTTGGAGTCTACAATACTCCTCTCATCAAAATAGCATTAAGTCTGTGCAAAAGCAGTTCCTATCATTTGCACTGAAATACTTAAGCTGGGATCCTGACAATCGTCTCCGCGGTACCATTGCAGGCTTAAATTGTTGAAACTACCTCCCCTGAAGAAGCGCCAAACCTGTGCTGAGGTCATGACCATTGTATGGTTGATTCCAAACATCTTTTAAACCAACCATTTTTTTCCATCCCTAATAGGAAAACTAGGTCTGACCCCAATGGTTACCAATTTGCACATCCAGCACAGGTTTCATGTTCCTTAAAGCCTTATCATCTAACGATAGCGCTCACCATTTATATTCACGCATCATCTTTTAAGAATTACGTACCAACGATGCCCTTAAGCCACACCGAACTGCGACTTTTTCTAAATGAATTGTTAGCTCTTGCAATGCTTCTGGCTAATCTTCACTCTAAAATCGACAATTCTGCTTATTTACGCACCCATTAAGCCCAAAACTGAGCTGACCATAAAATGGAAGAAGCGCGCGATGAACTTTTTTAACAGAGCATCCATTTTGTTAATAAAATTCAATAATTTGGAAGCGTTGTTACTTTGCAACACGATTAATGGTTAAATTATAGGATGTTTGTGATACAAAACACGAAACGTACGTCACTTGTTTAGACCAGTAATGCCAAAAAGATAAAAAGTTAAAAAATCTCTATATCTATAGTGGAGCTACGTGTGAAGACGTGTTTTCATCGAGCTCCGTATAAAATCGGTTGCTTTTAGTGAAGTGAATGGTTTTTAATAAAAAGCAAATAAATAAATCGAAAGCAAAAGCGAAAGAGACGCTCCGTGCGATGCACCATCGCTCGCATACATATTCTGTGTTTCAAATAGTATAAAGAAGTAGTTCTACATCTTCAAACAAACAAAAAAAAAGCACTATGAGCCATAACGACAACGAACAACGAAAAACGAGAGCAAGATGATCGCCGGCTCTCATTGCAACGAAACGAAACAACGCGTACTTCTCTTACGTCTACTTGACACCTGCAGACAGCGCGCGGTCAATCACCCCTAAGTCGCTGAATTTCTTCTTGCTTTCCTTCACTAATAGTCTCGTCACAAACCAGCAAACAATTGCGAAATCTCTCTACGCTTATTTACGATGACTAGTACTGTGACAACAACCACTGCAAATGCAATCTCAACTATATTTGGAACGGCATCGTCAGATCGCTCAATTTCGTCGACGAAAGCTTTTGCTCTCACTGAACCAGCGATCAAAACAAAAACACAACTAAGCGGTTCTGCTGCATCCTCAACAAATCAAAAAGTAAACAAGAACGCCGGGTCGAAAACAGGAAACAAGTCAAAAATTACACGCGACAATGCTAACATGCTCGCTAATAAAGCACCAGCAAACACCAACAGATTTGAGCTGCTGGCAAATTTTACTGGTGAAAATATACAACCGGTAAAGTCACCTAAAGATGAACCTAAGAAGGTTAAGCCTCCTTTAATATACATTCGCGAAAAAACTCAAGTGCATTAGTGAACAAAACAGCCACACTAATAGAGAAAACTCATTTTACGTAATCTCCTCAAGAAAAGGGAACATAAATGAAACAAAGGTTCAAACTAAAACCGAGGATAGACTATCGTTTACTAACCAAACTCTTGGATGAATCGAGAAAAAACTTTTGTACCAACTAAGAAGGCAAGGGGCCTACAGGTTGTTTTCAAAGAGATTGAGGCAACTGTTTCGACCACTGAAATCGTTTAAAATGGAGTTGGAGCCAGAGAGCCAGACACTGAAAAAAATTAAGTTCACCCAATTTAAAAGTTACAGCTCATACTGCATCGGCGTATCAAAGTGGAAGAGCTACTTACTGCCAAGAATATGGCCACACTTATGCGTACTGTACGTTGAAATATATTTGTGTAGTTTGTCGTGAAGCTCATAGCACAGCGAACTGCCACAAGAACAAGGATAACATCTCTGCAAAAATATCCAGCAACTACAGCGAAAGTCACACAGCGAACTGGCGTGGCTGTGTAGTTTACAAGAACCTATAGAGCCGCCTTTACAAATGCGGAGTCACACTCCGCCACAATCGGGCCCGTATTACACGGCAGCCCCTCCTACACATCGTAGCAGTCATAGCGTTTCATTTGCTAGTGCCTTAAAATCGGAAATTAAATCTGTGAATCCGATAACACAAAAGCCGACTGCTACTCGGGAAGAACGGAAATAGCTACTCTGAACGCACAAACGCAGCACATACTGACTGACATTGAGAAGATAATGATCTCACTCCAGCAAACCCTAAAAGAGTTTATGACATTCATGCAATCCTCAATGTAGGACCTTATGCAAACCCAAAATATGTTAATAGAGCTTCTGTGTCATCCAAATCAATATTATGTCTCCACTTCAAATATCAATGTGTAACTCGAATAGCGTTGCACGACATAAGCTCGAACTAGCTCAGTTCTTATTCGAAAAAAATATTGACGCCATGCTTATATCCGAAACACATCTAACAGACAAGCATCTTCCATATTCGTGGATACCTATTCTACGCTACAAGCCTTCCGGACGGCAAAACACATTTCGGCACTGGTATACTGATCAGAAGTCGGATCAAACACCACATATATAACAGAACAGAAATGGACTACCTGCAATTCACTTCCATAAGCATGCAATGCAGCAGCGGCCGCACCCTGGCCACCTCGTTTTGTAGATTCCGAGGACCAGTTCATGGAATTTTTCAACTCACTCGGTGATCGATTCATAGCGGCCGGTGACTATAATGCCAAGCATCACGGCATTTGACCCTAAACGGCAAAAACTCTACAACGCGCTCATCAAGCCGTGAAACAAGCTCGATTATGTGACTCCGGATAGGTCTACATACTGGCCAGCAGATCCAAATAAGCTCCCGGACCTCATTGACTTCGCAATAACAAGAACGATGCCAAGAAATAATATAACGGCAGAGTCACTGAAGAACTATCATCAGATCACTTACTCTCAGGCATCGGATTATATAACTGAGCGCCCCTACAGGCTGACAGACATCAGGACCAACTGGGCAAGGTACGCGAAATATGTTTGTACGCATATGAAACCAACTCATACAGTATTCACCGATGAGGATGTTGATAGCTTTGTCAAATCGATCGAGGAAACACTTAATGCTGCAGCCGAGGCATCTACCCCTCCAGACACACACAAAATGACAAATCATAGCAAAACAACAAAATAAAAAAAAAAAATAATAACAAAAATGCAAAATCGAACATATAGTACTTGAAAAACGAAAACTAAGAAGAGAACGGCAGAATCACAGATCCCCAACGGCTAAAGAAACACTAAAAATAGCTACACGTAGACTAACCAGGACACTTAAGCTTAAGGAAGCAAACGCCGAGTATCTATATATAAAAAAAACTATCGCCAACCAGCGAAAAGAACCCTTTGTGGAAAGCACACAAAAATATTCAGCCACCTGCAGAAACAGTCGTTCCACTGCGAGGCCCCTCTGGAAGCTGGATACGCAGCAACAAAGATAGCTCTATCACCTATGCGTTCGCCGATCCTGCTGGCAACTCATTTGTCCTACCTGCAGGCACTAAAAGCTTACCACCTATAAATCAAATTAGATTCAGCCAAAAAGAAATAGCATCCACGATAAAAGATCTTAAGCCCAAACTGTTTGAAAAGGCATATATAAAGCAACTAACTCCTTACCTAAAAAGACAGAATACAATACCATCGCATCAATTTGGCTTTCACAAAAATCATGGAACGATCGAACAGGGCAATCGCATCACAAAAGAAATTCCTACCGCTTTCGATCACCGGAAATACTGCTCAGCGATATTCCTAGATGTTGCACAAGCATTTGACCGAGTCTGGCTCGAAGGACTAATGCACAACATAATGAAACTGCTTCCCCAGAACACACACAAAATGCTCGAATCTTATCTCTTCACAAGAGTGTTCTCAACCAGGTGTAACAGTTCGAGTTCACATGACCGCGTTATCACCCTATACCACCACTTTACACCCTTTACACAGCAGACATGCCTACAAACCATCAGCTCACAACCTCTACGTTTGCTGACGATACCGCAATACTTAGCCTATCTGGATGCCCAGCGAAGGCAATAGAACAACTTGCCTGTCATCTTAAAAAATTGGAACGACCTTCACATTAAACAGACAAACCTGCCCACCCTGTACCCTGCATAATACATTTATCCCACAAGCAGACGTAGTAACGTATTTGGCGTTCACCTAGATAGGCGCCTTACCTGGCGGCGACATAAAGAATCTGAGTGGACTCATATGAAGCTTAATGCAGCCAATCTTCACTGGCTTATAAATTGCAACTCTCCTCTTAGTCTGGAATACAAAGTACTCCTCTACAATACCATGCTGTCCATCTGGACATACGGCTGTGAACTATAGGGAAACGCTTAAAAAAACAACATTGAAATCATAAGCGAGCTCAGTCAACTATCTGCAAACTATCACTGGGGTACCATGGTACCGAAGCGAAAGCATCCGAAGAGACCTCCATATAAATCTTGTCGACGAGGAAATTCAGATTAAAAAAAGTAAACACCAAGCAAAACTTGCGGCACCCGAAAATCATCTCGCAGAGTCGCTTATGCGAGTCTGCAGTCAGAGCCCACTGAAGCGCAAAGATTCTCCAGCCCAGCAAAGAAATCCTAGCGTCGCCTCTAATTAATACAATTACTTTACAATGTACATAATCTAAGTTATATAATACGATTTGAATAATTACGGTTAGTCTCACAATAAGAGAAGATCCAATAAATAACGCAAGTATGAAAAAATAATATATATATAGTGAGAGCAAAACGCAAGAGCAGTATTCGAGGAAAGGATAGGGAGACATATTAAGTACTGGTGGTGAAAGGATTGTCAACGCTTAATGAAGGCTTACTGTCACAGGGATGTAATTAGAAACGAAAGTTTATGATTATGGAAAAACGACCCAAGACGTGATTTGCATGAGAGTATGAGACAACGTGAGGTACGCTGCGATTAAACGTCATAATCTTGCAGTTTGCTCAGTTAAGGAAGAGAAGGTTGTTTAAGCACAAAGAATATAATTCATTAAGGTCCAATTACAGATGTCTGTTAAGATGTTCCGTGATGGAAAAGCACGACTCGGCATCATGAGCGTACATAAATGTAGAGGCAAATCGAAGGAACATTCGGAAGTCCGTTGACAAAGAGTATAAACAGCTGCAGTTTTTCTAGGTGACTACCTTGTGACTTTGAAAGGAAAGAATCCAGTTTTTGGTAGAAAAAAAATTAGCTAAAGTTTGATTAACTGAATTTGATTCTGTTCCTTTGTATAGTCAGTTGATAGTAGTTTATGGTTCAGGTCAACAAACTGGTTACGGATGAGTAGGTAATTTGAAAGATGTAACACGGTTCGAGACCTTAGGCACTTTTTGTAAGTTCTAGATCTTTCTTTCATATTTTTAAGGAGAGAGAGTTGCTTATTAAACCATGGCGGTTTTCAAGTTGATGAAGTCAATATTTCAGGGACAGATTTATTATTTAAGTAATTCATAAAAGATTTGAAAGATAATTGCAGTCAATATTGGACAAGTAATTTCTTAGGTCACAATAGTCGGTTTTTTTAAAACAGACGAGACTGCGCACAATTACTGGGGGGGACTTCTGGAGAGTCGATAATCAGCGAAACCAAGAGTGTTGGATGGTGTGAGTCCTCAGGAATAGATTAGGGAGGAGATGTTATTATTGGGGCAGAGGAGGTTACATTTGCGAAAATAAGGTCAAGCGACCGATAAAATCAGAATCATTTAGCAGAGACAAACTTGATTCAGTGGCAGTAAGGTGGTGCATATAAATGATTGCATCACACAGAAGAGGAATTTTAAAGGTTAAAGGACTCAGAATGAATTCTAATAGCTACAAATTCAATTCCGGAAGGATTAGTGATAGTGATACGTTCCACTGAGTAAATGTTGTTCACGCAATAAGAACGCCACCTTCAAAGGTTGGGCGATCTTCCCAAAAGACAGTGTACTTCGATACATAAAATTCATTATCTACGATAGAGGAGTTTAGCCATGTTTTTGTTAGCAAAATACCATCAAAGTCAAAAAAATCACTGTTAGTAAAAACAAGTGAGAAAAGTTATCTTCGGCTTGCCGAAGATGGTATACCCTTGAAAACAAAAAAGTTTTTCATACAAAGACTTGTTTTCATATCGGTCGTTTGTATAGCAGCTATATGATATAGTGATCCGATCCGGACCAAACTTCCACAAATCATGTATGGCTATGTCATAAATAATTGTTGAATTCAGTTGCAATACCTTGGAAAACAACAAAGTTTTCCATACAAAGACTTGTTTTCATATCGGTCGTTTGCATGACAGCTATATGATATAGTGGTCCGATCCGAACGATTTTTAAACTTGAGCTGCGTGCAACAAAACTAATGATCTGGTAAAAGTTTCAAAACGCTAGCTTTAAAACTACTGTCTATTTTTTGTATTGAAACGGACGGACAGACGGTCAGACGGACAGACGGACAGACGGACATGGCTATATCGACTCGGCTGTTGATGCTGATCAAGAATATATATACTTTGTGGGGTCGGAGATGCTTCCTTTAATGCGTTACACATTTCTGGACAAAATTATAATAACCTTTTTCAAGGGTATAAAAAGGTTCAGTTTACCAAGAATACTGCGAACGTTTTGGTAGCAACAAGAAAAAATCTGGTTGCTTAGTTTTTTGGAATAGGTACAGGACTGAAACCTGAAGAATTTCTGACCAGGGCAATCGCATCACAAAAGAAATTCCTACCGCTTTCGATCACCGGAAATACTGCTCAGCGATATTCCTAGATGTTGCACAAGCATTTGACCGAGTCTGGCTCGAAGGACTAATGCACAACATAATGAAACTGCTTCCCCAGAACACACACAAAATGCTCGAATCTTATCTCTTCACAAGAGTGTTCTCAACCAGGTGTAACAGTTCGAGTTCACATGACCGCGTTATCACCCTATACCACCACTTTACACCCTTTACACAGCAGACATGCCTACAAACCATCAGCTCACAACCTCTACGTTTGCTGACGATACCGCAATACTTAGCCTATCTGGATGCCCAGCGAAGGCAATAGAACAACTTGCCTGTCATCTTAAAAAATTGGAACGACCTTCACATTAAACAGACAAACCTGCCCACCCTGTACCCTGCATAATACATTTATCCCACAAGCAGACGTAGTAACGTATTTGGCGTTCACCTAGATAGGCGCCTTACCTGGCGGCGACATAAAGAATCTGAGTGGACTCATATGAAGCTTAATGCAGCCAATCTTCACTGGCTTATAAATTGCAACTCTCCTCTTAGTCTGGAATACAAAGTACTCCTCTACAATACCATGCTGTCCATCTGGACATACGGCTGTGAACTATAGGGAAACGCTTAAAAAAACAACATTGAAATCATAAGCGAGCTCAGTCAACTATCTGCAAACTATCACTGGGGTACCATGGTACCGAAGCGAAAGCATCCGAAGAGACCTCCATATAAATCTTGTCGACGAGGAAATTCAGATTAAAAAAAGTAAACACCAAGCAAAACTTGCGGCACCCGAAAATCATCTCGCAGAGTCGCTTATGCGAGTCTGCAGTCAGAGCCCACTGAAGCGCAAAGATTCTCCAGCCCAGCAAAGAAATCCTAGCGTCGCCTCTAATTAATACAATTACTTTACAATGTACATAATCTAAGTTATATAATACGATTTGATTAATTACGGTTAGTCTCACAATAAGAGAAGTGTTGAAATCCAATTAAGAGTGCAAAGCGAATGTCTTATACTAAATGTAACGCGATCTAATTGATCTTTCTCTTTTGTTTATTCTCATCTTTTTATGTATTAGTTAGTCGCAAATAAACTCTCATTCTAATAGGTTATGGGCCCAGGCAGAGCTCCTGTGCGCTATTATTTTTTGGAGAGTTTAACACCGAAAAGTTGTTAATAATCGTCGAAAAGACTTGTGTGACTCGTGATTAATATTTGAAATAAAAATGAGTTCCCAATACTCAATTGAGAAACTGGACAATGAAAACTATAGTGTGTGGTCTATTCAGATGAAAAGTGTCCTAATACATGCCGAATTATGGTCAGTGGTCAGTGGCCGTTTGCTGAAAAATGAAAACGACACTGCAGAACAAAAAGCCTCTTTCGATGCCAAAGACGAAAAGGCACTTGCCAGTATAATCCTATGTATAAAGCCGACGCAAATTAATCATGTGAGACATTGTGTAACTGCTAAGGAAGCTTGGAAAAAACTTGGTGAAATTCATATGCCATCCGGTCCAGCGAGACGCATACATTTGTTTAAGCAGTTGTTGTACATGAAAATGAGTGAGACAGAAAGTGTGGAGGAACATTTAAATAAATTCAGTGCATTGGTAGAAAAACTGCAAGAAATTGAACAAAGTGTTCCAGAAGAAATGCTCGTCATAATTTTGCTTTCGAGCTTGTGCGACTCGTTTGAAAATTTTGTGGTCCCAATTGAAACGCGCGACACATTGCCGGGGTTGACCGCTCTCAAGGTTAAACTTCTAGAAGAGGGAGAGAGGCGCAACACAAACGAAACGGTGATCGGAAAGGAACAGAAAATGTTCGCTTCGGGTACGGAAAGACAATACTCAAAAGGAATATCGAAAAAGGTGTCGAATGTTGGTCATGTGGAAGCGCGGTCATATTGCTGCAAAGTGTAGATCGAAAGAAAAATTGGCAAAACATAACAAAGCAAAAGACGGAAGTTCAAACGGGAATAAGCCAAAAGCGTTTTCGGTTTTCGGTGCAGATAAAAACGAAATAGACAGTAAAAGTACATGGTGTCTAGACAGTGGAGCAACAACTCATTTGTGTGCTGAAAAAACAATGTTTGTATCAATGCGTGAACACAAGGAAAAAATAATGTTAGCAGGCGATAATTACGTAGAAGCCGAAGGGCGCGGTACAGTGAATTTGTGCTATGGAGATAATACGATCAAACTGCTTGATGTATTGTACGTAAAAAATTTGCAATGTAACTTTATTTCGGTGCAAAAGGCAACTGCAAAAGGATTGAAAGTGATTTTTAGTAAGAACGAAGCGAAAGTAATAGACAGTGACGGAGACACTTTACTAGTTGCTAAACGCAAAAATGAATTGTTCTTATTTGAAAATAAATCAGAAAAAGTGTTCGCGATTAATGGAGAAAAGTATGAAATGATTAAGTGGCATAATCGGTTTGGACATTTGAACTTGAATAGTATGCAGAAAATGATTAACAAAGACATGGTGTATGGTTTGAAAATAAATTCGTGCGATTTGAACGGTTTCGTATGCGAAACGTGTGCCAAATGCAAAATTTATGTAAAACAGTTTCCAAACGCGTCGGAAAGCCGCGAGAGTGAATTGTTAGGACTTATACACACGGACATATGTGGTCCAATAAACACAAAATCAAACGGTGGTGCACGATTCTTTGCAACTTTCATCGAAGACAAAACACGGTACATGTCAGTCTACATGTTAAACACTAAAGATGCGGTTTTTGAAAAATTTAAAGAGTTCCAGTCGTTGGTCGAGAAGCAAACAGGAAAGAAAATAAAAAGGATCCGTAGTGACAACGGTCGAGAATATGTTTGCCGAAGGTTTGAAGAATACCTGGTGAGTCAAGGCATACAGAGACAGCTAACAGTCCCCTATACTCCTCAACAAAACGGAGTTGCAGAACGTGCTAACAGAACCCTCCTGGAAATGGCTCGCAGTATGTTAACTCATGCTGAAGTGGGTGAGAGTTTTTGGGGAGAGGCTATAATGACAGCGGCATACTTGAGGAACAGAGCAGAGACGTCGACACTAGCTAATATAACACCATTTGAAGCCTGGTTTGGAAAGAAGCCAAGTGTATCCCATCTACGTGTGTTTGGTTGCAAAGCGATCGTATTGAACAAAACAAATAGCAAGAAGTTTCGTCCAAAGGGAGAAGAGCACATATTAGTAGGCTATTCTCAAACTTCTAAGGCTTATCGTTTATACAACCCGGAAAAACAAAGCATTGTGATAGCCCGAGATGTTGTGTTTATAGAGGATGATAGAGCATCAGATCCAGGAGAAGTAATCATTGAATTGGATGAGTCTGCTGGACACCGAGAAGATCATATTGACAACAATGAACAGTCGTTGGATGTTCAAGGGAGTGATGACGACGAAGAGTCTGGGACAGAACAAAAAACATCGCAGAAGAGGGGCCCAGGTCGCCCCAAGATAGTCCGAACAGGATTAGTGGGCCGTCCACGAAAAGAGTACAATATGCTAAATGTTGTAGCCGGAAATAATATGGTGACACCAACAAGCGTGCGTGAGGCATTAACTGGACAACATTCTGATGAATGGAGAATCTCGATGCAGAAGGAGTTTGATCACTTGCGAGCTACAAACACCTGGAGCTTGGTTGACCTTCCTGAAGAGCAGAAAGCAATCGGGTGCAAGTGGGTGTTTACCATTAAACGCGACAAAAATGGTAAGGTTGATCGACTTAAATCGAGGTTAGTAGCCAAAGGTTGCGGACAGCAGTATGGGGTGAATTACCTGGAAACATTTTCCCCGGTGGCACGTTACTCGTCAATAAGGTTAGTAATTGCATTGGCTGTCGAGCATGGCATGATTTTGCACCAAATGGACGTGTCAGCAGCGTACCTTAACAGTGAACTAAAAGATGAGGTCTACATGAGACAACCTGAAGGTTTTGTAGACGCAAAACACCCAGATCGAGTCCTGCGATTGCATAAGTCCTTATACGGTCTAAAGCAGAGTGGACGCGAGTGGAACTGGAGGCTAGATGAGGTGCTTAACAAGATTGGATTCATTTCCTGTCCTAGCGAGCCTTGCATATACACAAGGAAAATTGAGGAAACCCTAAACATTATTGTCGTATATGTTGATGATTTAATTCTTGCTTGTTCCAGGAAAGATGACCTCCTTAGCATCAAGAAGCAAATATCGGATGAGTTTGATGTTGTAGATGGCGGAGACCTGAAACATTTCCTAGGCATGGAGATAGAGAGGTGTGGCGAAACTGGCAGTGTCACTATAGGCCATAAACAATTTATTGCTGGTCTACTAAAAGACTACGGTATGGAAGACTGCAAACCCAACGCGATTCCTCTGGAGGCGGGCTTTCAAGTTATGTGCGGGGATGCAAGCTGCACAAAAGTGGATCAGAAGAAGTACCAATCACTCATTGGTTCTTTGATTTATTTGGCTATGACGACAAGACCAGATATCATGCATAGTGTGGCTAAATTGGCACAAAGAAATGCTGATCCTCACAAGGAGCACGAAGTGGCTGCAAAGCGTGTCTTAAGGTACCTTAAGGGCACAGCTGACATGAAGCTATGTTACAAACGTACAGGTGTACATGTCCATTGTTTCGTTGATGCAGACTGGGCTGGCGATAGCACAGATCGCAAATCCTTTACTGGTTGGGCATTCATCATGGCTGGAGCGGCGATTTCATGGGAGTCCAAGAAGCAGACCATTGTGGCGCTTAGTTCAACCGAAGCTGAGTATGTGGCGCTTTCAACAGCAGCAAAAGAGGCAGTTTACCTTAAAAAGCTGGTGAAGGAGATCGGAATAGGACTGGTTCCAAAGATGGTTATCTACAGCGATAATCAAAGCGCACAATGTCTGGCAAAAGATTCCAAGTTTCATGCACTAAGCAAACATATTGATATTAAGTACCATTTTGTAAGACAGTTATATAAGGAAAATGTTATTGATATTAAGTATATTTCAACAGAAAATATGATTTCTGATATTCTAACAAAAAACTTAAATAAGATCAAGCACATAGGTTTTGTCAAACAGTTAGGTTTAAATTGAATTGAAAATTATGTTTAAAAGAAAAATGGATAAATTGGATATTGGATAAATTGGATTAAGTTGGATTAAATTAATTAAGTTAACTTGTAAAGACATGTCTCTTTGAGAAGGAGTGTTGAAATCCAATTAAGAGTGCAAAGCGAACGTCTTATACTAAATGTAACGCGATCTAATTGATCTTTCTCTTTTGTTTATTCTCATCTTTTTATGTATTAGTTAGTCGCAAATAAACTCTCATTCTAATAAGAAGATCCAATAAATAACGCAAGTATGAAAAAATAATATATATATAGTGAGAGCAAAACGCAAGAGCAGTATTCGAGGAAAGGATAGGGAGACATATTAAGTACTGGTGGTGAAAGGATTGTCAACGCTTAATGAAGGCTTACTGTCACAGGGATGTAATTAGAAACGAAAGTTTATGATTATGGAAAAACGACCCAAGACGTGATTTGCATGAGAGTATGAGACAACGTGAGGTACGCTGCGATTAAACGTCATAATCTTGCAGTTTGCTCAGTTAAGGAAGAGAAGGTTGTTTAAGCACAAAGAATATAATTCATTAAGGTCCAATTACAGATGTCTGTTAAGATGTTCCGTGATGGAAAAGCACGACGCGGCATCATGAGCGTACATAAATGTAGAGGCAAATCGAAGGAACATTCGGAAGTCCGTTGACAAAGAGTATAAACAGCTGCAGTTTTTCTAGGTGACTACCTTGTGACTTTGAAAGGAAAGAATCCAGTTTAGGATTTTTGGTAGAAAAAAAATTAGCTAAAGTTTGATTAACTGAATTTGATTCAGTTCCTTTGTATAGTCAGTTGATAGTAGTTTATGGTTCAGGTCAACAAACTGGTTACGGATGAGTAGGTAATTTGAAAGATGTAACACGGTTCGAGACCTTAGGCACTTTTTGTAAGTTCTAGATCTTTCTTTCATATTTTTAAGGAGAGAGAGTTGCTTATTAAACCATGGCGGTTTTCAAGTTGATGAAGTCAATATTTCAGGGACAGATTTATTATTTAAGTAATTCATAAAAGATTTGAAAGATAATTGCAGTCAATATTGGACAAGTAATTTCTTAGGTCACAATAGTCGGTTTTTTAAAACAGACGAGACTGCGCACAATTACTGGGGGGGGACTTCTGGAGAGTCGATAATCAGCGAAACCAAGAGTGTTGGATGGTGTGAGTCCTCAGGAATAGATTAGGGAGGAGATGTTATTATTGGGGCAGAGGAGGTTACATTTGCGAAAATAAGGTCAAGCGACCGATAAAATCAGAATCATTTAGCAGAGACAAACTTGATTCAGTGGCAGTAAGGTGGTGCATATAAATGATTGCATCACACAGAAGAGGAATTTTAAAGGTTAAAGGACTCAGAATGAATTCTAATAGCTACAAATTCAATTCCGGAAGGATTAGTGATAGTGATACGTTCCACTGAGTAAATGTTGTTCACGCAATAAGAACGCCACCTTCAAAGGTTGGGCGATCTTCCCAAAAGACAGTGTACTTCGATACATAAAATTCATTATCTACGATAGAGGAGTTTAGCCATGTTTTTGTTAGCAAAATACCATCAAAGTCAAAAAAATCACTGTTAGTAAAAACAAGTGAGAAAAGTTATCTTCGGCTTGCCGAAGATGGTATACCCTTGAAAACAAAAAGTTTTTCATACAAAGACTTGTTTTCATATCGGTCGTTTGTATAGCAGCTATATGATATAGTGATCCGATCCGGACCAAACTTCCACAAATCATGTATGGCTATGTCAAATAAATAATTGTTGAATTAAGTTGCAATACCTTGGAAAACAACAAAGTTTTCCATACAAAGACTTGTTTTCATATCGGTCGTTTGCATGACAGCTATATGATATAGTGGTCCGATCCGAACGATTTTTAAACTTGAGCTGCGTGCAACAAAACTAATGATCTGGTAAAAGTTTCAAAACGCTAGCTTTAAAACTACTGTCTATTTTTTGCATTGAAACGGACGGACAGACGGTCAGACGGACAGACGGACAGACGGACATGGCTATATCGACTCGGCTGTTGATGCTGATCAAGAATATATGTACTTTGTGGGGTCGGAGATGCTTCCTTTAATGCGTTACACATTTCTGGACAAAATTATAATAACCTTTTTCAAGGGTATAAAAAGGTTCAGTTTACCAAGAATACTGCAAACGTTTTGGTAGCAACAAGAAAAAATCTGGTTGCTTAGTTTTTTGGAATAGGTACAGGACTGAAACCTGAAGAATTTCTGACCAAGAATTTGTGAACGGTACTGTGGTATCGGGACAGACTACAGAATCTAAAACTTTCGCACGGCAAGTATCCGATATAACCATTTTAAATCAAGATATACTATGTGCTTAATTTATTTTAATAGTCTGTGTAAAATTAAATTTGGTCAAAAATAATTCGGAGGGAGCTAATTCGGAGTTAGGGGCACCAGGCAGCAGACGGGATACGAAAATAGATTTCCGGGGAGCAACAGCTCTCAGCGGCACACCCAGAAGTGGCAAGAGGATTGACGGAGCCCCATACTCGCTGGTTCACTGGACAGGTAAAGAGTTGCCATGCATACGGCCAGGTAGGAGATTCCTACCGGCAGGTTCCGGCGGATTAACTTTTGAACCGGTAAGACCTGGCTTTAGAATAGCCTGACTGGCTGGCTGTTCGCCCGGGGCAACATACATCACATTGATGAATGGCAAATGTGAAGCTGGAGTTGTGCATCTATTCATTTGTTGTCGTTTGGAATTTTTCGACGTGGAGATTCACTTAGGAGTTTGAGGCCCAGGAATAGAGACTCGAGATGCAGAAACTGTTATTTTAATGATATGAATTGTTTTCGAACCTCCTGAAAACTATTTCGAGTTTACCGCGTAAACGTGCGCAACTCTCCTTCTATCTCTCTACAGTCCAAACAGGACCAGGTCAGACCGATGCCTTTACCCAAGAGATCACCAAGTCGGCCATAATGACCGACTTAATCTGCAAAATATATGTATAAGTTAACAACTGAAAAGAACACTCGATATATCTGATTCGGCAACTAAGTAGTTTTACATAAATAATACCCTAGAAACTAAGTAGATTCACACAAACAATGCTGACGCGCCCAAAATGAGTTCAGCACCCCGCGCTATCCGGAGTGCCGAATTGCAATACATGAAATGCTGAGACGGCGTGCCGACCACGATTTTAGGGCGTGATGCATTGGAGCTATGGTAAACTTATGCTTTAATATATTTTGTACTTCAGTTCTGTCTAAGATACGAAAGCTTACGCTTGACCAATAAACATTACTCCGGCTTTAGCCGTAAAAAACCTTGTCTTATTATTGATATAATTGGCGAGCCATAAGGCCGGTGATTAGAGAAGAAGCAAACTCTTCAACATAAACGTCATAGGAAGACTGCACAGAACCAATTGCAGTCCCACTACAGAATTCCAAGGAAAGCAGCTAACGCCGCTGGACTACACTTCAACCTGACACGACTCCTACATCGACGCGGGACAGGATTACATATTTTATACAATATAACTATTTTAAGAATTAAAAAAATGTTCGATTTGTTAACATTAAGGGAGACTTTAGGAGATGAGAGGTTATAGTTTTTACATACATATATTGGGAAAGGGATCATGAAACCATGGGGGTCGGGAGGACCTAGATATTCTATTAGGGATGGGAAAAGATGGTTGATCTGAAAAGTGTTTGGGATCAACCATACAATGGATAAACATATGTAAAAACACGACCTCAGCACAGGTTCGGCGCTCTTTCAGGGGAGGTAGCTTTAACAATTTAAGCCTGCAACGGTACCGCGGAAAACGATAGTCAGGATCCCAAGTTAAAATTTTTCAGTGCAAATAACAGGAAGTGCTTTTGCACAAGCTCAATGCTATTTTGGTGAGAAGAGTATTGGGATATAAGTTAGCACCAAAAGAATTCGCAACAACAAACTGCGAAGGCTTACACGCGCATTCGACCGTGCACCTGCAGTAGCCAATAAATGCAAGATCAGAGTCTGGAAAATAAAGACAGTCCTTCGGTCCGAACTACCTACTTGTGAAAATAAATAACTAACGTTTCATTTAACTGGCGTCCAACCTTAAAAGGGTCCTGCCGCAGAAAAAAATCCTTCGTCGTAACAAAAATCCTGTAAGTACACCCCATAGGCTGCCCTGATTACGATACGCGAAAACGCAAGCCTGGAGGAGCACCCCATAGGCTGCCCCGGTTGGCAAACGGAAAAAAAGCAACAAATCTGTAAGAGCACTCAATTGGCTGCCAAGATCACCGTGGGACGGATCCTGCAAAAGAAAGGACTCACTTACATCGGCATGAAGGCTATCGCCGCAGACGACTGGACGGGAGCGTTACGAAGGAACCCCAGTAGCCCCCAGGAGCGAAAGGAAGACTACCAAATAACCGGTCCAGGATGTATTTTATTTAAGTTAATAAATAAGAAAAAATATTTAAAAAACATACAAAATTTTTTTTTAACATACAAAAATCTACATGAGAAATATTTTGAAAATATAAAATTTTCTAACAAAAAATATCAAGAAAAAATATTTTATAAATAATCATGGCAAACACAAACAACCTAATTAGGCCTGCTCTACTTAATAATAACACAGGCCCCGAAGTAAACCAAGCCCTCAACGTAGCCAATATGCAGGGACAAATTCAGGAAATGGTAGAGAGAATTTTGAGCTAAAAATTAAACCCAGACACTGCACCATTACTTGATCAGGCAGTCAATATCACTAATGTTAATATGAGTGAATTAGAAAGAGTCCCCGATATAGTAAAGTGTTTAAGGGAATTTTCTGGCCAAGCAGGAGAATTTAGCTCATGGAGAAAAAGCGTAGAGAGAATATTAAAAAAATATATTCATCACTAGCAGGATCACCCAAATATTACGGAATTCCTAACGTTATTAGCAACAAAATTGTAGACAACGCAGACTCAGTCCTGGAGTCTTACAACACCCCACTAAATTGGACAGCTATCTCAAAATGTTTGACAGCACACTACGCGGATAAGCGCGATGTGACAACACTATAATACCAAATGACCTCGCTGGTGCAAGGAAATCAAAATACAGCAGATTTCTACCAGCATTTTTATACCCACCTATACCTTATTTTGTACAAAATTACTTGCATGGAAATGGGAAAAGAATCAATAGATCTTTTTGCCAAATCCTACAGAGACAAGGCACTTGACACCTTTGTAAGAGGCCTGAACGGCGGCTTGCTCAGAATTTTGGGAGCCAAAGAGCCCGCAAATCTCCCGTCAGCACTTCAGCTATGCGAGAAGTTAGAAAACCAAAAATTGAGGACCAATTACGCAAATAATAGTCAAACCCATTCAAGAAAATTCAAAGGCCCTGGTAGAGGACCACCCCTACCGAGAAAATCCGTACAAAAATTCGAAAACGCAGGTCGACAACCATTCATTCCACACTTGGCTCATGTTCCACAGACCCCTAGAGTAACTCATTATGTACCACAGAAATAATATGGTGGGAATTACAGAGAAATTTTTATATAGACACCGCTAGCGAACAAACCACAGAGTACAACGACGAACCAACAGAAACTGACGAAGCAACACTCAACGCATACTATTTAGAAACCCCAGATTTCGAGCAGGAAACAGATGAGGCAGAATATACTGAATTACATTTTTTAGAGTAGAACTCTCTTCGCAACCCTACTTCCAATCTAAAGCAGGTAATGGAGAGACGATTAACATTCTGATAGACACCGGATCCAACAAAAATTATATCCAACCAAGGTTAGCTAAGAAACCAATCAAAACAACCAACCCTTTTTTGTGAACTCTGTGGGCGGAAAAATTCTCATAACACACCATACAATCGCCAATCCTTTCAACCTAAAAGATACTTTTATCAAATTTTTTCCACTACCCTCCTTAAAGACCTTCGATGCCATTGTCGGAAACGATACACTGCGCGAGGTAAAAGTCCAAATTAATATGCAAAAGGGGTATATATCTAAATAGAAAAAAAATTGACGCATCAGGACACAGAAAGCACAGAATGGTAATTGACCATCGGAAATTGAAGATTATGACAGAGATTGCACAGAATGGTAATTGACCATCGTTGATGATTTAATTCTTGCTTGTTCCAGAAAAGATGACCTCCTTAGCATCAAGAAGCAAATATCGGATGAGTTTGATGTTGTAGATGGCGGAGACCTGAAACATTTCCTAGGCATGGAGATAGAGAGGTGTGGCGAAACTGGCAGTGTCACTATAGGCCATAAACAATTTATTGCTGGTCTACTAAAAGACTACGGTATGGAAGACTGCAAACCCAACGCGATTCCTCTGGAGGCGGGCTTTCAAGTTATGTGCGGGGATGCAAGCTGCACAAAAGTGGATCAGAAGAAGTACCAATCACTCATTGGTTCTTTGATTTATTTGGCTATGACGACAAGACCAGATATCATGCATAGTGTGGCTAAATTGGCACAAAGAAATGCTGATCCTCACAAGGAGCACGAAGTGGCTGCAAAGCGTGTCTTAAGGTACCTTAAGGGCACAGCTGACATGAAGCTATGTTACAAACGTACAGGTGTACATGTCCATTGTTTCGTTGATGCAGACTGGGCTGGCGATAGCACAGATCGCAAATCCTTTACTGGTTGGGCATTCATCATGGCTGGAGCGGCGATTTCATGGGAGTCCAAGAAGCAGACCATTGTGGCGCTTAGTTCAACCGAAGCTGAGTATGTGGCGCTTTCAACAGCAGCAAAAGAGGCAGTTTACCTTAAAAAGCTGGTGAAGGAGATCGGAATAGGACTGGTTCCAAAGATGGTTATCTACAGCGATAATCAAAGCGCACAATGTCTGGCAAAAGATTCCAAGTTTCATGCACTAAGCAAACATATTGATATTAAGTACCATTTTGTAAGACAGTTATATAAGGAAAATGTTATTGATATTAAGTATATTTCAACAGAAAATATGATTTCTGATATTCTAACAAAAAACTTAAATAAGATCAAGCACATAGGTTTTGTCAAACAGTTAGGTTTAAATTGAATTGAAAATTATGTTTAAAAGAAAAATGGATAAATTGGATATTGGATAAATTGGATTAAGTTGGATTAAATTAATTAAGTTAACTTGTAAAGACATGTCTCTTTGAGAAGGAGTGTTGAAATCCAATTAAGAGTGCAAAGCGAATGTCTTATACTAAATGTAACGCGATCTAATTGATCTTTCTCTTTTGTTTATTCTCATCTTTTTATGTATTAGTTAGTCGCAAATAAACTCTCATTCTAATAAGAAGATCCAATAAATAACGCAAGTATGAAAAAATAATATATATATAGTGAGAGCAAAACGCAAGAGCAGTATTCGAGGAAAGGATAGGGAGACATATTAAGTACTGGTGGTGAAAGGATTGTCAACGCTTAATGAAGGCTTACTGTCACAGGGATGTAATTAGAAACGAAAGTTTATGATTATGGAAAAACGACCCAAGACGTGATTTGCATGAGAGTATGAGACAACGTGAGGTACGCTGCGATTAAACGTCATAATCTTGCAGTTTGCTCAGTTAAGGAAGAGAAGGTTGTTTAAGCACAAAGAATATAATTCATTAAGGTCCAATTACAGATGTCTGTTAAGATGTTCCGTGATGGAAAAGCACGACGCGGCATCATGAGCGTACATAAATGTAGAGGCAAATCGAAGGAACATTCGGAAGTCCGTTGACAAAGAGTATAAACAGCTGCAGTTTTTCTAGGTGACTACCTTGTGACTTTGAAAGGAAAGAATCCAGTTTAGGATTTTTGGTAGAAAAAAAATTAGCTAAAGTTTGATTAACTGAATTTGATTCAGTTCCTTTGTATAGTCAGTTGATAGTAGTTTATGGTTCAGGTCAACAAACTGGTTACGGATGAGTAGGTAATTTGAAAGATGTAACACGGTTCGAGACCTTAGGCACTTTTTGTAAGTTCTAGATCTTTCTTTCATATTTTTAAGGAGAGAGAGTTGCTTATTAAACCATGGCGGTTTTCAAGTTGATGAAGTCAATATTTCAGGGACAGATTTATTATTTAAGTAATTCATAAAAGATTTGAAAGATAATTGCAGTCAATATTGGACAAGTAATTTCTTAGGTCACAATAGTCGGTTTTTTTAAAACAGACGAGACTGCGCACAATTACTGGGGGGGACTTCTGGAGAGTCGATAATCAGCGAAACCAAGAGTGTTGGATGGTGTGAGTCCTCAGGAATAGATTAGGGAGGAGATGTTATTATTGGGGCAGAGGAGGTTACATTTGCGAAAATAAGGTCAAGCGACCGATAAAATCAGAATCATTTAGCAGAGACAAACTTGATTCAGTGGCAGTAAGGTGGTGCATATAAATGATTGCATCACACAGAAGAGGAATTTTAAAGGTTAAAGGACTCAGAATGAATTCTAATAGCTACAAATTCAATTCCGGAAGGATTAGTGATAGTGATACGTTCCACTGAGTAAATGTTGTTCACGCAATAAGAACGCCACCTTCAAAGGTTGGGCGATCTTCCCAAAAGACAGTGTACTTCGATACATAAAATTCATTATCTACGATAGAGGAGTTTAGCCATGTTTTTGTTAGCAAAATACCATCAAAGTCAAAAAAATCACTGTTAGTAAAAACAAGTGAGAAAAGTTATCTTCGGCTTGCCGAAGATGGTATACCCTTGAAAACAAAAAAGTTTTTCATACAAAGACTTGTTTTCATATCGGTCGTTTGTATAGCAGCTATATGATATAGTGATCCGATCCGGACCAAACTTCCACAAATCATGTATGGCTATGTCAAATAAATAATTGTTGAATTAAGTTGCAATACCTTGGAAAACAACAAAGTTTTCCATACAAAGACTTGTTTTCATATCGGTCGTTTGCATGACAGCTATATGATATAGTGGTCCGATCCGAACGATTTTTAAACTTGAGCTGCGTGCAACAAAACTAATGATCTGGTAAAAGTTTCAAAACGCTAGCTTTAAAACTACTGTCTATTTTTTGCATTGAAACGGACGGACAGACGGTCAGACGGACAGACGGACAGACGGACATGGCTATATCGACTCGGCTGTTGATGCTGATCAAGAATATATATACTTTGTGGGGTCGGAGATGCTTCCTTTAATGCGTTACACATTTCTGGACAAAATTATAATAACCTTTTTCAAGGGTATAAAAAGGTTCAGTTTACCAAGAATACTGCAAACGTTTTGGTAGCAACAAGAAAAAATCTGGTTGCTTAGTTTTTTGGAATAGGTACAGGACTGAAACCTGAAGAATTTCTGACCAAGAATTTGTGAACGGTACTGTGGTATCGGGACAGACTACAGAATCTAAAACTTTCGCACGGCAAGTATCCGATATAACCATTTTAAATCAAGATATACTATGTGCTTAATTTATTTTAATAGTCTGTGTAAAATTAAATTTGGTCAAAAATAATTCGGAGGGAGCTAATTCGGAGTTAGGGGCACCAGGCAGCAGACGGGATACGAAAATAGATTTCCGGGGAGCAACAGCTCTCAGCGGCACACCCAGAAGTGGCAAGAGGATTGACGGAGCCCCATACTCGCTGGTTCACTGGACAGGTAAAGAGTTGCCATGCATACGGCCAGGTAGGAGATTCCTACCGGCAGGTTCCGGCGGATTAACTTTTGAACCGGTAAGACCTGGCTTTAGAATAGCCTGACTGGCTGGCTGTTCTCCCGGGGCAACATACATCACATTGATGAATGGCAAATGTGAAGCTGGAGTTGTGCATCTATTCATTTGTTGTCGTTTGGAATTTTTCGACGTGGAGATTCACTTAGGAGTTTGAGGCCCAGGAATAGAGACTCGAGATGCAGAAACTGTTATTTTAATGATATGAATTGTTTTCGAACCTCCTGAAAACTATTTCGAGTTTACCGCGTAAACGTGCGCAACTCTCCTTCTATCTCTCTACAGTCCAAACAGGACCAGGTCAGACCGATGCCTTTACCCAAGAGATCACCAAGTCGGCCATAATGACCGACTTAATCTGCAAAATATATGTATAAGTTAACAACTGAAAAGAACACTCGATATATCTGATTCGGCAACTAAGTAGTTTTACATAAATAATACCCTAGAAACTAAGTAGATTCACACAAACAATGCTGACGCGCCCAAAATGAGTTCAGCACCCCGCGCTATCCGGAGTGCCGAATTGCAATACATGAAATGCTGAGACGGCGTGCCGACCACGATTTTAGGGCGTGATGCATTGGAGCTATGGTAAACTTATGCTTTAATATATTTTGTACTTCAGTTCTGTCTAAGATACGAAAGCTTACGCTTGACCAATAAACATTATATTCTATTAGGGATGGGAAAAGATGGTTGATCTGAAAAGTGTTTGGGATCAACCATACAATGGATAAACATATGTAAAAACACGACCTCAGCACAGGTTCGGCGCTCTTTCAGGGGAGGTAGCTTTAACAATTTAAGCCTGCAACGGTACCGCGGAAAACGATAGTCAGGATCCCAAGTTAAAATTTTTCAGTGCAAATAACAGGAAGTGCTTTTGCACAAACTCAATGCTATTTTGGTGAGAAGAGTATTGGGATATAAGTTAGCACCAAAAGAATTCGCAACAACAAACTGCGAAGGCTTACACGCGCATTCGACCGTGCACCTGCAGTAGCCAATAAATGCAAGATCAGAGTCTGGAGCCCATCCGTGGGAGCGACGATGGCAGAGGCAGCAACAGAGTTGGCACCAACGCTAGCAGAGGCAGCGACGGTGATGGGGGGTATAAATACCACCAAATTTGTACTTTAAATTAAGATCCGATTTTTGTCAAAATAAAGACAGTCCTTCGGTCCGAACTACCTACTTGTGAAAATAATTAACTAACGTTTCATTTAACTGGCGTCCAACCTTAAAAGGGTCCTGCCGCAGAAAAAAATCCTTCGTCGTAACAAAAATCCTGTAAGTACACCCCATAGGCTGCCCTGATTACGATACGCGAAAACGCAAGCCTGGAGGAGCACCCCATAGGCTTCCCCGGTTGGCAAACGGAAAAAAAGCAACAAATCTGTAAGAGCACTCAATTGGCTGCCAAGATCACCGTGGGACGGATCCTGCAAAAGAAAGGACTCACTTACATCGGCATGAAGGCTATCGCCGCAGACGACTGGACGGGAGCGTTACGAAGGAACCCCAGTAGCCCCCAGGAGCAAAAAGGAAGACTACCAAATAACCGGTCCAGGATGTATTTTATTTAAGTTAATAAATAAGAAAAAATATTTAAAAAACATACAAAATTTTTTTTTAACATACAAAAATCTACATGAGAAATATTTTGAAAATATAAAATTTTCTAACAAAAAATATCAAGAAAAAATATTTTATAAATAATCATGGCAAACACAAACAACCTAATTAGGCCTGCTCTACTTAATAATAACACAGGCCCCGAAGTAAACCAAGCCCTCAACGTAGCCAATATGCAGGGACAAATTCAGGAAATGGTAGAGAGAATTTTGAGCTAAAAATTAAACCCAGACACTGCACCATTACTTGATCAGGCAGTCAATATCACTAATGTTAATATGAGTGAATTAGAAAGAGTCCCCGATATAGTAAAGTGTTTAAGGGAATTTTCTGGCCAAGCAGGAGAATTTAGCTCATGGAGAAAAAGCGTAGAGAGAATATTAAAAAAATATATTCATCACTAGCAGGATCACCCAAATATTACGGAATTCCTAACGTTATTAGCAACAAAATTGTAGACAACGCAGACTCAGTCCTGGAGTCTTACAACACCCCACTAAATTGGACAGCTATCTCAAAATGTTTGACAGCACACTACGCGGATAAGCGCGATGTGACAACACTATAATACCAAATGACCTCGCTGGTGCAAGGAAATCAAAATACAGCAGATTTCTACCAGCATTTTTATACCCACCTATACCTTATTTTGTACAAAATTACTTGCATGGAAATGGGAAAAGAATCAATAGATCTTTTTGCCAAATCCTACAGAGACAAGGCACTTGACACCTTTGTAAGAGGCCTGAACGGCGGCTTGCTCAGAATTTTGGGAGCCAAAGAGCCCGCAAATCTCCCGTCAGCACTTCAGCTATGCGAGAAGTTAGAAAACCAAAAATTGAGGACCAATTACGCAAATAATAGTCAAACCCATTCAAGAAAATTCAAAGGCCCTGGTAGAGGACCACCCCTACCGAGAAAATCCGTACAAAAATTCGAAAACGCAGGTCGACAACCATTCATTCCACACTTGGCTCATGTTCCACAGACCCCTAGAGTAACTCATTATGTACCACAGAAATAATATGGTGGGAATTACAGAGAAATTTTTATATAGACACCGCTAGCGAACAAACCACAGAGTACAACGACGAACCAACAGAAACTGACGAAGCAACACTCAACGCATACTATTTAGAAACCCCAGATTTCGAGCAGGAAACAGATGAGGCAGAATATACTGAATTACATTTTTTAGAGTAGAACTCTCTTCGCAACCCTACTTCCAATCTAAAGCAGGTAATGGAGAGACGATTAACATTCTGATAGACACCGGATCCAACAAAAATTATATCCAACCAAGGTTAGCTAAGAAACCAATCAAAAACAACCAACCCTTTTTTGTGAACTCTGTGGGCGGAAAAATTCTCATAACACACCATACAATCGCCAATCCTTTCAACCTAAAAGATACTTTTATCAAATTTTTTCCACTACCCTCCTTAAAGACCTTCGATGCCATTGTCGGAAACGATACACTGCGCGAGGTAAAAGTCCAAATTAATATGCAAAAGGGGTATATATCTAAATAGAAAAAAAATTGACGCATCAGGACACAGAAAGCACAGAATGGTAATTGACCATCGGAAATTGAAGATTATGACAGAGATAGCACAGAATGGTAATTGACCATCGGAAATTGAACATGGTTACCATTCCAGACAGATAACACATACTGGACATTAACAACGTACTTGCACAACTACGACAGAAAAACTTTCTCTCAGACATTGACCTCAAAAGCGGCTTTACCAAATTCCACTAAGGAAATCAGATATCGAAAAAACGGCATTCTCAGTTAACCAGAGAAAATACGAGTTTACCAGACTACCGTTTGGCTTCAAAAAAGCTCCTTCAATTTCTCAACGGACGCTGGACGATATCCTTAGAGAACATTTAGGAATTAGGTGTTTTGTATACATCGATGACATTATCATCTTCAGCAAAAATGAGGAAAACCATCTAAAAGACATCAAGCTAATATTTAATATTCGGGAAGAACCATATATGCGAATTCAGCTTGACAAATGCGAATTCTTAAAAAAAAAAGAAGTTGAATTCTTAGGGTTTTTAACCTAAGAACCTTTAACCTAAAAAAAAACCACGAAAAAGTCAGGGAATCGTAGAATTTCTTGGGCCGAAGACCCTCAAAGATCTTCTTTCCTTTTTAGGACTCTCAGGGTCTCATCGTCGCTTTAGGACTCTCATCGTCGCTTTATCAAAGATTATGCGAAACCGTATTTCAAAAAATGCTTCAAGCAGAACGCTAATCCACCTCGACGAAAAAGCTAGGGAAGCATTCAATAAGCTAAAACAAACTCTAGCTTCCGAAGAAGTCATGCTGGCTTATCCAGATTATAGTAAAGAATTCTAATTGACCACCGATTCTTCCGATTATGCCATAGGAGCCGTATTAGCATAGGAGGACAAACCAATAATGTTACGCACCGAACAAAAAAGAAATGCTGACCATAATTTGGTCAATACAAACTCTTCGAAATTTGTTGTATGGTCCAACCAAAATAAAGATATTCACAGATCACGAGTCTCTCACACACCCAACCAATCCAAAAAGCCGTAACGATCAAATGAAAAGAGGGAAATTTTAGAAGAATACCCCCACGAACTTTTGCACAAACCTGGCAAGTCAAACGTGGTTGCAGATGCATTGAGTAGACCTCCCTTGCAAACGCATGGAGAGCTAAATGCAATGACAGAAACCGTGCACAGTAGTTTCAGCTATCCCGAAAAACTAATACCTATGGCAGAAAGACCAATAAATGTTTTTAAAAATCAAATACTGCTATCTTTGGGAAAAAAAATCCTACAAATTTAAAATGGGTTTTCCAACATAGCACGACACACTATTACAGAACCAATATTCAATTCAGACAATTTACTAAAAATTCTAAAAGAAAGGCACTTTTTAATAATTACAAAACCAGACCTGACAGACGAATATGACCAAGAAAACGCAATTATATCGGAACACAGGAGATCACATCGCAATAGTAGCGAAAACAAACAGCAACTGTTAGAAAAAGTATATTTTCCACAAATGAGGGTTAAAATCATAAAAATAACGAAGGAATGTCAAACTTGCAAAGAACAAAAATACGAAAGACACCCAAATAAGCCAGAGCTATAAAGCACACCAATACCACAATACCCAGGGCAAATTATTCATGTCGACTTTTATCTCACATGTAAACAAGTAGTCCTCACAGCAATAGACAATTCTCTAAATTCGCACAAGCGAATTTACGCGCAACCCAAGACATCAAACAACCCCTGAAAGAAACATTAATAAACTTTGGTATTCCTGAAGTAGTGAAGTACAACGAAAAAGCCCCTGGATCAGGTCCCATAATGCGGATGCTGCAAGACCAGTTCAATATAAAGTTCTATAAAGCACCACCCTACAACAGCTCGCCCAACGGTCAGATCGAACGCTTTCAATTAACTCTTTCAGAATTTATAAGATGCCAAAAGTCCGAGAAATTACACAGTTCATTAAACGACCTTATAGAGAGATCAGTTGTCAAATATAATTATTCAATACACTCAACCACAAACAAAAAACCGGTCGATTTATTCTTTGGCAGAAAAGTATCACTTGACCATAAACTACTCCAGACAGAAAGACAGAAAATGGCGGACAAAATCAAGCTAACGCAGGATAAAGATTTAGCTCACCATAATAAAAGAAATCAGATAAAAAACTACTATATTATCCTGGACAAGAGATATTCGTACAAAACAATAAAAGATTAAGCACCAAGTTGTCAGCCAGATACAAAAAAGAAATTGTCAAGGAAAACAGAAACACTACATAACTAGCAGAAAGCGGGAGAATCATTGATATAAAAACTAATTTGAAACTAAACACCCTCAATTACAGAGCCCTTCTGACTGTGTGCGCTGTGGACGTACAAATAACGGACTACACTAATTCGGACATTGTGACAATGACTATAGGATTAGCCAAGCTTCAAACTGGGATTTTTAGATTAATCCATATTATTGACATAGAGCAATATGAAAATACCATTGATAATATTAACCACACAGCCTTAATGAAATTAAAAACTTACGACCCAATTCTCCCCTTCATAACGGAGGAAATCAGGATTTCTAAAAACCTAATCAATAGCTTGAAAGTCACGTATAAGGAAAAGACATATAGATCTAATAGCTAGTGCTTGGAAATGGCTGGCTGGATCCCCACATAGCAGAGATTTTGAAATAATTCAAGAAAAAACAAATTCAGCTTTAACTAACAACAATAACCAGGTTATTCTTAATGGGTTTATCATTGACAAAATAAATAAAATCACTCTGGACAATAGAAATTTAATAAACAGCCTAAAATATGAAGGAGACGCTCAAAGAGATACTAGCACTACATTAATGTTTCAAATCCAAATGCTTAAAATAGAAATTCTTAATCTTAATCAGGCCATACAGTGGGCAAAAGCAGACATCAGCAACCATAAAATACTAAGAGACCATGAGATCAATGAAGTGAAAAGAATATTAGATCAGAATCAATTACCTCACACAAACCTAGAGGAAGCCATACACATACCAAGCTATGCACAGAAATTCTAATTAACCCAATAAAAATTGGTCAATATGTCAATAAAATAGAAACCGAAAATGTACTTAGATTTAAAGATAAAATATTCGCAAAAACTACAAATGTAATAACTATAATGAAATAACGATTTGTAAACATAGAAATATGATAGACATTAGTAATTCATCCTGCCTACCAAATCTCCTAAAAAGTCGCCCTGCCACCTGCATTAGAATCAGCAACCAACACATCCCCACAATTGATGAAATCGCACCCGGAGTTATCCTACTCAACAAATTCAGCGGCAAGATCTTAGTCAACGGAACAACGTCAACGCTTAATGGGTCATTTGTCATTAACTTCAGCAATACCACCATAGAAATTGATGAACAAGTCTTTACGAACAAGCCGAGATGACAATTAAAAACCTAGAAGAGACACTATCACTATAATTCGTCAAGGAACTTAATGCCAATAATGCTATAACCTTGGAGCTGTTAATAACAGTCCCACACAGCCGATATACTGATGAGCTGCGTCCTTATCACCGGAATCGTCATAATAACGATCCGCATCCATATTAGGAAGGTTACAAAATTCCATATCAACCGAACCACCTATGACAAACCGATCAACAACCGCAACGAGTGGGGACACTCGATTTTAAAAGCGGAGGAGTTAGCACGAAAAGATTTCGCAACAACAAACTCCGAAGGCTTACACGCGCATCTGGCCGTACACCTGCAGTAGCCAATAAATGCAAGATCAGCGTCTGGAGCGCTTCCGTGGGAGCGACGATGGCAGTGGCAGCAACGGAGTTGGCACCGTCGCTATCAGAGGCAGCGTGGGTGATGGGGGGTATAAATACCACCAAATTTGTACTTTAAATTAAGATCCGATTATTGTCAAAATAAAGACAGTCCTCCGGTCCGAACTACCTACTTGTGACAATAAATACCAAACGTTTTATTTAATTTATATAAGGATCTGGTGGTGAAAGGATCGTTAAATTAGTTTGACCAACCCCTTATAAAGGCTAACATTCCTCCGGATTTAATCACTGTAACAGAAATGTGATCTTTCAACTTAAGTTTATGATAAAAAATAACTCCAAGATCATTGATTGTGGAACGTAATAAAGGACGTGATTTTCGAGAGAGTAAGGGACAATAAGAGGTACACTGCGATGAATCGTCATAAGTTTGCATTTTCAGCAGTTTAGGAAGAGAAGGTTGTTTGGGAACCACGAATAAAGCTCATCTACGTCCAATTGCAGATCCTTGTTATAAAAATGTTCCAAGACGGAGTAGCATAACCTGACATCATCAGCGGACATAAACGTAGAGGCATAATTAATCACATTGGGAAGATCGTTAACAAAGAGTATAAACAGCAGTGGTTCTAGATGACTACCCTGTGGGACTACCAATGAGACATGGATGACCTGCGACTTGATAGTTTTAAATAGAACCCCCTGAGTTTGATTTAAAAGTTGTAAAGCAATCTAAATAAGGATATTCGGTGGAAAGCCAATGAGCGAGAGTTTTTATAGGAGGAGCTGGTGATTCACTGAATCAAATGCTTTGCTAAAGTCAGTATAAATTACGTCTGTTTGCAAGCGATAATCAAACCTTCGGTGGGTCGCCGAACAAAATTATAGTTAATTAGTTGTTGAGCGAAGTTTGACAAAACCATGTTGTGATGGGGATATAATGCTCTTGCATGAATGTTGAAGCTGAGATGTAATGAATTTCTCAAGTAGCTTAGGAATCGCAGGTAGTTTAGTAATACCGTATTAGTTCTCAATGGAAGCCATTGAACCTTTTTTTTTAATAGGTATTACGTATGATTCATTCCATAATTTAGGTAGGGATGCTAGCTCCATGGATAGGCTAAATAGTATAGTAAGAAGCAAGCTTAGAATATCAGAGCACCGTCTGAGAATGTAGCATGGTACATTGATACATTGATAGATGAAAGAGCCGTAAACACATCGTGACAGTGGAATTTAGAAAGATAGATTTTATTTATGTACGGTATGCGATAGGGATAATTAGAGGAGAGATCAAATGAATCAGAGATAAGTAGGTCGATTGAAAAAATGATGCAAGCAAATTTGCAGTACCGAAATGTGAAGAGATAGAATTATTATTATATGAGACGGAAGGGGGGAAAGGATTGGATTTACGTCTAGAGCTTACAAAAGAAGACAAAGCGCTTGGATCCTTTCAAAATATTACAATACATTTTGTAATATAATTTTTTTATAGTTGATTGTTCAGGTCAACAAACTGGTTACGGATGAGTAGGTAATTTGAAAGATGTAACACGGTTCGAGACCTTAGGCACTTTTTGTAAGCTCTAGATTTCCCATTTTTAAGTAGAGAGAGTTGCTTATTAAACCATGGCGGTTTTGAAATTGATGAAGTCAATATTTCAGGGACAGATTTATTATTTGATATTCATAAAAAGGGTCCGTAGCAGTATTGATATTGCTGAAATTTGAACGATAGTTGCAGTCAATATTGGCCAAGTGATTTCTTAGGTCACAATAGGCGGTTCTTTTAAAACAGACGAGACTGCGCACAATTACTGGGGGGGACGTCTGGAGAGTCGATAATCAGCGAAACCAAGAGTGTTGGATGGTGTGAGTCCTCAGGAATAGATTAGGGAGGAGATGTTATTATTGGGGCAGAGGAGGTTACATTTGCGAAAATAAGGTCAAGCGACCGATAAAATCAGAATCATTTAGCAGAGACAAACTTGATTCAGTGGCAGTAAGGTGGTGCATATAAATGATTGCATCACACAGAAGAGGAATGTTAAAGGGTAAAGGACTCAGAATGAATTCTAATGGCTACAAATTCAATTCCGGAAGGATTAGTGATAGTGATACGTTCCACTGAGTAAATGTTGTTCACGGCAATGAGAACGCCAACTTCAAAGGTTGGGCGATCTTCCCAAAAGACAGTGTACTTCGATACATAAATTTCATTATCTACGATAGAGGAGTTTAGCCATGTTTTTGTTAGCATAATAGCATGAAAGTCAAAAAAATCACTGTTAGTAAAAAAAAGGTTCAGTTTACCAAGAATACTGCAAACGTTTTGGTAGCAACAAGAAAAAATCTGGTTGCTTAGTTTTTTGGAATAGGTACAGGACTGGAACCTGAAGAATTTCTGACCAAGAATTTGTGAACGGTACTGTGGTATGGGGCCAGGCTACAGAAGCTAAAACTTTCGCACGGCAAGTATCCGATATAACTATTTTAAATCAAGATATACTTGTACTATGTCTGTGCTTAATTACGTTAAAATAGGGGCACCAGGCAGCAGACGGGCTACGAAAATAGATTTCCGGATAGCAACAGCTCTCAGCGTAAGTCCTCTAGATCGCTTTTCCAATGGCACACTCAGAAGTGGGTTTGGTCATATCACCGTGGGTTGGCTGGTGGGCGCAGCGGCAGGCAAGCGGATTGACGGAGGCCCAGGCTTGTTGGTTCACTGGACAGGTAAAGAGTTGCCATGCATAGGGCCAGGTAGGAAATTCCTACCGGCAGGTTTTGGCGGATCAACTTTTGAACCGGTAAGACCTGGCTTTAGAAGAGCCAGACTGGCTGGCAGTTCGCCCGGGCAACATACATCACATTGATGAATGGCAAATGTGAAGCTGGAGTTGTGCATCTATTCATTTGTTGTCGTTTGGAATTTTTCGACGTGGAGATTCACTTAGGAGTTTGAGGCCCAGAAATAGAGACTCGAGATGCAGAAACTGTTATTTTAATTATATGAATTGTTTTCGAACCTCCAAAAATGTCATCTGACCTCACAAAGAGCTAAGCCCACCCGGTGGACTCCCCTTTTCAAAATTTCATTCAATTCATGTCGCGACCACGGTTGCATAAAAAGGTTTTGTCCCGCTTTTTAATCTAAAAGCGACAGAACATTTAATTCTTAACGCTACTCTTACTTGTCTCACTAAAAAAAAAAAAAATAGTAAGGTAAAATAAAACCAATATTTAATATAATTATACCCTTGAAAAAGGGTATCAAAATTTTGTCCAGAAATGTGTAACGTATTAAAGGAAGCATCTCCGACCCCACAAAGTATATATATTCTTGATCAGCATCAACAGCCGAGTCGATATAGCCATGTCCGTCTGTCCGTCCGTCCGTCTGTCCGTCTGTTTCTATGCAAAAAATAGACAGTAGTTTTAAAGCTAGCGTTTAGAAATTTTTACCAGATCATACCAGATATTTTTATTGCTTGCAGATCAAGTTTAAAAATCGGTCGGATCGGACCACTATATCATATAGCTGGCATACAAACGACTGATATGAAAACTAGTCTTTGTATGGGAAACTTTGTTTTCCAAGCTATTGCAATCGAATTCAACATTTATTCATTTGACATAGCCATACACGATTTGTGAAAGTTTGATCCGGATCGGACCACTATATCATATAGCTGCCATATAAACGACCGATATGAAAATAGGGCTTTGTATGGAAAACTTTTTTGTTTTCAAGGGTATACCATCTTCGGCAAGCTGAAGATAACTTTTCTCACTTTTTTTTTTAATACATTAGCCTGTAAGATTTACTTAACAAAACCAACCCACAGTTGCCACTACTAACCATTGAGCGCAATCTTACTTGAATTTTGAGCATTAAATACCCCCTTAAATTTGCATGGGAAAAGATAAATCATGTTGTGAAATTTGGTGATGGATAAAGTTAAAATAATATATTGAAATATTATTAACGGAACACCATTAGTTACTACTTTAGAAAAATATCCGGTGGGAGGCATTGCAGCATGAAGTTTTAGTTGGACAGTTTTTATTTGGGTATCTTTGGATACAATCATTTTCTGAGAAGATTACATTTGGGAGGGTAGAGACCGCGAGTAATGATCCCCATTTGAGACCTCGCCAGGAAGATGACAGCTGCCGTCCGTTTGCTTATACATTTTTTTTATTATTTGTTTATTTTTAAATTTTTATTGTTATGCTGTTATGCTTTTTATACCCTGTACCCATTGAAAATGGGTGAAAAGGTATCATAATATGGTGCAAATGTATGTAACAGGCAGAAGGAAGCATCTCCGACCCCATAAAGTATATATATTCTTGATCAGCATCAACAGCCGAGTCGATATAGCCATGTCCGTCTGTCCGTCCGTCTGTCCGTCTGTCTGTCCGTATCAACGCCTAGATCTCAGAAATAGGATAGGTAATTACCATACGCAGTACACGTTTGTTGTTTTATGATATCACCGCCCGGTCCGCCGTAAAACGCAAAAAACTGCCACGCCCACAATTATTATCCTAATGCAATGCAATTCGGCATATGCGTTGGTGCTTATAAAAGCTATCTAATTTGAACCAAATCGGATAAGAAACACGGAAGTTATGCCACATGCAAAATCTATGGCAAGGGAAGCAGAAGCGCAGAAAAACACGCATTGCGCGACGCCGACTGCGACGTTGACAGCGAAATGTGTATGGCTTTATGACACACGAAACTTATTTTCATAACCAAAATCATACCAAATTTATATTGTTATGGTACTCTTTTCTAATATGGTAGAATATTGTTTCATTTATTTATTGATATTTTTTTTTTTGTTTATAACATTCTTAATTTGTATTTAAAATCTGTCTAAGTGGACAATCATTAAATGGTTTGGGGGGGACCTTGACTTAAGGGAGGTACATGGAATGTGGTTGGGGTGGTTATCCAGTCTTTTTATGTATCTTCCGCTGAGACGGGTGATCTCCTCTGCTACAAATCTAATTCCAAGCTCTTTATGGATTATTGAGTTTTCGTGGTACGGATGGGCGTTCGAAACTATTCTCAGGCATTTATTCTGAAATCGCTGTATTTTGATGCGATTCGAACAGCTTGCCGTGCCCCACAACTGTATCCCATATGTCCAGATTGGCTTAAGCACTACCTTATAAATAAGCAGGTTGAATTTTACTTTGAGTTTGGACCTCCTTCCCAGGAGCCAATGCAGTTGCTTAAGCCGTAGGTTGGCCTGGTTGCGCTTATTGATTAGGTGCGGACGCCATGTGAGCCTGCGGTCCAGGGTCAGCCCTAGATATTTGGGAGTGTTATTAGTTGGGATGGTTTCCCCGTTGAGTGTGACGGCAGGGTAGAATGCCCCTGCGTAGTGCGAAGGTTGTTTGTGTAGATTTCTCGGCGTTGACCACGATGTTCCATCGTTTCATCCATGGACCGAGGGCATTCAGTTGCCTCTGGATGATGGCTGAAGCTTCCTGAGGATCTGTGGCGGAGGCTAGGAAGGCGGTGTCATCGGCATAAGTGGCTACTGTGAGGTTCCGGGAGGGGGGTGATGGGGAGGTCCGCTGTGTAGAGTGTGTATAAGATGGGTCCAAGAACACTGCCTTGTGGTACTCCTGCTCTTATGGGCCTAGGGGTGCTGATTGATGATCCGCATCTCACTCGGAATTCTCTTTCCTCTGTGTATGACTTGAGGAAGGCGAAATGGGAACTTGGGAGGTGGGTTTTAATTTTGAAAAGTAGTCCTGGGTGCCAGACTCTGTCAAACGCCTGTTTGACATCAAGCATAACGGCGCAGCAGTACTTCTTCTTTTCGAAGGCCTCAGGTATAGTCTCAACAATCCGGTGGCATTGCTCAGGTGTTCCGTGAAGGCGTCTGAAGCCAAACTGGTGGTCAGGGATCAGACCGGCCTCCTCCAATACTGGCAGTACTCTACGTAAAAATACTCTTTCAAGTATTTTGGAAAGGATTGCTAGCAAGCTAATCGGTCGATACGATGCTAGGTTGTCTTCAGGTTTCTCAGGTTTGAGGAGGACAATTACTTCCGCTCGCTTCCACTCTTTAGGGAAGTACCCTAGACGGAGGCAGCTGTTGAATATGTTGGCCAGTCTTTGGGAACAGATTAGGGGCAACATTTTCAGTGCTGTTGCATCGATACGGTCAGGACCCGGTGACTTGCCATTTTTTAGGGAGGCGATCTCCTGCGCAATCTCCTCTGGTTCGACGGGCTGTATTGGCAGGCCAGGAGCACTTGGGCTGTCTATGAACCTTATGGTTGCAGCTCTCTCTTCGCCAGTGCATCCGGTGAACGGTGAGAATGCACTATGTAGATGATCAGCAAAGGCTTCTGCTCTTTCGACCTCAGTCCGACACCAGGAACCGTCCACTTTTCGCACGGGTGATATCTTCTTCGCAGGTCTTTTTATGTGCCTCGTGACATTCAACCGATTGTGTTGCGGGTCTCCAGGTTCCAGCTCCATAAGGAATCTATGAAACAAGTCCTGCCGTAGGATGGCTAGCTTGTCCTTCAAATCTTTGGTGGCACGATTAAGTGCTGTCTTGTCCCTGGGGTTGCGCGAGGAAAACCAGACTTTTCTGAGGCGCCTTTTTTCGGCCACGAGGGCCGCGATTTCCGGAGACCACAAGTGCACGTCTCTTTTAGGTATTCTCGGGGTAGTCGGTGGAGGTGGATTCGCAAACTCAGCGGCATTGTGCATCTCTTTGGTTAGTTTTTCTATGGCCGCATCTATGTTCCTTGGTGTGGAAAGAGGGGTATCTGGGTACTGGGAGGAAAGCTTCCAAAACGTAAACTTGGGGGCATTTGTGTGTTTTCCGGGGAGTCTTCTAAGCGGGATTTTTCTGAGGACGGGGATGTTTAGAAGCAAGTTTACTGCGCTGTGGTCAGATAGCAGTTTATCATAGCTTGAGCATGTTATCTTAGAGTGTCCTATGCCCTTGGAGACGGCGAAGTCCAGCAGATCCGGCTGTTTTGAAGGGTCGGTAGGCCAGTGTGTGCGTTCTCCAGTGGAATGGCAATCCAGACTCTTCCGCTGCAGGTACTTATAGAGCTTTATGCCTTTGGGGTTGTTTGTGCGGGACCCCCACCAGGAGTGTTTGGCGTTAAAGTCTCCGGCTGCTATAAACCGAGGACCGAGAGACTCGAAGAAGTCCTGAAGGTGGGTCTCGGTTATCGAGTGTCTGGGTGGGAAGTAAACCGCACCAATGGTGATATCTCCCTGTGGGCTAGAAATCCTGGTCACGGCGCACTGAGCCCATTCCTCCTGAAACGCGGGAAGTTCCGTGTACTGAATGCCACTCCTGATGAGCATAGCTGCTCCTCCGCGTGCTCTGCCAGTTGGATGGTTGGCATGTAACAGTTCGTACCCGCTAATTTTAAAGTAGGATCTGGGACAAAAGTGGGATTCCGAAACTAGAAGAACATCGATATTGTCTGTTTTGATGAGATGCTCTACTTCGGCTTTGCCATTAATGATAGTTGGTATCTGGATGAGAGGTGTTTTTATGCTACTCTCAACGGGTCTGGCTTTAGGAGATTGTTGCGCTTTTGCCTTTTTGTAGGCAGGGCATCCTCTGAACGACGCAGGGTGATCAGCTTGGCAATGTAAACAGCATGCTTTCTTGTCTTTTTTTTTCGTGCATGACCTAGAGTCATGAGAATCACCACATTTCACGCAGCGATGTTCTAGGAAGCAGTAGCGCTGGGTGTGTCCAAACCCTTGGCATCTGAAACATTGTGGAACGTCGTTGAATTTCAGTGGGGGCTCTACGGTGACGACTGATCTGCAAATCCTCTTTATTTTAAAAACCTCTGTGTTGTTGTTTGCTGGTTCTAGATTGACAAAGAAGATCCCCAGTGGTTGTTTGGATTTCCTGCCAATGGGATTGTGCAGATCCCTCACAGTATGGCCGTATTTGTGGAGTTCTTCTTTAATTTCAGTCTGGTCCGTTGAGTGGTGAAGTCCCTTGATGACCGCCCTGTAAGCTCTCTCATCCTTTGGTTGGAAGGTGCGGTGTCTTTTGTTTTGTGCCACGAGGTGCTGACGTAGGGCTGTGTAGGACTCCTTGTCTGGCATCATTACGCGTACGTTATTATTTCTCTCCGTTTTATAGGAGAAATCCTTTTCGGATCCGACTAAATCCGATATCATCTTGACAACCGCTGTAATGTCGGTCACGTCTGGGATGTAGATCGGGGGAGGCTTGAGGGTCTTCGGGATCGGGATTGGTTTCTCTTCTGTTTTAGATGCGACTGCCTCTGAGGCAGTTTTGGGTTCGTTATGATCGTCGTCATCTTCTTTGCTTAAGAGGAGGGCATAGGGGTTATTTGCCAGCATGCTGCGCAGAACTGCGCTGGTGCTAGGTGTGACGTTTGGCTTCTCTCCTTGCCTATTACGCGCGGACTTGCGCTTGATCTCGCTGGGCTCCGAGAAGGAAGAGCTCCAGCTTGAGTCTCTGCTCGAGCTGCACTTCCTTGCTTTGAGGGCCTTCTTACTGGGCATTGTTTAGCCGAGCTTAATGGCACGCGGCGGGGCCTGCCAGTCCATACTCTAGGTTGGCGTTCTATAACGTTTATGCAGATAATAAGTCACAGCAGCAACGGCA
The DNA here is from genome assembly GCA_018150545.1 of Drosophila ercepeae. Taxonomy (NCBI): domain Eukaryota; kingdom Metazoa; phylum Arthropoda; class Insecta; order Diptera; family Drosophilidae; genus Drosophila; species Drosophila ercepeae. Next base: position 605,785 of record JAECWL010000016.1, on the reverse strand, counting down.
GCGAAAGGGCAACGGACAAAGTGGGACTCCGCTCTTGGCAGCCCGACCCGGCCCGTAAAATGTGCAATCCACCAAGTCCCACATGCGGGAATAACAAAACACAAAATTCCGAAAAATAATTCAATTTAAAATCAAAAACAAAGTTCCTTTTTGATGAACGATTTTTCAATGATTAACTGCCACGCCCACAATTATTATCCTAATGCTATGCAATTCGGCATGTGCGTTGGTGCTTATAGAAGCTATCTAATATCTAAAAAGAAACACGGAAGTTATGCCATATGCAAAATCTATGGCAAGGGAAGCAGAAGCGCAGAAAAACACGCATTGCGCGACGCCGACTGCGACGTTGACAGCGAAATGTGTATGGCTTTATGACACACGAAACTTATTTTCATAACCAAAATCATACAAAATTTATATTGTTATGGTACTCTTTTTTAACATGGTAGAATATTGTTTCATTTATTTATTGATATTAAATAAATAAATTGTAAGCATGTCTAAGGGAACAGGGTATTTTGCAATCGGGAAACTCGACTGCTGCTACCTTACTTGTTAATTTTATTTTCAGTTAGAAAGTCGATCAAATTGATTTATGTAGATGTGGTTAGGATTGATAGCAACAAGCCACCCCACGCCGTAGAGCAAAGGTACCATAGAATTTCGTCCACTTTCCTATCCCACCCCAAATGTCCAAGTTGGAGAAGTCCGTGGACCCTAATTCATTATGTGTCTCTTTTTGATCATCAATCGTTACACAATGAAGCCCTACCGTATAACATTTCGGTAGAGGTTATGATTAGAACGACTGGCGAAGACCCTATTTTCGCAAAATTATACCCATAGCCCATTGGGGCAGCGGATTTTGCAACAATGAAGTTCAAGACCTGTGATTATCAGAAGTCAGTATGACCTTAAAAGAATCCCATATAAAATCCCACGAATCCCATGATAAAAAAAAGGTACTGGTAAGGTTGGCAATCATGAGAGTCTCGGTAAAAAAGTTCACTTTTTTACGAAAAGCGTACGTTTTTTTTGGATTATAATCACCGGCGATGGCACTACCACCGACCTTGAAAATGTCAGGGCTATAAACGAAACCAAAAGACGTATTTTTGGTTAAGCATTCATAGGCCCCGCGATCTACTACTGCTTCATTAATGACTTTGCGGCAATAGAAAAGCCTGTATACGGACGTCATGAAGGGCGAAAACGCCCTTCGGCAACTGAAGACAAGAAGCCATTCCATCTAACGACGTATGCTTCGTCCAACGGTATTGAAGCAGTACTGTCCCAAGAAGGACGTCCTATTACAATGATCTTAAGACCATCAAAGGAATGAGAATGCACAAACGACGGATGCTTCGTCCAATGGTATTGGAGCAGTACAGTCCCAAGACTGTCCTATTACAATGATCTTTAGGACATCAAAGGACAGTGAAGTTAATTATTTTGGCGTCAGCATTGCAAATGCGCCGCCCTGTCACAGTTTCTCAAATGCACTAAGGTCCAGAGAGAATGCATCTCGGCAAAACAGAGTATTCGATCGCCACTCGGTCGCTCAGCTTTAATTTTATTACTCATTTTGGCGATGTTCGTTTTAATAGATATTAAGTCGGTTGCCAAAAGTAAGGAGTTATAGTTAGGATAGTTTTAATTGGGGATGAAGCAAGCTTCAGCGGACAAAACACAAACTTAAAAAATCAATTTTAAAAGGTGCAGATTTTTCATCTTTCATCTCATTGTCTTCGGTGTCAGCGCATATTACTGAATATTCTCAAGCCAAGTATATCCCCATCCTAGATGGAGAGATCCTGATGTGGGAGGAGCTGGCGTATAGGAGATACTCGGCGAACCTAGCGAACTACATGCGCGGTAAAAAAGAAACAAGCAGAATGATGTTCCCACAATCCTATATGAAGATTTGGAAGTGGATACCAGATACCTTCGGGACTTGCTGGATGCTTCCGCATCGCCCGTAAAAATACTTCAATCCTCTAACATAATACACTTTATTATTAAATTCCCCAAAAAGAAAAATAAGCGTGTAAGAAGGTCACTATTTTCTCAGTCCCTCACAAAGGAATTATGCTGCGAATAACCGATAATGTGGTATCAAATTGTGGAGTTGTGTGTCCATGCAATCAAAAACTGCACCTTAACACCGGGAGCCACTTTTTGCCAACTTTCAATGGAAAGCTCATGCGCCAGGGAGCTGTTCGCAGCTGTGCTGGCAGATTGCGAAACTCAGTCGAGTAACCTGCATCCGCTAACTTACTTGGACGAGTGTATCATCATCACCAACGACCACCCAACCAGGGTAAGAGTGGACAACGCAACGGAAGTGCAATTACGCTGCACACTTTTCATCATCATCTTTTCTTCACCTTCTTTGTAAATCATAACAAAGCCCAAAAACGATTTTCCCAATACTAAATATCACTGCCAACAGAAATATTCTGAGCCTTCCATCTTCACCATCTAAGGGAACGTAACTTGGAGTTCATTGGCAGTGCAGTGAATCTGGTGCGCACCTTAGAGGCTTTTTGTTAGCCGTTGATTTTTAAGTTACCCATAACAATGATAAGATTAGAATCATTTAACACAGGCAAAATTGAAGCAATGGCAGTAAGATAGTGCATATATATGTAAACATAGGTGCAGACAGAGGCGGCCAAGTTTACAGAGGCGGCAAAGTTAACAAAGACGAAAAGCTAACAGAGGCGAAGGTTAACAGAGATAGAAAAACAGTCTGTCAGAAGAGTCGAGGCAGAAGTCACCGAGAGTCGTGAAAAGAGGTCAAAATGAAGAAGTCGAAGCAGTCAGTTGTTATCAAATTTCGAGATTACACTAGAATAATAATAATAACTTAATCAATAATATAATAGACAATAATATAATAAACAAAAATATAATAAACTTTATATATGGGGGTTTAACCAGTTCTAGTGTTGATCTCATTTATGTACGATCGCGTGTGCATATACATAGTTGACTAAAGGAATAAACAAAAAGTTTCATAAAAGGTCGTATAATTAATCAGAAGATGTTTCAGTTGTTCAAGTTGATGAAGTCGGGTTGTTGAACGATCAATATACATATATGTATGCTGAAAGTTCCAAAGCCCAAAAGATCAAGCTGATATGTTAAGCGAAACAAAAATGGAACGGAATAATAAAAAAAATATAAAGTGTAAAATACAGCAAATGTTGCAGCTACTTACTCTAAAAGTGCAAGTCACCGAAAACAGACAAAGAAATAAAATTTGAATTCCAGTGGACAGTTTTGATAAAGTTGTGAGCGAGTGCGATGGCTACTCTCTGCCAATTGAAAAATGTTTTGAAATTTTTGAGAAAAACGCTGAAAAACGCGAATTATCAGATAAACAGAGATATGTGCAGGCGCGAAATAAAATGTGCGGCACGGGCAAATTATTCATAGAATCGGAAACAGTTTGTGACTATTATGAGTTAAAAAAGCGTTCAAGAAAGAGTTTGAATGACACGTAAACAGTGCAGATGTGAATCAGCGGCTACAGGAGAGAAAAAAGAAACAACTTCCCGACTGAAAAATACCCTGTACCCTTAGACATGCTTACAATTTATTTATTTAGTATCAATAAACAAATGAAACAATATTCTATTATAAAAAGAGTACCACAACAATTTAAATTTTGAATTAATTGTTAAAAACAAAAAGTAAAATTATTTTATTTAATTTAAAATTCAATATTTATAATTATTTATAATATATAATAATCTAATATTGCTTAGAATTTATTTATTTAATATCAATAAATAAATGAAACAATATTCTACCATGTTAGAAAAGAGTACCATAACAATATAAATTTGGTATGATTTTGGTTATGAAAATAAGTTTCGTGTGTCATAAAGCCATACACATTTCGCTGTCAACGTCGCAGTCGGCGTCGCGCAATGCGTGTTTTGCTGCGCTTCTGCTTCCCTTGCCATAGATTTTGCATGTGGCATAACTTCCGTGTTTTTTATCCGATTTGGTTAAAATTAGAAAGCTTTTATAAGCACCAACGCATATTCCGAATTGCATAGCATTAGGTTAATAAAGCGTTTCCCCATAGTTCACAGCCGTATGTTCAGATGGGTTTCAGCATGGTATTATAGAGGAGTAGTTTGTATTCCAGACTAAGAGGAGAGTTGCAATTTATAAGCCAGTGAAGATTGTCTGCATAAGAGTCCACTTAGATTCTTTATGTCGCCGCTAGGTAAGGCGTCTATCTAGGTGAACGCCAAATACGTTACTACGTCTGCTTGTGGGATGAATGTAATATTCAGGGTACACGGTGGGGAGGTTTGTCTGTTCAATGTGAAGGTTACTTGTCTGCTTTTGGTCTAGTTTATTTTGAAGCGCCAGTCCGCAAACCATCTTTCCACTATTTTACAGATAACAGGCAAGTTGTTCTATTGCCTTTGCTGGGCATCTACATCGACTTAGTATTGCGGTGTCATCAGCAAATATAGAGGTTGTAAGCTGATGGTTTGTCGACATGTCTGCTGTGTATAGGGTGTAAAGAACGGGGCCCAGCACACTACCTTGATAGGATAACATTGATAGGATAGAATTGATAACGCGGTCATGTGAAGTCGAACTGTTACACCTGGTTGAAAACAATCTTTTGGAGAGATAAGATTCGAGCATTTTGTGTGTGTTCTGGGGAAGCAGTTTTATTATGTTGTGCATTAGTCCTTCGAGCCAGACTCGGTCAAATGCTTGTGCAACATCTAGGAATATCGCTGAGCAGTATTTCCGGTGATCGAAAGCGGTAGGAATTTCTTTTGTGATGCGATTGACCTGTTCGATCGTTCCATGATTTTTGTGAAAGCCAAATTGATGCGATGGAATTGTATTCTGTCTTTTTAGGTAAGGAGTTAGTTGCTTTAAAAATGCATATTCAAACAGTTTGGGATTAAGATCTAAGTGATCTGATTATAGTTCTCCAAGTGACTCGGAAGCTTATTTGGATCTGCTGGCCAGTATATAGGCCTACCCGGAGTTACATAATCGAGCTTGTTTCGCGGCTTGATGAGCGCGTTGTAGAGTTGTTTGACCTTTGGGTTCAAAAGGCGTGATCTCCAGTGTGTATGCTTGGCATTGTAGTCACCGGCCGATATAAATCGCCTTGTAAGACGGACCCGGTTGTGGCGGAGTGTGCCTGATGTGGGTGGTCTGGGCGTGTATTGATTCTCTGTGTTTGTTAAGGCGGCTTCAGTTCCTTGTTAACTATACAACCACGACAGGTCGCTGTGTGACGCAGTTGCTGCACATTTTGCAGAGATGTCATCATGATTCTTGTGGCAGTTCGCTGTGCTATAAGCTTCACTACAAACTACACAAATATATGTAAGCGTACAGTAAGCCTTGGTGTGGCCATATTCTTGGCAGTTGGTGCACTGTACTTTACGATTACGCTTGTGTGGCTTCTTCACTGTGATGCGCCGATGCAGTAGGAGCTGTAGCTTGTAGATTGGGTGAACTTCATTTTCTTTCAGTGTCCGGCTTAGGTGACTTTCCCGGTTGTATATTTTCGCCAGTAGAATTTGCCAGCAGCTCAAATCTGTTGGTGTTTTATGGCGCATTTTAGTCTGTTATTATTGTCGCGTGTAATTTTTGACTTGTTTTCTGTTTGTTGATTTTTGTACTTTTTGAGGGCTAAGTTTTCTTTTTATGGTTATGAAGCCGTCCATTCCAGTCTGTATAGTCGACCCGGTGTTCTTGTTTACTTTTTGATTTGTTGATGATGCAACAGAACCGTCAGGTTGGGTTTTTGTTTTGATCGGTTCAGTGGGAGAGAAAGGTAGTGTCGACGATTCTGTTCCAATTGTAGTTGTGATTGCAGTTGCAGTGGTTGTTGTTGTCACTGTACTGGTCACCGTTGGTAGGTGCAATCTTGCAAGTGTTTGGAGATTGCTGGTTTTGTGACGAGACTATTAGTGAGGGAGAGCAAGAACGCGCTCTTTCTTAATTTGTAGGCATAGTTGAATTTTTCGAGGTATGGGTGATTAACCGCCCTCTGTCTTCAGGTGTCACGGAGACGTAAGAGAAGTACGCGTTGTTTCGTTGCAATGAGAGCCGGCGATCATTTTGCTCTCGTTGTCGTTGAGCGCGAGTCTCGTTCTGGCTCATAGTGGCTAATTTTTTATTTATTTTTTTGAAGCTATTGTTTATACTATTTGAAACGCAGAATATGTATTCGAGCTATGGTGCATCGCACGGAGCGTCTCTTTCGCTTTCGATTTAATTATTTGTTTTTTATTAATAACCATTCACTTCACTAAAATCAATTGATTCTATGCGGAGCCCGATGAAAACACGTCTTCACGCGTCAGCATAAAAATGGGGAAATCGACATTTAAAAAAGTTCATCAGAGTTGCGTGGTCTAGGCAACATAACAACAACGCCGATGGTAGTTTTATTGCCAGCTTTGTTGCCGGAAAGCTGGGTGAGATGCAGACAAAGCAGAAGTTTTTGGTTGTGCCGAGCTTCAAGATCGGCTACGATGTTCTGTTGGGACATGATTTCATAGAGAAATTTCGCCTAATTATCGATGCGCTATAAATTTGAAAGTCTTGAGCCGATGAGTGTAATCTGAATTTTTACAATGTTGTTGAACTTCCATGTATTTCAGCTCCTCCCCAGTTTCGAAAGAGTGTAGAGGATCTAATGCAATGCAACGGGCAGACTAAAACAGATGTCGGTAGGCAGTGTCCGCTCACCTGAAAGATTGTTCCCGATAGCTTTATACAGCCATTTCGTCATTCACCAAGCCGTATTTCTGTTGAGATGTCGGACGCAGTCAGGAAGCAATTAGACGATTGGCTCGAACAAGGTATAATGCGCAAGTCAACCTCGAATATGGCAAAAAGAGTGGTCCTCGTCAAATTCGTTGCTAATTGCGTTAAATGTATCATAAGCAATATGTAGTGGAAAAACAGGAAGGGTGGCTATACAGCATAGATAAAGGAGAAACGCCTCTCCACACGCTGCACGTTGATCACTTAGGACCACTTAGGACCATAGGAACCTCGAAGCAGTACAAATACATCTTCGCAATGGTCGATGCCTTCTCAAAGTTTGAGTGGCTTTTTCCCACTGGATCTACCGGACAAGAGGAAGTAGTTAAAAAGCTGCAGGATCGGTCTAATGTATTTGGATTTCCAAAACGCATTGTCAGCAACAGAGGATCCGCGTTTACGTCAACTGCATTTACCTAATACCTGAAGGAAAAGTATGTTGAACACTAACGCTCAACTACTGGAGTGACCAGAGGCAACGGTAAAATAGAGCGCGTAAATCGATATATTTTATCAATCGTAACGAAGCTGGCAAAAACAACCAAATTATTTCATCGAGAAAAATAAAAAAAAAAAAAGTTTTTCGAGAGAAAGTATGGTCGATCGAATCCGAGATGTCGGAAGTCGCTGGGTGTACCAAAGCAGAGTTACGAGCCAAGATTGCTTATAAACAGTTGGAGCTTATTTCAGTTTTAGGTGCCGATAGCTTCCAAGGGGTACCACGAACAGGATGCTCCTTTCAGAGCATGCCCCCGCCTAGATTTAGGAAACGGGTCCCTACCGACTCTGATAAAGAATATTCAAACAAGAAAAAGAGCAAGGAAACCTCTTTCCTTGCGTCTCCGACAAAAACTTCTTCGTCCTCAACTGGCCTTCGCAACAATCGCTTCGCAGCTTTAGCTGAGGAGATTAGTCCTGTTGACGAGATGGAGACTTTCGAAGAAGCTATTGAAAGTAACGCAGAATTATTTTCGAATAATGTCCAGCCACGTCATATGTGTTCCCCACGTTAATAACATCGAAACTCTAGAAAGCTCCCTTAACCAAGCAATCCCAGCGGGAAATTATATCATTCGGACTTCTAGAGCAGGAATTTCGCGAATCTACACGTGATGCAACAGTCTTTAGAAATGTGGTCCGTAGTTTGACTGCCTTGGAATGTGAGTTCTGGCACCATCAGCTCCGTGAGGAGAAATCTTACAGGCTGGTGCTGAAGAATCTACACTCAACAGTTCCTAAGGAAGGAATTGAGCGCTGTTTCACAGACAAAGGCTTCGTGGTTTTAAATATCTACTCGCCAAGGATGCCTAGATGGCAAGAAATTCCAATTGAAGAAAACGATGACGAAGAAGCTATCAATTTACAAACGAGGCAAAATTTGTTTTTTATAAACCTAAAGCCAACTTCCAGTGTAGATGAGTCACTTAAAGTGAATCGATTTGGAAGCCACAGGATAATGGTAGAGAAGGCCACTCGAAGCAAAAACATAGCTCAATGTTTCAACTGCCAATACCCGCACCCGCAATTGTTGTTTCCTAAAGACAACTTGTGGAAATTGTTCGGGACTGCATCCTACCAACTCAAAAAAATGCGAGGCCCAGCTTAACAAACATTACACATGCGCAAACTGCATGGAGAATCATCCTGCCAGTTTCAAAGGCTGCAAAGTCGGAATGCAGTTAACCAAAAAATTCAAGCCAGGAATTAGATCTCCCAACCTCAACAATAATGGAGAGTTTGATAGTTTGATGGAGAGTCGTGCAGAAGTAACGATCACCCCGACTGTCAGAAACGGATGTTCGTACAGGGTGCGTTATGAAAGTAATGCGCATGGTTTCATTGTCACGTAACTACCTGTCGTAGCACGCTCGGACCTGTCTGAAAACTTGGGACGGAGTCTCTCCTTTCCAACGCGCTCGGTCTCAGTTCGCTCTGAGCAATAGAAGTGGTAGGACGTGTCCTAGAGCGAAGTCATTTTTTCTGTTGTGTCAAGGTGCGATGAAGCGTTCGCTGGAACAGCGGTACGCCATAAAGTTTTGTGTGCGACTTGGCAAAAATGCATCGGAAACTTATTAAATGCTTCGAGAGGCCTTTAAGGAAGAGTGTATTTCGAGATCTCAGTGTGGAAGGTGGCACAAGGCCTTCAAGGAGGGTCGAGAGGAGGTCACCGACGATCCACGTTCCGGACGTCCAACAACAGCACGAATTGATGAAAACGTTCGCCGTGTGCGAGAAACTTTGAGTTCAGCCCGTCGGTTAAGCATCCGGGCAATCGCTGACATCCTAAACTTGTCAACATTTGCGGTACATGGAATAGTGACGGAGGATTTGCAAATGCGAAAGGTCTGTGCGAAGCTTGTGCCGAAGGTGTTGACGGAGGAGCAGAAAAACGTTCGAGTTTTGCGCTGTGAAGAATTGTTGGAATCGATTAGAAACGATCCAGGTTTTTTAAATTTTACTGTAACTGGGGATGAAGCCTGGATGTTCGAGTACGATCCAGAATCCAAACGACAGAGCTCCGAGTGGCACACACAATTTTCTCCCAGACCCAAGAAGGCGCGCATGAGCAAATCTCGTATCAAAACAATGCTGATTGTCTTCTTTGACGTCCGAGGAATCGTCCATTTTGAGTTTGTACCGCAAGGACAAACTGTCAACGGAGCCTTTTACCAAGAGGTACTCAAGAGACTGAGTCGTACGCGTCAGGCCAGACATCAAAGACGTTTTCATGCTCCACCACGATAACGCCCCCAGCCACACGGCCTTCGTCGTCACCAACTTCTTGACCCAGAAGAAGATCTCAGTTGTGCCCCAGCCTCCTTACAGCCCTGACTTAGCTTCGTGCGACTTTTTTTTGTTCCCCCTACTGAAGAGAGAGCTAAAGGGAAAACACTGGGAGTCGGTGGAGAACATCCAAGCTCGCTTAACAAGGTTCCTGAAAGGCATTTCTGTCGAGGAGTTTCAGGGTGCTTTCCAGGCGTGGCATACACGTCTCCGCAAGTGTATTGACGCAGGAGGGGACTATTTTAAAGAATTTTAATAATTTGTACTGATTGGATCAACAAATATATTTTTCTTAGAAAATGCGCATTACTTTCATAACGCACCCTGTATACAGACATAGTAAGGACCAGTACTCATCTCCAGCGTTCCAGCTAAACAAAATTCGTCTGTAAACTAAAAGTATACCTCCCAGGCTATCAACAATACTACGCGAACCACCCTAGTAACAACGCCAGGGGAGGCTCATATTTCATAAATATTTATTAAAACTCTTATCAGCCACAGACAAAATAAGCCAATAATGCGAACTGACGCCCAGATAACCAGCCTCGATGAACCAACGTATGGTGGTATCTTCAAAATAGCCTCTTTGTATCTTCCTCCCAACGAGCCCTGGACCAAAAACGACTTCGACCAACTACTAATCGAATTGGGTCCTAAATGTATAGCAGGAGGCGATTACAATGCAAAGCACCAATGGTGGGGCAACCTTAGGAAATGCAGTCGAGGAAAACGGCTACATGAGGCCATCGTAAATAGCTCTAGCCAAGTTTTAGCTACAGGTGAGCCTACTCTTTATCCATCTAACATTAGACTGACCCCGACAGCATTGGACTTCTTTATAATAAAGGAGGTGGCAATAAACAAGTTTTCAATCGCAACTAACTACGATCTGTCTTCGGACCACTTGCCAGTACTAGCAACACTTAGCCACGCTCCCCAATACAAAACCATAAAGAGAACTATTCTATTACCCGGCTCTTCAGTAAAAAAATTAAAAGACACCTTGGACAGAAGCATTATTCTAAACATCGAGATTAACCATCCAGAAGACATCGAAGATGCGGTAGAGATCTTTATGGACTGAATACAGCTGGTCGCGACACTTGCTGCCCCAAGAAGTAGAAATTTACCCATCCTGAATAGACACAATATGCTTCCAAAAAATGCTTTAGACCTCATACGACTTAAACGAAGAGCAAAACGATAATTTTCAAGAACAGGAGATACGCGTGCCTACAACATTTACAAAAGGCTGTCTAACCGTCGAAGAAAAGTTCTGGCGAAAAACAAGCTGGACCACTTTGATGAAATGCTGGAAAATGCAAGCCCTGATGCATCGACCAACTATTCGTTGTGGAAACTGACGAACACCATTAAAATACAGGTTATCCCAAAGGCTCCCATCAAGAATCCTACTGGTGGTTGGTGCGTCTCAAGCCAGGAAAAGGCAGACGTCTTTGCAAAACAGCTTAGAGTATAGATTTAAGCCTTTCAACCTCAGTTCGGCAGAAACGAGAGGCAGGATGCAAATAATCTTAGAAAATCCTTTCCAAATGGTGCTTTCAAAGGATACAAAAATGCTATGGCTCCTTTTTCCGAGAAACAAACTTTCGTTGACAAATAAAGTCTGACTCCATAAATCCATTTTGAGCCCAATTTGAAAGTATGGTATGGAAGTATACGGAACTACAAGTAAATCAAACCTAATCAAAATAAGAGTTGTGCAAAGCAAGTTAATCAGATCTATTTGTAACGCTCCCTGGTACATGAGAACAAAAGACATAGAGAGGGACCTTAACATAGCCAAGATAGGCTATGTATGCAGGACACACGCGGTAAGATACTTAAGACGTCTTGGCATCCATCCCAACACATTGAAGTGAAGGCTTACCGACCCTCCACGAAAAAGAAGACCAAAGAATTATTATCCCCAAGATCTTTCTTCCAGAAAGACAAAAAAAAAATAATAATAATTGTATTGTAAAATAATATAATAGCATAATAATTTAATTGTAATATAATGTAATTAATGTAATGTAAATGATAATAGTAATTTACTAGATGTGCAGTATGTATTGAAATTTTTTATAACCCGTATGGATTCTAGTGTTTTTTACCAATCCAAATTTCCAAAGAATTATACTGAACTGAGAGTATTAAACCCAAAAGAGTTTTAAACCCAAAACCAAAAAAAATTATTCAAAAGTAATATGAAGGATTCAGCAGAGTAACTAAAAGCGACTTTGACAACTCCATGGTCACATTTCTAAAATAATGAAACTGAACCAAAAGTGTTACCGCTTTACCTAGAACATGAACACTTTCAGGACGCCGTTAGTATTTACAGACAGGATACTATTTAATTAGAGATAAGGGTTATTAGCGGAGAACTGGCTAGAAAGTAGAAATGAAGCCGCTGACGACAACCAGCTAACAAAATTCACCAGCAGATGATAGGTTGGCCCAAATTTAAAGAAGATACAAAAACCAAATCTTCTACAAAAAAGTAGCTGCAGCTGCAGCATTTCAATAAATGATTACCTTGATATTATTCATCTATATATAGCATTTCAATAAATGATTACCTTGATATGATTCATCTATATTGTTTAGAAAATCCTTATTATAAATAAAAGATAAATTATATTGTATGTAGATTCAAAAAATAAGAAACGAAAAGAACGATAATGTTATTTATTTATATTTAAAAATATTAAAATAACTTTAAACGAGTTTTTCTTGAATCTATATTTGCCCTTAAAACGTTAAGCATATTTGAATTATTATATGAGCACAAATCAAAAGGATGGTAGACATCAGCTTAGATCAAAGATCTTGCTTGAACCTTACAAAGCTACTGTTTAGCTTAGATATCAGAACGAGACCCATAAGCATAAAATATTCACACGGTTCAATTTTGCGCTTATTTGTCAAATAGCCCTAAATGGGATTATTCGATTAGTAGACAATAATATATGGATTAAAAAATCACTTTCGAAATCAAACGAAATTCTGCGAGCCAACCTATCAGCCATCTAACCAGAACCAGAAACATACAGCATTCTTTTGCTTCTTGGCCTTTTTTCCTATCTAAAAAACTACTCACAACTGCTTACTGCTAACTGGCTAAAGTGATAGCCACAATGTTATATAGTAAAAGCAACCCTACATGGACCTTAAATAACCACTTTTACTTTTTACTTTTTATCCTAAAAAAAAAAACACTTAGAATCGACATTCAAATTAATATGCAGTTTAATACATTTATTATAGTGTCCTCTTATACACACAAAGGTAAAAATGTACGCAATGAATTTTTACGACACCCCTTTGAAACTTTTAAAAATTAGAAAAAACAAGTGAGAAAAGTTATCTTCGGCTTGCCGAAGATGGTATACCCTTGAAAACAAAAAAGTTTTCCATACAAAGCCTTGTTTTCATAACGGTCGTTTGTATGGCAGCTATATGATATAGTGGTTCGATCCGGATCAAACATTCACAAATCGTGTATGGCTATATCAAATGAATAAATGTTTAATTAGGTTGCAATAGGTTGGAAAACAAAAAAGTTTCCCATACAAAAACTTGTTTTCATATCGGTCGTTTGTATGGCAGCTATATGATATAGTGGTCCGATCCGACCGATTCTTAAACTTGATCTGCGTGCAACAAGAATAATGATCTGGTAAAAATTTCAAAACGCTAGCTTTAAAACTACTGTCTATTTTTTGCATAGAAACAGACGGACAGACGGACAGACGGACAGACGGTCAGACGGACAGACGGACAGACGGACATGGCTATATCGACTCGGCTGTTGATGCTGATCAAGAATATATATACTTTGTGGGGTCGGAGATGCTTCCTTTAGAAATGTGCGTTACACATTTCTGGACAAAATTATAATACCCTTTTTCAAGGGTATAAAAATAATTTAATTACAAATCACAACAATATGTAAATATGTTAATAGTTCCCAGATATAAATTCTTCCGCTGCTTTCAAATACATTGGTCCATTAAATTTTCTATTTATTGTAATTGTTAAAATCGGATCTTATGTTTTTATATATTCTAAAAAGTATGTACTTACGCTCCGAACATTCGTGGGTTTAGATAAAGCGGTTCCCAAATATTATATTTAAAAGGATCTCGATATGTTGGAATTTCATTAGTTACTTCTGCTGCACGCGATTGTCTTCGAGAAAAACTATTTAATAACAGAAAATAGTTAGTCATGTCTACTAACCAATTGTACAAAACTTACATCCACATCGCCCTTAGCTCCTCGCAAGATGGTTCCTGGGAATTAAGTGAAAATGTTTTTGGCACAAACACTTCTCCAACTGTCCCAATGTTGGCAGAAGAAGCTTCTCTTTTTCCACCGTTAATAGTATTTTCGTTATTTCCACGAGTACGTGGAACCAGATAGTTTGCATTGCCTTGATTCAGGGTGGCCAAAATAACCAATAAATCGAATTGAATACACTTCATCTGCAATATTGAATTAAAAAATACGTTCCTTACTAACACCATTAAAACAGTTTTTGTACCTACCAATAACCAACTAAAATGCATTTTTATTAAGTGCTGTTAAAAGCCCTTAAAGATTATTAAATATAATTAGAAAATCGCTCCTTTTCTTGCATCTGGTTGATATGTATTCCAAAAACACAGAAGAATCTATTGGTATTTTTGGAAAAAATGGAAATTAATATAAGAATTCGTAATATGTGTAAACGTAAAATTACATTTGAAACCATGCAGGAAATTATAACTTATTCAGATAATCTGAATTTTTTAAAGTCCACTTAAAAATGTTGAAATATATTTGAACATATTTTTTTAAAGGCTTAAGATGATTAATGTATATATTCCAATCAGTGGAATTCAATCCCAAGGGTCCTGATTCCGTTTCATAAATATTTAAAGCTCGAACACAGATTGTAATACTGCCTTAAAAATGCGGTTATACATATGCTTTTCTAACTCTTAATATGTATGGAAAGTACCATGTTTGAATCTGTAACTATGAAAAACAATTTTACATCAGCTGGCAACGAATAATCCAGTTCAATGATGTTAATCGTAAACAATTAAATAAGGTTGAAGCTGAATTAACAACAACCCACAACCCTTATTCAGGGTTAATCTTATGCTCATGTTTGCATTAATTGATTAGATCAGCACAAATTTTTGCTGCATAGTCCTATGGTCCTCAATGTGGACCTTAACTAGTACCCGAAAACCATTTGAGGCGTAGTCACATTCAACATTTGTATGAAATATTCTTCAAACAATAAATTATATCTACGTACTATCGATCCAAATAAAGATTTCATGAATTTTTCTGAATTTTATGTGTTTTTTTTTTAAATCTTTCTTATAGCTCTTAAAAATTCACATTTTACTTGTATGGTAGTAAGCGTAGAATATTAAAACCTCAAAAGCCACAATCATTACAAATCTCCGAAAGGAGATCAATGAAATCAAGCTTATGTCGCTATTGAACTACTTTCGGTAGCCGTTTTTCTTGATCGCGAATTATGAAATCGATGCGCCTAAGAATTAGTGTTTATTTTGAGTTATTTAGATTTACAGGAGGGGTGGGATCTGACTCAATGGACTTATCTGGACAAGCGAAAAGCCATCCGATAAGACGAATATATCGCCGTATCGCAAGCCAGAAGAGAGCACAGGCGAGACAAGGCCGAGTGCACATGCGTAAAAGTTAGAGAGGAGTGACAAATGCACGCCGAAACACCGGACAGAAAGGACTGCAGAGGGATTGAGAGATGCGCCAGCCAGATTAGAGATGCGAGGTCGACCGAAAGCGAAGTAAATTATTATAGTAAATTATTATAATTTACTATAATATAAAATAGATTTTATATAGTATAAATTATTATATACTGAATACTACAGTAAATTATTATAACCAAAAGTTGAATTAATGAATATATAGGAAATCCGTGAGATCTTCTGCTGGAACAACATGCCTTGTAGGCGCTGTCCGGGATCACCTTTATTTCCCTCTACGAATTTTCTTTTGCGGCCTGTCTCGAGTCGAAACGAGTGCGAGGGAGTGGTAACTTGAGTTTTGGAAACAAAAAAAGTCACATGAGGCCAAATCTGGTGAAAAATCCGGTCTTAAAATCGTTCACAAGTACAGCTCGATGCGATGGCGCGAGCATTGACGCGTCTCATGCCCAAATTATCCGTCAAAATCAAACGAGCTGTTTCACTTCTGATGTTTAGCTTATGTGCTAGTGTTAGAGAGACAACACTCGCATGAAAATTTTCGAGCACGATTTCCTTCACTTTTTTGATGGTATCGTCATTGTTAGACGTCGGAGGACGTCCGGAACGAGGCATGTCTTCGACGGTTTCTTGACCACCCTTAAAAGCTTTGTACCAGCCGTAGAATTTTATTTTCGACAGAATGGATTCACCATAAGCCTATTCCATTATTCGCATCGATTCCTCACACGAAATTTGGTTCGAAACACAAAATTTTTTTGTTTTGCATTGTAAAAATCGGAGAGCACCACTGAGGTCGACTGATTTCTACAGCTGCTACAAACAAACTGGTTGGCAGATCGCGCTCATTTTAGGCGTGAAATTAAGGAAAGCGCTACCAACTTAACAAAAAAAAAGTGCTTCAAAATATTCAGCGCGGGCTGTTTTAAAAGCCATTTTTCGGAAACTTAATTGTCTTGGTATATTAAGTTTGACGCCTCCAGGTTATTGTGGCCGCTAAGGAGCGGAGCCCGGCGAAATAAAAAATAAATGCGGAATGGATAATCAAAGTACGCATAAAGCTAAAAGGGAAGAAAAATATCGAGTTAGATAATTTCTTCATAATATGAACTTGGAAAATTCCCAAGCTTCGAAACACAAAAACACGAAATTTATGGCATTTCCAGTCCTTTAATTACATCCGTATGAGGCATTTCCAATC
Organism: Drosophila ercepeae; assembly: GCA_018150545.1. Classification (NCBI taxonomy): domain Eukaryota; kingdom Metazoa; phylum Arthropoda; class Insecta; order Diptera; family Drosophilidae; genus Drosophila; species Drosophila ercepeae. Next base: position 589,204 of record JAECWL010000016.1, on the reverse strand, counting down.
ATTCAGTTATATCCGTATGAAAACTTCTAAAATGAACCAAATTGAAAATGATGCTGGTTTCGCATCAACTCCAAAATTAAAAAAAAAAGAAAACTTCAAAAATGGAAAGAATTTCTACGCAGTTTTTCATATCTTTTATGTACGTATGTATATTGAATGTTATTGAACTATGGCTCCTTTTTCAGTCTACAGAAGAAGATATCAGAAATTCCTCTCGAAGATTAATTCGAACCAATTTGGGTCTATTGAGCTAGGAATCAAATACTTATACTCATTGTTGGTCACATATTTACATAAATATTGGGTGCAAAGATTTAGTGTGCATTTAAACAACAGGTGCTGTGCAAGTACATGAATTTGGTGCAATTAAGAGAATATTTTTCGTTTTCACATAGAAATATACATTTACTTTTTCCGACGTTTATAAAATTTTCCATTTATGTATTTACGCATGTTTATGATGATGATACATTTCGTTATCCACGTTCCCAGCAAGCATGCACGCACTTGGGGAACCATGGTGTACAAAGAATCCGCATATCATGTAAAATATTTTCCATTCCAAAATTAAAATACGATAAAAGAGGGATCAACCTGTTAAAATTGTGTGTTAAATATTTTAAAAAACATTAAAACCTTATTGAAAAATATATTTTTTGTTTTTTTTTTTTGGGTTATTATAAATACCGAGTTCTAATTCAGATTTTTAATGACTTTCTCATTCGCAAGAGAGTTACCTTTTCTTATGTTGACACCCAACAATTTTATAACTGATTAATATTCACACGATATAAATGAATATACATATTTATATATTCATAAGAGGTAAAATATATACACTATTTCCTTAAGGAACATAGCAAGTCAACACATGCGCAGAAAGGGCAGGTGTGGATATTGGGGCTTTCTTAGTAGGTCCGATGAAATAAATACTTTGTAAGAACGTAAGATGGGGTGTTACCACTTGTCAGAAGTATTTAATATCCGAAACTTTGAAATATTTGGATTATTGTTTAGATATTTTGTTTTTAACATAAATTTTCTTCTTTTGTTCTTTGCTTTTACGAAAGTTATTTGTATCAGTGAAGAAAAATTAGTTAAACCTTTGAAATTTTGGGATTATTGAAAGACATAATTAAATAAAAGAGATGCGACGAATATTTAAATTTATTACCTGATTGCTTTTTTATGTAGCCTAGCGTTTTAGCGAGCAAGCTCCGGCTGTGGTAGTTTCGTATAAAAAGCGTTTTGGTACTTAATTTACTAAATTATACTGAAATATCTGAAATATGCTGTATGTAATCATCTCGAAAAGTATCAGAAAATACTAAAGAATGTTTGATTTGAATAAATTGAAAAGGAAAATATTAATTTTTTTTACTAATTTATACATAATGATGAATGCATAAGTGTATTTAATTATGCAAAGGTGAATTTTAATAGTATCGCATATTATTTTCTATGAACATTCCTTTTTTTGTATCTATACATTTTTCAAAGGATTAAAACAATATAACTTATATAACTTATAAATTCGCGTGGCTCATGCTGTGTAATAACTTTTATAAGTGTCACGTGCCCTATTCTATTATTAATATTATCTGATTGCTTAGATAATAAATTTTTACCGGAAATAATAATCTAAGCCGTTGCTCATAAAACAAATAGAGAGATAACTAAAGAAAGATCAAAACTTCTGTCTGCAAAAACAAGGTATTCAATTCCGATCTTCGAGTTAATGGCAACCATAGATGGTTCTAGTTTCTAACTGATTACTATTTCATTCTGACCCAGATAACATTTTTCTCTCTGGTTTCTCTTCTCTTACATTGTTTTTGGCTTAAGACGTAAATTTACTCTTAGTTTTTTTAATATTTTATTACCTATTTTTTTTAATATATCATTTTAAATGTGTTCAAAGATATTTTCTGATTTTTTATATACCTTTAGGCTTTTCAAGCCTTTGGAAAATTGATCTAAATCAAGAACTCCAAATCTATCCGAGTGGACAATCATTAAATGGTTTGGGGAAGACCTTGACTTAAGGGAGGTACATGGAATGTAATCTAATGAGGTTGACTTAGGTGTCTATTGGTTGGGGAGGTCAAGCAGGTGTTTCCTTTTCAGGAGTCTAAGGGATTGCCTATTATCTAGAAGGTTGATGGCCAGGTGGTTGGGGTGGTTGTCCAGTCTTTTTATGTATCTTTCGCTGAGACGGGTGATCTCCTCTGCTACCCATCTAATTCCAAGCTCTTTATGGATTATTGAGTTTTCGTGGTACGGATGGGCGTTCGAAACTGTTCTCAGGCATTTATTCTGAAACTGGATTCTGGATTCTGATACGGTTAGAATAGCTTGCCGTGCCCCACAACTGTATCCCATATATCCAGATTTTCAGTGCTGTTGCATCGATACGGTCAGGACCTGGTGACTTGCCATTTTTTAGGGAGGGGATCTCCTGCGCAATCTCCTCTGGTTCGACGGGCTGTATTGGCGGGCCAGAAACACTTGGGCTGTCTACGAACCTAATGGTGGCAGCTCTCTCTTCGCCAGTGCATCTGTCGACAGGTGAGAATGCACTATGTAGATGGTCAGCAAAGGCTTCTGCTCTTTCGACCTCAGTCCGAAACCAGGAACCGTCCACTTTTCGCACGGGTGATATCTTCTTCGCAGGTCTTTTTATGTGCCTCGTGACATACCACAGGTTGTGCTGCGGGTCTCCAGGTTCCAGCTCCTGAAGGAATCTATGGAACTAGTCCTGCCGTAGGATGGATACCTTGTCCTTAAATTCCTTGGTGGCACGATTTAGTGCTGTCTTGTCCCTTGAGTTGCGCGAGGAAAACCAGACTCTTCTGAGGCGCCTTTTTTCGGCCACGAGGGCCGCGATTTCCGGAGACCACAAGTGCACGTCTCTTTTAGGTATTCTCGGGGTAGTCGGAGGAGGTGGATTCGCAAACTCAGCAGCATTGTGCATCTCTTTGGTTAGTTCTTCGATGGCCGCATCTATGTTGCTTGGTGTGGAAAGAGGGGAACCTGGTTTCAGGGAGGAAGGCATCCAAACCGTAAACTTGGGGACATTTGTGTGTTTCCCGGTGAGTCTTCTAGGCGGGGCTATTCTGAGGACGGGGATGTTTAGGAGCAAGTTTACTGCGCTGTGGTCGGATACAAGTTTATCATAGCTTGAGCATGTTATCTTAGAGTGTCCTATGCCCTTGGAGACGGCGAAGTCCAGCAGATCCGGCTGTTTTGAAGGGTCGGTAGGCCAGTGTGTGGGTTCTCCAGTGGAATGGCAATCCAGACTCTTCCGCTGCAGGTACTTATAGAGCTTTATGCCTTTGGGGTTGTTTGTGCGGGACCTCCACCAGGAGTGTTTGGCGATAAAGTCTTCGGCTGCTATGAAGCGAGGTCCAAGGGACTCGAAGAAGTCCTAAAGGTGAGTCTGGGTTATCGAGTGTCTAGGGGAGGAAGTAAACCGCACTTGCCCCTCCTGATGAGAATGGCTGCACCTCCGAGTGCTCTGCCAGATGGATGGTTGGTGTGGATCAGATCGTAACCGCTGATGTTTAAGTGGGATCTGGGACAAAAATGTGATTCCGATACCAGTAGTACATCGATGTTGTCTGTTTTAATGAAATGCTTTACTTCGGCTTCACTCCTCTGCAGGCCGTTTGCGTTCCAAATAACTATATTGAATCTTACTTGCATGACTTGCTATTGAGGATGGAAGCTACAAAATGCGTCATCTGCGAGAACCTCTTCTCCATCATCCTCTGCATAATTTTTTCCATACGGGCAAACATCGCCTCAATATGGTTGGGTTGTGGGGCTGCGGGAGTGGTTTTAGGGGTTTGTTGGGGATTTTTTGGCTGTGCCGCTTGGTTTCCTTGGAGTGCGTCCCTGTAACTTTTGATGATAATTGGTATCTGGTTGGGAGGTGGTTTGTTGCTACTCACAATGGGTCTGGCTTTGGGAGATTGGTGAGCCTTTGCCTTTTTGAAGGTAGGGCATCCTCTGATCGACGCAGGATGATCAGCTTGGCAATGTAAACAGCATGCTTTCTCGTCATTTTTTTTTGGTGCATGACCTAGAGTCGTGAGAATCACCACATTTCACGCAGCGATGTTCTAGGAAGCAGTAGCGCTGGGTGTGTCCGAACCCTTGGCATCCGAAACATTGTGGAACGTTGTTGAACTTCAGTGGGGGCTCTACGGTGACGACTGATCTGCAAATCCTCTTTATTTTGAAAACCTCTGTGTTGGTGCTCGCTGGTTCTAGATTAACAAAAAAGATCCCCAGTGGTTGTTTGAATTTCCTGCCAATGGGATTATGCAGATCCCTCACAGTATAGCCGTATTTGTGGAGTTCTTCTTTAATTTCAGTCTGGTCCGTTGAGTGGTGAAGTCCCTTGATGACAGCCCTGTACCTTTTGTTATGTGCCACGAGGTGCTGGCGTAGGGCTGTGTAGGACTCCTTGTCTGGCATCATTACGCGTACGTTATTATTTCTCTCCGTTTTATAGGAGAAATCCATTTTGGTTCGGACTAGAGTCGTTATCATCTTGACAACTGCGTTAATGTCGGTCACGTCTGGGATGTAGATCGGGGGAGGCTTGATGGTCTTCGGGATCGGGATTGGTTTCTCTGCTGTTTTAAAAGACACTGCCTCTGAGGCAGTTTCGGGTTCGTCATGTTCGTCGTCATCTTCTTTGTTTAAGAGGAGGGCAAAAGGGTTGTTTGCCAGCTTGCTGTTCAGAGCTGCGCTGGTGCTAGGTGTGACGTCTGGCTGCTCTCCTTGCCTATTACGCGCAGGCTTGCGCTTGATCTTGCAGGGCTCCGGGAAAGAAGAGCTCCAGCTTGAGTCTCTGCTCGAGCTGCACTTCCTTGCTTTGAGAGCCTTCAGGCAGGGCATTGTATTGCCGAGCTTGATGGCACGCGGCGGGGCCTGCAAGTCCATACTCTAGGTTGGCGTTCAATTAACGTTTATGCAAATCATTAGTCACAGCAGCAACGGCAGCGAAGAGGCAACGGACAAGGTGGGACTCCGCTCTTGGCAGCCCGACTCGTCCCGTAAAATGCGCTATCCACCAAGTCCCAAGTGCGGGAAGAACAAACACAAAATCCCGAAAAATAATTCAATTTTATACCGAAAACAAAGTTCCTTTTTGATGAACGATTTTTCTGATACTGAACTGTAAAATTATATTCCTCCAATTCAAGTCTCATACAAGTAACTTTTGAGCCAGTATTAGTCATTGAAAACAAGAAGGTGAGTGGTCTATGATCTGTTTTAACTGTAAAATGTTCACCGTAAATAAAGGGCTTAAAGTGGGTTATTGCCCAATGTATTGCTGCTTACTCCTGCTCGGTTTGGTTTTTTTTTTTGTCCACTCGGATAGATTTTAAATACAAATTAAGAATGTTATACAAAAAAAAAAAAAACCCTTTGTAAACGATCTGGATGCGTATGCAACTGGAAGATGGTGGCCATTATGGTTTTAAGATAAAACTGCACCACATGCCATCTTGCTTGCATATGTTGTAATGCATAAGTCTTTACTAAAATCAGGGTATTGCAAGAGAGTTGGTTTCCAGTTTTTAAATGCAAAAATGCTTTTGGACAATCTTCTATCCATTCAAAGGAAAAATTTTTTTTACGTAATCTAGTTATTGGCCGTGAATAGTTAGCGAAGTTTTTAATAATAGTTACAAAATGCAACAAAACGCCATGCACTATTCGCATCATGGGGTACTGGATAATTTTTGATGACATCAAACTTCTTGTCATCCGGCAATATTCCTTTATCCGTGCATTTATGTCCCAAAAAGGTGACTTCACGCACAAAAACATTTCGTAGGATGTAATTTAAGATTGTATTTCCTGCATTTGTCAAAAACATTTGAAAAGTTTTTAATCATATTTTTTTCGGAACAACCTATGACTATCAGATCATCCATGTAGAGGAATGCTTGCGTAGGCTCAAGGCCAGAAAATGCAATAATCGTCATTATTTGAAAGGAATTAGGCGCTATTTTCAAACCAAACGGTAATCGTGTGAATCGATATGAACCGTTTGTTGTTGAAAATGAGGTTATATTTCTTGAATTTTTTTCTAGTTCAATTAGGTGAAAACCTGACATCAAGTCGAGGCCTAGTTGATCGAAAATATCGTCAATTCTAGGGAGTGGAAATTTATCAGACAACAGTTTTTTTTTATTTTTTACGATAGATTTGACGATAGTCAATTAACAATCGCCATTTATTTTTTTCCGAGTCAGGAATGATTTTTTCGGTACTAATAAAAGTGGACTATTATATTCTGATACTGATAGTTCTACTATCTTACCATCGATCAATTTTTGTACCTGAGCTTGAATCTCGTCTATCTGACTATGGTGATTTCTATCATTTTTTATATATGGTAGACTCATCTTCGTCATCTTTCATTCTCAGTTTCTGTTTATAAAAATTGCTTGCCGATAATGGTTATTTTGGGTTACTCTCACATTTCCATAGTTGTCATTATTATTTTCATTCTGGTTATTTCGGCTACTTCTATTCCATTTGACACGACCTCTATAATTTATACCATTATTTTGGTTATAAATATGGCCGTTATAACCATTATTGTTATAATTATTGTTATAGTTTCTTTTATTATAACGGCCGTTGCCTCTGCCGCGACCGTTACCTCTATAACTATGACCTCTATTGGAATTGAATTGAATTCACATTTCCGGTAACTCTTGTACTGGTCCTTCTGTACGCACGTATGGCTGCGTCCATAGTTGTGCATGTACCTGCCTCCAGAACGATTTTAACACTTTCGTGTTCGTGTTCGGACACTTCCCTTATATACGCCCTTATGGCGGCTGAATCGTCTGTCATTGTGGCTGTTTCTTAATCTACTGAAAATTCTAATTCTTCCGGTAATTTCAATACCGCCGGGATAGTTAGATCGTTAAGAATTTCCTCTTTAAATTCTGTGCCTGAATCACTTAATGATTCTGCTGTTTCTTCATTTACTCCTAGTGTGAAGGGGGAATTTAAAATTGTTGGTATTGATATATTTAATTTTTACTTTATATGTATAAGGTTTTTCCTAAGTTTTATCAAAAATTTGGACACTGATGTCCACTACTTTTTATCTTTCCTGTCTGGTTATGAATGAGAGTTCTTGCTTGCTTAGTTTTCCTACATATAGTTTTCGCATAGCTTTACAGGCTAGGCTGCTTTTCGGGCAGAAGTGATTGCGCTCAATGTTACAAGGTTTTCTTAATTATTTATTTTATTTGTTAATTTTGTGCAATTTTATGCTTGTTTGTTTTTTTTTTACTGATGATCCTGCACCTTGGGTTGTGCTGCCGGCATCTGTGCCATAATGGGTGGCACTGGCGGTTCCTTGGGCCAGCTTGAAGCGCTAGGCGGTGCCGGTGCTGGATGATGCACAGGCCTGTTCTGAGGTGCAACTCTTGCACGTGTACTCACAATAGGGACTCCATGGTCCCTCGCAATCCGATGGATACTGCTTCTTGTATCTTGGTGGAATGACTCTGAGTGGTGGAATGATTTTATTATTCTTTATATTATGTAACGATCTTATTTCTGAGTGAGTTGGCCACTGGGTTTTACTTTGCGCTTTTGATAAATGATCCCGCAAAATGTCGAGCTCTAATTGTAACGCCGTCGACCACGCAGGGGATGGCGTTCGAGTATATATTAGCCACTTTAGGTGTGCTATTATCGACTTCATTTTCTTTTTCTAGCCACCGCGCCTTTTACCCATGACACACTCTACTCACTCAGATTTTCCCTTGTAATTTCATCCCAGCCGTGATGCCGTCCAAAAAATGTTTATTTGTTATTGTAGCTTTGGCAGCTTCGTCAAAAATTTTTCTTAGTCATTCGAAGATAAGAGGGTCCTGTCACCCTTGCAGTGTCCTGTCACCACTGCAGATAAGAGTGTCCTGTCACGGTCGCCATGTAATGGTCATGAGTTTAAAGGACCACGTGATTTTAAGGATGGTCGTAATACAGGAAAAGTCAATCTATTTAAACAGGGAGCAGGGAAGGTCCCGCTCCGAAATCTATTCTTCGATTGTTCCTCGAGTGTTCTTTATATCTGCTTATGAAGGTTCGCTTAGCCTACGACCCTGAAGCTGCTCTGGCGGTGACGCCAGCAGCGGAGCGGATTTTATATATATTTCTTATTTTAAGTAATAGAGAGAGTGTTCTATGAGCGCAAGTGATTATCTACTTTTGTAGCAACGGTTTAGCTGAAGTAAGTGATCTTCTTTCCCTTGGGCTGAACCGTTGACTTTGACATTATGTTTTAACAAAATATTCGGCTCTAATTGTATACAGTAGATACCCAGTATGTACGAATACCACATTGTCATGTCTTTCCCTGTATTATGGAATTTTCTTCTTTTAATTCGCGGCTCAAACATGACGAAAAAAACAACGGGACCGTACCCTATTTTTTTCTTTTACTACCGCCGAATATCAAATATTTTTTTTGTGCTTGCCCTTGGCTCGCGCTACTGCAATGTATACACTGCAATGCCTCACAAAGCCTTGACTGCACCAGGAGACATATTGACATCTCAACCAATGTCTTATTAGCACTCTCGGCAACTCCATTTTGTTGTGGAGTATATGCCACTGTCAGGTGCCTCATTATTCCATTTGCCGTTAGGAACCCATCAACTACCTTGCTTATGTATTGTCACTCCAGATACATTTCAGCTTCTTGCCTGTTTGTCGCTCTAACATGTTCTTGAACTCAACAAACTTTGCCTGGATTTACGACCGACGACGGTAAGAAAGGGTTTTGACCCACCAAAGGAACCGCATATATCGGTATGTACAAGGTGCGCCATCTAGATGTATCCTTTTTCAACATTGAATAGCTCCGCCATTTTTCAGCAAATTCTGACAGATAAATATAATTCCGAAATGTCATTCAGTGTCATTTTAGCTATGAGTCGATACACACCGAAAACGCGCTGAAATCGTAGCGCTTTACATTGAAAACGATCGTTCAATTGTGAAAACTGTCCCAGGACGCGTTATCTCAAAAAATGGTGATTTGGAGTGGCCTCCTCATTCTCCGGATTTAACGGTATCAGACTTTTTTCTGTGGGGATATTTAAAAAGTAAAGTTTATGCCAGCAAGCCGAAGAACATTGACGAACTCAAAGCTAATAACGAGCTGAAATAGTTGCGATGTCACCCGAAATGCTGGCCAATGTTATGCAGAATGCCCGCAAAAGAGCTGCTTTTTGTGTATCAAATTTAATCGACGTTGTATTCTAAACCTGGTTTGAAATAAATGGCATAGAATATCGTAAAAAAATCTGGTTCATTTGTGAAAATTGGCTAAAAATTGCCGGAGTTATTTAATGTTAAAATAGGATACAGCCAGATGGCGCACCCTCTACTATCTGCTCATCTGTTCACTTTCATTTGAAAATGGCTTCACGTGTATTTTGCTTACCATACACATCTAACAAAGCTGTTTATTTAAAAAATCAGCTTTCACAGCTTTTACATGTTGCATTTTGGTAATTTTCAATAAACATGAGTAGTTGAGGCGTCCATATCTTTTGTGCCACAGTGCACCCTTGTTATCAACTGCTGTGCAACATTTGCTTCAATTCACGCCAAATAAATAAAAATTACCAAATTTCTTCACATTTAGAATAGATTATGCGCCTAGTACAACATTTGCACAGCACTTGCCAAAATTCACAATGCATCCATTATTTACAGCCTGACTTACAGACATTAAATTTCCTCTGATTTCTGACAAAAGCAAAACATAACTTAAATTTACAGATATCAGTTTGCACAAAAATATCTCCTTTTTCCTTTGCTTTTAAATAGCCGTCTCCTTTCTTTTGTGAACAGTTCTCTTTCACAAAATATGTGGCTGATCGCGTTACTGGTTAGACACCACTTAGATCCTTGAAAACCGTTCCTGTCTACTGTTGTTGCGGCAATTTTGATTTATGTGCTCAAACTTCCCATATTAATAACATTTCGCTTTTAAGGCCCTGTGTTTGCAGCCATCGCATGTGCAGCTGCATTTTTGCTAACTTTTCTCTTGCCTTATTCTTTAAATTTTATGCACAGACCTTTTTGGTCCCAAAGGTATTTGAAGTCAACTATACCATAAACAGGTTCAGCACAACTTGATATCATCAGAGTACATAATTGTAGGTACATAACTTATGTAGTTCCAGTCAATAATTATCTTAAAAGATAATTCCAATCAATATTGGAAAATAAATTTCTTAGGACACTCACTGTATATGTTGGGTGGTTTAAGTCCTCAAGAAGATATAAGGGAGACGTAGCAGAGGAGACTAAATTTGAGAAAATGAGGTCAAGGACCACGAAAGTTTTTAATAAGGTTAAGCTGTAATTCGTCAGAATCGGTACATCGATCGAGGAAGTCGTTTTAGCTAGAGCGTGGTTGTGAGGTATCATTATCTCTTAGGATTCATGAAGCGAGGTGAAAATAGAAGTTACCCACAAGAAGATCTGAATCATTTAACAGGGGCAATACAGATTTAATGTTTTTAAATAAATAAATATGATTCCCTAATCCATGGCTAAAAGAAACTCCAATCCCAGGTACTCCACTTATGTGTTACACGTTGACATTAACTATATCGAACGCACTTAGTACTCACTGTAATAAATAAATTTTCTAAATTAGCACAAGTACGAATTAATAATTTGAAAGCTACTGAAGATATAACCCCTTTACGTAATAATATTTAGGAGTCCCTAAAAATCGTTATAGACAACGAAACAGCCTTTAATTCCCAATGGATCAAGTTCATGTTAGAGCAGTTATGGATACAAGTCTATACACCATACAAATTCTCCGTTAATGGGCAGATAAAAGAATCTACCCCAGTGTTTCAGAAATAATTAGATGCTTAAAGATAGAGATTTTAAAGTACTCACGGCTGGAGCAGTTTACGAACACAATTACAGTTTTCATTTCACTACGAAAAAGCAACCTTTAAATATATTCCGCTAAATCCGGATAAATATGAAACTGCTAGACAGTACAACATTGAAAAATCTAAAGACGAGGTGTGACAATTTCGTTTTGAGACTGATTATATTGCCATTTCTTTCCCTTCTCTCGGCATCCTTCCTCTCTCCACTGATAGATTTGCCATTCGCCTGCTTTGTCTTGTCACGAAATTGGGAAAACTAAATCAAGAGTAAAGCGTCGCGATAAAATTTTTGCGCCCAATTGGGCGAAATCCACATAGTCATCGACATAATGGTAGTCGGTGATGGCCTTGACTGCTCTCGGATCCGAATCCCGAAACTTCAGGGCATTCACGGTCTTCACGTAATGTGCAGCGCTCGGTGAGCATTCTGCTCCAAACGTCATTACGTTCATCTCATAGACATCCGGATCTTTCTCGTCGTCGCAATCTCTCCAGAGAATTCGTTGGGAACATCTGTCCTCGGGTTGGATCAACACTTGGTGGAACATCTCCTTGATGTCGCCACAGACTCCGACTTCTCCCTCTCTGAAATGAAAGAGCACAGCTGGCAAAGGCTTAAAGTGCTGAGGCCCTTTGTCCAGCTCCGAATTTAGCGAGGTTCCTCCAACTTTGGCTGCAGCATCAAACACAAGCCGTACCTTGCGGGCTTGCTGGGGTTTTCGACACCAAAATGTGGCAAATACCATAACCGGTCGCTCCTTACCGCGACCTCATCCAGCTGCAGCCTCCTTGCGTATCCCTTAGACACGTAATCCTTTATAATCCGATCATATTCCTGCGCCAACGGGTCATTCAATTTCGCTTTAATTTCTTCTCTACGTTGACCAGCCTCTTGTACGCCATTTCGTAGCTCTGTGGCAGCACAACGTGGTTGTCCTTCCAGAGTAATCCCGTCTGGTAGCGACGCCCCACTCTAACCGTGGTGTCTTCGAGCATCCTTTGTGCCCGCACATCGTCGCTGGCTGCGACCTGTGGCGCGGGTCTCACTCCAAATTTCTCCATGTCGAAGTAGTCATCCACTATCTGTTCCATCGCGTCATCCACTGACACGGCAAGTAGGCAAGACCTCGGTGATGGCGTAGTCGATTGCCCACATATAGGCCCAAACACAACCCAGCCCAGCTCGGTTGCGGCCGCGTATGGTCCCTCTCTAGCGAACCGCCTCGTTCTAAGTGGCAATTCGAGATGTCCGTGATCCAGACCGATGAGCAGCTTCGGAACCACGTTGCTGTAGGGCTTCATCGGCAGACGCGCATCCCTATGAACGCCTTGGACATCTTTTCGACTCAATGTCTGCACCGGCAGACTCAGGCTCGAAACGGCATACACGTTTCTCAATACGTGGCGAGTGAGCTTTCCAACTCCGCTTATCTTTAAACTCACCACGTTGGTAGGCTTTCTGGTTGCCCTACCTCCAAACCATTGGATATTTGGCTGACGACGCTCTCCTTGCACTCCAAGATCTCTTCGCAGCTCGTCATCAATCATCGTGACGGAGGATCCGTCATCCGCACAGATCCGTACAGCGTATACGGAACAGTAGGCGGCCTCCTTCGGCGTCGACGCAGCTTAAATTCCTCTGCATGGGCGCTCCCGCATCACGCGGAGCTCCTCTCTCCAGGCTGTTTCTGGGAACGGCTGGCTGCTGGTTCCCCTCTTGGTCCCTGTGACCATCTTGTAGCGAAGGCATCCTGGCTGGACTGCGTCTGGGAACTACTGGCTGCTGGTTCCCTCCGTGGCGTCTGAAACCACCTCGCTGCTGCGGCCTTCGCTCCTCGCCCGCGCCATGTAGCAGACGGTGATGCATCTTTCGGCATCCATTGATCTGGCACTCACCTTGCATATAGCAGGATCTAGCGATGTGCCCGCTTCGTAGGCATGTGAAGCAGAGTCGGTGGCTCTTCACAATTCTCCACCTTCCCGGCGGCGAAGCTCTAACGAATTCTCTGCAACTCGTGATTCCATGTTCCATATTCCATGCTGACCCAGATGGGACAACCTCCATTCCGATCATCATGTTGATCGCATTCGTTATGGTCGATGCTCGCATGCAGAACTCGACGTCTCGGCTCCTTTCCCTCGACGTCCAAAACCGTGCACACCACGTTTGTGTGCTCCTGTAGCCTCGCGCTGAAGTGGACAACAGTGGGAAAGGGCATCTCCAGTGCTAATCGATACGAAGACTCAGCGTTTCAAGTGGTCGCAGATGTAGCATTTCGGATGTTAGTTGATACTATGTCTGAGCGTTTAAGTGGTCGCCGATGCAGCATTTCGGATGTTAGTTGATACTATGTCTCAGCGTTTAAGTGGGCCGCAACAAAGTATTTCTTGGTGCCCTCTAGACCTCTGGTAGTCGAGGCGGCTTTTGATATAGTTGCTGTTACCGTAGCAGGTGTAGTGGTGTAGTCCCTGGTGTGAAAATTTTTGTCTTCTTTGGGAACCAGGCCACGGCGAATAATACTATCAGTAGTATACCGAGCATCGAGTAAGTCGTTGTTGTATGGATCGTGGTTCCCCACTCTATCCTGTTGATCTGTATTTATGTTTCCAGATCCTCCATCCTCAGCTCGTGTATTCCCAACTCCTGGGTTGTCCTGTTTCTCCTAATCGTCTCTATGTCCAACTTCAACCCTGAACGTTGTTCACCATCGCCTTGCAATGGGTGAATTTTATAAGGACTGATCCATTCAATATTTTGTCGACTCCGCAATCCGTCTGCAGTTTGACATTTCGTCCATTGAAAATTGCGATTTAGCCGGCATCCGGTTTGTATCTCTTGACTCCTGTGGACACACCTGTCCGTTTCTTTCTTATCGAATAGGAATCTGGAATCACTCCTAACTTAGCCAACAACATTCTTTCGGCAACGTCATTCAGGTTCAAGCCCAACATATCTATAGTAAGCGAAATTCTGTCAATATATTCTTACCTATAAATCCTCCTGTCTTCTTCTACAAATGACTTACTTATGCCATTATTATAGTTGTTAAAAAATGTATTCACCCTACTCTGTTCTTCGTGTATGTACTTTGTTAAATTCTTAAACATGAAATTGACCTTGCTGCCTGCTTTCTCTTGTGAGTTTATGCTCTCTCTCAGCCTTTTCTTTTCCTCTCCCATCTTCCTTATCTCCTCCACCCGCTTTTCAGCGTCGTTCGCGTCTAAATTTCCTGTTATCGCTTTAACTACCGATCCCAATCCATTGATCAACCCTGTCGCTCTTCTATGCTTGGGCCATATTCCTTCTAACCTCGTTTTCACCATCTGTAATGTATTCCCCAGTGATCTTACTAAGTCTCTCGTTCCTGGCTCATCTACAATCTCTCCAAATGTCCTCTCTATCCCATCTACTATTTCCTTATATTCTTGCAACCTTACGATGTGGATATAGGTTTGGTACGTTTGTATCACCCTTGCCGTCCCCAGTTCTATCTGAGCCAACGGCCCGTTCCCTTCCAAGGGTATTATTTCGAACCTGCTTTCCTCGGCCACGGCAATGGACCACCTGTAAAAAAAATTGTATTCGTTTGGTTTATTAATTCGTCGGATCTTCTCGTTTTGAATTTTCTGAGGTTTGGTTGTTGTTATTGTTAGGTCGTTATCTTCCAACACCTTGTGTTTAGAGAACCTAGGAGTGAGTTTATCTCTCCAATTCTCTTTCGTAAGTATTGTGTTCCCAACCTGCACCGGGTCTGGTTCCTGTCTATCCATATTAGCTGCCTCAATTCTCTTAACCTTTGACTCTCTACCCTTTCCTTTACTTTTGGGTACACCTTGGCCTGAATGGCATTGATTTCCTGTAAATAATCGTGTTCATTATTGAATGCCACGTTATTCAGGAAATCCTGCGTTCTGCCTGTAAAGAGTTCTTGAGGTGTCAGCTTTGTTGCTGAATGAATGGCGTTGTTTTACGTTATAAACGTTTCACTCAGTATCTCCTCGTGCCTGAGCTCTAACTTCCTTGCCATCTTGCTCTCCATAATCAACCGGTATATCTCCGTTATCGTTGAGTGTAATCTTTCGACCGTGGAGTTACTCGACGACTGTTGGAAGGATGTTGTATGCAGCTCAAGTTCGTACTGCCTACAAAAATCCTTAAAGAGGTTCGACGAGAACTCGACTCCCTGGTCGCAGATTATCTTTTTGGGTATTCCGAACAGGGCCATAAAGTTTTTCATCGCTTTCACAATGTTAATACTTTCCTTAGCTGGAATAGTTACTCCCCATGCATATTTCGAAAATGTTTCGATATTCGTGGGAACATTTTCTTATTAATAAAATATAAATGAGTATGCACTCCAAGGTCTGTCCGGAGTTTCCGTCACGCTGTATTTGATTTTATTCTGTTGTATTTTTGCGTTTGAAAGCTATCGCAATTGTTAATCGCATGTGTTATCAACTGCTTCATATGAGGAAAAAAGACCCTTCTTTTTAAAGGTGCTTGTGTTTTCTCTATCCCCCTGTGGTTACTCTTCAGGTGATAATCCTTGATAACTTCTTTTTGCTGCCTTCTCTCAACTATATCTGGCAACAAGATTGTACATCTTATCGCCCTATACAATCTACTGCAAGCAAAATATTTGCAGTATACCTCTTGGATGGTTAAGACCAACTCTTCCGGTATCAATGCTACCGTTCTCTTAGGTTTTAGAATTTCCTTGAGTTTGCGGACAATTGTCTCGTCGTCAAAGTTATTTTTTCTCCGAGTTATCCGCATTTTGTTCCTAAATGGAACTTGCTTCACTTTTTTAGCCGTTCCCCCTTTCTCTATAACCACCTGAATGTCATACTCGTTCAGTGGTTTTTCGGAAATTGGAAATCCCAACTGCAATTCTTCCCCCGCGGAGTGTATCGTCTCCCCGTTTGTTGCTTCTTCCGAGGCGTTTTCCAATACGTTAAGCTCTGGTTGGATTCTGCTCAGTGCGTGCGCCACTACACTCAAGGATCCCTTCTTGTATACTATTTCATAGTCATATTCTAACATCTGGAGACTCCATCTCAAAAGTTTAGAGTCGGGTTCCTTAATGCTCATTATCCAGGTTAACGTCGTATGATCTGTCACTATTTTGAACTTAGTGCCGAACAGGTAGTGTCTGATTTCAAATAGGCATTTGCCTAATCGACCAAATAATGGCAATCATTTCCTTCTCTATCGTAGGGTTCTACATGCGTATGCTAATGGTCTGTCCGTTCCCAAGTTTCCCTGTGATAGGACCGCCCCAATGGCATAATTGCTTGCATCCGTGGTCAGGATAAATGTCTTTTCAAAGTCGGGAAATTGTAAGATTGGGTCATTGCATAAGAGGGTTTTGCACACCTCAAATGCTTCTCGTCTATTTGTATTCCTCGTCTATTTGCACTGCCTTTTTCCATTTAACTTGTTTCGTCAGCGGCTTCGTTATTGCTACGAAATCCTTAGTGAACTTCCTGTAGTAACCTATTAACCGAAAGAGGGATTTTATTTGCTTCCTGGTCCTCGGGACGGTGAATTTCTTAATTGATTCAATTTTTTCCGGATTCGGTTTGATTCCTTGTGGGGTCACTACGTGCCTTAAGTAACTCATGATGACAACACTTTTGACAAATGAGACAACATTTACCCAACAACTCTCCAAAGATGTTATTCATCAGCCTCTGAAAGGTTGCGGGAGCATTTTTTAAACCGAACGGCATTCGGACATTCTCAAAATGACCTCCCTCTGCGGAGAAAGCCGTTTTCGGAATGTCCTTTTCCTGAACCTCAATTTGATGATATCCACTTGTTAAGTCCAACGTCGAGAAGTAGTTCGCTCTATCTAGTTTATCCAATACGTAGTTTATTATAGGTAGTGGGTATCTATCCTTATCACCTTCTTATTCAACTTCCTATAATCCACCACCACTCGCCATTTTCTTTCCCCTGAGGCATCCTTCTTTTTAGGCACCAGCCAGACTGGAGCACCCCATGGCGAATGGCTATGTCTAATTATCTTCTGGTCTAACAGCTTCTCCAACTGTGTTCTCACCTTAAACGCATATCTATACGGTTTGGCATAAATGGGAATATCATCTTTTGTACTAATTTGGTGCTTGACCGCGTTTGTAAAACACAACTTGTCTCCTTCTTTGTGGAATATACCCGGATACTTCCTACAAATATTGCGAAGCTCTCCGGGTTCTTCCTTGTTCAAATGGTCTGTTCTGATTTTGTCAAAGGGAATGCTACTATTACTGTCTAAATATGTGTTTAGACATGATAAGTAGGCAAACTATAAATAGATTCTATTTATGGGCTGCAATAAACATGTCACTGGACAGCATGAGTGCCACTACAGATAAGTACGATTGCAGCGGCCTATTGCCGAAGTGTCAAGAGATGTGACCACGCGGGAGGTGATTAGCGCGGTCATAGGCCTCAAACATAGATTTAAGAATAAAACTCGGCTGCATTTACAAACGCAGACTGCGGCGTCCTACAAGCGCTGCATGATATAATTAGATGATAAGAACCTATGTAAGAATGAATAAAAGGCGAAGCCCTCGCAGTAACGAGTCAGTAAGATTCAAGCACCCGAATTGCCCTCATTAAATGTACGCACAAGTTTATAGTGTGAACATTTTGGTCCTTCGAGAAATTCTGTTGTTTTCTCCCACCAGTGGTAAGAAACACAGAATAAAAGACCACGCCTTAAAGTACTAGGACTATAAGGTGAAACATTGTGTTCTTGCTTTACTTTGGCTGATCAATCAGCTGTGAGTCGAGGCACAGCTAGGTCAACTGGGCAACCAATCAAAAAATCCTCCAACGGATCACGCCAAAGAATACAAGCAGAAAGCACAAAAAAGTCACAGTGATTGTTTTCCCAAGAGGTTGTCGGAAAGATCTGTGAAATTAATGCAAGACCAAGGAGAGCTGCAGAACAAAATACTGCAAGCCATCAAGGAAAAGGCATCTATACCAGCAATAGAAGTATTGGTAGTCCCATTTACTACTACAAACAATGCGCTGGTAAAATTGGGAGTTGGCGATCATCAATATTTTAATGATAAAATATTTATAAAAACTATGGATGCTATCAAGGTCTACAAGGAGTCACAATTGAAGGTAGAAACACTTGAAGAGATAAATCTACCAAGCGGATCAAAATTATCTGATACCGCATCAGCTCGGAGCTCCAGTCCAGTTGATAATCTGGTTCAACTGGTGGATAGAAGAGCGAACAGAGCAACAGAGCAACAGATGAGCCTAATCTACGAAACCCTAGATAGTTCAAGTGAGATTGAACTAGTCAAGCAGCTGGCAATGATGAAAAGTCATTGGTCCAACGTGACGGACACACTGAAACTGCTTGAAAACAATGAATGACAGAACTGCCTTTAATCAAGACGAGGCAGACATTCTGCAATCTGAAGTTGCCGCACTAGAGATGGTACTTCAAATGAAGTTGGAACAGTTCAAAAGTTCCAACTACGACGTGCCAGAACTCCCAAAAGTGGACCTTCCAACGTTCAATGGAAATGCGAAGGAATGGCCAACACTTTACGAGCTGTTCTCTGAGCTAATAGACTGCAGGAAGGATCTCAGCAACACAACGAAGCTGGGATATTTAAGAGCCTGCTTAAAAGGAGAAGCTCAAATGGTGGTTAGCCATTTGATAACGGGATCAGTGGCTAGCTATACAGCAGCGTGGGAGCTTATCTGCAAACGCTATGAGAATAGCAGAAAAATCCCAGCACTTCAACAAATTAATGGAACTGGAGTGCTTGCTGCCCCATGATGAGAAAAATTTAAGGAAGTTTTTGGATACTGCGACCGAGAGCATATTCATCATAAGGGAAAAAGAAAAATAGAAAGCTCTGCTGACGTAATTTTAGCAGAAATTCTACTGCGGAAATTTTCGCCAGAAGCCTTGCAGCTGTATGAACAGCATGTAAAAAAGGCAAGAGCTATACAGTCCTTTCAAGACGTACTGGAGTTTATTGAGCAACAATACAACTCAGTAAATGCCATTACCAAAAATACCGCTCAGCTTGCTACAAGAAAAGTGCAAGTTAGATTGTGTGCCTTCTGCTCTAAGGATGGCCACGATATGATAAAGTGTCCCAAATTCAGAGCACAATCAATCAAAAAAAGAAAAGAATTCGTTCAAAAGAACATCATGTGCTTTAGATGCTTTGGAAAGCATAATGCTATCGACTGCAGAAAGGAAATTACATGCAATCGATGCTCCAAAGGAAACAACAGCCTTCTTCATGAAGACACAAAACGCAGTGTCAACAGCAATAGCCTCAAGCAAGGCCAAGACACACTATTGGCTACAGCTGTTGTTTTAGCTAAAACCAAAGCTGGAGGTTACAACGAGTTGAGGGCGCTTATTGACGGTGGATCCCAGAAGACGTTGATTTCAGAGGAGGCAGCACAAATATTAAGGATTCCCAGAGTAAGGAGTACTGTAGAGGTCGAAGGTATCTCCCAGACTACTCAATTATCAAAAAATAGCGTCCACCTGACGATCAAACCAAAAATTCCAAGCAGCTTCAAAACATCAACGGAAGCATTGGTTTTACCAACACTCCATAGAGCCCTTCCCAGCAAAAAGTTTGATATTGATATCAACAAAGAGTGGAAGGGCTACAGGCTAGCAGATCCACGATTCAACGAGCCAAGCAGAATTGACATGGTGATAGGTGTGGATCTATTTCCCCTGATTATGATGGAGAAAATAAAAACCGTGAATGGAATCTTGGGACAAAAAACCAGATTTGGATGGAATGTGTCCGGAAATATAACTCGAGCAGCAAAGCAAAAAATTATAAGTGCAACTACAACAATAAATCTAAAGGACCTGGAACGCTTTTGGGAATTGGAAGATGAAGCCGATGAGACGATTACAGACAATGCATAATGCGAAAGAAAACTCCAAGAAACAACTGTCATCAACGAGGAAGGCAGATTTGTGGTTTCAATTCCATTCCACAATGAGGCAAAGCTGGGAGACTCTCGCAAACAGGCAAAGGCAATGGCTTATGCAAATGGAAAAGAAGTTTCAAAGAAACCCAAAGAACTGCATACACTCGCATACAGCGAATTCATGAAAGAATACCTTAAGATGGGACATATGGAATCTGTAAAGACAACGGGTCAAGGTAAATACTATTTACCCCATCAAGCAATCATCAGGCCTGGAAGCTTAACTACGAAGCTACGACTAGTTTTTGACGCATCCGCAAAGACGACAAATGGACGAAGCCTAAATGACGTTATTATAGCTGGTCCTAAGATTCAAAGGATATATTCGATATTCTAATTAAATGGCGCAAGTGGCAATATGTTGCGGTAGCTTACATTGAAAAAATGTATCGCCAAATAAAGGTTGCAGACTGGCGCATACGAGTAAACGAAGAAAAGTGCAAACAGGTAACATTTACCCTAAACAAACAAAGCTGCCCGCCCTTGGTAATGAACCACACGCGCATCCCACAAGCTGATAACGTAACATACTTAGGTATTTATCTGGACAAGCGGCTCACCTGGCGGAAACACATAGAGGCCAAGACGACGCACCTCAGACTAAAAGCAAAGGATCTACACTGGCTTATAAACGTTCGCTCTCCCCTAAGCTTGGAGTACAAAGTCCTCTTATATAACTCCGTTTTAAAACCCATATGGACCTATGGCTCCGAGCTATGGGGCAACGCATCGAGAAGCAACATCGACATAGTACAGCGAGCACAGTCTAGGATTCTGAGAATCATTACTGGAGCTCCATGGTAATTTCGGAACGAGAATATAGAGACTTACAAATAAAACTTGTCATTGAGACAATTGCAGAGAAAAAAGTTAAATACACTGAAAAACTAGCCTCACATCCAAATCCTCTTGCAAGAAAACTTATTCGAGTATGCAGCCAAAGCCGACTGCACCGGAACGACCAACCAGCCCAGCGTTAAATTTGTTAGGCCACGCAGCACGAATCATTTCATAAAATGATATGTAGTCAGTTTAGAATAAGATTTGAAAACTTATTGTTAGTCTCTTAAGTAAAAGGGAAGATTCAATAAATAAGCAAAACATTGAAAAAAAAAAAAAAATAAAGGTTGCTGAGAAAGACCAAGAATACCAATACATCCTATGGAGAGATGATCCAAAATTGCCGATCAGTGAGTTTAAGTTAACAACCGTAACTTATGGCAAATCGGCAGCACCTTTCTGAGCAGTCCGATGTCTACGAGAGTTAGCAGATCGCTTTTGCCAAGAGGATAGCGTCTTAGAAGAAACAATTAGAAACGACTTTTATATGGATGACCTCATAACTGGTGGAGACACAGTCAACGAGTGCTATGAACTTCAAAGGAAATTTAGACAATTGATGGAGAAGGCCGGCATGCATCTGCGAAAATGGGTTGCAAATGACAAACGTATTTTAGCCGACATTCAGGACGACGGTGCTACGGTGAAAATCTGCATTGAGGAGAATGAATCGATCAAAACCTTATGACTTCAATGGGATCCGAAGAAGGATACATTTACGTTTTCGGCAGAAAACCCAATGCTAACACGCATAACAAAGCGGTTAGTGTTATCACAGTTGTCCAGAATTTTCGACCCACTAGGATGGTTGGCACCTGTAACGATTCAAGGCAAATGTTTCATTCAGGAACTGTGGAAGTTACCGATGACTTGGGACGTTGAATTGGAATCCAACTTAGGCAACTGGTGGATGGAATATGCTAAAGGTCTATCAGATTTAGAAGAAATTAGCATTTCACGCTGGACTGGATGCTCCAAAGGTATTATGGAGCTACATGGATTCTGCGTTGCATCAGAGAAAGCATATGCAGCGGCTGTGTATACAAAAGTAGGCGGCAGAGTTACTTTGCTAGCAGCAAAAAGCAAAGTAAATCCTATAAAAAACAGGAAAACAATTCCAAAGTTGGAATTATGTGCTGCGCATTTATTAGCAAAGTTATTAGCTAAGGTGCAGGCTATATGGAGCAACGAGATCACAACGCATGCATGGAGTGATTCGCAAATTACTATTGCTTGGACACAGAACAAGCGCAGCAAAGATAAGTTCGCAGAACTAGAGTTAAAGAAATCAATAAACTAATTCCCAATGTCAAATGGAATTACGTTAAATCGGAAGAAAATCCAGCAGACGTGGCTTCAAGAGGGATATCCCCGCAAGCTCTTAAAATCTGTGAAATTTGGTGGAGAGGGCCGAATTGCCTAGCTATGGATGCACAATACTGGCCCACTCAAAAGGAATCGGAAATTGTTGTGGTATCCACATTGATAAAATCCGAATATCTGCAAAATCATCTTTTATCGAAGTATTCATCGATCGACAAACTTCTTAGAGTAATGGCGTATGTATTACGCTTCATAACAAAGCTGAGAGGAAAATCGCAACAGCCTTCACATCTTACGGTGGAGGAATTAAAGCTAGCAAAGATTGCCGTGGTAAGGATACAACAACAGCTGGATTTTCGACACGAAGTCAGACTACTCAAAAACAAAAAAGGGTTAAATCCGTTTTTGGATAGTGATGGCGTACTTCGAGTTGGTGGACGACTACAAAACGCAATGATACCCTATAATGTAAAACATCCAATTATACTGGATAAGTCACATTTGACTTGGTTTATTGCAAAGGATGCTCATAAGAAAACTCTGCATGGCGGAATTAACATTATGAGAACTTATATTCAGAGGGAGTTCTGGATATTTGGCATACAAAATTCCTTAAAGAAATATTTAAGGGAATGCATATGATACAAGCAAGAGATGTCCAGTCAACTGATGGGAAATTTACCAGTTTATCGAGTAACGGCTGATTACTCGTTTCAAAATACTGGAATCGACTACGCCGGACCGTTCCAGATTCGCTGCTCAAAGGGAAGAGGTCAAAAAACGTATAAAGGATACATTTGTGTATTTGTTTGTATGGCAACAAAAGCAATACATCTGGAAGCTGTTAGCGACCTTTCGTCAGACAAATTCCTGGAGGCTCTTCGACGGTTCTTTGCAAGACGAGGCAGATAATGGAACAAACTTCGTGGGAGCTTCAAGAGTATTGGACAAAGAATTTGTAGCTGCCATTAAAAACAATAATGAGTTAGCACCTCCTGAACATTTTGACGAAAGTAAAACAATCAGCTCTTTGGATAGAATGGAAGCTATTTAAAGCATCAGATGTGATTTTTGGAAGAAATGTAAGGAGGAGTATCTGGTGTCATTGCAACAGCGAACCAAATGGCGCCAAGAAAAGCCAAATCTGAAGGAGGGACAGCTGGTTCTTATAAAACATGAGAACACTCACCCTGCAAGATGGCCAATGGGAAGAATCATTAGTACGACTAAAGGACAAGATGATAAAGTCCGGGTAGTCACGGTTAAAACAAACGATGGGGAAGTAAAAAGATCGCTAAACAAGATCTGTCAACTTCCTGTTAGCGAAGCAAAACCAGCCGGAGCTGCAACGCCATCTATAACGGAGTCAATGCATAAATGAGAGACGACTACTGGCCGTACATTTTTCCCCCCCGGAGAATGTCTAAATATGTGTTTAGACATGATAAGTAGGCAAACTATAAATATATTCTATTTATGGGCTGCAATAAACATGTCACTGGACAGCATGAGTGGCAACTACAGATAAGTACGATTGCAGCGGCTTATTGCCGAAGTGTCAAGAGATGTGACCACGCGGGAGGTGATTAGCGCGGTTATAGGCCTCAAACATAGATTTAAGAATAAAACTCGGCTGCATTTACAAACAAAAGACTGCGGCGTCTTACAAGCGCTGCATGATATAATTAGATGATAAGAACCTATGTAAGAATGAATAAAAGGCGAAGCCCTCGCAGTAGCGAGTCAGTTAGATTCAAACACCCGAATTGTACTCATTAAATGTACGCACAAGTTTATAGTGTGAACAATTACCGTTCCTTTCCTCTTCTATAATGTTTAGTTCGAAATGTTGTGTGGACTTAAATTCAACGACATTTATTGGTTCCTCCGAACTCCGCATAATTCGTCACCTCTATCAAGCTGCCCTATCAAGCACACTGCCCTATAGATACCTTCCGAAATCTCCATATCTTCTTTGAATATGGTTCTGTTTATTAGGAAATCCATCTCTTCATCATCATCTTTAAGTCGCACCGGAACAGATATAACTCTTTTCGATTCGGCTTCTATTGTATAAAATTCTGATGGTCTGTAGGCCTCAAACTGAATCTTCTGTTTCATATTTGCTACCTCAAACCATCCGTTCTGCATATCAATAACCGCCTTCAACTGCTGCAGCATATCCATTCCGATCAACCCCTCGAAGAACTGATGAAAGTTAAAAAAAAACATTCATATCTTACTAACTCCTCCTAATTCTGCGAACATTGGTCAAAATGCTTCCCTCTCAACCTCATGCGACTGCGTGATGGTTTTAATGGCTATTGGGCCTTTTAGTTTTCTTACATACTGTGGGTGCACTAACTCTGGTCGAACAAATGAAAAGGTGGATCCTGTATCGATTAATAATTTTATTGATCTTCCCGGCGTAATCTTTACTAACAAATAGGGCAATATCGAATGACCTTTCCTCGTTCCTAAATATGCTGTGGATTGTTCGAGGCTGACTGTGGAAAATTTGCGCCATCTTCTTGAATGTTATGCAGCTGACCCCTGACCGAGGTTCTACTGCCGTGTTTATCTGCAGTGCCGCTTGAATTAAACGATCTCTTAGAATTCTTCGAATTATACGACTGTCTGGACTGTCCTGAATTGTTCGAATTCTTGGACATCCCGGACTGGCCACTGCCTTTTGTGTTTGTTGGTGGTTCAATCGCTAGCTATCCCCTGCCATTGCTGCTATAACCATTGTTGTTATACCCATTATTATAATTGTTGTTGTTATAATTGTTACTATTATAACCGTTCCACTGCTTATTTCGGTTCCACCAGGTCTAGTACCTTGATAGCTTATAGTAAGCTTGAAGTTGTTGACATTCTAACCTCTTGTCCATCCGTTGGGTTCGACATAATTACCCACGTGTATGTGTGTTGTTTGTGTTTGTACGAAAGCCGCTGTTTACCTACTATTCTGTCTTATCAATTAATAAGAGCTGTGTTGCTTGTGTTTAAGCAGTAAATTGCTGTGTAATTATTCTAGTGCAGTCACCGACTATCTCTCTTCGAGTGCGAACGTCTGTGACTTTCTAATTGTGAGTGCTTTTTTCTTCTTCTTTTTTTCTGATTTTTTTCTTTTTTTCAACGCAACGTGCAAATCATTCTATATCCATAAATTTGTTAACCATGGCCCCTAGGCCACCCAATTTAGGGGATAATCGCTTTGCCAGCCTCAGCGTTAGCCCCAAAGCTAAGAAAAAAAGAACCTTTCAGAAATTACCAGTTGATTTCCCAGACCTCCCTGAAACACAGTGCAAGAATCCGAGATTTTTAGTTGTCTCATCAAAAAACTCTCCGAAAACCATATCCGACTATAACTGCTTTGCCGTCCATAGAGCCCTTAAGTATATCAGCAAAGACATCATATCCATCTCTAATCTTCGCGATGGTAACCTTCTCATGCTGGTCAACTCCAAGGAAGTAAGTGACAAATTTATCAAAGTAACCTCTTTACCCGGCCTATGCGAAATCGAGTGCAAGCTCCACAACACTCTTAACTTTGTCAAAGGCACCATTTACGCACCTTGTCTTATTAACATTCCAGAAAACGAAATTGTTGAGGAACTAAAATCTCAAAATGTACACAGCGTCTTC
The DNA here is from genome assembly GCA_018150545.1 of Drosophila ercepeae. Classification (NCBI taxonomy): domain Eukaryota; kingdom Metazoa; phylum Arthropoda; class Insecta; order Diptera; family Drosophilidae; genus Drosophila; species Drosophila ercepeae. The sequence continues at coordinate 563,404 of JAECWL010000016.1, read as the reverse complement.
AAATTCACCAAAATGATCGACGGCACCCCCATACCATTTGGAAAAATTCTCGTAACGTTTGACCGTTTCACTCTTCCCAGTAAACTAACGGTTTCCTGGCACACAGTCAAGGTTACAGAATATATACCCAACCCGATGAGATGTAAGTCTTGTCAATTATTGGGCCACACATCAAAACACTGCAAGAACTCACCCGCCTGTGTATCATGCAATCTCACCCCCCACCTTCCCGTGCCGTGCACTCGCATTTTCTGTGCAAACTGTACCGGCGAACAATAACCCACAATATCAAATACAAAAACAACTTCTTCAAATCAAAACAAGCAAAAAATGCAGTTTCCGTGAAGCTCGCACGATCCTAAAACAACAACAAAACACAACAACTAACTCCACGCTTACCTACTCGACCGTCGTAAAACAAAACCCAGCATCCGCTGTTATTATCAAAAAACCCCGAAACCCAGACACGATTACAAACACCGACCTGCCCACCAGCTCGACAAAAGCACCAACTCCCCTTTCACCAACATATCCCACTTCTCGTGCCAACTCTTTGAATCTCGAAAAGAATCTTACTTCCTCACCAAGCACCTCTGCCAAAACTGATTTCTCTCACTTAAGCCCAACAAGTGAACTGAATACATGTATGGAACAATCTCGCTCCCTTAGGTCAGAAGCAAATGCTCTAATCAGACAAAACTACAACGACGACAATACAACAATGACTTCAAGATCCAACTCAAACGAATCCATTAATTCACACACCTCAAACCTACAAACAATAATCAACACAACAGACTCAGATAACACTATGGATGATTCCGACTCTTAGTCCTGATCCTCTCACCCTTACTTTCTTATGCACAAACTCATACACACACACCACAAATTAATAATAATCCAATAAAATTCAATCATGACAATTACTATATTACAATGGAACATCCACGGTATTTTTAATAATTACAACGAACTGACACTACTTATAAAAGACCACGCACCCGACATTGTATTTTTGCAGGAAACCAACCTTCCATGTAATTCCACAAATTTTATTTGCCCCAAAGAATATACTGGTTATTTCTACAATTTTTCTTATAACACCTCAGCCAAACAAGGCATTGGTGTACTTATTAAAAGGAATGTCCCACATACATACAGTAACATTAACTCCAGCATACTCTGCTCCGCATTGCAGCTTAATTTTGAACAAGTTATTAATATTGTTAATGCGTACATCCCACCAAGTCAAACCTTTTCATCCTCTGACATATCAGAAATCCTACACAATCTTAGTGAATCCACAATACTCCTGGGTGACCTAAACTCATGGAGTCCTTTATGGGGTTCGCCGCGCACAAACACAAGGGTTAAAAAAATTGAAAGCGTAATTCTTGAAAACAGCCTAATTGTTCTAAACGACGGTTCCCCGACTCACCTTTCAACTCACAACACTTTCACTCACATCGATATCTCACTGATATCTCCACAGATAGCCCATATGTGCAGCTGGTCTATATCAGATAATCTCCATGGAAGTGACCACTTCCCCATAATCATCCACATAAACACACCTACCCGTCCCGATAATACTTTACCCCTGCCTAAATACAAGACAGACCTAGCAAACTGGAAACGCTTTAATGAATCTTGCGAAAAATCAGCAGCATATTGGACTGACGGTTGCCTAAATCAGCAAGTCGCACAAATGACGAAAGTCATACGAGCAGCTGCAAACTGCAGCATTCCCCAAACGAAAAGAGTGATCCACAAAGCCAAAGTGCCATGGTGGAACGCTAACCTTCAACAGCTTAGGGACCAAAAGCAAAGCTTGTTCTCGTCCTACAAAGCCAATATGAATGATACAAACCTCATCAGCTATAAAAAAGCAAACGCCATTTTCAAAAAAGCCGTACTTTCGGCCAAGCGTAACTCCCTTGAAAAATTTACTTCCAAAATCTCCCCAGTATCCTCCACAAAAAAAGTATGGTCCGATATAAAACGCCTAGCCGGCATCCCTCCCACACCGTTCAAATATATCAAATCCAACTCAGGCACTCTAACTGGATCATTTAATATCGCCGAAGAGTTTGCCTTATCTTGGTCTGAATACTCTTCTGACCAAAATTTTCCAACAGAATATATACGGAAAAAAAATCGGTATCTTTCAGAGCCCTATCTCATCGACTCAATTTCCCCATCGGCTACATGCTTAGATTCCAAATTCACATTGCTTGAAATAGAAAATGCAGTAACAAGGGTAAAAGGAAAAAGCCCTGGGGCCGACAGAGTATCATACCCCATGCTCAAAAACCTATCTCCCCACCTAAAAACAAAACTTTTGGACATCTTTAATCAAATACTGAACACTGGAAAATACCCACATACATGGAGATCGGCTACCATTATCCCTATCCCAAAACCTAACAAACCGCCTTCCGATATTAACAGCTACCGTCCAATTTCCCTGTTATCCTGTCTAGGAAAAACACTAGAAAAAATAATAGCACAAAGACTTATCTGGTTCATTAAACGCCACAACCTAATTTCCCATAATCAAGTTGCTTTCAAAAGAAATCATAGCACGATGGACGCGTTATTGCGTATCCAACACTTCGCGTCGAACGCTCTTTCGACCAAAAATCATGTCTCTATCTTGGCGACGGATTTTGAAAAAGCCTACGATCGCGTGGGGATTCATGCCGTACTTTGCAGACTCGAGCGTTGGGGCATTGGTCCAAGGCTTTATAACTTAATTAAAGCCTTCATGACCAATCGGTCCTTCAGGGTTCGAATAAACAATGTCACATCGAACTCCCACATTTTACACAACGGAATTCCGCAGGGTTCGCCACTTTCTGTAGTTTTATTTATAATAGCAATTGAAGATATAAATGACATTGTAACCCGGCATAAAGAAATCTACATCTCACTATACGCAGACGACGCCATCATCTTTACAAAAATAAAAAATATTAACACAGTCCGAGCAAAATTTTTAGAAATATTGCAAGAAATTAACTTGTGGGGAGCAACCTCTGGGGCCTCTCTTGCCATTGAAAAATGCCAACTATTACATATTTGTCGGAAACAACGTTGCAACCTTTCCGACATTGACTTTAACAGCCGCACAATAAAATATGTAAACTTTTTAAAAATCTTGGGAATAACCTTCGACTCCAAACTACTTTTCCAACAGCACTGTCAGACTCTAAGAAAACAACTAGAAACTAGATTTAACATTATTAAATTCCTATCATCAAAATACTCCTACATACATATTAAGACTCTCATAGATATTACGCGCACATTAATCCTATCTAAAATTGACTACGGTCTGCCAATCTTCGGTTGGTGCGCTAAAACTCACTTAAAAAAGCTACAAGCCCCATACCACGGAGCGGTCCGTCGCGCCATTCACGCATTTCCCACATCTCCAGTAGCGTGCACATTGGCAGAATCCGGTCTTCCGAGTATTCAATCACGAGTAGAAGAAACCACATTAATGCTTATCCCGAAGCTGTACACCACGTCCAATTGCATGCTAACCAAAGACTTCGGAGCCATTTTTAAACAAAAGCGGAATTTTAAGTGCATATCCACTCTAAGACGTTGCGCCAACTACATCAAGCTACTTGACCTTCCCCTCCCTAAGCCCAGGAGATCCTTCAAATCGCCAGCACATTGGAGTTCCAAACAGCCTAACATAAACCTACAAATCTACAATGCTGCCAAAAACGATACATGCTGCTTAGAATACCAAAAACGTTTTTTGAGCGCACAAGAAGACCTTGGTGAGAAAAACTGGATTTACACTGATGGTTCCAAAGTCACCGACGCAACCACGTTTGCGGTTGTTGACTGCAACCGTAAAATAATTGCCGGAGGTAGGCTCCCGTCATACAACTCCATATTCACAGCCGAAGCTTTCGCCATTCTCAAAGGATGCCAATTCGCCTGCAAAAACGCTGGTAAATCTGTTATCTGCACAGACAGTCTCTCCTCACTTTCCGCTATACGCAACTGGAATCATAATGACCCCACAATACAAGAAGTTAGGCACATCCTAAGTTGTCATCCCACAAAAATCACCTTACTCTGGGTTCCCAGTCATAAAGGAATCTATGGAAATGAACTCGCTGACAAAGCCGCCCAAGAGATGAGACGTACACCATCAATCCTTTTCACTCCGTTTAACTGCAAGGATATCCAAAGTCGAATTCAGTTATATCTCAAAGAAATGAGACTATCCGAATGGGCACTCTTCATGCACAGGTATCACATTATTAACCCAAATTGCATCAGTTTCAAGCCACCAACGAACGTACATAAACGGGAATGCGCGACCTTCATCCGCCTACGCATCGGGCACACCCAATCCACACACCAACACTTACTGAAGAGAACGGCGCGACCAACATGCCATCTATGCGGGGACGAGCTCACCGTGGACCATATTCTCGACGCCTGCAGTCGATTGCACTCAATCAGATCTCAATTATTTGGTACACATAGTCTTTCGAATTATTTAAGTAACCCATCTTGTGTAAATATCTCAAAAATCTACAAATTTGTCCAAAAAGCTCAGTTTATTATATAAGGAAATAACACTTAAGTCTCGAGTCGAAGGCCCCCGTCGCTAGTACTCATTAAGTTTATTAGGTTTAGTATTGTATACTAGATTTAATTTTGTTAAATAAATAAATAAATATTCTAGTGATCTAGGTTATCGCTTAATAAGATACGTGTTGAATTGCCGAACTTGTATATAGTGTGTATAGTGGATCCTCGAGTGATCCTCCCAACCGGACAGTCAGTGCGATGGTATCGTCTACTATTACCCTAACGCCCTGCATGCTGAAGGTAGCTCCTTGGCTGTGCGATACAGCCTCGGAACCAATTGCGAACAGTCCTGCACCCCGGTGTTCTCCCTTAACTTGTAGTACTGAGCATAGCATACTACTAACCATTCCTACGCTAAGCGGCAACCCTGTACATACAGTGCGCCGCCCAATACATGTGAATGACTGGATCGCTAGATTTCCTTCTAATCAACCGAACTCGTCTTCATGCTAGGCAGCCGCCCTGTGCGTTACAGTGCCCTGCCTAATACATGCGAACGAACCGAATTTGTTAAACTTCTAATTAGCAAACGAGCCGTTCGGCTCGACCATTTCCCCTTTTATTATACACTCGAACTTGTTGGCACCCACTGCGCACCAACCTTCTACTGCCACCGACCGACGGCATGACATCGTTCGACCGGCGAGCCCCTTAGTCACATCGAACTTCCAACAACCGCCACCGTTCTCTGCGACTTCGAGCCACGACATCTACCTCCGATCGTTTGGTTGTTCGAACCCATTTTCTTGCACTTCTTTTAGGCACAACTTGAATTCATTTAATTTTTCTTTTAAACAACCTTCAGTTCCTTAATTTTCATAGTTTATGGCCTTACTTATGTAGCATTTACTTTATTATTTCGGTTTGGCTTCTTTCAGCTTCTTTTTTATACCCTGTACCCATTAAAAATGGGTACATAAAAAGGGTATCATAATATGGTGGAAATGTATGTAACAGGCAGAAGGATCAGCATCAACAGCCGAGTCGATATAGCCATGCCCGTCTGTCCGTCCGTCCGTCTGTCTGTCCGTCCGTCTGTCCGTCTGTCTGTCCGTATCAACGCCTAGATCTCAGAAACTACAAGAGCGACAGATAATAATTACCATACGCAGTACAAGTTTATTGTTTAATTTTGATATCACCCCCGCTCCCCGCAAACCTCAAAAAAACTGCCACGCGCACAATTATTAACCTAATGCTATGCAATTCGTCATATGCGTTGGTGCTTATAGAAGCTATCTAATTTTTAAATTTGAACTAAATCCGATACACGGAAGTTATGCCACATGCAAAATCTATGGCAAGGGAAGCAGAAGCGCAGCAAAACACGCATTGCGCGACGCCGACTGCGACGTTGACAGCGAAATGTGTATGGCTTTATGACACACGAAACTTATTTTCATAACCAAAATCATTCCAAATTTATATTGTTTGATACTTTTTTCGAAAAGAATATTGTTTCATTTATTTATTGATATTAAATAAATAAATTCTAAGCAATATTAGATTATTATATATTATAAATATTGAATTTTAAATTAAATAAAATAATTTTACTTATTTGTTTTTGACATATAATACAAAATTTAAATTGTTGTGGTACTCTTTTATAATTTTTTTTTTTTATATTTATTTAAGTGAAGAATCCGTACATCAAAATATTGTACCTTAACATACACACGGTACACAGGGTGGAGAAATATTCTTCAGAATTACCAAACACTATATTAAAATAAGTGAAGTAGGAAAATACGTGAAAAGTTTTTACTGTTGTCCAATTGTCTTGGCGAAGCCTTGCCGTTTAAGTCGTCTCAAAGGTCGAGCGGGGATAAGACATCTTGCGAGGAGACTGCTATGACTCAGTAATCTGTCACTATATCGACTTGTGTGTCTCCCAATTTGTTCCTCAACTGTGTGAAGATTGCGATCTTTATGAAGTGTGGAGTTACGTACATACCAGGGACAGTTGGTTATTTGTCGTAGTGCGCGATTTTGCATCACCTGGATACGTTATAATTAGATTTGGCTGCGATTCCCCAAATCTGGATCCCGTATAACCACATCGGTACGATACAGTGTGCTGTAACATATTACGAAGATATATATTCTTCTATATATATCTCTTAACCCGCGGATGGTCGATACTTTCTGGCACTGCACGCGATAAAGCCGGCTAAGCTTCTTCTGGGAGATATGGGGGGGTTACCCAATTAAATGTGCTGAAAGTATATGCTGGCTGTGTTTACGAAAATATTACTTGAATTCGCGTGCTTGGTTGCTTACATTCAAATCCAAATGCATAGGCGAAGTGACAAAGAGGATAGAATAGAAATAGATAAGAGGAGAAGAAAAGAAAAAATAGAAGATGGCTAAACTGAATCGGCTCGATCATGTTCAGCTGGCCGGTGTTGTTGCTTAGCTGTTTCGTTTGCCCGCCCTACCATGACCATTTCGTCCGCTTTGTTGTTGTGATGTCCACAAATGGTCCCAATGATCGAGTCAATTATCTACTTCCCTACCCTGCTTTCACTAGGCATGACCCTATTAAATGACTCTAGCAAGATTTCATCGTATAACTTAACATTTATTAATTATTGGCTAATACTATATCTAACAAATACATCTGGAGTTTAAAAGGAGAAAGAAAATGCAAGAATGAGGCTGTTGAGGGATACTAACATGTAATATATATATATGTGTAAAAATAGGATTTTAAAGTATTTATAAATATGTATTAATAATTTTATATTTAGGGTATATTATGCCATATTTAGCGGACAGATGAGCAGTCAAAAATTAAGGTGCAGGCAAATAAGCAGACCAAAACCAAATTATCAAAGCGCGGAGTTACTGAACTGACTGAAGAGAGGCTTGCAGTCTTACTTTCTCGCGCTATTCGCATGAATCATCGTCAGAATAAGAAACAAAAGAGTGCAATCTCACTTACTTCTTTATCTGTCCATCGACGAAAGCGCTTTCGGGGTGGATGCTGTAAAGGGGGAATGGTGTGTGTTCTCCACGGTTATTTGCACTGCACTGTCACTTAAATGCTAATCTGATCGCGGTTCATGGTTTTTTTTCTTTCTTTTCTTTTTTTTCTTTTCTTTTTATACTCTTATTTTTTCCTTATTGAAATTTTATGATTGTTATTTTGTGGGTTTAATATATCCCATTTTTTTTTCAATGATACTCTGTCCTCATTCTCACTAATTTTTTTCCTAGTGTACTATTTATAATTAAATATTAATTTCTATTTTTTTTCTTTTTTTTTACACTTTTTTTTCTTAACTCAATTACACTAATACGAAATTTTCCATAATTTTACCTAAGGGATATGAATCTGGCCATTAAACTTAACACGGAACTAGAATTGCCAAAAGGGCAAAGACTGCTCTTTCTGCATTTTTTCCGTGTCTTTCTCGCAGTCGTCTCCTTTTCTTTTCTGGCGCTTTAACCTATTTTTTCCGGTCATTCCTTTTCTTTTCTGGCGCTTTAACTTATTTTTTTTCCGGTCATTCCTTTTCTTTTAGTATCACTGGGTTCTTCGATTTATATTTTTCCCGTTCACGGGTTCACCTTTTCCCAAATTTTTAGGGATTTCTTTCGGTTTTGTTTTTTTATAGCCCGGGCCAGCTGTACTTCTGCCCGCTCCGCGTTTCTCGTAGCAACTGGAATATTGCTTGAGGCGGAGAGCGGTGCAATGGCGAATTAAGATCAGCTGTCGGCCGGCAAACGTTGCCAACTTGCGCTGGCTATAAAAGAAGAAAGGGGAACAATAAGGAAATCTCCGCTTTTCTTTAAGTCGAATTCAAATCAAAGGTATAACTATAATTACCTAATTGCTGATATTAATTTGGGATAAAATTTTCCTTCCTTTATTTTGTTTCTGGGTGGGTACTGGCTCGTACCTTTGGCAGACTGTTCCGTCTGGTCTCAGGATCAACTGGCGAATAGGCAGAGCTCAGGCTTGACCCTGGCCAGGAAACCTTTTTGGCGCCTTTTCCCCAAGCCCAAAATGGCGCGGAAATTTGACCTATGCCTGTTTCACCCCTGCTATGTTGGCAATGGAACAAGCTTTATCGATACCCGGAAAAATATACCAATCATATTCCCTTTTGGTGGTTTCGCCAGAATAATAAGGAGCAAGCGTTATATTTTCCAATCTTATCTATCTTACGGATATCTTAAAAACTTTATCTACTACTAGGTCATTAAACTACTAAAACTACTTAACTAAAACTAAAACTACGTACTACTTAAACTAAAACCAAAGCGTTGTCGACCTCGTGTGCATACTTGTAGGCGGAAGTTTGAATTATTTTGTAGCGACAAGCGCCCCTACAAAACCCCCCCACCAAGATCACACTTTAAGCAGAAAACCTTTAATAGTGTGATCCACGCTTGGAGCGAAGATAAAAATAATGAAAAAAACAGGCTTCATTGCGTGAGGTCTTTTGCATGGAATTTTCCTACTAATTGACCATTCAAGTCTTCTAATTCGTAATAGCTATCTCCTAACTTACGCCTTATTCGAGATTTTATAAAGCTTGGAGAGAGTTTCGCATTGTATGCGAAATTGCCCATCGAGAAATTGCTTTGGGAAAAGTTGCGTCGATAGACCTCTTGACCCACAGCGAATACCTCACGCGCTCGCAAATTATATTTATTTTCGTTGCGCTGGTGCTGTTTGCGCATTGTGGTTATTGCCTTTTCGCGTTCTATGTTAAAGCTATCTTTCCTGTTAAAGCGCACTGAGCGATCTTCTAACATTCCAAGGGCTTTTAATAGTTTGAACGTTGATCCGTTGGTGACCATGTTTTGCCCAAAAGTTAATTTATAGGGGGTGGGGTTGATTGCTGAGTGCCAACTAGAACGAAGCGAACAACAGATTTTTCTTAGCTGCTCATCCCAGTTATTCTGGCTAGGACTTATATATGCTTTTATTGCGGCGATTACAGACCGATTCACTCGTTCGGATGCGTTTCCCTGTGGAGCGTATACCGCCGTATATGAGTGGGCGATATTATATTTTTTTAAAAGATTGTTGAAAGCCTGTGATTTAAACTGGACTCCATTGTCTGAAACCACAACTTCTGGGACGCCAAAACAATGAAGCAAATCTTCTTCAACATACTTTATGATAGAGACCGCGGTAAATTTCTTTACTGGCTTCAAAAAGGGAAACTTTGAAAAATGATCTAACACAAAAAATGTTTATGTGCGTTAAGCATATTTTTAGCTCTTTTGTAGGCTACTTGTAGTCTATGGACAATAGTTATGAGTCATAAAAGGGGTATTGTTGAAGCAGTATAGGAAGTGTTGAAGCCATATGTCCCAATCAGATTTATCAACCAATATATATGATAGTATATATTCATTTAAAGTCCTGTGGGTTCTTTCAACTACTCCAAGTATCTGGTGGTAGTGTGCATGTGATGTTATATTTTAAAATTTTTAAATATTTGCACAAGTCGGATGTTACAGAATTCAAATATTTTGTCCAAATGTCCGTAATGAAAGTCTTCGTTGGACCGTACTTCAGAAAAAAGGATTCAAATATCGCTTTTGCAACTGTATTCGAACATTTATTTGGTATCGGTATGGCAACTAAATATTAAATATTTTGTTAAATCACATATGAACTTGACTGCATATTCATTGTCATTTTCTAGTTGTATCTACTACTACTCTGTCGAATACATGTTCTTTGTATGTTTGATTATTTTTGATCTTTGTCATGGATGACATTTTTTTATGTATTCTTTTATGTATTTTGACATATTTTTCCAATAATAATATCTTTGCCCCTTGCAATGCCTGTGTGTCCTCCTTGTATGGAATCATAATGTAATATACACTATATTTTTAAAAGCATGGTAGCCGTTGAAGGCAAGTCCAATCGAGCATCGCAGCCCGAGGGAGATTGCAAGGGCAACTAGCGCTGGAATGACGGCTTAGATGGCCAGTCAAAGAGTTGCTAGGAGCTGGAGTGATGGTTGAGACGGCCAGCGAGGAGGATTTGTGAGCGCAGCCAGCGCTACGTACTGGCAGAGGAGTCGCGCCGAGCGTCGGTACGACCGGGTCGCGGACGAGAAGACGCATTGGAGCGTCATTTGCGGAGATCGCAGCCAGCGGTCACGAGGCGCAAGGAGCGCCAAGCATCGACGGCCGCAGCCAGCGGCCACAAGACGGAGACGCCTTCTTGAATGGGGAAGATCCAGCATTCCCCCAAGAAGAGTGCCCGGCTGAATGGAGGGGAAGCCACCCCTATAACAACGAGAGCGGATCAGCAGCCAGTGAGTAGTGCAGCAGTTACGCGGCCGCGGGTGAATATCACGGCGGCGACGATTTCTTGCCCGGCCACTACGGTGACTACCGTAGCTTCCCAACCTAGGAGTACTGCCGTCATAGCTGCGAATCCAGCGCCAGAGATGGATCTCATGGAGAAAATCGCAACGTTGGAAAAGGAGCTAGAAAATGTTAAAGCCCTGCAAAGTGTGAGCACCGCCAATTGCACGCCAATCGCAGTTGGCGCCAACAGTGGTGCGTCGGGTCGACCGCCATCTTGGAGCGGCCCGCCATTACCCACATCTAACGGAGAGGCCTTACATAACGGGGTCGGGTCGGTGCGGCCTGCACGCTGCCGCCATCTTGGAGTGGACCGCCATTGCTAACAACTAGCAACCAGTTTGTGGAGCCACTGCGTGCAACAAGCACTGCGCAGCCAGAGCATGGATTCGTGCTACTGGACGTGAGCGTCCACAATGTGGCAACAGCATCGCCACCTATTGGATCCTACGCCGCGATGACGCCGAATGGACTCCAGGGAGCATATGGGCCAAGGAAGTCCGGAGACTTGCCTGTATTTGGAGGGCACGCCGAGGAGTGGCCGATCTTCAGCTGTGCGTTCGTGGAGACGACCCGAGCGTACAATTGCACGGATCTGGAGAACAACCAGAGATTACTGAAGGCGCTGAAGGATGAAGCCCGTGGGACAGTGAAGGCGCTACTAATTCATCCAGGGAATGTCAGCGCCGTGATGGAGCAGCTGCGCTTTAGGTTCGGCCGACCGGAGCAGCTTATACGCAGCCAGCTGAACAGCGTGCGAGAGATGCAGCCAATTTCGGAGCACAATTTGGCGAAGATCATTCCTTTCGTTACCCGATTGAGCAACCTCGCGGCTTTCTTGCAGTGAGCGAAGGCGGAGCAGCACCTGGGGATCCCAATCCTCATGGAGGAGCTTGTGGCCTAAGCTTCCTACAAGTAAGCGAGTGGACTGGGCCAGGCATGCTGCAACGATTGTGCCCTTTCCCACTGTTGTCCACTTCAGCGCGTGGCTACAGGAGCACGCAAACGTGGTGTGCACGGTTTTGGACGTCGAGGGAAAGGAGCCGAGACGTCGAGTTCTGCATGCGAGCATCGACCATAACGAATGCGATCAACAGGATGATCGGTTGTCCCATCTGGGTCAGCATGGAATATGGAACATGGAATCACGAGTTGCAGAGAATTCGTTAGAGCTTCGCCGCCGGGAAGGTGGAGGATTGTGAAGAGCCACCGACTCTGCTTCACATGCCTACGAAGCGGGCACATCGCTAGATCCTGCTATATGCAAGGTGAGTGCCAGATCAATGGATGCCGAAAGATGCATCACCGTCTGCTATAAGGCGCGGAAGGCCGCAGCAGCGAAGGCCGCAGCAGCGATGTGGTTTCAGACGCCACGGAGGGAACCAGCAACCAGCAGTTCCCAGACGCAGTCCGGCCAGGATGCCTTCGCTACAAGATGGTCACAGGGACCAAGAGGGGAACCAGCAGCCAGCCGTTCCCAGAAACAGCCTAGAGAGAGGAGCTCCGCGTGAAGCGGGAGCGCCCATGCAGTGGAATTTAAGCTGCGTCGACGCCGAAGGAGGCCGCCTACTGTTCCGTATACTGCCAGTTACGCTGTACGGATCTGTGCGGAAAGTGGATACGTATGCGCTCCTAGATGACGGATCCTCCGTCACGATGATCGATGACGAGCTGCGAAGAGATCTTGGAGTGCAAGGAGAGCGTCGTCAGCTAAATATCCAATGGTTTGGAGGTAGGGCAACCAAAGAGCCTACCAACGTGGTGAGTTAAAAAATAAGCGGAGATGGAAAGCTCACTCGCCACGTATTGAGAAACGTGTATGCCGTTTCGAGCCTGAGTCTGCCGGTGCAGACATTGAGGCGACAAGATGTCCAAGGCGTCAATAGGGATGCGCCGATGAAGCCCTACAGCAATGACTACCATTATGTCGATGACTATGTGGACAGTTTCGCTACAGAGACCGCGGCTATCAGCGTATCTACCCGAGTGAAGGAGATACATTGGGATGCTGGATTCAAGTTATGCCAGTTTTCATCCAGCTCGCCCACCGTGGAGACGGCTTTAGAACTTGGACGCGTCAAGAGCGTCGGATGCGGTGTGCTGAGCAAAAAATCCTCGGAATGCGTTGCCAGGTAGCAACGGATGACTTCAGATTCTTTTTTTTTTTTTTTCCAATTTTATTTTATTTGCTGGATCTTCTCTTCTTAATAGAGACTAACAACAAGTTTTAAAATCTTAGACTAATATTATAACTAAAATCCATTTTTTTATACCCTTGAAAAAGGGTATTATAATTTTGTCCAGAAATGTGTAACGCATTAAAGGAAGCATCTCCGACCCCACAAAGTATATATATTCTTGATCAGCATCAACAGCCGAGTCGATATAGCCATGTCCGTCTGTCCGTCTGTCCGTCTGTCCGTCTATCCGTCTGTCCGTCTGTCCGTCTGTCCGTCTGTTTCTATGCAAAAAATAGACAGTTGTTTTAAAGCTAGCGTTTTGAAATTTTTACCAGATCATTATTTTTGTTGCACGCAGATCAAGTTTAAGAATCGGTCGGATCAGACCACTATATCATATAGCTGCCATACAAACGACCGATATGAAAACAAGTCTTTGTATGGGAAACTTTTTTGTTTTCCAAGCTATTGCAACTGAATTCAACATTTATGTATTTGTTATAGCCACACATGATTTGTAAAAGTTTGGTCCGGATCGGACCACTATATCATATAGCTGCCATACAAACGACCGATATGAAAACAAGTCTTTGTATGGAAAACTTTTTTGTTTTCCAACCTATTGCAACCGAATTCAACATTTATTTATTTGACATAGCCATACATAATTTTTGAAAGTTTGTTCCGGATCGGATCACTATATCATATAGCTGCTATACAAACGACCGATATGAAAACAAGTCTTTGTATGGAAAACTTTTTTGTTTTCCAACCTATTGCAACCGAATTCAACATTTATTCATTTGATATAGCCATACACAATTTGTAAAAGTTTGGTTCGGATCGGACCTCTATATCATATAGCTGCCATACAAACGACCGATATGAAAACAAGGCTTTTTATGCAAAAATTTTTTGTTTTCAAGGGTATACCATCTTCGGCAAGCCGAAGATAACTTTTCTCACTTGTTTAGTGATGGGTTTAGTTTTAAAGACGGCTTTAATTATATCGGAACTGAGCGAGTGGATGATCGGCACGTTGAAGTCTACTCCAACTGGAAGTTCTGGTTAGCGAGCGTGCAAGATGATTTGGATGAGGTGTTAATTTAGTTTGGTGTTTGGCTTTTTGATTGAAGATTTCGTCAGAAACGGTGTTAATATTTAAGTCTCGATGAATATTTTCGTTCCTTATATACCAAGGAGCACCAGTGATGAGTCTAAGTGTCTTAGATTGAACTCTTTGAATTACTTCGATGTTACTACGACTGGCATTTCCCCAGAGTTCAGAGCCGTATTTCCATATTGGCTTGATCACGGTGTTAGGGATAAGTATTTTGTATTCAAGGCAAAGAGGGGATTGAGAGTTGATTAGCCAGTGGAGCTTGTTGGTCTTCAACTTTAGTTGAGTTTTTTTGGCTGCTATGTGTGAGCGCCAGGTGAGTCTCCTGTCAAGATGGATACCCAAGTATGTGACGGTGTTTGACTGGGGGATTCGTGCTCCGTTTAGAGTAAGCTGGGGACACGTTTGTCTGTTCAGTGTGAACGTTACGTGTTTACATTTACTTTCGTTTACTTTAATTCTCCAGTTAGCTAACCATTTTTCAAGAGATTCCAAATGATTTTGTAGAATAACAGTTGCTCTAAGGGGACATTTACTCCGGCTAAGAATGGCAGTGTCATCTGCAAAAGTTGATGTAGTAAGTTGAATGTTTGTCGGAATGTCCGATGTGTATAGTGTATATAGAATGGGACTGAGAACGCTTCCTTGAGGCACTCCGGCTTCTATGGTATAATAGTTTGAAGTGCTTGAACTGCATCTAACCGCGAACACTCTTTTTGTGTAGGTAGGACTTTAGAAGCTTATGTATATTTTGAGGCAGCAGTTTGATTATTTTGAACATAAGTCCATCCAGCCATACTCTATCGAATGCTTGAGCAACGTCTAAGAATAGAGCTGTGCAATATTCACGATGTTCAAAGGCAGTGCGAATTTCTGACGTGATGCGGTTAACCTGTTCGATGGCTCCGTGTTTTGCCCGAAAACCAAATTGGTGCGATGGGAGTGTGTTGTGTGTTTTGAGGTGGGGGCTGATGCGTAGTAGCAGAACTTTTTCAAATAACTTGGAGAGACAAGTAAGTAAGCTTATTGGCCTGTATGATGATGGCTGTGTTTTGTCTTTCCCGGGCTTAGGGATCATAATTATAACTGATTTCTTCCACTTTTGAGGGAAGTATCCAATTTTAGTAATTGCGTTGAAGAGCAAGCAGATTCTTAGGACTGCACACATTGGGAGCTCGATGATCATTTTCGGGGTTATTAAGTCGTAGCCAGGCGATTTTCCAGTCTTCAGTTGCTCTTTAATGACTTTCGTTATCTCGCTTGGCCGAAATTCTACCGGATCTTGTGGTGCTAAGTCAGATGCAGTTAAAGGCGGGTAAATGAGTTAGTGGCTGGATTTGGTTGAAATACTTTTTTAAGATGATCAGCGAAGACTCTTGCTCTGTCCGTGTCACTGCGAGACCAGTTTCCGGTAGAATTACGGAGAGGTACAACCGTTTCTGTTGGTGCCTGTAGGTTCCTGTGGTTTTTCCACAACGAGTTCTTTGTGCCTGTGGGTGTGAGATTCTCGATGTACCTTAGTTGTGCGGCCGCTTCTTCTTTCTTGAGCGCGTTTGTAAGACTGCGAGAAGCTGCTTTTAATCTACTCTTTGCGCCAGGTGATCTGTGCTCCTGCCACTCCCTTCGAAGTCGTCGTTTTTCAAGCACAAGCAGTTCAGTATCTCTTCTTGTCTTGTTAAACTTTATACTGCATACATGATTGTCTTGTGGAGTTGACGCTTTTGCTGCTGCAACAAGTATTGATTCTTTATCATCAGCAAACTGATCAATGTCCTGCTCGGTTTCCAGGGGGCTAGAAAGGCCGGTATGGGAACAAACATATTTTTTGTACCTCGCCCAGTTGGCCCTGTTGCTTGTGAGCCTATGCGGTCGCTCGATGTGTTGTAGCTGGTACAAAAGATGAAATAGCACCGGACAGTGATCAGATGAGAGTTCTGGAAGTGCCTCAGCTGTAATCATTGATTGGGATATCCTTTTTGTGATGGCAAAGTCGATCAAATCTGGAAGCTTCATGGGATCGGCTGGCCAGTATGTGGGCGCTCCAGGGGAAACATAGTTTAGTTTGCGTTGCGGTTTGATGATTGCCTTGTACAGCTGTTTTCCTTTAGGGTTCTCTATCCGAGATCCCCAGTACGTGTGCTTGGCATTCCAATCACAGCTGCAACAAACCTTTCACCAAACGAGTCAAAAAGTGTTGTGAATTTTTCCTCAGAGATTGTGAAGCGAGGTGGGCAATAGATAGCAGCCAGAGTGAGAGCACCGTCATGGCATTGGAGGTTTATAGAGGTACATTGTAAGCAGTCTTCTTGCCAACTGCCAAGGAAGTGGTGCTTAATTCGCAATCGTATTAGTATGCCAGTGCCTCCATGGGCCTTGTCATCAGGGTGATTCGTAAAGTAAAATTTATATCCTGGTATCTGGAAGTTGTACTTTTCGGTAAGGTGAGTCTCTGAGAGTAGCATAACGTCAATGTTTCTGTCGGCTAAGAACTGAGCAAGTTCTAGCTTGTGCCGCGAAACGCCATTAGCGTTCCAGGTAGCGATTATTAAGGGAGTCATTATCCTGTTTTAGAAGAAACGAGCATTTGCATAAGGATGTTTTGGTTCCTCATAAGCTGTTGCATAGTTTCTTGCATGAAGGTCATGAAGTCATTCATGCTTTGCTGCATCGAAAGCATAATCGCTTCAAAGCCAATTGGCTGCTGTTGCATGTTCTGTGTGTTTATTTGTTTATTTGTGTTTATTTGGTTAATTTTATGCTGGACGCTGGAGGTGACTGCTGTTGGTACTTGGATCCCTGATTTTAGTACACTTGCAAAGGAAGAATTTGGCATCGTTCGGTGGCTGGCGGACGAAGGGATGTTAGTCGGTTCCATTGCTTTGTGAATTGTTGGTGTGATACGATCACGAGCTAAATCCACTCGTTTGTTTAGGCGACTCTTGAGCTCCTTATAAACAATGCATCCTCGCCAGTTAGCTGTGTGTTTTTCGCCACAGTTGCTGCATAGCTTAATTGAGCTGTCGTTTTTGTTCTTGGGACAGTTTACAGTACTGTGGGCATCGCTGCAAACGACGCAGACGGATTTTAGGGTGCAGTACGCTTTGGTGTGTCCATATTCTTGGCAGTTGGTGCACTGCACAGGTTGCCTGCGCTTGTGTGGCTCTTCTACGGTTATTCTTCGGTGCAGTAGATACTGTAGCTTATATATAGGATGTACTTCATTTTTCTTGTTTTTCTGACTCGATGGCTCCAGTTCGACTTTAAAGAGTGGCTGCGGCTCTTTGTTCCTGTTGAGAATGTTGATCACCGTTTTGGCGTTGAAGTTCTTCTCCTTTAGTGCCGCGATAATTTCGGATGAGGTCACGGATGACTCTATTCCTTTGATGACAACCTGCAATCCTTTGGCACTTTTCAGCTGGTAGGTATAGTAACTCTTCCCAGCTTCGTCCAGGTACTTGGTCACTGATCGGTGGCTAGACTCATCCTGAGTCTGCACTTTCGTTTCTTGTATGTTGCCCTTAGTAAGAGGTATAACATGGAACTTGTTCTCTCCAATAATTGCAACTAGTTTGTTAACCAGCGCATTTGAGGTTTTCTCACGTATATATATTGGTGGCGGCTTTATCTTCTTCTGCTCCTGTTCCTGCACTTCACAGTCATCCAGTAGTGCAAACCTATTTGAACTTGAGTCATTGGCAGCGTTGGCGCGATTTATTTTCGGCTGATTACCAGCCTGCTTGTGTTGTGGGCTTAGCTTTCGCTTTATTTGGATGTAGCGATCCAGCCCTGTTTGACAAAGTTTTTTGTTTTGTTTTGGTTCTTGTCCGCTTTCGCTTTCAAGAGTCGGTGTGAGTGCTTTTGCATTCGTTGTTGTTGATGCAGTGGAATTGTACACCGCTGTCGGTATTGAGCATAGAGTTGATGTTGATGTTGTTGCAGTTGTTGTTGCTAAAGGTGCAGATGCAGTAGATATCGTGATTACTGGATTGGTAGTTAAGGAACTTGACACCGTTTGGAATGGGGAGAGCGTGAGAGAGACGCTCTCAGTGCGTTCGGGTTCACTTCGAGCAGTCAGAAGCATTGGTGAGCAAGACCGCGATCGTGTGCATTCTGCAGGTGCTAGGTCATTGACCGGGTGGGTGGTTTGGCACTCGCGGGCGTCAGACACGACGGTGAAGTATGCATTGTTTCGCTGCAAAGAGAGTCGGCGCTCGTCTTGTTGTTTTTGCCGCTGAGCGCGCAATTCGCGTTGGCTCATTTTAGAACGATCGATTTGTTGGTTGTCTATTTGTTTTTTTTATTTTAGTTTTACTTTATTATTCCACACACAGAAAGTTTTGTAAGATAGCAATTTAACATTGCCAATAGCGTCTCTTTCGCTTTCAATTTATGTATTTATTTTTATGTTACTAGCTATTCACTTCACTAAAATCAAGTGATTTTATACGGAGCTCGATGAAAACACGTCTGACTTCGTACAAGTGCACAGTGACTTCAGATTCAACGTGGAGTATCATCGAGTGCCAAGCAGCGTTCTGAGTGGAGATCGAGCCCCTACGAAGAGGGAATATTTGAACCTGGCGATGTCGACGTTTGATCCCCTGGGATTCCTGTGCTGCCTCATGATTACAGCGAAGCTGGTGCTGCGAGAGATTTGGAGGCAGAAGATCCAGTGGGACGAACCACTACCAGAGGAGTTAAGCAAAGCAATGGAGTTGGGTTCCTACAGTAGACAATGTGGCGGATGATGCGACGCGGTCGCAGAGGGGAGTCGACTTTAGCCAGGATTCAAGGTGGCTAAGAAGACCTGCATTTTTGAGGCAGCCAGCAGCCAGCTGTCCGGGGCCTGAGGAAAGAACTGAGCGTGTTCCAGACGCCCCTTATGAAGAAGAGATGCCCAGTGAGTTTGCATTAGTCGTGACAAACAATTTTGTTTTTCAGTTTCAGAGATTCTCGAGCTTCAATCGCCTGGTGAAGATCATGGCCTGGGTACTACGGTTTGCGCGCGTATGCCGCAAATAGAGAAGCGATCTCGAGGAATATGGCCTTACTGCAGCAGAATGTAAAGACGCGGAGAACCTGTTGGTTAGACAGGCACAGTTGGAGTCCTTTTCCGACGAGATGAGGTCGGTGGAAACTAGACAGGACGTCGCTAGCCCGAGCGACATTCGAGTGTTGGTACCCTACCTGGGCAAGAACGGGATTAACGGGCAAGAACGGGAGCTTAAGGCAGAATTGATGCCGCACTGTGCATGCCGCACTGTGCATGCCGCACTGTGCATGCCGCACTGTGCATGCCGCACTATGCATGCCGCACTGTGCATGCCGTACAGTGCCAGGAGGCCCGTAATACTATCACACAGGCACAGTCTTACAGAGCTGATTATGCGGCATTTCCACGCCAGGATGAAGCATCAAAATGTGGATGCTACGATCGCTGAGATCCGGACGAGATTCTGGGTCACGAATATGAGGCGAGTGACGCGGAGAGTGATCTCATCGTGCAACGAGTGCAAGTTGCAGCGAGTGCGGCCGATGCCGCCGGTAATGGGACCCCATCCAGAGGACAGATTGGATGCGGGTGGATGGCGCATGACCTGTCGGCGGATTCCTGCATAATTGCGATCAGGAACTTCGTCTGCCGTAGAGGGCCAGTACATAGACTGCGCAGCGACAACGGCAAGAACTTCGTGGGAGCTGACAGGGAAGCCAAGCGCTTTGGTGACGTGTTTGAGATGGAGAAGATTCAGAGTGAGTTGTCAAGCAGAAGCATAGAATGGGTTTTCAATTGCCCAGTGAACCCGTCTGAGGGCGGAGAATGAGAGCGCATGGTGCAGTCCGTCAAAAGAGTACTGCGTCATACCCTGAAGGAAGTTGCGCCGAAGGACTATGTACTGGAGAGTCTCCTGTTTGAGGCGGAGAATATTGTGAATTCGCGTCCGCTTACCCATGTGCCTGTGGATGCGGAACAGGAGGCGGCGTTGACGCCAAATTACTTACTCAAGGGAATAGCCAATCTGCCGGATACGCCTGGATTGGATGCGGAGCTGCCCATGGAGGGTTCTAAAAGAAAGCAGTGGAGGATTGCTCGAGACCGTTTCTGGAGGAGGTGGGTCATGGAGTACCTGCCTACGCTTGTGCGCCGCGAGAAGTGGCGAAGAACGGAGCCCATCCACCAGGGTGATATGGTCTTCATCTGCGATCCCGCCTTGCCCCGACGAAAGTGGTGCAAGGGCATCGTGGAGCAGGTCTACAGCGGAGCACTCCATCTGCTCGGCTGTAGACCTGCTTCACGTCAGGCGCGCCAAAGTGAGCGTGAGCGACAACGGCCTATCAAGGACAATGATGCGACCCGTCTCTAAACTTGCAGTTCTGGATTTGAGTGAATCGGTTATTCACGGGGTCGGGGATGTCGCGGATCGAACGGTGTAATCGATAGGCGTAGTCAGTATTTTCCTGATAGTGATAGGATTTAGTAGATAAATGTGTGCGGGCACACTGTTTGCTGCCATCGCATGCCGCGAAAACTTAGCGTGCATTGTCGCACGAGAGTTTGGAGGGCACACTGC
Source organism: Drosophila ercepeae (assembly GCA_018150545.1). Taxonomy (NCBI): domain Eukaryota; kingdom Metazoa; phylum Arthropoda; class Insecta; order Diptera; family Drosophilidae; genus Drosophila; species Drosophila ercepeae. The sequence continues at coordinate 542,564 of JAECWL010000016.1, read as the reverse complement.
GGTAAGAATAAAACGAGCTACTACTGCAGGAAGAGTCTTTCCTTTCCTTCAGGTTCCAAGGGGGGGTAGCCATTGAAGACAACTCCAATCGAGCGACGACATGGATAAACTGACCTAAGTAGACATTTCCATTAGTGTAAAAATCAAAATCACTACTCTATACTTGATCATCAGTTTTTTTGGGTACTACCCAGGAAGGACTATTGTATGGTGAATTACTTTCCCTAAATAATCCCTTTTTTTTGTAACGTTTTTATTTATAATTTAAAATCTGTCGGAGTGGGGTGACATTGACATAAGAGAGGTACATGGAATGTATTTATAAGGAGGTTGACTTAGGTGTCTATTGATGGGGGAGGTCAAGCGGGTGTTTCCCAACCTGTCAAGCGGGGTGGTTGTCCAGTCTTTTTTTTGTATCTTTTTCTCAGACGGGTGATCTCCTCTGTCACCCAAGGAATACCAAGCTCTTTATGAATGATGGAGTTTTCGTGGTACGGATGGGTGTTAGAAACTGTTCTTAGGCATTTATTTTATAACCGCTGGATTCTGATGCGGTTTGAACTGCTTGGCTTCAGGACTACTTTGTATATACGCAGTTTAAGTTTTTCGTTGAGCTTGGACCTTCTCCCCAGGAGCCAGTGCAGTTGCTTGAGTCGTAGGTTGGCCTGGTTGCGCTTGTTGATCAGGTGAGGGCGCCATGTGAGCCTGCGGTCCAGGGTCAGCCTAAGATATTTGGGAGTGTTATTCGTTGGGATGGTTTCCCCGTTGAGGGTGACGGCGGGGCATTCTCCCCTGCGTAGTGCGAAGGTTGTATGTGAGGATTTCTCCGCCTTGACCACGATGTTCCATCGTTTCAGCCATGGATCGAGAGCATCCAGTTGTGTCTGTATGATGGCTGATGCTTCCTGGAGATCTGTGGCGGAGGTTAGGATGGCGGTGTCATCGGCATATGTGGCTACTGTGAGGTTCCGGAAAGAGGTGATGGGAAGGTCTGCTATGTAGAGTGTGTAGAAGATGGGTCAAAGAATACTTGCTTGAGCTACTCCTTCTCTTATAGGCCTAGGTGTGCCCATTGCTGATCCGCATCTGACTCGGAATTCTCTTCCCTCTGTGTACGACTTGAGGAAGGCGAAGTGGGAACTTAGGAGGTGGGATTTACTTTGAAAAGGATTCCAGGGTGCCAGACTGACCTCCAGCATAACGGCGCAGCAGTACTCCTTCTTTTCGAGGGCCTCAATTATGCTCTCAACAATCCGGTGGCATTGCTCAGGTGTTCCATTGGGGCGTCTGAAGCCAAACTGGTGATCAGGGATCAGTCCGGCCCCGTCCAGTACTGGCAGTACTCTGCGCAAAAATACTCTTTCAAGTATTTTAGAAAGGATTGACAGCAAACTAATCGGACGATATGAAGCAAGATTGGCTTCAGGTCTTACAGGCTTGAGGAGGACAATTACTTCCGCTCGCTTCCACTCTTTAGGGAAGCACCCTAGACGGAGGCAGCTGTTTAATATGTTAGCCAGCCTTTGGGAACAGATTAGACGCAACATTTTCAGTGCTGTTGCATCGATTCGGTCAGGACCTGGTGACTTGCCATTTTTTAAGGAGGCGATCTTCTGCGCAATCTCCTCTAGTTCGACGGGCTGTATTGGCGGGCCAGGAGCACTTGGGCTGTCTATGAACCTTATGGTGGCAGCTCTCTCTTCGCCAGTGCATCTGTCGAAAGGTGAGAATGCACTATGTAGATGATCAGCAAAGGCTTCTGCTCTTTCGACCTCAGTCCGACACCAGGAACCGTCCATTTTGCGCACGGGTGATTCTTCGCAGGTCTTTTAATGTTCCTCGTGACATTCCACACGTTGTGCTGTCTCCAGGTTCCAGCTCCTCAAGGAATCTATGGAACGAGTCCTGCCGTAGGATGGAAAGCTTGTCCTTCAGTTCCTTGGTAACACGATTAAGTGCTGTCTTGTCCCTGGGGTTGCGCGATTAAAACCAGACTCCTCTGAGGCGCCTTTTTTCGGCCACGAGGGCCGCCATTTCCGGAGACCACAAGTGCACGTCTCTTTTAGGTATTCTCGGGGTAGTCGGAGGATGTGGATTCGCAAACTCAGCAGCATTGTGCATCTCTTTGGTTAGTTTTTCTATGGCAGCATCTATGTTGCTTGGTATGGAAAGAGGGGAACCTGGTTTCAGGGAGGAAGGCATCCAAACCGTAAACTTGGGGACATCTGTGTGTTTTCCGGTGACTCTTCTGGGCGCCGTTTTTCTGAGGACGGGGATGTTTAGGAGCAAGTTTACTGCGCTGTGGTCGGATAGCAGTTTATCATAGCTTGAGCATGTTATCTTAGAGTGCCCTATGCCCTTGGAGACGGTGAAATCCAGCAGATCCGGCTGTTTTGAAGGGTCGGTAGGCCAGTGTGTGGGTTCTCCAGTGGAATGGCAGTGCAGACTTTTTCGCTGGAGGTACTTATAGAGCTTTATGCCTTTGGGGTTGTTTGTGCGGGACCCTCACAAGCAGTGTTTGGCGTTAAAGTCTTCGGCTGCTATAAAGCGAGGACCGACGGACTCGAAGAAGTCCTGAAGGTGGGTCTTGGTTATCGAGTGTCTGGGTGGAAAGTTAACCGCACTAATGGTGATAACTCCCTGTGGGCTAGAAATCCTGGTCACGGCGCACTGTGCCTATTCTTCCTGAAACGCGGGAAGCTCCGTGTACTGAATGCCACTCCTGATAAGCATAGCTGCTCCTCCGCGTGCTTTGCCAGATGGATGGTTGGCATGTAACAGTTCGAACCCGCTAATGTTAAAGTAGGATCTGGGACAAAAGTGGGATTCCGAAACTAAAAGAACATCGATATTGTCTGTTTTGATGAGATGCTCTACTTCGGCTTTGCTCGTCTGCAGGCCGTTTGCGTTCCAAATAACTATATTAAGACTTATTTGCATTACCTTGTTGAGGATGGGAGCTATAAACTGCATCATCTGCGAGAACATCTGCGAGATCAACTTTTCCATCATCCTCTCAATCGTTCCTTCCATGCGGGCAAGCATCGTTTCAAGCTGGTTGGGTTGTGTGGCTTCGGGAGTGGTTCGAGGGGTTTGTTGGGGATTCGTAGGCTGTGTCGCTTGGTTTTTTTGAAGTGCGTCCCTGTAACTCATACCATTGATGATAGTTGGTATCTGGATGGGAGGTGGTTTGTTGCTACTCACAACGGGTCTGGCTTTAGGGGATTGCTGTGCCTTTACCTTTTTCTAGGCAGGGCATCCTCTGAACGACGCAGGGTGATCAGCTTGGCAATGTAAACAGCATGCTTTCTCGTCATATTTTTTGGTGCATGACCTGGTCATGAGGACCACCACATTTCACGCAGCGATGTTCCAGGAAGCAGTAGCTCGGGTGTGTCCGAACCCTTGGCATCTGAAACACTGTGGAACGTCGTTGAACTTCAGTGGGGGCTCTACGGTGACGACTGACCAAATCATCTTTATTTTGAAAACCTTTGTGTCTTTGCTCGCTGGTTCGAGATTAACAAAAAAGATCCCCAGTGGTTGTTTGGATTTCCTGCCAATGGGATTGTGCAAATCCCTCGCAGTATAGCCGTATTTGTGGAGTTTTTCTTTAATTTCTGTCTGGTCCGTTGTGTGGTAAAGTCCCTTGATGACCGCCCTGTACACTCTCTCGTTCTTTGGTTGAAAGGTGCGTGTGCACGAGGTGCTGGCGTAGGGCTGTGTAGGACTCCTTGTCTGGCATCATTACGCGTACGTTGTTGTTTCTCTACGTTTTGTACGAGAAATCCTTTTTGGTACCCACTAGAGTCGTTATCGTCTTGACAAGCGCGGTAAAGTCGGTCACATCTGGGACGTAGATCGGGGGAGGCTTAAGGGTCTTCGGGATCGGGTTCGGTTTCTCTGCTGTTTTACATGCCACTGCCTCTGAGGCAGTTTCGGGTTCGTCATGTTCGTCATCGTCTACTTTGCTTGAGAGGAGGGCAAAGGAGTTGTTTGCCAGCTTGCTGTTCAGAGCTGCGCTGGTGCTAGGCGTGACGTCAGGCTCCTCTCCTTGCCTTTTACGCGCGGCCTTACGCTTGATCTCCCCGGACTCCGAGTAAGAAGAACTCGAACTTGAGTCGCTGCTTATGCTGCACTTCCTTGCTTTGAGAGCCTTCCTGCAGGGCGTTGTTTTGCCAAGCGTGGTGGCCCGCGCGGGGTCCTGCCAATCCATGCTCTAGGTTGTGGACGATTGAGCGGTGGAAGGGGGAACTGGGCAGCGTTGTCCGGTATGCCAACCGAACTTTGCTTCTGCTGAGTTATACACAGCTTCTACAGTGAGAGAATTTGGTAGACAGCAGATGACACGCACTCTGGAATGTGCGTTAGAGTTTGAAGCATTTGAGGCAGATGTGCGCTTACGGCAGTATTTGGCCGTAAGACCAAATTGCTGGCATTGATGGCATTGGGTTGTCGTATTTCGCTTGCGAAGGGGCTCAATGACAACTCTCATGTGGCATAGACCCTTAAGAGCCAGGATCTTCTTGTTGTTCGCCGCAGCAGCGATGTTCAAAAAGAACATTTTTATGGGATTGGCAGCAGGAGCACCTGGCTCGTTTCGCCTCTTCGGTGTATGAACGTCTAGCACCTCGTGACCGAGACTTTTCAGTTGATCAATGATTTGATGATGGAGCGTACTGTGGTGGAGTCCTTTAACGCAGACTCGGTATGGCCTGTCCTCCTTGAGCTAATGGCAGTGAAACTCAAGCTTTTTGGTCTCGAGCGAGCTGACTATGCTGCGGAAGGTGTTAGCGTCTGCCGCGTAGAGCCTTAGAACTCCGATGGCTGGTACTGGGCTGCATGAGCCATGCTGCAACTGTGGTGAACAGCACCCAGCAAACTATTCCGGATGCTCCAAACTCCAGGCATTCCTTCAGCGCTCTAGGCCAAAAAGAGGTGTGGGCGGAAGAAGCGAGGTCAACACTCGACCTATATCCCATGCTCCTACTGGATGTATGCCGATTGCACCTCTCCGAAGCGGAGTCTCCTACGCAGATGCAGCTAAAGCCTTGATGGGCCCCAAGCAGGATCAGCAACAGAAGCCACAGCCCTTCCAGCAGCAACCTGAGACCAGGAAGCGCAGCCGGAAAAGGAGTCGGTCTAGAGGCGAACATCAGCCCCCTTTGGACAATAACACTTTTTGCATCCTGCAGACGCTAAACGAAAGCATGAACGCTCTGCGCTCTCTTCAGGAACAGCAGATTGAACAAATGAGGCTATACAGCAAGGGCAGTTTATCCATCTGATCACTGCTATACACGCGCAGACAGCGACAAAATGAAGCCGCTGCGCATCTTAGTATGGAACGCCAACGGCGTCTCCGCGAAGCTGCCCGAAGTCAAATGCTTTGTGTGGCGTTTCGAGATTGATGTCTTTCTTATCAGTGAAACACATTGCAAAGACGCAGTCAAGCCCAAGCTGTATGGTTACGAGGCCTATACTGCAAACAACCCGGGTGAGGGTAACGCCAAAGGTGGATCAGCGATTATGATCAAATCAAGTTTCGTTCATTTTCCTCTTCCTTCAGTAGCCACTGATAGGGTGCCACTTGCGTCTGCAACTATCGAGACTAGAGACGGCCTTATAAACTTCGGCGCGGTCTACTGCCCACCGAAGTTCGTATGAACCACAGACGCAGACGTAGCAGGCGACTGGAATGCGTCCCACTGGCTTTGGAGAGTAGGGAGGTGTAACCAAAGAGGTCATGCCCTAGCAAATCTACTCTTCACTCAGATGTAAACTCGCTAGCAACAGGTGGCCCCACAAGGTTTCCTTATGGCAGTAGAGGGTCTCCAGGCAACATCGATTTTGCTGACAAGAGGTATCCTGGGTTTACACTCAGATATCCAGTCGTTTGCCGAGCTCAGCTCTGACCACTTACCTCTCATCATCACTCTGGGCACAACAGCTATAGTCCATCCGAAAGTCGAGCGGCTTATCAGCAGGCGCACTAACATGGAACGTTTTGAAGAGCACCTCGAGTCGTCACTGAACCTTGACATGGCGCTGAACTCCGAGCGGAACATTGAAGTTGCAATCCAACCACAAATTCCAAGTAGCAGCTAGATTGGCCACTCACACCCCAGTACTGAGATCCGCAGCAGCCAGAATACCGGTCCCCAGAGAGATTCTGATGCTCATTGCAGAGAAGAGACGTTTACGCTCCAGATGGATGAGATCCCACCACCCGCTGGACAAAGCTGATTTCTACAGGGCGAAGTCTATCCTCCATCGTGCACTGGTGGAACACAAAGCAGCATGGTTCGACGATAGGTTAGCCAATACGGGGACCGAAGCCGACGCGACGCACTAGCTCTGGAAGGCCACACGCGCGATCAAAAGACGTTGCCTAAGGAAAGCACCATTGTTGAACAGCAACGGGGAATGGTGCCGAACTGATTTGGAGCAAACGGAAGCGTTTGCGTCCGGGAGGCGTCCGGGAGGCGTTTGACCGTGTGTGGCATCCTGGTCTGCTACTGAAAATCAAGATTACCCTGACTGCGCCTTACTACTGTCTCCTGGCGCAAATCTCCTTAGGAATAGGAGATTTGCGGTCCGGTTCCACTCATGCGCTTTTAACCGAGTATAATGCGGCAGCTCGAGTATCCCAGGGAAGCGTCCTAGGCTCGCTACTATACTGCTTGTATAGCCATGATATGCCGCGCCCGGCTGACAGTCTCTACGGAACGTCAATGTTGGCCACATTTGCCGATGACGTGTACATAACGTACAGGTCTAGGTGCGAGCAGGAGGCCGCCAACGGTATTCAGAACTACGCAACCAGATTTGACGACTGGGTGGAATATTGGCATAAATGGCAACAAGTCCACGAATGTTTGCTACACCCTCAAACGGAGAACGCCACCAGCAGTGCTCACTGACGACACCGCTGTGGAACAGGTTGACTCAGCCAAATACCTGGGAGTCATACTCGACCGTCGGCTCACTTTCTCGAAGCAAGTGAGTGAAATGAGAATACGCATACGGGCCGCGGCCTCAAAGCACTACTGGCCCATGGGCCCGCGTAGCAAACTGTCGCTGAGAAATAAGTTGACTATCTACAATCAAATCATAGCTCCTATTTGGAGGTATGCGTGCCAAATTTGGTCCTGGCATGTGACACCAAAATCCGCAGAATCCAGAGCATCCAAAATAAGATTGCGAGGACGATCACTGGCTGCGAGTGGTATGTGAGGAACACCACCCTCCACAGTGACCTAAACCTGTTCACGGTCTTTGAGACCATAATTTTCCACTCCAGCCGCTACAACGACCGACTGGACCGCCACCGCAACCGACTTGCTAAGGGTCTTACCAGACCTCGCCCACAAAGGAGGCTCAACAGGCGACTTCCTAGGGACCTAATCCACCGGCTACCAACAAGACGCACAGCAGATGATGATAAGCCAAACGATATACTCCCCATCCTCTTTCTTTTATATTTTTTAGTTTTTAAGTTTTGTAAATATTGTTAGTTTGTAAGTTAGTTTAAATTTAGTAATTATGGTAACGCTAAGCACACTTAGCTGGCGAGCCTCTCGGGCAGTGTTAATAGATACCAAGGACACCATGGAGTTTTAAGATATCCTGTGTGCCTCAATAAATAGTTAAATAAAAAAAAAAAAAAGAGTTTGTAGCAAACTGTTAGGTTTGCAGGTTGAACCACTATGTGACAGTTTCAGAATAGTGGGAGTGAAAGAACGATTAGGAAATTGCTGTCGATCCGCAGGCACGTCTGCACTCTTTGAGTGTTAGATCGCGTCTGACTGTAATTAGTGAGATTCATAATTGCGCCATAATAATGTTCTGAAATGTTTTAACTTTGGATATGGCTTTAATAAAATTTTGTTTCAGATTCGATTATAATTTCATTATTTCTATTTTCCTTAACTATTTCTTTCTTACATCTTGGGGAAAGTTTTGAACCTAGTCTAGTGTTAACCCTAGCGTCCAGGTTGGTAATTCCTTTCTGTTTATGTTATGGCTTAAATGGTCGGTCTTTTGTTTACTTTTACGTTTTTCGATATTGTTCTGTATAGATGTTTCATATTGGTCCTTATTTCTCATTGCTCTCCTGCCAAAGAAAATTTCTAATGGTCGCTTCTTTGTTGTTGAATGAAAACTTTAATTGTATTCGTAAACTGCTCAATGTAAAAAAACTTTAAACTTATTTTTCTATATCTTCTAGTTAAGAGGAGCCCAATAATAATCGGTCTTGCTTGAGTTTGGGTTTAAAACTGTTTTATTAATATTCTTTAACATCCAAAGAACAACAAAAATTTTACAATTAGGTTCTTATGTACTAACAAGAGTTCTTTAAAAATATTTATGTACTTATGCCCCCAACCATTTCAATGCGTTGGTATGTGCGCTAGCGGCTTAAGTATTTTATGAACTTTACCCTCGCAGGGTCCTTTTAATAGGCAACTTTAAGATTTGTTTTAATAACAATTTATTTATGGATGATATTCCATTAATCTCCCTATGTGACCTGATTTTCGACAACTTTAATTTTTGTGCCGCCTTTTCTGATATTATTGTGCTTTGTGAACCATTATCAATCAAAGCTTTATATTTTTGAAACTTCCCATTTTCACCTTTTATTTTAACATAAGCTGTGGGCAATAACAATTGTTAGTAATGCATGTATTTACTATTTCTTTTTTGAAGTGTAACATGCTATGGTGATTTTTATGGCAATACGAACATGAAAGCTCACTAGTACATCTTTTAGAATAATGCAACTTCAAACATTTAAAACATAAATTACATTTTTTAGCAGCCTCAATTCTTTCCTGTGCACCTAATGCTTTAAATTTATAGCAATATGTCATTTAATGCCCGGGAATTTAGCAAGTCGTGTCGTTTTTAAATACCTTTTTTACCGCGATTTCTTCCGGAACTAAGGTCAACGAACTAACCCGCTGATCTAAATATTCCATGACATCTCTCAGTGTCTGAATTTCGTTTGATTTTTTAATATTGCACTCATACTGCTGAAGAGCTTCTTTACCAAATTTGTTGATAATAATATGCGCAAAACTGCAATCTGATTCTTCAGTCAGATTTGCTTTGACTCGCATCAAATAATATAAATAGACTCATTAATAGAGTCAATACAACTTTTTAACTGCCTATATGAGTCCATATTTATTTTTGAAAGTTCCATTAGACGATTTAACTGGTCCGAAAATATTTTTCTATTATTCTCGTACCTTCTTGTTAGCAGTTCCCAAGCTGCCTCATAATTATTGCCAGAACTCAGCAATAAATGGGAAACAACATTCCTAGCTTCCCCTTTCAATGCACTTTTCGGGATTAGTCATCGAATCATCATTGAGAAAGGGATCAGTTTGATTTTATTTTCATTAAATATTTTCCGACAAAAAAAGAAAAAAAAATAAGTTTTTGGCAAAATAATCAAATTATATTTCATCGAGGAATTTAAAAAAAAAAGATGTGCTTCAAGAGAACTATGTTCGATTCGAATCCGAGATGTTGGAAGTCGTTTTAGGTGCTGATAGCTTCCAAGAGTACCACGTACAGGACGCTCCTTTCAGAGCATGCCCCTGCCTAGCACAACTAGCAGGGAGCTTCTTATGGTTAGCAGCCCAACCCAATTAAACAATCTTAACCAGATAACAGTTGGAAATAGTCGCCTATTGCCGCAAATTGAAAAAAATAGTAATACGCTCACATTCCAGCCGGCTTCAGTCTCTTGGCAAAAAGTTCCTTCCAAGAAGAGAAGCCTACCAACCTCAAATAGATTTGCTGCTCTTGCAAACCATGATGACTTTCAAGAAGGCGGAAATAGCATGGACATTCTCCAGGTCGAAACCGTTGCAGAGAAAGAATCTCGACAAGCTCAAACTCCAGTGACAAAGAAGTCACAAAAACCTAGTCAAATAACAGTACTTGCTGTCAGCGACGTACCTGCCTTGGAAAGGCTTCTCGACTCGGCGGTATCATCTGAATCATATGAACTCAAGATCGCGCGTAATGGCAACTTGCGAATATACCCCCGTGACTCTGATGCCCACAGAGCTATCACTGAAAAGCTATCATCAGTAAATCTCCAATACACTCACTTCTGCCTCCCGGAAGACACAGCCTACAGGGTTGTGGTGTGCAACTTGGCTGCTTCTACCCCAGTCGAGCAAATTTTAAATGCGTTCACCTCCCAAGGTCACGCTGTAGTTAAATCCTATAATCCAAAGGTGAAGTCACATAATGTTGACTCCTCTGATCCGGATCCAGGCATGGCTTCTGGCCAGAACGTTTGGTTTATTGATATTAAAAGGGCTATTAATAACAGAGAAGCTCTAAAAATAAACAAAGTTGGCCGTCAAAGAGTCAGAGTGGAACTGCCGAGAAAAAATGTAAATTTGCGTCAGTGTTACCGATGTTTTGGCTTTGATCACACCAAAAACTATTGCACCAAGGAGCCCAGATTTGGTAGATGCAGTTTGCCTCATTGGACTGGTTCCAGTCAATGCCAGGCAAAGACATATGATGACCTGGAGTGCGTTAATTGCCAACGAAAACATGAGGCAACTTACAAGGGCTGCAGAATTTACGTCCAGAGGCTCAAAAGCTGAAAAAATGGGATCAACATTACTCCCATGACCCGCGTAGAATACCCACAGCCCATGCGCAACATCAAGCAACAAGCTATTCCAACCCCAATCGTGCGGCAGGGCCTATCGTATGCAGATGCGACTATAACTGGACAACAGAGCACGCGACCTGACGGAAAATACTCCCAACAGCGAAATGCTTTCTCAAACGCAAGGTTCCAGACTTTTCCGAATGCTGCGTTTGCTCCTGCAACAAACGCAGGTGAACCTCAACATCCTAGCCAAACGGTAATTGATGGCTCCCTCGCACAAGTCATCATATCAATGCAGCAGACCATTGCTGGTCTTCAAAAAACCATCGCTGAGCTATTTGAGGAGATCAAAGAACTCAGAGGTTCTAAGTTGTTGACGCAGCGCAATTAATGGCTTGTGAACTGCGCCTTGGAGCCTGGAACGCTCGTAGCATTATCCCAAATGCTAATGAGCTTAAGGTGTTTCTCGGCAAGCACAAAATTGATGTTATGCTTATTTCAGAGACACTCCTACACGTCGGATCCTACCTTAATATGATAGGTTACAGCTGCTATCGAGCAGATCACCCAGGAGGTCGCCCTAGAGGAGGAGCTTGTATCCTAGTCCGGCAGGGATTAGAGCACTATCACCTGCATTCGATCACAACGTATCACCTACAAATGGCGACGGTAAAAATTTCCACTAATTTAGGCGAAATTACGGTGTCAGCTGTGTACCTTCCTCCAGGCCTGCCTTGGAATTCCTCTGAGTTTGATAATCTCCTTGGTCAACATGGTCAAAAGTTTATCATTTGAGGTGATTTTAACACTAAACATCGCCTCTGGGGTAGTATAAGATCGAATGCTCGAGGCTCAACACTTCACGATGTTATTTCCGGCAGCTCAATTCAAGTTCTGGCTACAGGCAGACCCACTCACTACCCGTATTACACGAGGAATGCACCTTCATGTATCGACTTCTTCTTGTACAAAGGTATAGCTAACAGTCTACTATCAGTACGCGAAGAGTATGACCTATCTTCCGATCACTTGCCGCTGATCGCTTCACTAACAACTCATAGTACCGCCCCTATTAGGATGCTCGTTCCACGTGGTGCGAATATAAGGCTGTTTCAGTACGAACTTAACAATGCCTTTAACCTCAATACAGAGATAAATACAGCAGACGATATCGAGAAAGCGGTTAAAACTTTTATGAAGATGATCAAAGATGCAGCGTAGCAGCATCGCTCTCTGTCCGGAAGCAGTAGGACTCTTAACTCTCAAGAAACGTCTCCGGCGTGAGTTCATCAGGACCAATGATCCAATAATTGACAGACTGTACCGAAGGATATCAAATCGGGTGAGAAAATTACTGGCCAACCTGAAAAGAGAAGCAACTGACGCGTTCCTCGGGAAAGCTACTGCCAATGAAAACTCAAAATTCGCACTCTGGAAGCTCACGAAGAGATTCAAGAGACAAGTTGCTCCAATGTTTGCAGTTCGTAACCCAAATGGCACTTGGGTAAAATCACCTCAGGACAGAGATGAAGCGTTTGCCAGAAACCTGGAGGAAAGATTCCAGTCGTTCGAGACAGCATCGCCAAGACGCTGGTTGCTGAATCCCTAGAAGCCACATTGCTTCTTCCTGTAAAGCCGTATCACATCGACAACCGCTCCATTAAGCTGATGCCCCACAGAGCTTTCTTATTCCTTGTACTAATTTTCAACTCTGCTCTTCGACTGGGACACTTCCCAAGCGCCTGGAAGAAGGCGAATATCATTATGCTCCATAAAAGTGGGAAGCCAGCAGAGGAATTAGACTCCTATCGCCCAATAAGCCTGCTTCCAGTATTTGGCAAATTACTTGAGAGGTGCATCCTGAGAAGATTGCTCGAGTCCCGAAAGGTCCAGAAAGCTATTCCGAAGTTTCAGTTTGGTTTTAGACTCAGGCATGGCACACCTGAACAGCTACACCGCGTAGTAAACTTTATACTGGAAGATTTCCATGGAAAGGAGTACGTCGTTGGAGCTTTTCTGGACATCCAGCAGGCTTTCGACAGAGTGTGGCATGAAGGACTTCCGCACAAGTTTAAAAGGCTACTAAATCCTCAGCTCTTTATGATAATAAAAAGCTTCCTCTACGAGCGATCCTTTAAAGTAGTACAGGACGGACTATCCTCCCAAACAAAAAGAGTCAGAGCAGGTGTACCCCAGGGAAGTGTGTTAGGTCCAATACTATATAGCCTGTATACGCACGACATGCCCTCAGCTGACAACATGTCGCTTACAGATCCCAATGACCTGCTAGTTGCCACTTTTGCTGATGACACTGCAGTCCTGGCCAGAGATACTTGCGTCTATACAGCCACTGATACGCTTCAGCTTTATCTAAAAAAATTTGAGAACTGGGCCCTACGCAGGAACATTGCAGTCAATCGGGAAAAGTGTGTTTCCGTAACGTACACCCTGGGAAAAGACACATCACCTGGTATGTTTCTGCATGGAGAGTGTGAGGAGTCACACAATCGAATGCCCACAAATATCTCGGTGTCACTCTGGATAAGCGACTTACATTTCAACGCCATGTAATGGATGTAACTCGGCGGCTCAAAACAAAGGCGATCAGCATGGCTTGGCTCCTTAGGCCTGGAAACAAACTTTCAGTTTCCAACAAGGCCAAAATTTATAAGGTTGTCTTGGCTCCTATTTGGAAATATGGCATCCAAGTGTATGGCATCGCCGCAAAGTCGCACCTTAACAAAATTCGTGTGGCTCAGTCGCAAATATTGCGTAAACTATCTGGAGCGGCTTGGTACATCCGCAACAAAGACATTGAAAATGAGCTGAAGGTACCAAGGATTGGCGATGTCATAAACAAACATGCAACCGCATACGTTAATAAATTGGGAATCCACCCAAACCAGTTGGCTCGAAAACTCTTGATGAGGAGACGTGTATTGGGACTGAGGGCGAGAAGGAGGCTCCTGCGCATTCACCCAACAGATCTGCCGAGAAGATATATAAGTTAATTGATACAATTAATTCATGCCTCTTGACTCCCTAATTAGGTTGACGTATGTAAATATGTAAATACTCGATAGAAATTATGACACTCTGCAGTCTAAGTTACTACAAACAGTAACAGTGGACTGCTGTAAATAAATACAATTTTTATTTAAAAAAAAAAAAAAAAATTCACTTTTGAGGTTGCTTTAATAATTCGCTTAAGTCTCCCCCTTGAGCGAACTATCACTTTAAAGAGATCGAAAAAACGGTCCCAATCTTTGGACGCACCAGAGAACGTGGGTAACTATATTTTTGGTAGAGTGGGCAAATCGTCAATTTTTTGACTTTTACCTTCTACCTTTTCTTCTAAATTATCATGGATTTGCTGCGTGTCCATTAATTCAATATAAATTCCTATGTCTGCATTCGTTTCTAGAATCTCCGCGGTAAATTTATTTGGAAATCCTTAAATTTTTATCAAATCATAAGCAGTTTCTATTTTGCTCTTATATATTTTTAATTTGATAATGCTTATTGGATAGGTAGCAAACTTATTTTCCTGGATTTCTTTATACGCAATGCTTATGTATTCCACTACTTGGTCGATGGAACCCCTAACTCAATTTTTATAATATTCCTAGCTACCTTCTCGTTAGCTGTTTGAAATTTTTTTGACATTGAGTTAAAATGTTTTTTAGAAAAGTATTCATGGTCTACTGGCCCTAGCTTTAATAATTTGTTGTGGTTTTCACAACTCTGGGATTCTAATGAGGCTAATACGAGCCCCAACCACTATTAATTCGAACAGCATGTGTTTTTGGCAGTGTGCAATGTTCAACACACGATATTTTCAATACTATTGCAGATAACGTATGCCAATGTATTTTGTCTAAAAGAGCATTTTATTCTCTTTACGATGACAAAAAAAAATTTCTTGTATTTCCAACAACAACAACAACATGAGTAATTCATTCAAACGGTAGACTTAAGAGATAAGAAAAAAGTGACCACTATTAATTCGAACGCTGCGTAATATAACAAATTAATTAATATTAGAATTGTGTAACGTCGCCTCTAGCCTGTATTACACATTTAACACGTTTTGGCATTGATTTTAATAAATTTTCGCAATGTTCTCGAGAAATCGAGTCCCACATCTCTTGTAATTTAATTTTGAGGTCAGAAATGCTTCTTTGTGGCTCATTTCGAAGCTTTCTTTTCGTTAGCCACCAAATATTTTCTATGGGGCTTAGATCTGGACTATTTGATGGCCAATCTAAAACCTCCATTTGCTTATATTGCAGCCAATTTTTGGTTATTTTGGCTGTGTGCGATGATGCTCCGTCCTGCTGAAAAGTGAATTCACCACAATCTGCCAGTTTTGGTATTGATGGCAGCAAACTTTCTTCCAAAATATTAATATATTTTTCAGCATTAACCGTCCCTTCAATAAAATTCAGCTTTCCTAATCCTTTGGCAGACATACATCCCCATACCATAGTGCTTGCAGGAAACTTTACTGTCCTTTTAAGGCAGTCTTTATGGTATGTTTCTGTCTTTGTACGGATGACGCGTTTTCTCGTATCGCCGACACTAACATCAAATTTAGCTTCATCGCTAACCATATGATGGTGTCCCATTGCCTTTGAGTCCAAGACATCCTTTCCCGAGCCCATTGCAAACGCTTTTTTTTTTGACGAAGCGTTAGCAAGGGTTTTTCCTTGGCCTACAAGTCAGATAAGTTATTGGGTGTGATACATAAATAATAACAAAACATACTTTATAGAAACCATATCCAATATTTTTTAACTACAGTCGCGTCCATTCTCGCTTGACAGTTTTGCCAATTTTCTGCGACCACTCCGAAGTCAAATTTCTTAATGATTGGCGACGATCAGCCTTTACAATTTTGGCCAGTTCCCTTTTGTCACGGGGTGTTATTGCTGATGTTCGCCCTCTATTTGCAATATTATTTTCAATATTTCCAGTTTTTTTGAACAATTGGATCACCCCATGCACTGACGATTTAGACAAATGTAATTGTTTGCTTATTTCAGTAATTGTCTTCCCAGATTTATAATAATCTCTAATCAATACTCTGATTTCGGTGCAAATAGGCTTACCACGTACCATCGTTGCTAAACTTTTACTGATCTGCAGTAATTTAAAATTTTTTTGCATTCTGCATTGTGTTATTATTTGCAGATTATAACTAGATAGTGATCCCGTTACATTGGTTGCTTTTGCTTTGTTCTTCTTTTGAGATAACAGTAAGCTTGCGCAGCGTTCGAATTAATAGTGGTCACTTTTTTCTTATCTCTTAAGTCTACCGTTTGAATGAATTACTCATGTTGTTGTTGTTGTTGGAAATACAAGAAATTTTTTTTTGTCATCGTAAAGAGAATAAAATGCTCTTTTAGACAAAATACATTGGCATACGTTATCTGCAATAGTATTGAAAATATCGTGTGTTGAACATTGCACACTGCCAAAAACACATGCTGTTCGAATTAATAGTGGTTGGGGCTCGTAGTACCTTATCTTCTACGGTACCATCCCTTATTAAAATCCCATCCACTAACCTAGTAATCCTAACCTGATCTTCAATTAGAGTTGCCTTCTCTTTTGTAGACATTTTTTATATATATATTTTTTTTGTGAACACTATCTACTTATAATGTAAATACAAAAAAAAATAAGTAAAAATTTAAAAGGCCGCCGCTGCTGATGCCGATATAATCGTCCATCCTGTCGTCGATACTGCCTCCGATGTTGCTGGTGATGCTGCCGGCGATGTTCCTGCCGATGTTGCCTCCTGTGTTGCCGCCGATGATGCCGCAGATGCTTCTGGTCGCCGGTGTATTTTTCGAAGTAGACGCCGATGCTCCGCTCACCGATCCTCTTTTTTCTTTTTCACATTTTTATCAGTTGTATGGCCAAGGACATGCCCACAAATTTTTCAAGCAGAAAAAAAATTTTGTTTTAGTTTATGCACAATGGCATTTATTTTATTCTCTGTGTCCCTTACCATCTGGGGGGAAAGAACAGAGGACTTCGTTTTTTGACTAGGTATTTTTTCACTAGTCCTAAGCCTTTATTTTTAAGCTACTGAGATTTTAACACGAATCTGCAGTCACTTATTAGGTGCTAGTTTATTTCTAAGTGTCTTACCATAAGGGGGAAAACTTAAAGTTGTCTCGAATGGACCAAATGTTAAGAGGAGCCCACAAATTATCGGTCTTGTTGCAATGAGTTCGGTTTTGAAACTGTTTTATTAATATTCTTCAACATCCGAAGAACCACAAAAATTTTACAATTAGGTTCTTATGTACTAACAAGAGTTCTTTAAAACTATTTATGTACTTATGCCCCCAACCATTTCAATGCGTTGGCTGGCGGCTTAAGTATTTTATGACCTTTACCCTCGTAGTGTGGTGTTATCTTATGCATGGAAGTACATGTTCGTTAAAGGGTTCGGTCATAAAAATCCATTATCTAGTTGTGGCCTTATCAAGTGCATGGCAGTGTCACTTTACGCATGCATTTATATGTGCGTTTGTTTTGAAGGGATCTGTCATAAAATGTATGTATAATATATTTGGTTGTTGGTCTATATTTGGTCTATATTTCTTTCTATATTCTATATTCTATCTATATAATTTTACCTGCTCCAATATGAATTTGATCGATTGTGAAATAAAGGCTTTTTTGTTGTTCATTACGATATGCTAGGAACTCTTAAGTAAAAAATAAGGTCACGTAAAGGGGTTATAATATCGTCTGTGGCTTTTAAATTTTTCAATTGTGCTTGCGCTGATTTAGAAAATGTATCTATTGCAATGAAAACTAAGTTCCATTAGGTGAGTAAGTGTCAATGTGCAACACATGACCGGGAAATTCTGAAATTGAAGTTTCTTTCAGGTCCGACTTTCATTTCAGACTGGCGTTTTACAACTCGCCATGTGCCGCTCCAAATGCTCAATACATGCACGCTCAACATGGCGTCCTTCAACTCAGGTCAATGTGCTCACTCAAGAGCATCGTACACTGTCATCTCGTCGTTGTTTCTTACTAAACATGTGGATTCGTAGAACTCATCTTCCGATTCAGATTCATTTGACACTACAACGGTCTGATTGTAGATTAGTTTTGGTCTACCAGATTTACCTGTACGCTGTTTCCTTGGCCTGCCAGATCGATGCTTCATTAGCACCTCCGGATGGACTTCCAACTGATGAACCTTCACTCTCGGTATCAGTTTCTTCTTGATTCCTAGGCACGTTCTCTACGTTTATTCTATCCGTTTCCGTAAATTCTTTAAGAATGCTGTCTTAACCAAATTGTTTTCATATTTTCAGATTCAGATTTTGTACAAAATAATTTAGTCTTAAGCTGATATCCGAAAAAAGAAGTTCAATAAAAACCTTGGCCAAATAATTATTCTCATCGTAGTCCTTAGTCAACTGACGGGACATTTATTCAATTCAATTAAAAAATATAACAACTATTTCACTATACACGTATACCTAAAACAAGAAAATCTCAAAATTTTAAGATAAATCTTTGACACTAAACACACCTGGAACGAACAGATTAATACATTAATAAATTCACTTAACACTAGATTAAAAATCAACAAATGTCTAAATAGTAAAAACCTTAACTGTGACACAATCTAACTGATAAACATTACAAAATCAATTGTATTATCCAAAATAGACTATGGTCTCAGTTTTTACGGCAAAACAAAAAAAAACCAACATACAAAACCTACACTACCACGCCTTCATCCGACTTTCCTTATGTTTTTTTTCGAGCCACCCCCATCATCAACATGCTGGCAGAAGCTGGTCTTCCGGATTTGGCAACCAGATTCCAATGGAGCATCGGCAGACAAATAAATAGGATCACCTACACATCCAGCTCAATTCTTTAGGAAACAATCATTAATCAACTTAAACGCAAAACCGCTCCACGAATCCCATCCATTCTAAAAGTTATTATAAACAAAGCAACAGCCCTCAACATGCTCATTGTACCAAATAACATATATGAAGAAAAAGTCCTACTATGGTTCTACAAAAACAAATCTGTCATAATAGAACTCACAAAACATATAAAAATACAACAACCCAATGGAATCTATAAACAAAACTTCAACAAAATAAGACACAAATACCGAACATGGAAATTCATCTATACGGACGCTTAAAAAAAACCCAAATTTATAGCACTTAGTGTTGTTAGTCAAGAAAACATAATCTTAAAAGCTTTCGTTACACCTACATTCAACCATCAACCATTACCGCAGAAGCAGAAGCGATCCTGATCGCGGCAGAACTCGCAAGCGCAAGAAAAAAAGAAATATACACCATAATCACGGGTTCTCGTTCCACTCTCGCCGCTATACAAAACATCAACAACAACAAACCAACAGTCAGCAAAATACGGGACATAATCGCCACAAACACCAAATATCTGAAGCTGCTATGGACACCAGGACACGCAAGAATAGTTGGAAATGAACAAACAGATACAGCAGCCCAAATCGCTACAAGATCACCTTTATTTCTCCACAACACTAAAAATAAAAGTGACATAAAAAAAAATAATTAACGATAACAAAAGAAAAAATCTAAAAACAATTTGGAACAACTACAACCATCTTTATAAAAACCCATTAACCCAAATAGAGAAACAATACAGATACCCATATCAATAAACATAAATCATACCATATCTTATATCTTTAACACCAGATTCAAAAAAACCGATACCAAATTTACACACGAATACTTATTCAAAATAACACCAACACCGAAACTACGAATAAATAAAAAAAACAAAAAAAAATAACGTCCGCAATATTCAGACGGAAAACCAAGAGGCCCCTTGATCAACAAGCAACAGTTAGGATATATAAAATTAATTTCAATTTAAGCATCTTATTAAATTTAAAAAAAAAACAAGTGAGAAAAGTTATCTTCGGCTTGCCGAAGATGGTATACCCTTGAAAACAAAAAAGTTTTCCATACAAAGACTTGTTTTCATATCGGTCGTTTATATGGCAGCTATATGATATAGTGGTCCGATCCGGACCACACTTTCACAAATCGTGTATGGCTATATCACATGAATAAATGTTGAATTCAGTTGCAATAGGTTGGAAAACAAAAAAGTTTTCCATACAAATACTTGTTTTCATATCGGTCGTTTGTATGGCAGCTATATGATATAGTGATCCGATCCGGACCAAACTTTCACTAATCATGTGTGGCTATGTCAAATGAATAAATGTTGAATTCGGTTGCAATAGGTTGGAAAACAAAAAAGTTTTCCATACAAATACTTGTTTTCATATCGGTAGTTTGTATGGCAGCTATATGATATAGTGATCCGATCCGGACCAAACTTTCACAAATCATGTGTGGCTATGTCAAATGAATAAATGTTGAATTCGGTTGCAATAGGTTGGAAAACAAAAAAGTTTTCCATACAAATACTTGTTTTCATATCGGTCGTTTGTATAGCAGCTATATGATATAGTGATCCGATCCGAAACAAACTTTCAAAAATTATGTATGGCTACGTCAAATGAATAAATGTTGAATTCAGTTGCAATAGCTTGGAAAACAAAAAAGTTTCCCATACAATGACTTGTTTTCATATCGGTCGTTTGTATGGCAGCTATATGATATAGTGGTCCGATCCGACCGATTCTTAAACTTGATCTGCGTGCAACAAAAATAATGATCTGGTAAAAATTTCAAAACGCTAGCTTTAAAACTACTGTCTATTTTTTGCATAGAAACAGACGGACAGACGGACAGACGGACATGGCTGTATCGACTCGGCTGTTGATGCTGATCAAGAATATATATACTTTGTGGGGTCGGAGATGCTTCCATTAATGCGTTACACATTTCTGGACAAAATTATAATACCCTTTTTCAAGGGTATAATGAGTACCAATTCAACTGTAACTCTTATAATAGATACAGGTGCAGATATCTCACTGATCAAATGCAGAAATAATAAGTTAAGTTAAATTTGCGGAATATCACTAATATGCTATGCCCGATAATTGGGTAAGAGACAATACAATCTTTAGGTACTGTCAAAGTAGATCTTTGAGTTTCAAATGTAGCAATACCATATGAATTCCATATCGTAGCTGATAATTTTCCTGTACCAGGTGATGGTATAATTGGATTGGACTTTATAAAGAAATACAAGAAGACCCAATAACTTCAGGAACATAAACATTCCTATAATACACTCACTCGCTGAAATAGTTTGCATGCAAGATCTAAAATTATACGAAAGATAAATATTTTTTCAAAAGACAGGCATGTTTTAATTCCCAACCAGGAATTGCAACCTGGAATTATAATCGTAAGCGCACTTGTAAACACTCAGAATGTAATGATTCGTATAATAAACACAACAGATAAAGACGCTATCGTAAACAGCGCGAATATACAAAGCGAATCGTTAAATTATTATGATGTTTATAATGCAAATATAGAAAACAACCCGCAAGGAACATTAGAATTACTAAAACATCTTATTTCTTATTTCTTAACAGATGTATGCACCGAATATAGCGAAATTTTTTTTTGGTCTCGAAACAGAAACCATATCAGCTAATAACTTTGATAAGCAAAATGAATGATAAAAGTCTGTATACATCAATAGCTACAGAATGATAGAAAGCCAAAAGCCAGAAATTCAAAGGCAAGTTGACAAATTGTTGCCTAAACAGTTGACTATCGCCAAATCAACAAAAAACAAGTGAGAAAAGTTATCTTCGGCTTGCCGAAGATGGTATACCCTTGAAAACAAAAAAGTTTTCCATACAAAGCCTTGTTTTCATAACGGTCGTTTGTATGGCAGCTATATGATATAGTGGTTCGATCCGGACCAAACATTCACAAATCGTGAACGGCTATATCAAATGAATAAATGTTGAATTAGGTTGCAATAGGTTGGAAAACAAAAAAGTTTCCCATACAAAGACTTGTTTTCATATCGGTCGTTTGTATGGCAGCTATATGATATAGTAATCTGATCCGGATTAAACTTTTAATAATTATGTATGGCTATGTCAAATGAATAAATGTTGAATTCGGTTGCAATAGCTTGGAAAACAAAAAAGTTTCCCATACAAAGACTTGTTTTCATATCGGTCGTTTGTATGGCAGCTATATGATATAGTAATCTGATCCGGATTAAACTTTCAATAATTATGTATGGCTATGTCAAATGAATAAATGTTGAATTCGGTTGCAATAGCTTGGAAAAAAAAAAAGTTTTCCATACAAAGACTTGTTTTCATATCGGTCGTTTGTATGGCAGCTATATGATATAGTGGTCCGATCCGACCGATTTTTAACTTGATCTGCGTGCAACAAAAATAATGATATGGTAAAAATTTCAAAACGCTAGCTTTAAAACTAATGTCTATTTTTTGCATAGAAACAGACGGACAGACGGACAGACTGTCAGACGGACAGACGGACAGACGGACATGGCTATATCGACTCGGCTGTTGATGCTGATCAAGAATATATATACTTTGTGGGGTCGGAGATGCTTCCTTTAATGCGTTACACATTTCTGGACAAAATTATAATACCCTTTTTCAAGGGTATAACTAGCAGATAAATTCCCTCTTCCAAGAATAGAAAATATTCTTGATAAATTAGGATCGTGCCTAGATGGGATGACTGGATTCAATCAAATCGAATTAGACTAAAGGCCAAGAAATATGAAATCATTCTCAACTTCAACAGATGCGTATCGGTACAAGCGATTATCATTTGGTTTAAAATAGCACCAAATTCTTTCCAAAGAAAGCCTTCGCAAGTATTTCTGTATATGGATGATTTAGTGGTAATCGGTTGTTCTAAAAAGCATGTGATTAAGAATTTAACCGACGTCTTTAAATTATTTAGACAGCATAATCGAAAACTACATCCAGGAAAATGTACTTTCTTTATGAAAGAGGTTACTTATTTAGGTCACAAAAGTACCGAGATGCGACCTAACACTCAAAGAGTGCAGACGTGCCTGCGGATCGACAGAAAGTTCCCTATCGTCCTTTCACTCCCACTATTCTGAAACTTTCATATAGTGTCTGATTGGTTCAACCTGCGAACCTAACAGTGCGTGTCATCTGCTGTCTACCAAATTCTCTCACTGTAGAAGCTGTGTATAACTCAGCAGAAGCAAAGTTCGGTTGGCATACCGGACAACGCTGCCCAGTTTCCCCTTCCACCGCTCAATCGTCCACAACCTAGAGCATGGATTGGCAGGACCCCGCGCGGGCCACCAAGCTTGGCAAAACAACGCCCTGCAGGAAGGCTCTCAAATCAAGGAAGTGCAGCATAAGCAGCGACTCAAGTTCGAGTTCTTCTTACTCGGAGCCCGGGGAGATCAAGCGTAAGGCCGCGCGTAAAAGGCAAGGAGAGGAGCCTGACGTCACGCCTAGTACCAGTGCAGCTCTGAACAGCAAGCTGGCAAACAACTCCTTTGCCCTCCTCTCAAACAAAGAAGACGATGACGAACATGACGAACTACCGCGCTTGTCAAGACGATAACGACTCTAGTGGGTACCAAAAAGGATTTCTCGTACAAAACGTAGAGAAACAACAACGTACGCGTAATGATGCCAGACAAGGAGTCCTACACAGCCCTACGCCAGCACCTCGTGCACACGCACCTTTCAACCAAAGAACGAGAGAGCGTACAGGGCGGTCATCAAGGGACTTTACCACACAACGGACCAGACAGAAATTAAAGAAGAACTCCACAAATACGGCTATACTGCGAGGGATCTGCACAATCCCATTGGCAGGAAATCCAAACAACCACTGGGGATCTTTTTTGTTAATCTCGAACCAGCGAGTATAAACACAAAGGTTTTCAAAATAAAGATGATTTGGTCAGTCGTCACCGTAGAGCCCCCACTGAAGTTCAACGACGTTCCACAATGTTTCAGATGCCAAGGGTTTGGACACACCCAGCGCTACTGCTTCCTGGAACATCGCTGCGTGAAATGTGGTGGTCCTCATGACCAGGTCATGCACCAAAAAATATGACGAGAAAGCATGCTGTTTACATTGCCAAGCTGATCACCCTGCGTCGTTCAGAGGACGCCCTGCCTAAAAAAAGGCAAAGGCACAGCAATCTCCTAAAGCCAGACCCGTTGTGAGTAGCAACAAACCACCTCCCATCCAGATACCAACTATCATCAATGGTATGAGTTACAGGGACGCACTTCAAAACAAGTAAGGTAGCAGCAGTCGAGTTTCCCGATTGCAAAATACCCTGTACCCTTAGACATGCTTACAATTTATTTATTTAGTATCAATAAATAAATGAAACAATATTCTATTAGAAAAGAGGACCATAACAATATAAATTTGGTATGATTTTGGTTATGAAAATAAGTTTCGTGCGTCATAAAGCCATACACATTTCGCTGTCAACGTCGCAGTCGGCGTCGCGCAATGCGTGTTTTGCTGCGCTTCTGCTTCTCTTGCCATAGATTTTGCATGTGGCATAACTTCCGTATTTCTTATCCGATTTGGTTCAAATTTAAAAGTTACATAGCTTTTATAAGCACCAACGCATATGCCGAATTGCATAGCATTAGGACAATAATTGTGGGCGTGGCAGTTTTTTGAGGTTTGCGGGGGAGCGTGGTCGTGACAGTTTTTTGCTGTTTGCGGGGGAACGGGGAGTGATATCAAAATAAAAAAACAAACTTGTACTGCGTATGGTAATTACCTATCCAACGATATATGGCACATGTCTGTAGCTCTTGTAGTTTCTGAGATCTAGGCGTTGATACGGACAGACGGACGGACGGACGGACGGACAGACGGACATGGCTATATCGACTCGGCTGTTGATGCTGATCAAGAATATATATACTTTATGGGGTCGGAGATGCTTCCTTCTGCCTGTTACATACATTTGCACCATATTATGATACCCTTTTCACCCAATTTTAATGGGTACAGGGTATAAAAACCAAGCGACACAGCCTACGAATCCCCAACAAACCTCTCGAACCACTCCCGAAGCCACACAACCCAACCAGCTTGAAACGATGCTTGTACGCATGGAAGGAACGATTGAGAGAATGATGGAAAAGTTGATCTCGCAGATGTTCTCGCAGATGATGCAGCTTATTGCTCCCATCCTCAACAAGGTAATTCAAAAAAGTCTTAATATAGTTTTTTTTGGAACGCAAACGGCCTGCAGACGAGCAAAGCCGAAGTAGAGCACCTCATCAAAACAGACAATATCGATGTTCTTTTAGTTTCGGAATCCCACTTTTGTCCCAGATCCTACTTTAACATTAGCGGGTACGAACTGTTACATGCCAACCATCCATCTGGCAGAGCACGCGGAGGAGCAGCTATGCTCATCAGGAGTGGTATTCAGTACACGGAACTTCGCAAGTTTCAGGAGGAATGGGCTCAGTGCGCCGTGACCAGGATTTCTAGCCCACAGGGAGATATCACCATTGGTGCGGTTTACTTCCCACCCAGACACTGGATAACCAAGACCCACCTCAGGACTTCTTCGAGTCCCTCGCTTTATAGCAGCCGGAGACTTTAACGCCAAACACTCCTGTGGGGTCCCGCACAAACAACCCCAAAGGCATAAAGCTCTATAAGTACCTCCAGCGGAAAAGTCTGGACTGCCAGTCCACTGGAGAACCCAAACACTGGCCTACCGACCCTTCAAAGTATCCGGATCTGCTGGACTTCGCCGTCTCCAAGGGCATAGGACACTCTAAGATAACATGCTCAAGCTATGATAAACTGCTATCCGACCAGCGCAGTAAACTTGCTCCTAAACATCCCCGTCCTCAGAAAAACGCCGTCCAGAAGACTCACCGGGAAACACACAGATGCCCCCAAGTTAACGGCTTGGATGCTTTCCTCCCTGAACCCTCTTCATTCCACACCAAGCAACATAGATGCTGCCATCGAAAAACTTACCAAAGAGATGCACAATGCTGCTGAGTTTGCGAATCCACCTCCTCCGACTACCCCGAGAATACCTAAAGAGACGTGTACTTGTGGTCTCCGGAAATGGCGGCCCTCGTGGCCGAAAAAAGGCACCCTAGAAGAGTCTGGTTTTCCTCGCGCAACCCCAGGGACAAGACAGCACTTAATCGTGCCACCAGCCGATTACCACTCCCCGTAATCACCTGATATGGCACAGTGCGACTTCTACCTTTTCGGAAAAATGCACTTGGCGATAAAAAGAAAGGCCACTCAAAAGGCTCGCACTGGCATACTGGCGGCAATACCGGGCAATGAGCTATAACACATGCTTTTGGACCGTGCAAAAAGCTTTATTAAAGCTAAAAGAGACTAATTTGAATAAAGTTATTTGACTTTGCCGATTAAACCAACTGTTCTGTCTTTTTTTTTAAGTCCTGTTTACTTTGGAACGCACCTTGTATTATATGGTTTTTTTAAAAGGAGGAAGAGATCGTGGTACTTATCTTTGTAACCGTTAATGTTCCATTGAAGTACATATATATATATTGGTGATATGTTAAGTTTTTAGCCTCCATCAAAACTGTTTGTTTCACTTGGCATTAAGGTTAATTGGTGTTTTGTTTTGTCAAGAATTTCTGCAATGTCGCCGTCTGTGTCCATGTCTAAGTGTGTGCTTGTGTGTGCGTTCTGTTCAATTGTTAAGAGTTTCGTTATTTTTGATGGTGTTTTCTTTTTATACCCTGTACCCATTAAAAATGGGTGAAAAGGGTATCATAATATGGTGCAAATGTATGTAACAGGCAGAAGGAAGCATCTCCGACCCCATAAAGTATATATATTCTTGATCAGCATCAACAGCCGAGGCGATATAGCCATGTCCGTCTGTCCGTCCGTCCGTCCGTCCGTCCGTCCGTCCGTCCGTCCGTCCGTCCGTCCGTCCGTCCGTCCGTCCGTCTGTCCGTATCAACGCCTAGATCTCAGAAACTACAAGAGCTACAGACATGTGCCGTATATCGTTGGATAGGTAATTACTATACGCAGTACAAGTTTGTTTTTTTATTTTGATATCACCCCCCGTTCCCCCGCAAACAGCAAAAAACTGTCACGACCACCCACCCCCGCAAACCTCAAAAAACTGCCACGCCCACAATTATTGTCCTAATGCTATGCAATTCGGCATATGCGTTGGTGCTTATAAAACCTATCTAATTTTTAAATTTGAACCAAATCGGATAAGAAACACGGAAGTTATGCCACATGCAAAATCTATGGCGAGGGAAGCAGAAGCGCAGCAAACCACGCATGGCGCGACGCCGACTGCGACGTTGACAACGAAATGTGTATGGCTTTATGACACACGAAACTTATTTTCATAACCAAAATCATACCAAATTTATATTGTTATGGTCCTCTTTTCTAATAGAATATTGTTTCATTTATTTATTGATACTAAATAAATAAATTGTAAGCATGTCTAAGGGTACAGGGTATTTTGCAATCGGGAAACTCGACTGCTGCTACCTTACTTGTTTATTTTAATTGTGTAGTTTTTTGGGTTGTTTCTGCTAGTTCTTTGCCAATGGGTGGTGTTTTTGCTGGGGAGTTAATTGTGTTCTGGTTGTCTTTTGTTCAATGCTTTATAGTTTTTGGGTAATGAAGCTTTGTTGGAGAGGTTGGTAATTTTTGTGTAGCGGTAATGTCTGTGTATGTTTTTTTTGTTGTTGGCGAATGGTTTTTGTTGTTTTTTGTGGCATTTTCCTTTGGCTTCGTACATTGTGCATTTAGTTAGTTGTGGTGCGGGGGGACCACAAGGGTTGCAAATGGTATAACCTTTGCAGTGTTTGGCTGAATGCCCTAGAAGGTGGCAGTTTTTGCAGCTCATCGGGATTGGAATGTATTCTTTGACTTTTGCGAGATGCCAAGAGATTTGGATTTTTGTAGATAGGTTATATCTAGACAATTCCAGTTGAAGACTTTTGCCGTCAATTTGTCGTGTATTTTTACACATCGACTACTCTCTGTGTTTTTAATTCTTTTACGATTTCTTTGTACGTTAGTTAATTAAGGAGCGTTAACTGTGCCTTTGTAGGGATTGAGATTTGTGTGTTATTGTTTTTATTTGGCATATGCCATTAAGTTCATTAAGTGGCTGCTATGAATTATCAGCAGTTTTTGCGTCTTCAACGAGTATTAAAAGATTTTCGTCACACATTTCGTTTATTTTTATAATTTAGACAGCTATAAATTTAATTGCTCGCTCAACGGCGAAGCGAGAATACGAGCAGAGTGATTTTTTTTGCCAGTAATTGACATGACTATTAATTTTGGGATTGGAAGATGGGATTCTGAAAATTTTGGGAAGGCTTCCGAGGGTGGAGTTGGTTTTTTCATTTTGGCAAAGCGATTTGCCCCTTGGCCATTGTGCCCGTTGGGTACGTTGCTTTGAGGGAGTTACTTAATTTTTTGTTTTTTTTTTTATGAATGTGCGCTTAGAAAATGAGTAAGCTTTGAGCTAAATTAAAATTTGCTTTGACGTTAGTGGAAGCACACAACCAGTCGGCTAAAAGGTTAGTCGACGACAGCGGACGAAAATTCTGGATTTGATTACCTCTATAGGAACACGTACCCCTATTGTTGTATTGGTTACCGCCGCGTCCTCTATTTCCGCCACGATAACCACCTCGGCTTCTATAAGCCGCTATAAGTTATAATAATTTCCTAGACCATTATCTCTGTTTTGGTAATTGCCTATTGATATTACTTCCTCGATAGTGTTCTCTACTGTTGTAGAACAAGACACTATTCGACTTGCCGATAATTTATGTGTAGTAGTGTATGTATTTTTCAATTACGCTGTTTATCGTGTTGAAATTTCATGCTTTTAAAATAGTCTTGAGCTTATCGTGCTCACAATTCTTTATCATTGCAGATATAGTTTCTTTAGTGGCGAACTTATCTGCATTACTTAAATCTAACCCATTGTCTATGTAGGCTGCTTCAAGCGACCTACGTAGGCTATCTATTTCTGCCGTGTATGCGGGTTGAGCTGCGGGTTGGCCGCGTTTAATGACGTCAGACGATTCGCCTTTAACTGTCATATTTAATACACTAATATTTCCGCCGATTGTCCTTTCATTTTCATCTTTGTATGATAATGGACGAATTCTTTTTATTTTTATAACTTCGACAGCTTACATTTCCTAATCCAATAGGGCTGCGAGGAATCTATTAAGATTTTCCCGTCAAATTCTGGGATTGTGGACGAAATATGTGGTAAATATTCCCTGGACAATGCAGCAGTGTCAGTCATTGTGATATGTTTTTCATCTGATAGGCTTATGTGTAAGACTGATTCTGAGCTTTCGTTTTCTACCTCTACTAACTCTATAACCGGTGGTATAGTTAGATCGTGCAGTCTTCGAAAGATTGCACAAAAGTTATAGGGAAATTGAAAAATGTTGGGACTGATAATTTCAGATTATATCTGCCTTTTATAAGAAGCAGATATTCTCGAAGCCTATTTAGAAGTTTGGCCGCGTTTTATATCTAGTGATTGTTTATTATTATGCAATAATTGGCGCGCTTCATTAAAGCATTCTACCAAAATGCGAGCATGCTTGTTAATGGTGCTTTGTTGAACTACTCCTCTTTCGGTTGCGACATTTATACGGCTTGTCAAATCCCGTTTTAGTCTCTTTTAGTTCTCTTATTATTGTCGGCCAGTCCATTTATATCTTTTAAAATTAGTTTTGGGATTTTGTTTATTGTTTTGTTTATTATTCATGAAACTATCGATTTTTCATTTCAAATCAGCATAGTATGTATGTTGAACGTTGAACTTTATGCACGTCGGCCTATTATCGTTCCGTAATTTTGAACGTTTCCCGAACGAACTAGCAACCTATTATCAGCTCCGAACTGATTTAATCAACCTGCTGTATCGCCAAGTGGTCCACAAACTGAAAAACACATCGAAAGTTTAATTTTAAACGCATATTCTTCGTTTTATTTTAAACGCGATAAGACTGTGTTTCGCAAACAACAACAACAAAGTAACCATTAGCCGTTGCTTTGTTTCGTTATTACAAGCTGCTCACCGCTCTCTATCGCATTCCCCCTTGTGTGGAGCTTCTTCATCTCCGTCTGGATTGACACTGCTCCTGCTGTTCGCCGAAGTCGCTCCCACGCTATTGTCGCTGGATCACTCTCTTCATCATACATTCGCTGGACCATTCTGTTTTTGAGCGCATTCTCTCTTTCATTACCCAAAGTGTCTTTGGTTTGTACTTCAAAGAGATGCGAATTTGGAGGAGCTATTACTAACTCCTACCTAACTTGCTGGCCATGCGACAATTGCTCGCACATGAAATGCGCTGGCGTTGGTCATTATGACCGAATTGGTGATCTCCTGGGCAAAGGCATCGGTTTGACATGGTCCTGTTTGGCCTGTCGAGAGATTGAAGGCGAGATGCGCACGTTTATGCGGCAAACCCGAAACGGTTTCCGGGAGGTTCGGAAACACATTGCCAGATTAAATGAGCAGTTTCTAAACCTCGAATCTCTATTTCTGGGCCTTAAACTATTAAGCGAATCACCACGCCGGAAAATCGCTAACACTAACCAGAATAAGAATATGTGTACCACTCCAGCCTCACATTTGCCAGTAAGCAATGTTATGGTTGATGCTCCTGTCGAACAGCCACCCATCCTAGCTATTCAGGATCCCGATCTTCCCCCTGCAAAAGTTGATACGCCGGAACCTGCCAGTAGGAATCTCCCACCTGGTTCCATTCTTGAAAAATCTTCAATAGTCTTATCACCAAGCCAGCCTGCTGCTCCATCACTACGCCTGCCTGCCGCCGCAACTACCCGCCTACCCGTGGTAAAATCACCAAAGCCATTGACGGGTGTTCCAACGGAAACGCGCTCTTCTGGACTTACGCTGAGAGCTGTGGCTCCCCGCAAATCCATCTTTGTATCGCAGCTTATGCCTGATGCCTCTGCAGATGACGTTAGGTTTCACCTTGCAAACAATCTAAATATAGCTCCCTCAGAACTTTTTGTGACCAAATTTAAATATAAGCATAAACGTAGCAAATCCTCATTCAAAATAACTCTACCAGAAGCATCCCTTGCTAAATCTTTAGATCATGCTACCTGGCCCGAGCACACTATTGTCCATGAGTTCTTGACCAGAGATTCTTAAGGTTCCAGTCCAGTAAATATTTCAAAAAACTAAGCAACAAGATTTTTTCTTGTTGCTACCAAAACGTTCCAAAACGTATTCTTGGAAAACTGAACTTACCTTATACTACTCGTAACAGTTCTTCCTTTGACTTCGATGCTATTGTGCTAACTGAAACCTAGCTAAACTCCACTGTCTTTCGGGAAGATCGCCCAACCTTTGGAGGTGGCGTTCTGATTTCCGTAAACAACATCTACACAGTTGAACGTATTACT
Organism: Drosophila ercepeae; assembly: GCA_018150545.1. NCBI lineage: Eukaryota > Metazoa > Arthropoda > Insecta > Diptera > Drosophilidae > Drosophila > Drosophila ercepeae. Next base: position 511,436 of record JAECWL010000016.1, on the reverse strand, counting down.
ATTACTAATCCTTTCGGAATTGAATTTTTAGCCGTTAAAATTCATTCTGAGTCCCTTAACCTTTTCATTCACCTATTCCTACATTCCTCCTCTGAGTGATGCAATCATTTATATGCACCACTTAACTGCCATAAAATCAGTTTTGTCCCTGCTAAATGATGCTAATCTTATTCTAATTATGGGGTATTTCAATCTGCCCCGCATTTCATGGATCAACTCGGATGAGGATAGCTCGCTTTTACCCACAAACCAAAATGACTTCCTTGATGGCTTAGCCTACTCTGCCGTTTTCCAACTTAACCCTATAAGGAACTCCCGTGGCAGGTCGCTTGACCTAATTTTCTCTAATACTACCTCCTCTGCCACAATAGCTAGGTTCCCTCCCTTATCTACTCCTGAGGACTCTCACCACCCAACACTCTTAGTCTCGCTAATTATCAACGTGCAAACTGATTTAATTTATACTGACTTCAGCAAAGCATTTGAATCAGTTAATCATCAGCTCTTGCTACGGAAACTCTCGTTTATTGGTTTTCCACCAAATATGTGGGTGCTGCAAATGATGTGGGTTGCTTCCTACCGTTCAGATCAAACTCAGCGTGTCCTATTTAAATCTACCAAGTCGAAGGTCATCCATGTCTCATCGGGTGTCCCTCGGGGTAGTCATCTAGGACCACTGTTGTTTATACTCTTTGTGAACGATCTTCCCAATGTGATTAATTATGCCTCTACACTTATGTATGCTGATGATGTCAAGTTATGCTATTCCTTCTCGGAACATTTCCTGCATAGGCATCTGCAACTAGACCTTGACGAACTCTATTTGTGGTGCTCAATTAAACTTCTGTTCATATGCTGCTCTAACTGCAAACTTATTACATTCCATCGCAGTGTGCCGCTTATCATATCTAACTCTCTCGGAAATCACGTCCTTGATCGTGTTTCCACAATCAATGATCTTGGGTGTTCTTTTTGATCATAAACTTAAGTTTAATGATGGCTAATCCATGGCATGGTTGATTCTAAACACCTGCTAAGCCAACTATATTTTTCCATCCCTAATAGGAAAACTAGGTCTTTCCGACCCCTATGGTTACCTATCTGCAGATCTAACTTCGCTGAACACGACCCCTTTCGCACTATTTGTAAGAACTATAACCTTTTATCACATACTCTATCCCCTGAACTCTATCTTAATGTAAATAAACTTAAAATCATAGAATACCTCCGGGAATAGTTATAGCTTAGTTATATTTATATTTTTATTCATATTTAGCTGATCTTTGTTAAATTGTTGTTTAAATAAAAAATAATACTCTTTGTACTTGGGTTTAATCCAACATATTTAATAGTATTTTATCTTAATCTAAAACTTTTTCTTTTTTTATACCCTTGAAAAAGGGTATAAATTTTGTCCAGAAATGTGTAACGCATTAAAGGAAGCATCTTCGACCCCACAAAGTATATGTATTCTTGATCAGCGTCAACAGCCGAGTCGATATAGCCATGTCCGTCTGCCCGTCTGTTTCTATGCAAAAAATAGACAGTAGTTTTAAAGCTAGCGTTTTAAAATTTTTACCAGATCATTATTTTTGTTGCACGCAGATCAAGTTTAAGAATCGGTCGGATCGGACCACTATATCATATAGCTGCCATACAAACGACCGATATGAAAACAAGTCTTTGTATGGGAAACTTTTTTTGTTTTCCAAGCTATTACAACTGAATTCAACAATTATTCATTTGACATAAGCATACATGATTTGTAAAAGTTTGGTCCGGATCGGACCACTATATCATATAGCTGCCATACAAACGACCGATATGAAAACAAGTCTTTGTATGGAAAACTTTTTTGTTTTCCAAGCTATTGCAACTGAATTCAACATTCATTTATTCATTTGAAATAGCCATACACGATTTGTAAAAGTTTGGTCCGGATCGGATCACTATATCATATAGCTGCCATACAAACGACCGATATGAAAACAAGTCTTTGTATGGAAAACTTTTTTGTTTTCAAGGGTATACCATCTTCGGCAAGTCGAAGATAACTTTTCTCACTTTTTTTATATTAACTCTGCTTTTATTTAATGGATCCTCTTAAATAAGAGCTAACAATAAGTTTAAAAATCTTAACTAATACAATTTTTTCCTAAACAGTCGTTTTAATTAAATTTTTTTCCAACTGTTCTGAGATTAAACGTCCCTAAAAATTTCTTTGTAGGTCCCTTCGTCGGAGACGGGAACGACTGCTGAGCTGGGTTAGATTTCTCGCTAGGTGGTTGGGGTGCGAGGAAAGCTTGCCATGATATTTTTTCGTAAGCTCTGTGATTTTATTGGTGACTGGTGCAATATTTAAATCTCTATGGATGTTTTCGTTCCGAACGTAACACGGTGCCCCAGTGATAGTTCTCAGAATCTTTGACTGTGCTCGCTGTATGATGTCAATATTGCTGTTTCTGGCTTTGCCACATAGCTGTGCGCCATAGGTCCAGATTGGTTTCAGTACTGCATTGTAGAGTAAGACCTTGTGGTCCTGGCTGAGCGGAGAGCCAGCGTTGATGAGCCAGTGAAAGTTGTTCGCTTTGAGCTTAAGATGAATTTTTGTTCGCTTCAATGTGCCTTCGCCATGTGAGTCTTCTATCGAGGTGTACTCCTAGGTACGTTACCTCATCTGCTTTCGGGAGTGGTATGTTGTTCATCAAAAGTGGTGGGCAATCTTGTCTGTTCAGCGTAAATGTCACGTGCTTGCATTTTTCCTCGTTGACTTTTATTCGCCAGTCAGAGAGCCACTTCTTAGTGGCTATGAGGTGCAATGCCAGCTGTGCTGTAGCTTGGATTGGGGACCTTGAACGGCTAAGGATAGCTGTATCGTCGGCAAACGTGGACAGTGTTAGCCGACTATTTGTAGGAATGTCAGCGGTATAGATGAGGTATAAGGTTGGCCCAAGAACGCTGCCTTGGGGGACTCCAGCCTTAATTTCGTGGTCAGTGGAAGTGGCAGTGTTGCACCGCACTGCAAACTTTCTGTCATATAGGTATGACTTTAGAAGTTTGTGTGTGCTTTCGGGTAAAGCTGTTTTAACTTTAAACATTAGGCCGACTAGCCAGACTCTGTCGAATGCTTGGGATACGTCTAGAAATACGGCTGTACAGTATTCTCGATTTTCAAATGCAGTTCTTATCTCCGCTGTTATTCGATTCACCTGTTCAATGGTTCCGTGGCTTTCGCGAAAGCCAAATTGGTGGGCTGGGATTATATTGTGGGCTCTCAGGTGTGGATTCAGTCGGATTAGCAGGCATTTTTCGAATAGTTTCGATATACATGAGAGTAGACTTATTGGTCTGTAGGATGAGGGAACTGTGTGGTCCTCACCAGGCTTCGGAATCATTATGATAATCGATCTCTTCCATCGTTGTGGAAAGTAGCCAAGTTTTGTAATGGCATTAAAGATCTGCGTTATGTACCGAACTGCAGAATGTGGCAGCTCGAGGATCATTTCCGGGGTAATAAGGTCGTAGCCGGGGGATTTTTTCGGGCTGATATTTTCTTTAATTATGTTAGATATTTCTTTTGGACGAAACACAATTGGGGTGTGTTGCTGGTTGCAGTTTGCGTTTGAAGTCGGTAGCGCAAATGTGCTAGTAGCCTCGTTTGGCTTAAATACATTTTGTAGGTGAGCGGCAAATGTGGTGGCTCTGTCTGCATCACTACGTGCCCAGCCGCCTGCCGGATTCCTTATGGGCAAATCGGTTTCAGTCGGTGGGCGAAGGGTTGGGTGGGCTCTCCACAGTGACTTATGTTCAATACCTGTTGGTGAAAGTTGCTCTATATATCGGCCCTGAGCGTATTCTTCCTCTTGTTTCAGAGCGTTGGTCAGCTTCCGTGTGGCTACTTTTAGCTTTTGTTTTGCAGATGGTGATCTGGAGGATTGCCATTCTCTACGTAAGCGTCGTTTTGCGTGGACGAGTTGCTCGATTTGTGCGTTAGTCTTATTCGGATTAATCGTAACGTTTGTGGTTTTAGGTGTTGCATTTCGAGCTGCTTCCGTAAGAATGGATTCCAGTGTTTCTGTGCAGCTCTCTATATCAGGTTCAGTATTGAGTTTTGGGTTTAGCTCAATGTGTGAACTTATATATTTTTTATACCTTAGCCAGTTCGTTTTGTGCGAAGTCAGTTTGTAGGGTGGTTTTACGTTTTCTGCGTACCGGCTGAGATGAATTAGCATAGGCGAGTGATCAGATGAGAGATCTGGTAGACATTCAGCTCTAACAAAACTGCGAGGAATATTTTTCGTGACTGCGAAGTCAATCAAGTCAGGCAGCTTATTGAGGTCTGATGGCCAGTATGTGGGAGTCCTAGGGGAAACATGATCAAGTTTATTAGTGGCTTTAATTAAAGCCTTATAAAGCTGTTTTCCTTTTGGATTCACAAGGCGCGATCCCCAGTGAGTATGTTTAGCATTGTAGTCGCCTGCTGCAATGAAGTGTGGTCCTAGTGCATGGAAGAAATCCAGGAATTGGTCTTCCAATATTGTGAAACGAGGGGGGCAGTATACGGCCGCTAGTGTGAGGTGAGTGTTGTCCTCCAGCTGTATATTGATAGATGTGGCCTGTAGATGAATTTCAGCAAACTCTTTGTAAAAGTGGTGCTTCATACGGTTCCTAATTAGAATGCCGGTCCCACCGTGTGCTCTACCATCGGGGTGATTTGTACCATAGAAGTTTTAATCTCTTATTTGAAAGTTGTATTTGCTTGTAAGATGAGTTTCCGAAAGAAACATTATGTCGATATGCTTATCATGTAGAAATTGAGCTAGCTCAAGTTTGCGCTGTGAGACGCCATTGGCGTTCCACGTAGCTATGCGTAAGGTAGCCATTATTTATTTTGATTGTTGGGAGACAAGCATTTGTATCAATAGGTTTTGATTACGCATCATGTCTTGAATGGTGGTTCGCATAAATGTCATGAATTCCATCATGCTCTGTTGTAAGGCTTGGATCATAGCTTCAGTTTTCGTTTCTTGCTGCTCGGATGGCCTATAGTTTTGTTGTGTGTCCAATTTTGTGTGTTCTTCATGTGAGGTTTGGGAGTTTTGGGTTGGAGGTGTCATACCTGATTTTAAATCGTTTGCAAAACTTATCTTGTTAGTGCTTGGTATAGTCTAGGGAGCAATACTTGTTGGTTTCGAAAAAAGTACTTCTGGATTTGTTTCCGATGGTATCAGCGTAGTTGTTCCTTGGTGTACCCGTGCCGTGTTCATTCTTTTGTGGAGACGGGTTTTTAGCTCTTTGTAGATTGGACAGCCTCTGTAGTTTGCTGTGTGATTACCCCCACAGTTACCGCACTTTTTCGCGCTTGCATTTTCTTTATTAGCTTGGCAGTGTGTGGAGACGTGGAGATCTCCACAGACTACACACACTGGGCGAAGTGTGCAATACGATCGCGTGTGGCCGTATTCTTGGCAGTTCATACATTGAACAGGAGCGTTACGTTTATGCGGCTCTTCTACTGTAATCCTACGGTGCATAATGAGCTGGAGTTTATAAATTGGATGAACCCCGTTTTTTTCAGATGCTTGTTTTCTGGTTGAAGCTCAATCTTAAAGAGTGGTTGCGGCTGCCTGTTTCTGTTTTTAATATTGTGTGCGCTTTTAACTCAAAATCCCTTTTCCTTTAGCGCCTCAGCTATCTCTTCGGGCTTTACATCAGGCTTAATGCCCTTCAGTACTACTTGTAGACCCTTGCTACTTTTAAGCTGGTAGGTGTAAAAGCATGTTTTGTTTGCAGTGAGATGGTTTGTGACTTTTCTGTAGTTTTCCTCCGTTTTCGTTTGAAATTTGATTTCATTAATAGTACCTCTTATGAGGGGTATTATATAAAAGCTATCTTTTCCAATTAGGCCAATTAAAGAATTTACCAAACCGTTTGTGCTTTATTTTTCTTTGGTTCGTTATCGATGGATTTCAGTGGCACGTCCTCGTTGGTATCTGCCAGCAAAGCGAATCTGTTGCTATTTGCGGGCGCTTCATTTTTGATCGAGGTAGTATTGTCGCGTATATTTTTCGGCTTGTTTTCTGTATCGGAAGTTTTAGGGCTAAGCTTCCGCTTTATTGTAATGTAGCGGTCCAGTCCAGTCTGTGAGGCCGACCCGACTTTTTTGTTTGCGTTTTGTTTTGCTAGTTGTGCAGCAGTGCCGTTTTGCTCTTGGGCTTTTGTTTTTGTATTCGCTGACTCAGTAGAAGCGTGAGCGGGTGCAGCCAATGGCGAAGTAGAGCGGGCTGTCGATATTGCTCCAGTTGTTGTTGTTGCAGATAGCGGAGCTTGTGTCGGAGCTAGAAGTGCGGGAGAGCAAGAGCGCGCTCTTTCTTGATTGGTTGGTACAAGAAGGTTCGTTGGGTTATGGGTTATTGGCCGCTCGTTGTCTTCGTTTGCAGGTGTTGCGGAGACATAAGAAAAGTACGCGTTGTTTCGTTGTAATGAGAGCCGGCGATCGTCTTGCTCTCGTTGTCGCTGAGTGCGAGTGTCGTTCTGGCTCATAGCGCTTTTTTTTTTTTAATCAGGCTTAATGCCCTTCAGTACTACTTGTAGACGCTTGCTACTTTTAAGCTGGTAGGTGTAAAAGCATGTTTTGTTTGCAGTGAGATGGTTTGTGACTTTTAATACTTGTTGGTAGGTGTAAAAGCATGTTTTGTTTGCAGTGAGATGGTTTGTGACTTTTAATTTTTGAAACTATTATTTAACTATTTCAAACGCAGAATATGTATTCGAGCGATGGTGCATCGCCCGGAGCGTCTTTTTCGCTTTCGATATATTTATTGCTTTTTATTAATAATCATTCTCTTCACTAGAATCAATTGATTTTATCGGAGTTCGATGAAAACACGTCTTCACGCATCAGCATACGAATTCGACCGATATGAAAACAAGTCTTTGTATGGGAAACTTTTTGTTTTCCAAGCTATTGCAACCGATTTCAACATTTATTCATTCGACATAGCCGTACATGATTTGTGAAAGTTTGGTACGGATCGGACTACCATAGCTGCCATACAAACGACCAATATGAAAACAAGTCTTTGTATAGAAAACTTTTTTGTTTTCCAACCTATTGCAACCGAATTCAACATTTATTCATTTGACATAACCATACATAATTTTTGAAAGTTTGATCCGGATCGAACTACTATATCATATAGCTGCAATACAAACGACCAATATGAAAACAAGTCTTTGTATGGGAAACTTTTTGTTTTCCAAGCTATTGCAACCGATTTCAACATTTATTCATTCGACATGGCCGTACATGATTTGTGAAAGTTTGGTACGGATCGGACTACCATAGCTGCCATACAAACGACCAATATGAAAACAAGTCTTTGTATAGAAAACTTTTTTGTTTTCCAACCTATTGCAACCGAATTCAACATTTATTCATTTGACATAACCATACATAATTTTTGAAAGTTTGATCCGGATCGAACTACTATATCATATAGCTGCAATACAAACGACCAATATGAAAACAAGTCTTTGTATGGAAAATTTTTTTGTTTTCCAACCTATTGCAACCGAATTCAACATTTATTCATTTGACATAACCATACACGATTTGTGATAGTTTGGTCCGGATCGGATCACTATATCATATAGCTGCCATACAAACGACCGATATGAAAACAAGTCTGTGTGTGGAAAACTTTTTTGTTTTCAAGGGTATACCATCTTCGGCAAGACGAAGATAACTTTTCTCACTTTTTTATAATTGCTTTACCGTAGTTTATGGTGCAGTTATTACTTCTTTGTCTAATTTTTTTTTTTTATTAGTTTCCAGATTATCTGTCCTGCTACCATAATTTTTTTGAATAGCCATTTTTTGTGTAATTTATATGCCTCTATAAATGCATTTATTATTAATAAAATGAACATTGCTAGCAGCAGGAAAGTAATCATGTTTAAATAAGTGGTTTCCACTTCAACTTTATTGATTACATTAGCTGTGAAATCTACTGTCTTAGAGTTTATTAAACCCATTTTGGGTGGGTATATTTTTTTTGTTACAATTTTTAGTAAATATTGTAAGTGTTAAGAGGAGCCCCAAAAATAGGTCTAACTCCAATAATTTCGGTTTAAAAACTGTTTTTTTCATATGCTTCAACATTCAAAGAAACACAAAAACCTTAGAATTAGGTTCTTATGTACTAACAAGAGTTTTTTTAAACTATTTATATACTTTCGATAACATTTCAATTTTTCATTGATTTGTAAAGTATTTTTAGCTGTTAAATTTTATACTTGTTCAACTTAATATTTAAACATTCTCGCAAAGGCCACAAAAGTTCTTTCTTACATTGATATCTTACTTCTTCATATTAAAATAACTGTATCTTATTCTTATTTTGTAAACATTAATTTCTCATGTTCAAATTGGTGCTTGAACTTCCTGCAAGGGCCAGGGAGGTGTTACGTTTTAGAGAATTCATTTTTTTTTACTTAACATTATATATTTTTCAACTTGAATTATAAGTTCTGTATAGATGTATTATTTGATTTCAACTTTCTTACTTAATCATATATTAGATTAGAATAATAGTGATTATTATCCCTAGAATTAAAGACCTATGCACAGACACATGATGAACATTTAGATTTTAAAGCTCTAAGTTTTGTGTTTTCAAATATTTATTTTTCTTTTGCCAACTGAGCTGTTTCTGCCGTATGATTAATAATCGAATGCTTTAAGGGGTCCAAAACAATTTCAGGTATTTCTTTTATTTCTCCTATATATGCAGAGACTAATGTTTCTCGAGTTTCTGTTGCTATAATATGCTGAGCTATTAAAATTTTGTCATCCGTTCTAACTGCGCAGTCTGAATTGATTGTTCTTTGTTCCGGTAGATCAATAATTTGTATTTAAGATCGGCCACATTGAAGCCTCATTTACCATAAGTATTCGTTTCGACTTTAAATAGCCAACTACTTCATTTTCCGATTCTACCAAAAATGATTTCGACTCTAAAACTTCTTTAAACATACAGTTAGAAGGTCGATTAGGTTTTAGGGGTCCTAACTGACAATTACCATCGTTAGCGTTACTCCATGGCCAGCTACCTTCGCAAACTCTTTTATTTGCTTGCCATTTTTAGCATTTACTAATTGTTGATTCGGTCATCAGGCGGTATGAATTTATTTCACAATTATAGAATAAATATTCTGCATCTACTTGTGCTATGATTCTACGATTTCCTGTTTTAACTCGAACTGGAATTACCCTATACAAATTAGAGGCGTTCCTTCCAAATAGTGGAATTTTCGCATTTATAATAAGTTTTTTGTGTACGAATAAACTTCTTGTGCTTAATAACGTATATACGTTACGTTTTATATATACGTTTTTTAATTCGGTGCTTATTATTTTCCCTGGAAGGATTAAACTTTCTGATAACGTGTCTTTAATTTTCGAAATTTCACTCTTTAGTTGACTTGGTCCAAGAATATTGGTATTAAGTTTTCCATGATTAATATTAATTAGAAGGCTTATCGACCAAGGTACTTTCTTCTTTCTTATCATAATGGATTCTTTATATACAAAATATGATTCCTGTAGTACTGCAGTCATATTTTCTATTCTTTTGTTCATACTTTTAAAGTTTTTATTGATTTCGTCCGTAGTTTTCGTCAAAATGTTTATGGTTGAATCAACTAAAGACGTTTGTTGTTTAATTAGTTCTTTTTTCATGTTTCATGTTTTCTTGATTACTCAATAGCGTTTTCAAATTTTTTTTCCAATTTAAATCTATCATCTTCATCCATTACTCTGAATAGGATATGATAAAAATAACCTATGTTTTTGAAAGGTGCCCGACTTCTTCTTTTTGGCTGACTATGAAACATAAAGAGTTTACTATTTTCTTCCAACTCTATTAGTTGCTTGAGCATGTTTTCAAAAATATGGTACCATTAATCTTCAAAACCATGAAGTTTTTCTCATACTAGTCACATTTTTATACTCTGTACCCATTAAAAATGGGTGAAAAGGGTATCATAATATGGTGCAAATGTATGTAACAGGCAGAAGGAAGCATCTCCGACCCCATTTTTTTTTTTTTTTTTTTTTTATTTAAACAACAATTTAACAAAGATCTGCAAAATATGGATAAAAATTATAAATATAGCTACACTATAACTATTCTAGGAGGTATTCTATGATTTTAAGTTTATTTACATTAAGAGAGAGTTCAGGGGATAGAGTATGTGATAAAAGGTTATAGTTCTTACAAATAGTGCGAAAGGGGTCGTGTTCAGCGAAGTTAGATTTGCAGATAGGTAACCATAATGGTCGGAAGGACCTTGTTTTCCTATTAGGGATGGAAAAATATAGTTGGCTTAGCAGGTGTTTAGAGTCAACCATGCCATGGATCAGCATGTGTAGAAACATGACCCCAGCACAGGTTCAGCGCTCCTTCAATGGAGGTAACTTTAACAATTTAAGCCTGCAACGGTACGGCGGGAGACGATTATCAGGATCCCAGTTCAGGTTTTTTAGTGCAAATAGCAGAAACTGCTTTTGCACCGACTCAATACTATTTTGGTGAGAGGAGTATTGAGGACTCCAAACACACGAGCAATATTCGAGGATGGGACGAACTAGGGTGATATACAGGGATTTGGTGGTGAAAGGATCGTTAAATTCTTTTGACCATCGCTTAATAAAGGCTAACATTCCTCTGGCTTTATTCACTGTCACAGAAATGTGATCATTAAACTTAAGTTTATGATCAAAAAGAACTCCAAGATCATTGATTGTGGAAACACGATCAAGGACGTGATTTCCGAGAAAGTAAGATATGATAAGCGGCACACTGCGATGGAATGTCATAAGTTTGCATTTAGAGCAGTTTAGGAACAGAAGATTAATTGAGCACCACAAATAGAGTTCGTCGACGTCTAATTGCAGATGCCTATGCAGGAAATGTTCCGAGAAGGAATAGCATAACTTGACATCATCAGCATACATAAGCGTAGAGGCATAACTAATCACATTAGGAAGATCGTTCACAAAGAGTATAAACATCAGTGGTCCTAGATGACTACCCTGAGGGACACCCGATGAGATATGGATGACCTTCGACTTGGTAGATTTAAATAGGACACGCTGGGTTCGATCTGAAAGGTAGGAAGCAACCCACATCAGGATATTTGGTGGAAAACCAATAAGCGAGAGTTTCCGTAGCAAGAGCTGATGATTAACTGAATCAAATGCTTTGCTGAAGTCAGTGTAAATTACATCAGTTTGCAAGCGATGTTGAAAACCTCGGTTGATTTTCGACGAAAATTCTAGTAGATTAGTAGATGAGAATCGCAGAAAGCTTAGAAATGCCGCGGTAGTTCTCAATGAAAGCCTTAGAGCATTTTTTATGAATTGGTAAAAATATATATTGGTAAAGTATATATATTCGTGATCAGCATCAACAGCCGAGTCGATATAGCCATGTTGAATCAAATCGGATAAGAAACACGGAAGTTATGCCACATGCAACATCTATGGCAAGGGAAGCAGAAGCGCAGCAAAACACACATTGCGCGACGCTGACTGCGACGTTGACAGCGAAATGTGTACGGCTTTATCACACACGAAACTTTTTTTCATAACCAAAATCATACCAAATCTATATTGTTATGGTACTCTTTTCTAATAGAATATTGTTTCATTTATTTATTGATATTAAATAAATAAATTGTAAGCATGTCTAAGGGTACAGGGTATTTTGCAATCGGGAAACTCGACTACTTACTTGTTGTAATTATATTCTTCCCTTTGTAAATCATTTCAAAGTTCCAAGAGGATGCGACAACTTCTATGTGTCCCATATGATCCAAATATATTGATAAGGACTTTGAAATTTCTTCTACAGCATATTTTGGATCTGTGACCGTTGGAGATGCATTTGATAGTTGACAGAACAAAGCAAGCATTACCAAGGCCATTATCACTTCCAGTTTAGATAATCGGGCGTTACCTTTATCTCTGGAATTGTTGGATCTACTTTGACGTGTATGTGTGTCATCTAGGTCATTTATTTCAGCAAGAGAAGAAATTTTGTTTAATGGTCTGGTTACCAAATTTTCCTGCACCTTTAGCTTTACTACTCTGACTTTGTCGTCTTTACCTTTGTGGACTTCTTCCACTTCCCCAAAGGCCACCTTGCTGGATGACAGTTCTTGTCTGTTAATACTACGAATTTCTCTTTCTTGATGTTTGGGGAATCTTTTTCCCCCTTATATCTTTGATGTGAAGAATTTCAATTATTATTTTATGATTTTCCCCTCCTTTGCAATATTACAAAGATGATTGCACTACTACAATTTTTCATTTTGGACTTTGTCCTGACACGATCCATCCAAAGATCGTTTTTTGCCCCAGAAGTGATTCTTTTTTCACTATTCCAGGCACTACACTTTGTGGGTATAAATCAGCACCTATTATTAAATCAATCCCACGTGGTATATCCAAATCGGGATCGGATAACGAAAATTCTTTCCATTCCTGTTTATTTATATTAACCTTAGTTTCGGGACATTTTTTAATTAATTTCGGTAAAATAATTGCATTGTCGTTTAATATTTTTGAATTTGTCTTTTTAATAACATTTTATTTGTGGGTGATATTCCACTAATCTCCCTATGTGACCTGATTTTCGACATCTTTAATTTTTGTGCCGCCTTTTCTGATATTATTGTGCTTTGTGAACCATTATCAATCAAAGCTTTATATTTTTGAAACTTCCCATTTTCACCTTTTATTTTAACATAAGCTGTGGGCAATAACAATTGTTAGTAATGCATGTATTTACTATTTCTTTTTTGAAGTGTAACATGCTATGGTGATTTTTATGGCAATACGAACATGAAAGCTCACTAGTAAATTTTTTAGAATAATGCGACTTCACACATTTAAAACATAAATTAAATTTTTTAGCAGACTCCATTCTTTCCTTGGGACTTAATGCGTTAAATTTATAGCAACATGTCATTTGATGCCCGGGCATTTTGCACATCGTTTATCTTAATTTGTTTGTGTCGTTTTTAAATACCTTTTTTACCGCGATTTCATCCGGCACTAAGGTCAACGAACTAACCCGTTGATCTAAATATTCCATGACATCTCTCAGTGTCTGAATTTCGTTTGATTTTTTAATATTGCACTCATACTGCTGAAGAGCTTCTTTACCAAATTTGTTGATAATAATATGCGCAAAACTGCAATCTGATTCTTCAGTCAGATTTTCTTTGAGTCGCATCATATAATATAAATAGACTCATTAATAGAGTCACTACAACTTTTTAACTGCCTATATGAGTCCATATTTATTTTTGATAGTTCCATTAGACGATTTAACTGGTCCGAAAATACTGGCCAAGCTGATCTCCCTGCGTCGTTCAGAGGATGCCCTGCCTACAAAAAGGCAACCCCAACCAATAGACACCTAAGTCAACCTCATTAGATATACATTCCATGTACCTCCCTTAAGTCAAGGTCTCCCCCAAACCATTTAATGATTGTCCACTCGGATAGATTTTAAATACAAAATAAGATTGTTAAAAAAAATATATATATATTTATTTTAATTTATATATATATATATATCTTTTTTATTTGGTTGTATATATTCCTGTTTATTTCTAAGTTACCTAGTTTTTTTTTTTAATTTTAGTTTTACATATTTCTACCTAATGGTTGTATGACTTTACGGGGTACACTTTTAATCGGGCAGAAATGGTTCCACTCGAGTTTACAATAGTTTTTATAATAAAAAAAAGAATATAGGTCTTTGATTAGCTGCTGCTGCTGATGCTCCTGTGTCAGGTGATCGTCGCCGGTATTGGCACGCTGACACCCTCCTCGCTACTTTCTTTCGTCTATTGTTGATTCTATTGTGTTGAACGTTCCAGTACAGAATAGACTACAGGTTCCTTCGCAGTCTGCCGGGCATTTTTTCTCTAGTTATGGTATACCGGTCGCTGGTGGAGGAGATTGTGGTTTAATTTCTTCATTAATTTTTCTTATATTGTATTCTGAGTGAGCATTAGAAGGTGTGGGCTTTCTAGCATATTATGTGCTTCTTAAATGGTCTAATTCAGCTTGCAATTTACACACTGTTGACCAGTTAGGCGGCTTTTCTTGGGTGTATACTAGCCAGTTCAAGTGAGCTTTTCTCTTTTGTATTTTGCTTCTAACACCACCGCGCTTTTTCCCTATCACATACTTGTATATCTCAACTCACTTAGAATTTTTGTTGTCCTCAGCATTTTCCTCCTTCGTCACGGTCATCATCTTTATTGGAGTTGTTGTATTTGAAGTTCATCAGGTTTTATGTATTTATATTGTTGGCGGGGGGGTTAGTAACTGCTGTCCCATTGTCACGGTCGCATTGTAGTGAGTAGTCCCATGTATTTGTTGGGCGTCGTAGGGATGCCGTTTATTTCCAAATTAAATCCACATTTAAAATGTTTTCAACTTTTAACTTTATTAATTAGATAGGAGCAGGGAAGGTCCCGCTCCGGTCGAAATATCGTATTTCTGGAGAGATTTCAATATATTCATATATTAAAAGGTACGCTTATCATAAAACCGCGGAGCTGCCTATAAGGGAAGGGAATATGTTATGTGCGCGCATGTTGTTATGGTATATGGCTAGCGTAGGAACGCTGATTATGCATTTTTGTATTAACGCTCATGTGACAGATATACTTACACTTGCACTTGGGCTAAACTGTTTACTCGAACATTGTATAAAAGTTCTAAAATGTGTTTATGTTTTGATAACTATTCGGCTGTATTTGTATACAGTAGATACTCAATATGTGCGCATCTCACACCAGTAAAGATGTTTATATTGCAAACAAAAAGTACACTATTGCACTAAATTCAATATCAAATGCGAAGGTTTTATTGTGATATTGGCAAGCCGAAGCCAATAATTCTAATTGCAATCGGAAGTGACCGCGACTCAAATAAAATAAAACCAATTGGACAATTTAAACAATTCGGATAGGTGCAGAGGATTATATGTTATATTTTTATGTCGATCCCATCAAATTCCTTGATATGGAATTAATTATCGGAGAGTGGCTATTTTTACTCGCAGAGATTGTTTTTAATTGTAATGGCTTGCAATTGCGAAAAAATAAAATTAAAAACGAACAAAATATTCTAAACATTTGTGTTGAAGTGGACAATGAGTTATTTGAAACTAACGAGGCTACGACCAAACAGCAAGAGGTGTGTGAGCTAATTTCGGGCTATGAACCAGTTTAAACAAAAACTTGAGAGTGACATAATTGAAAAGTCAACATCCGAGTTTACAAGTCCCATAGTACTCGTAAAATACGAGGGCGGGTCAATAAATCCGTGACTATTTGAATGAAACACAGGTTTTTAGATAAAAAGTTATTTTATTTTTCAACGTAGTCTCCTTTGAGCTCTATACACTTAGCCCAACGTTTCTCCAATTTTTTTATCCCTTCCAAAAAATATGATTTGTCGAGGTCTTCAAAATAGACATTTGTTTGTGAGGTGACTTCGTCATTGGAGGCAAATCTCTTTCCGCCGAGCCATTTCTTCAAGTTTGGGAACAAGAAATAGTCACACGGGGCTAGATCGGGTGAATAGGCCGGATGAGGGAGCAATTCGTAGCCCATTTCATGGAATTTTGCCATGGAAACTGCACATGTGTGCACCCGTGCATTGTCCTGGTGGAAAAGAACTTTTTTCTTGGCCAAGTGCGGTCGCTTTTTTTTCAATGCCTCATCGAATCGACCCAATATAGTAAGTTGCTGTAATATTCACCATTGATTGTTTTTCCTTTTTGAAGGTAGTCAATGTGGATAATACCGCGTGCATCCCAAAAAACAGTCGCCATGACTTTATTGGCTGACAAACCCACCTTTACCTTCTTTGGCGCCGATTCACCCCGAGAAACCCACTGTTTTGACTGCTGTTTGGTCTCCGGTGTGTTGTGGTGGATCCACGTTCCGTCCACGGTTACGAAACGGCGCAAAAACTCGTTCGTATTGCGATTGAACAACGCTAAACATTCCTGCGAAATTGTCACACGGTTGCATTTGTGGTCGATTGTGAGCAAACGCGGCACCCATCTTGCGGAAAGCTTTCTCATACCCAAATGATCATTCGAAATTAAAACCACTGAGCCATGTGAAATGCCTACGGCTTCCACAATCTCTCTCACTTTTAATCGCCGATCGGCTAAAACCATATCGTTGATTTTTTCAATTGTTTCGGATGTGGAAACCTCAACTGGGCGTCCAGAACGTTCGGCATCTTCCGTGCTTGTACGGCCACATCGGAATTCAGTAAACCACTTTTTTACCATGGAAATGGATGGTGCAGAGTCTCCATAATATTTATCAAGCTTGGCCTTGGTTTGCGTAATGGATTTTTTCCTCAAAAAATAATGCTTAATGAGCACACGAAATTCACTTTTTTCCATTTTCTTCTCAGTCAACGCGGTAGTCTGATATTAACGGCTGTCAAAAACAAACTAAATGTCGCAGCTTGTTCAAATTTTGACAAGAGTCAACTGACAGAGGACTGTTGACGGGAGCAGTGTTACCATTTCAATTAAGAGGCGGGAAATTAAAAAAGGCACGGACTTATTGACCCGCCCTCGTAGCACGACGGTTCTGCAAGGCTGTGTGTAGATTATCGCAGAATTAACAAGCAATGGGATGACTATAAATTGAAATGGAAATGGTTGACTATGGCGGCGTAGAAACGTTGCATGTTTCCTCCGAGCATATATGGCTGCCGGATATTGTGCTTCATAACAATGAAATGACAATGAAGTATAACGATGAAGTAACAAAAATGACAAAAGCAGTTCTTTATCATATTGGCAAAGTAATGTGGATGCCGCCCGCCATTTACAAATCCTTTATGAAAATTTATCTGGCTCTATCCAACAAAGTCAACCACACAAACGAGGTGATTGTGAAGCTCAGCAACCAAAATGCTGCTTTGGCAACCCAGCATTCATTATTTCTGATAGAGGATTGGCTTTTACATCGCAAGACTTTGTAAAATATTGCGACGACCAGGGAATAAAGCTAGTAAAGCCGACTACTGGCTTGCCAAAGGTAAACGGACAGGTGGAGCGACTAAATATTATTATAATTTCAGTACTCTCAAATTTCAATAGCGATGACCCCACGAAATGGTATCGCAATGTCAACAGAGTGCAGCAAGCGATCAACATTTACCAGAAGTATTAATATAGCGTCTTTGAGCTACTGGTTGGTATCAAAATAAAAATGAAAGATGATCTTCAGATACGAGACTTAATAAACAAAGAGGCCGTAGCGGTTTCAAGAAAGAACGCAGCGAGTTACGAATGAAGCCGAAGACTCCTGATACTAAAGCTGCAGAACGAGAACATGAAGGCATTCAATCTTCGATGCAAGGAAGCAAGACGATATGATTTTGGAGAGCTAATAGCTATTAAACGTACCCAGCTTGTGTCCTAAAACATAACATGAAACATAATTTTTTGGAGCCTTGTAAAGTTGTAAAGGTGAAAATCAACAACGCCTATGATGTCCAAAAAAAAAGGCAAAAGCGGTGGAACAAAGAAGTCTGCAACGTGCGCGGGATAAATGAAACCATGGCGACTGGTAACGATGACAGCGATGACGAAGGAGCACTCGGGTCGAATGCTTAGTCAGAATGGCCGAATGTGTGATTGGTTTTTGGCTGTTTACCCAAATCCCACTAGTATGAAACAGCTGATACCTAGACAACGGCAACGGGAACGAGAAGAGCAACGACAACGATCAACGCGAAGCAAGAGTGCAACGCTACGAGATCGAAGTGCTGCACGACAGCAGGAGAGTTGTGGTTTGCTCGTTGAAGAAGGAGATTGTACGTTCTGCCGTTCGTGGCTGCTAGAGCGACAACAATCTGAAGATAAAATCGACGGTGTTCTAAATAAATTGTTCTTAAATTCTTATAAAATTGTTATAATAAAACCCCATTTATATTACGAAACTTATTAACGAATTGGGTTTTGGTTTCTCCAACACCGACAACCAAAGTGCACTGAGTCTCTTATGCTTGGAGAAAGCAACTATCATCGCTTAAGAGATTTGTATAAGAGTTAGAAATTTGATATAGACTATGAGCCAACCGATGATATGATATCTGATGTCCTGACTTACAATTTGTGTGAAGTCAAACATTAAAAATTTCTAAATTTGATGGGCATCCCTAGAAAAATACGACCGTAATTGAGTTTACACTCATTCTTTAATAAAACTTATCTCGAACAGAACAGCTGGGTTGCTTCGCTACATCCAAATACAAATAAAATTGAATTCACAAAATTCTGCAGCGGGAAAGAAAACGAAGATCAATTGGAACATTCTAAGACAGCGAACTGAGAACAAAGAGTCCAATAGATTTTGAATATTGGCAGATAACGATAATGATGTACCCACACCACTGATAAAGGGAACAAAAAATAACCAAACCCCATCTATGAACATTCGAAAGAAAAGCTCGAATATACTGGTAAGCAAATTGCCCGAAAAAAAGGCCATCATCCATGAAATTAAGGTCCAAGGTACAAACCAAAAAGATCTTTAGGACTTGCACACTGTTTAAACGAAAATAACTACTACGCTTACCAACTAAAGCGTAGCAAGGGCCTTTGAGTCGTTCCCAAGGGTATAGAGTCTGAAGTAACACCTTCAGAGATTACGCAGGCATTAAATGATAAGGGTTTGAAAGTAAAAACATACTAAACAAACTAAACTAAAAACTAAAAAATTGAATGGCATCATATTTACAAGGTACAGTTTCTTCTGCATCGTAGCACTAGCGCAGAAAAACCACACAAGTGCCAAGGCCCCATCCAAAATACAAATACACTAATTGCCAAGAATATGGCTATACAAGAGCATACTGCATATTGCGTCATCTGTGGAGAGCTTCATGATTCTGCTGATTGCACAAAAAATAAAAGCGATCCCATTACCAGAAAGAGCAAAAACTGTTGTGATAATATAGAGGCTGGCCAATATAAAAAGACCTCAAAAGCCGGATTCATACCCCAGTAACGTCTTCACACCTTTATAACGCATGGAATACACTTGTACTCTCAGAAACAGCCCCAGGAGTCTTTTTCTCAACCGCAAAGAGGTTCTCATTTAGCCCTGCGACCACCTTCCGAAATATGATCTTCGCAAAAGTCCTCAAATCGGGACTCACAGAACCTAGCTCTACGATAACAACTCAGCATGATGCCAACACTGATCCGACACCGAATTCCCCATCATCGACGCAAAAGCAAAGCAGCATTAAAATTATGATGCATGAGCGGTAAGTCAAGATACTTCACAGGCATCCCAACATAAAGGTCATGTCCCTATTGGACAACAGCGAGTCGCGCCGAAGACTGCACAAGACCCATCCCCTGGATCAAGCATGAGAGCCTAATAAGGTATTACCAACTGTATGCAATTACTACTCGTTTAGTCTCAAGACAAAAAATTTAACGGTTATCTATAATGTATAGTTTTAATTAAATAAACAATAGTGAGCAAGGACAAGTCCACAATAGTGGCACAAACAGTGGCAAGTGTAACAACAAGTTACATAAAAGTGTTTCCAAAGTGCAAAAAGGCTAAAGTTATTGACTTAAAATTTAATTTCTCTTTTGCAATTGGAGCCGGCATTCACCAGCCGGCTAGAGCAAACAAATCATCTGTTTACCCATAAGCTCTAATTAAGCTTAATCCAAGGTCAAGGCTAGGATCTTGGCAACCTGTCTCCTGATTAGTCTTCTATGAAATCTGTATTAATCCGAAAAATGTACAAAGCGGACTATGCTAGGACCGAATAAGCCGAAGAAGTTTGGCCAACCGTAAATGTAGGAAATACAAGCGACATTACCCAGGATAGCGAAATCATGGCGGCGGCAAGGGAATCTGGCCAATCAAGCCGCCAGAGCTGCGGCAAAGCGTACTGTTGGCAAAGCCCCTCCCAAGCCTCCACCCATTGTTATGGAAGGCATCTTTGATGTTAATATTCTGATGCAAAGTATTAGGACGATCACTGACGCTAATAAGGTTGAGTTTCGGGCCTCCATGAGGGAGTTTTGCGCCTTTACGCTGCCGACGCCAACACCTTCTATTGTCAAGCATGTCGAGCACTATGAATACCACTGCTACCAGCTTAAGGAAGATAGGCCATTCAGGATGGCAAGAGCTGGCAAAGCTTGACCATAAGATGTTAGACACTGCGTCAAATAACAAGGACATATTAAATGTCAAGACACTGTGCAGAATGAGGGTTGCACTCGAACCGCTCCGGAAACGAACATCTGTTGTGCAGTGTCACCTATGCCAGCAATTTGGCCACTCGGCCAAATACTGCCGAAAAGCCCACGTCTGTGTAAAATGTGCAGGAGAACACCCCGCATGTAGCTGCACTCGGCCTCGAAATGAACTATGTACGTGCTACAACTGTGAAGAGCAACACCCTGCATACTACTCAGGATGTGCCAAGTTCCAGGCATTGCTACAACGCACCAGCCCCAAGCACGGCATGGGTGCTAGAAGATCAGTCAACGAGTGTCCGGTGCCCCCAACTTGCCTCCTTCGGCCAGGTGGCCGTCACCAGGGGTAGTGTCTCTTACGCGGACATAAGAAGAGGCAGAACCATGGAGCATATCCGCACTCGATCAAGAAGTCGCCGCGATCCAGCTCAGCGTTCAATGGCAAGCGGCAACACAATAGAGGTATTTCTGAAATCGCTCAATGATAGCATCAATGGTCTACGCCCTATCCAAGAGAAACAGATGGACCTATTATTGATGTTGCTGAAGCAGCAGCAGGAACAGACACAGCAGCAGGGGCAAATTATCAGGTTGCTCTCTGCTCGTCAATTGCAGCAAGCCTCAAAATAATGCCGCTGCGCAATTTAGTGTTCCACACCAATTATGTGTCCACAAAGCTGTCCGAACTAGATTGTCTGGTGCGGCGAGAAGAAATCGACATACTACTGCTTAGCGAGACTCACTGCCGAGAGACAGGCGCGCCTAGGCTTAACGGCTTTGATGCCTATCCCGCAAACGACCCAAGAGATGGCAACGCAAAAGGAGGAGAAGCTATCCTGGTTAAGTCCAGCCTAGTCCACTTCCCGCTAACCCCAATTACTGCCGACAAGGTGCAACTTGCGTCTGCAGCTATACGAACAGTACTTGCCACCATTAACTTTTGAGCAGTCTACTGCCCAACGAGATTTCCTTGGACTACGGAGGAGTTTACCGACATTCTGGACTATAACTGCCCGAAGTATGGCGGGTTACTGGAACGCGTCCCACTGGCTTTGGGATGCAGGAAGGCGTAACCAACGAGGTCGTGCGCTAGCGAGGTGAACTGTCTTGCCACAGGTGGCCCAACACGGTACCCGCCTGGCAGACGAGGCTCTCCTGGCTTCATTGATTTTGCCCTGACAAGGGGCATCCTGGGTATCCACGTTGATCTACGGTCTGTCGTTGAGCTCAGCTCCGACCACCTACCGCTAATACTCACTCTGGACGCAGCCGCTACGGCATACCCGACGTCGGAGAGGCTGATAACCAAGCGAAGCAACCTTGAATTCTTCAAAGGACAACATGAGAGATCTCTGCACCTTGATATTGAGATCAACTCTGGGGATGACTTGGAAGACGCAGTTGAATTGTTCACCAGCAAAGTCAAGACAGCAGCAAAAATGGCAGCACATACTCCGCCCCGGAAGCCCGCAGCGTCAGGTATCCCGATCACCAACGCGATCCAGCTTCTAATCCGTGAAAAGAGACGCCTACGCACAAGGTGGATGAGGTCTCTACACCCCCTGGATAAAACAGCTTGGAATAGAGCACAGAGCGAACTTCAACGGCCACTGGCAGATCACAAAGCTGGATGGTTCAATGCGAGACTGGCGAACACTTGTACTAATAATGATGCGACGCACTCACTTCGGAAGGCCTCACGCGTCATCAAGAGGAGGTGCACCATGAAGGCGCCGCTTCTAGAGAGCAACAGGACATGGTGTCGG
Source organism: Drosophila ercepeae (assembly GCA_018150545.1). Lineage (NCBI taxonomy): Eukaryota > Metazoa > Arthropoda > Insecta > Diptera > Drosophilidae > Drosophila > Drosophila ercepeae. Next base: position 489,313 of record JAECWL010000016.1, on the reverse strand, counting down.
ACGGACATGCAGAAAGCCGACGTTTTTGCTGGGCACCTGGCCAAACGTTTTCAGCCATTTGACCTAGCGGCTAGCTCGGAGCAAGTAAGCGAAAAGCATGCCAGGCTGTCCCAAGCACTCCAAATGGACCTGCCTAATATTCCTTTTGCCCCCATTGAGATATCCGAACTTATTGGTCGTTTAAATATCAGCAGAGCACCTGGCCACTATACTATATGCAACACCACACTAAAGGAATTACCAAGTCACGCAATTCTCTACATAGCGTTGTTGCTCAACGCGAGGTTGCAATGCTTCCCTGCACAATGGAGGCTCGCATTAATAACTATGATCCACAAAACCGGGCAAGTCGGCAATGGACCCCGCGTCCTATCGGCCGATCAGTCTACTCCCTTCGAAGGTGTTTGAGCAATCAGTTGCTGCCTGGATTGTTAGGATTATGGACACTGGGCAACTTCATCGGCTTGTTGGGCAAGTACTGAGGGCATTTGACTGGGAACAATTCAATGCCCTTAGTCAACCATGTTGGCTACGATTGCTGACGACGTCTGTATCACCCACAGATCAATCTATAAAGCCTCAGCAGTTTGCCACAACGTTCGCGCAATGGGCAAGCATTGAAACATCGGCATAAATAGTGATAAATCAGCCAATGTTTCTTTTTCCTTATTAAGGAAAACCCCGCCTGCTATCGACATAGAAGGAATGCCTGTCGTACAGACCAATTCTACTAAATACCTTGGTCTTACATTGGATCGCAGACTCATATTCGCCAAGCACATCACCGCCATTAGAACCCGCATACGAAATGCAATGAACAAACATTTTTGGATGTTAAGTCCAAAAAGCAAACTGTCATTGGCTAATAATGTGACCATCTACAAACAAATTATCGCGTCGATTTGGAGGTATGGGTGCCAAATATAGGGATTACCTTGTGATAGCCAAATCAAAAGAGTACAGACAAGCCAAAAAACACTCATATTGATTACCGGATGCGAGTGGTACATTCGTAACTCGTCACTGCACAAAGATCTCAAGCTGCCCACAGTCTTTGCCGAGATTAATAACCACTTCAGCCGCTACAATTTAAGACTACAGGGGCACAGGAACTCTGGGACGTTGCTAACGAGGCTAAAAAGGCGTCAGCCGAGGGACCTAATAACACGATCCCCTAGGGGTCGATCCCGTAGATGACTTTAAATTAGTATTTAGTAAAATTATTGTATAATTAATTTTCAAGTTTTAAGTTAGGCAAGTGTCTAGCCGTGCCCTTTGGGCTGAAATAACAAAAAGCAAGGTCGTTGGTGACCACGGTTGCCTTAATAAATATTAAAAAAAAAAAAATTGTGGAAGTGGCTTTTTGTTCAACGAAAAAAATCATTCAGATGGAAAAGCATACGTCTGAACCGGTATCCTGATTAGAACACCACCACCATAGCGAGTTTGCAAACAACAACTTGCAGGCCACAAGAATATAAAAACACCCAACGTCGCTATATAGAGCAACTATCAATTTCAAGCAGTGAAGACTCACTATGGAAAGCTCATCCCTGTTTAACCCCACCGGTTAACTATATCACCATTAAGAAATATTACTGGTGGATGGGCGATAAAGACAGAGCTACCACATTGGCAACGCATCTTCAACGTGCGTTCCAGACAAACCCTGCTACAAGCTCATTTGTATTACCGACGGTAACAGGAGACGACCAAGCTCCACATGAGCCAATCGAAGTTCGAGGGTCAACTACCTTCATACCCCAGTAACGTCTTCACACCTTTATAACGCATGGAATACACTTGTACTCTCAGAAACAGCCCCAGGAGTCTTTTTCTCAACCGCAAAGAGGTTCTCATTTAGCCCTGCGACCACCTTCCGAAATATGATCTTCGCAAAAGTCCTCAAATCGGGACTCACAGAACCTAGCTCTACGATAACAACTCAGCATGATGCCAACACTGATCCGACACCGAATTCCCCATCATCGACGCAAAAGCAAAGCAGCATTAAAATTATGATGCATGAGCGGTAAGTCAAGATACTTCACAGGCATCCCAACATAAAGGTCATGTCCCTATTGGACAACAGCGAGTCGCGCCGAAGACTGCACAAGACCCATCCCCTGGATCAAGCATGAGAGCCTAATAAGGTATTACCAACTGTATGCAATTACTACTCGTTTAGTCTCAAGACAAAAAATTTAACGGTTATCTATAATGTATAGTTCTAATTAAATAAACAATAGTGAGCAAGGACAAGTCCACAATAGTGGCACAAACAGTGGCAAGTGTAACAACAAGTTACATAAAAGTGTTTCCAAAGTGCAAAAAGGCTAAAGTTATTGACTTAAAATTTAATTTCTCTTTTGCAATTGGAGCCGGCATTCACCAGCCGGCTAGAGCAAACAAATCATCTGTTTACCCATAAGCTCTAATTAAGCTTAATCCAAGGTCAAGGCTAGGATCTTGGCAACCTGTCTCCTGATTAGTCTTCTATGAAATCTGTATTAATCCGAAAAATGTACAAAGCGGACTATGCTAGGACCGAATAAGCCGAAGAAGTTTGGCCAACCGTAAATGTAGGAAATACAAGCGACATTACCCAGGATAGCGAAATCATGGCGGCGGCAAGGGAATCTGGCCAATCAAGCCGCCAGAGCTGCGGCAAAGCGTACTGTTGGCAAAGCCCCTCCCAAGCCTCCACCCATTGTTATGGAAGGCATCTTTGATGTTAATATTCTGATGCAAAGTATTAGGACGATCACTGACGCTAATAAGGTTGAGTTTCGGGCCTCCATGAGGGAGTTTTGCGCCTTTACGCTGCCGACGCCAACACCTTCTATTGTCAAGCATGTCGAGCACTATGAATACCACTGCTACCAGCTTAAGGAAGATAGGCCATTCAGGATGGCAAGAGCTGGCAAAGCTTGACCATAAGATGTTAGACGCACACACGCCCCAACGCCACAGCGAACCAGGCTGCCCTGAAGCGAAACCGATTAACATGTTCTTTGTTAATATTGCCACTGCGTCAAATAACAAGGACATATTAAATGTCAAGACACTGTGCAGAATGAGGGTTGCACTCGAACCGCTCCGGAAACGAACATCTGTTGTGCAGTGTCACCTATGCCAGCAATTTGGCCACTCGGCCAAATACTGCCGAAAAGCCCACGTCTGTGTAAAATGTGCAGGAGAACACCCCGCATGTAGCTGCACTCGGCCTCGAAATGAACTATGTACGTGCTACAACTGTGAAGAGCAACACCCTGCATACTACTCAGGATGTGCCAAGTTCCAGGCATTGCTACAACGCACCAGCCCCAAGCACGGCATGGGTGCTAGAAGATCAGTCAACGAGTGTCCGGTGCCCCCAACTTGCCTCCTTCGGCCAGGTGGCCGTCACCAGGGGTAGTGTCTCTTACGCGGACATAAGAAGAGGCAGAACCATGGAGCATATCCGCACTCGATCAAGAAGTCGCCGCGATCCAGCTCAGCGTTCAATGGCAAGCGGCAACACAATAGAGGTATTTCTGAAATCGCTCAATGATAGCATCAATGGTCTACGCCCTATCCAAGAGAAACAGATGGACCTATTATTGATGTTGCTGAAGCAGCAGCAGGAACAGACACAGCAGCAGGGGCAAATTATCAGGTTGCTCTCTGCTCGTCAATTGCAGCAAGCCTCAAAATAATGCCGCTGCGCAATTTAGTGTTCCACACCAATTATGTGTCCACAAAGCTGTCCGAACTAGATTGTCTGGTGCGGCGAGAAGAAATCGACATACTACTGCTTAGCGAGACTCACTGCCGAGAGACAGGCGCGCCTAGGCTTAACGGCTTTGATGCCTATCCCGCAAACGACCCAAGAGATGGCAACGCAAAAGGAGGAGAAGCTATCCTGGTTAAGTCCAGCCTAGTCCACTTCCCGCTAACCCCAATTACTGCCGACAAGGTGCAACTTGCGTCTGCAGCTATACGAACAGTACTTGCCACCATTAACTTTTGAGCAGTCTACTGCCCAACGAGATTTCCTTGGACTACGGAGGAGTTTACCGACATTCTGGACTATAACTGCCCGAAGTATGGCGGGTTACTGGAACGCGTCCCACTGGCTTTGGGATGCAGGAAGGCGTAACCAACGAGGTCGTGCGCTAGCGAGGTGAACTGTCTTGCCACAGGTGGCCCAACACGGTACCCGCCTGGCAGACGAGGCTCTCCTGGCTTCATTGATTTTGCCCTGACAAGGGGCATCCTGGGTATCCACGTTGATCTACGGTCTGTCGTTGAGCTCAGCTCCGACCACCTACCGCTAATACTCACTCTGGACGCAGCCGCTACGGCATACCCGACGTCGGAGAGGCTGATAACCAAGCGAAGCAACCTTGAATTCTTCAAAGGACAACATGAGAGATCTCTGCACCTTGATATTGAGATCAACTCTGGGGATGACTTGGAAGACGCAGTTGAATTGTTCACCAGCAAAGTCAAGACAGCAGCAAAAATGGCAGCACATACTCCGCCCCGGAAGCCCGCAGCGTCAGGTATCCCGATCACCAACGCGATCCAGCTTCTAATCCGTGAAAAGAGACGCCTACGCACAAGGTGGATGAGGTCTCTACACCCCCTGGATAAAACAGCTTGGAATAGAGCACAGAGCGAACTTCAACGGCCACTGGCAGATCACAAAGCTGGATGGTTCAATGCGAGACTGGCGAACACTTGTACTAATAATGATGCGACGCACTCACTTCGGAAGGCCTCACGCGTCATCAAGAGGAGGTGCACCATGAAGGCGCCGCTTCTAGAGAGCAACAGGACATGGTGTCGGACGGACATGCAGAAAGCCGACGTTTTTGCTGGGCACCTGGCCAAACGTTTTCAGCCATTTGACCTAGCGGCTAGCTCGGAGCAAGTAAGCGAAAAGCATGCCAGGCTGTCCCAAGCACTCCAAATGGACCTGCCTAATATTCCTTTTGCCCCCATTGAGATATCCGAACTTATTGGTCGTTTAAATATCAGCAGAGCACCTGGCCACTATACTATATGCAACACCACACTAAAGGAATTACCAAGTCACGCAATTCTCTACATAGCGTTGTTGCTCAACGCGAGGTTGCAATGCTTCCCTGCACAATGGAGGCTCGCATTAATAACTATGATCCACAAAACCGGGCAAGTCGGCAATGGACCCCGCGTCCTATCGGCCGATCAGTCTACTCCCTTCGAAGGTGTTTGAGCAATCAGTTGCTGCCTGGATTGTTAGGATTATGGACACTGGGCAACTTCATCGGCTTGTTGGGCAAGTACTGAGGGCATTTGACTGGGAACAATTCAATGCCCTTAGTCAACCATGTTGGCTACGATTGCTGACGACGTCTGTATCACCCACAGATCAATCTATAAAGCCTCAGCAGTTTGCCACAACGTTCGCGCAATGGGCAAGCATTGAAACATCGGCATAAATAGTGATAAATCAGCCAATGTTTCTTTTTCCTTATTAAGGAAAACCCCGCCTGCTATCGACATAGAAGGAATGCCTGTCGTACAGACCAATTCTACTAAATACCTTGGTCTTACATTGGATCGCAGACTCATATTCGCCAAGCACATCACCGCCATTAGAACCCGCATACGAAATGCAATGAACAAACATTTTTGGATGTTAAGTCCAAAAAGCAAACTGTCATTGGCTAATAATGTGACCATCTACAAACAAATTATCGCGTCGATTTGGAGGTATGGGTGCCAAATATAGGGATTACCTTGTGATAGCCAAATCAAAAGAGTACAGACAAGCCAAAAAACACTCATATTGATTACCGGATGCGAGTGGTACAGTCGTAACTCGTCACTGCACAAAGATCTCAAGCTGCCCACAGTCTTTGCCGAGATTAATAACCACTTCAGCCGCTACAATTTAAGACTACAGGGGCACAGGAACTCTGGGACGTTGCTAACGAGGCTAAAAAGGCGTCAGCCGAGGGACCTAATAACACGATCCCCTAGGGGTCGATCCCGTAGATGACTTTAAATTAGTATTTAGTAAAATTATTGTATAATTAATTTTCAAGTTTTAAGTTAGGCAAGTGTCTAGCCGTGCCCTTTGGGCTGAAATAACAAAAAGCAAGGTCGTTGGTGACCACGGTTGCCTTAATAAATATTAAAAAAAAAAAAATTGTGGAAGTGGCTTTTTGTTCAACGAAAAAAATCATTCAGATGGAAAAGCATACGTCTGAACCGGTATCCTGATTAGAACACCACCACCATAGCGAGTTTGCAAACAACAACTTGCAGGCCACAAGAATATAAAAACACCCAACGTCGCTATATAGAGCAACTATCAATTTCAAGCAGTGAAGACTCACTATGGAAAGCTCATCCCTGTTTAACCCCACCGGTTAACTATATCACCATTAAGAAATATTACTGGTGGATGGGCGATAAAGACAGAGCTACCACATTGGCAACGCATCTTCAACGTGCGTTCCAGACAAACCCTGCTACAAGCTCATTTGTATTACCGACGGTAACAGGAGACGACCAAGCTCCACATGAGCCAATCGAAGTTCGAGGGTCAACTAAATCCAAAACAGTCACCAGGATTTCATCTAATGACTTCAAAGACGATTATCTAGCTTCCATGTACGTCCCTGCTCTTTAACGCTTTAACAAAACTCGGTCACTTTGCAGAGACATGGAAAAAGTCGATCATAGTAATGATACCAATGGCAGGCAAGGACCATTTAGTCTCATCTTGGTACAGACTTATAAGCCTATTGTCTTGTCTCTCAAAACTATTTGAAAAATGTCTGATGACCCGAATAAACCCCTACCTGAAAAGACGCAATCTTATTTCAGCGCATCGGTTCGCTTTTCGAGAGAAACATGCAACCATCGAACCAATCGAACCATCAAAGTCAATCGAATAACATCAGAAATACGATCTGCTTTCGAAAAACGGGAATATCGTACAACTATATTTTTGGATGTCACTCAGGCTTTTGACAATTTCAAAAAAATTTTCAAAATTAAAACAATTTTTTTTTTTAACGTTCTTATTTTGTATTTAAAATCTATCCGAGTGGACAATCATTAAATGGTTTGGGGGTGACCTTGACTTAAGGGAGATACATGGAATGTATATCTAATAAGGTTGACTTAGGTGTCTATTGGTGGGGAATGTCAAGCGGGTGTTTCCTCTTCAGGCGTCTTAGGGATTGGCTATTATCTAGGAGGTTGCTGGCCAGGTGGTTGGGGTGGTTGTCCAATCTTTTTGTGTATCTTTCGCTGAGACGGGTGATCTCTTTTGCTCCCCATGGAATTCCAAGCTTATTGAGTTTTCGTGGTACGGATGGGCGTTAGAAACTGTTCTCAGGCATTTATTCTGAAACCGCTGGATTTTGATGCGGTTCGAACAGCTTGCCGTGCCCCACAACTGTATCCCATAGGTCCAGATTGGCTTCAGCACTACTTTGTAAATAAGCAGTTTGAGTTTTTCTTTCAGCTTGGACCTTCTCCCCAGGAGCCAGTGCAGTTGCTTAAGTCGTAGGTTGGCCTGGTTGCGCTTGTTGATCAGGTAAGGGCGCCATGTGAGCCTGCGGTCCAGGGTCAGCCCTAGATATTAGTGGAGTGTTATTCATAGGGATGGTTTCCCCGTTGAGGGTGACGGGTGGCAATCCCCCCTGCGTAGTGCGAAGGTTGTATGTGAGGATTTCTCCGCCTTGACCACGATGTTCCATCGTTTCAGCCATGGATCGAGAGCATCCAGTGGTCTCTGTATGATGGCTGATGCTTCCTGAGGATCTGTGGCGGAGGCTAGGAAGGCGGTGTCATATGCATATGTGGCTACTGTGAGGTTCCGGGAGGGGGTGATGGGGAAGTCCGCTGTGTAGAGTGTGTGTAAGACGGGTCCAAGACGCTGCCTTGAGGTACTCCTGCTCTTATGGGCCAAGGCGTGCTGATTGATGATCCGCATCTCACTCGGAATTCTCTTTCTCTGTGTACGACTTGAGAAAGGCGAAGTGGGAACTTGGAAGGTGCGATTTAATTTTGAAAAGGAGTCCAGGGTGCCAGACTCTGTCAAACGCCTGTTTGACATTCAGCATAACGGCGCAGCAGTACTTCTTATTTTCGAAGGCCTCAAGTATGCTCTCAACAATGCGGTGGCATTGCTCAGGTGTTCCATGAAGGCGTCTGAAGCCAAACTGGTGATCAGGGATCAGTCCGGCCTCGTCCAATACTGGCAGTACTCTACTCAAAAATACTCTTTCAACTATTTTAGATGGGATTGCCAGCAAACTAATCGGACGATAGGAGGCTAGATTGGCTTCAGGTTTTCCAGGCTTGAAGAGGACAATTACTTCAGCACGCTTCCACACTTTTGGAAAGTACCCTAGACGGAGGCAGCTGTTAAAGATGTTAGCCAGCCTTTGGGAACAGATTAGGGGCAACATTTTCAGTGCTGTTGCATCGATTCGGTCAGGACCTGGTGACTTGCCATTTTTTAAGGAGGCAATCTCTTCTAGTTCGACGGGCTGTATTGGCGGGCCAGGAGCACTTGGGCTGTCTAGGAACCTTATGGTGGCAGCTCTCTCTTCGCCAGTGCATCTGTCGAAAGGTGAGAATGCACTACGTAGATAGTCAGCAAAGGCTTCTGCTCTGTCGACCTCAGTCCGACACCAGGAACCGTCCATTTTGCGCACGGGTGGTTCTTCGCAGGTCTTTTTATGTTCCTCGTGACATTCCACAGGTTGTGCTGTCTCCAGGTTCCAGCTCCTCAAGGAATCTATGGAACGAGTCCTGCCGTAGGATGGAAAGCTTGTCCTTCAGTTCCTTGGTAAGACGATTCAGTGCTGTCTTGTCCCTGGGGTTGCTCTAGGAAAACCAGACTCTTCTGAAGCGCCTTTTTTCGGCCACGAGGGCCGTGATTTTAGGAGACCACAAGTGCAAGTTAACTGGAGTAACTTACTTATTGCGTATGCCCGCTTTAATGCAACACTATCGGAGCTTTCAAGTGAAGAGCTAAGCTTTGCTTAAGAACTTAGGGTAGACCTAAGAGATCTAATTAGTAATAAGCAGTCGAGATTTGGAGATTAGAAGCGTCGGTCATCGCCACGCACAAACATACAAATTCGGCTCATTAAGTGCAGACCGCATTTATTCTATTATTGATACTTACACTAATAAATATTATTACCAAAACTATTAATCTAAATTTGCACGTCTCTTTCAGGTGTTCTCGGGGTAGTCGGAGGAGGTGGATTCGCAAACTCAGCTGCGTTGTTCATCTCTTTGGTTAGTTTTTCGATGGCCGCATCTATGTTGCTTTGTGTGGAAAGAAGGGGATTCTTCGTGCCAGCGATGTGGTGATTGTCCAAGAGGAAAGCTTTCCTCCGGAAATGTATCATACTAGTCGTGCTCGTTTTGTAATTGGGGCATTATTCATTCATTCATGTGATAATAAAAACATGCGGAAAAAGAAGACTTGAGTTAGTCCTTATGTGCGATATTGTTTCGGAAGAAGACTACAAGAATTATAAAATTGAGAATGGGGCGGGGGTATTAAAGGTAAGGGCTTGGTTCTGCCGCACATAGGAAACATCTCAAAACTCCTGAAGTCGTATCTCTACCTAAGAACCATTTCTGTGAGATGCATACATATTGAATATCTACTGTACCAAGAGTATTTACTAAATACAACGTAACACTTTGTTGCAGTGCTTACATAAACAGAGCTCCGGTCTTTTACCCAATTGGCCGAAATATGATTCGATCGGCACGTTCACAGAAAGTGCAAGTGTCAGCATTCTGACCGAACTCAAGTGTATGCATATACCCTCGCGCTTCAGCTTAAGAGAGCATAATTACACACATAACACATATATACATATAGAATATACATAAACGTCTCTCGCTGCTGGCCAACTGTGGGCAGCGCAGCGATCAGACTTACGCTTACTTAGAATTTAAGGAATAATGTAAAATCAGAGATAACTGAACCTTGGAAGCGGCACCTTCGCTGCTCCCAACTCTAAATAAAAAGAACATAAAGAATAAAAACCCAATAAGAGTTTATTCTTTACATGGCGACCGTGAGGTTGGAGCCTGCAATTTGGAAAAATATTGCCGACTGGATTTAAAATTCTGCTAAGCCGCCAAACAACAATTCGACAAGTACGAGTGGCAAACCGTCACTTGTACCAACGATGGAATAGGGCAGCAACGTCAAAAACAACAACAACAACAAGTGTGAGAGCAGGCCACCCCTTACACCAGCGCGGGAGACCAGGAGACGGGACGCTGATGAAAAAAACCGAAAATACTGAGTGAGTAGAGTGTGGTAATGGGCAAACGCGGAGGTCAGAAAAATAAAATAAATAAAAGAATAGCACACATTAAGTGGCTATTATATACAAATAAACCACCAACCAAAAATAATAAATGAAAAACTGACTAAAAATCCACCATCTCCCAAGCCGATGCCAAAAAAAATATGACGTCTGCCCGAACGACTGCCCTGGACCATTATACGCCGCAGCATGCAAATTCACATGCTGGAAACTGAAGACCAGTGCGAAGACCAGCACCGGCCCCGCCTGAGCCAATAGGCCCCGGACATCAGCAGCAGTAAGGACAAAAGCGAGAGGTGAAGTCCGCCACTTTCGCCAACGAAGAAGCGTCAGCGTAGCCAAACCGGCGACGACCAGCTGACGCGAATAACATCATTTTCATCGGATTATTATTATAAAAAAAAAAATTTTTAATTATAAAAATAAGAAAATTTGTAAAATTGTGCGGAACCATTTCCGCTCGATTAGAAGTATAGCCTGTAAAGCTATACGAAACAACAGGCAGGAAAAATTGTTAAAGTAAATGCAAAATAATTCAATAGATAAATATAGTAAAGATACAAATAATAATTTTAACTACAAATTAATTTTTGATATAAAGCCCAAAATGGGACTAGTAGACGTTAAGTCAGTGGACTCCACAGCCAATGTAATTAATAAAGTAGAGACAAACAGTAATGACTTAAATTTAATACACACATTGTTAATAATAATTGTTGTTATACTGTGCGCAAATTGTCTTTATAAATTATATAAGTTACACAATAAATGTCTAAAAAAGAAATATATGAGCCAGGCAAATGAGCTGGACAAAATAAAAAAAAAAAAAACCAAACCAATAACATATTTAAGTTTGTGGAGTCCAATTAGAGAGTAACTTCAGGAAGATGAAATATTGAAATAAAATAATGAAAATTAAATAAAATAAATTAAAAAAAAAAAAAATATATTTAACTAAAGTATGGCCTCACTAAAGGCAATTAGGGAAACATATGATATATTTCAAAAAGAATTCATATCCATAAAATTATGGAATGGAATGAATTATATAAAGATTTAAATACATAAAAAGTGACTTTGATAAATCATATAAGTCACTTACACAAAACAGGCCGATTCAAAGAACTACTGTTAAAAAACATCTCTACATGTATATTAGTTAAATGCTTTAATGAAGCACGTATACTAATATATGGCCAAAAAGAAAAATTAAATCAAGATCATTGGTCACAAGTATCAAAATTTTTGATCAGACTACGATCTAACTTCAATTAAATAAAAGTTTAATTTAAATACATCAGTACCAACAATACTGAACACTTCAATTGAAACTGGTAATGAACCAGAATCAATGGAACAAGCTGACACTGACCAAATAGAGTCAGAAGAGCCTAGTACAAATCCTAAAATAGAAGAGGAGGATTTAAATAACCTCACTATTCCAGCTGTTTTGATGTCAGATCTGGATACAGATTCTGATACTTCTTTAATCATAACAGAGAATAAACCAGGTAACACTAACACAATGGCACAAACCAATATTGATTTTATCAATACAGCATCTAAGCTTATATCAGTTTTTGATGGCAAAGCTGAAAACTTGCAAAGTTTTATTGATGCGTTACAAATATTGGAGTTAATAAAAGGCGAACACGACCAACTAGCATTTCCGTTATAAAATCAAGGCTAAAAGGTGTCGCCAGAAATTTAATCGGAAATGAAACAACAATAACTGAAGTCATTTCCAGATTAAAAAATAATGTCAAAGGCGAAACTGTGGAAGTATTATCAGCAAAACTGATGAACCTACAGCAACGCAACAAAACTGCTAACCAGTATACACTACAGGTTGAGCAGATGACAAAAATGTTAGAAGGTGCATACATAACAGATGGTTTACCCCTAGAGTTAGCCAGAAGTTATTCCACTAAGTATGCAGTCAAAGCAATGACTAAAAATTGCACAATCGATAAGGTAAAACTTATCATGCAAGCTGGTACCTTCAATACTATGAATGAGGCCATATCTAAATTTGTAAATTGTTGCACAGAGGCAACCGGACAGCCAAACACTGTCCTATACTACAAAAATAAATCACAGCGCGGCGGAAACCGCGGACGTGGAAATTATAGAGGCAATTTTCGTAGTCACTATAATAACAATAACAATTACAATACCCAATATAATAATGGACGAGGCCAATATAGAGGAAACTCAAGAGGCCGTGGCAACTCGAATCGAGGCCACAACTATAATAATCCAGGTAATGTCCGAGTAACCAACAATACATCGGAAAACTCCTCAATCCCATTAAATACTCAACAGTAGAAAATGCAAGGGTTCACACCATTAATCTCAGTCAGAATATATTTGTATCATTCAACCATGTGCCTACAGGAAAAGAACTTATCTTTTTAGTAGACACAGGTGCCGACATTTCAATGGTTAAAGAAAATTCTAATGTCTTTCATGACGTACAACATAATTATATTATAGATATAAAAGGAATAAGTCAAGAGGTAACCAAATCCAAAGGGTTAACTTCTATTGAGATACAGACCACTAAGTACATAATCCAACACGATTTTCATATCGGGGATTTACAATTCGCTATTCCTTGTAATGGCATATTAGGAATCGATTTTATAAAAAAATACAACTGTCAACTAGACTTCAAGCCATCTGAAGATTGGCTTATAATTAGACCTAATAACTTAAAATTTCCAATTTATGTTCCAATAACATACAGTTCTGGCAACGACTCAATACTTCTGCCAGCAAGATCCCAAGTTATTAGAAAAATAGATATACTATAAATTCAAAAGAAGTGTGTATTGAAGAAGACAGTGTATTGATTCCAAATCAAGAAATTAAGTATGGTATTTACATAGCAAGTACCATCACAACATCTAAAAACGCCTTTATAAGACTACTAAATACAACAAATAAAGATCAAGTAGTCAGTACAAATAACTTAGCGTATGAATCACTTTCGAACTAGGAAGTAGTCCAAACTAATCAAGAAAATAGGAAAAAATCTATATTATCTCAACTAACAAAAAACCTTCCTCCACAATTCAAATCACAGCTTTAAAGCTTATGCACCAAATATAATGATAGTAGTTCGGATAGAAGACCACACCAATAATTTTAAAACAAAAATAAAAAAAACCAACATAAAAATTAAAACCCACACAGTCAGAACAAATACAAAACAAGTTGAAAACACCCGGGATAACCATCGACAATATAACAGCCCAATTACGTCCCTAAAAACCACCCAGGTCAAACAAAAAAATGGCGATAAAACTACGCAAATTAATAAAAATTACGTCCGATAAATTCCCCCAAGAATGGAATATTTATCAAGTTGGACGACAAAATTTTTCATCCTTGACTAATTCAGGATTTCATCATATATGAACGAGATATAACGTCATTTTCAACGAGCAATGGCTCGTATCGCTTCACGCGACTACCTTTCGGTATAAAAATAGCGCCTAATTCATTTCAGAGAATGATGACTATATTCATTCATAGCATTCTCTGGATTAGAACCTTCACAAGCATTCCTTTATATGGATGTTAATAGTTATATGTTGTTCCGAAAAGCATATGCTTAAAAATTTAACAGACGTTTTTGAGAAATGTAGGAAATACAATCTAAAGTTGCATCCAGAAAAATGTTCATTTTTTATGCATGAGGTGACTTTTCTTGGTCATAAATGTACAGATAAAGGAATACTCCCAGATGACAAGAAATATGATGTCATTAAGAATTACCCTACGCCGCACGATGCGGACAGCGCTAGACGTTTCATAGCATTTTGCAATTATTATAGACGTTTCATAAAAAATTTCGCCGAATATTCACGGCACATTACAAGATTATGTAAAAAAAATGTTCCTTTCGAATGGACAGATGAATGCCAAAACGCATTCCAATATTTAAAAACAAAACTCATGGAACCTACCTTGCTACAATATCCTGATTTCAGCAAAGAATTCTGTATAATTACTGATGCAAGTAAGCAAGCGTGCGGAGCGGTTTTAACTCAAAACCATAACGGACTTCAACTTCCCATTGCATACGCATCAAGAGCTTTCACTAAGGGAGAAAGTAATAAATGTACAACTGAGCAGGAATTAGCTGCAATTCACTGGGCAATATTACATTTTCGACCATATATTTATGGAAAACACTTTACAATCAAAACAGATCACAGACCATTAATATACCTATTCTCGATGATTAATCCGAGTTCTAAACTGACACGTATGAGGCTAGAATTAGAAGAGTATGATTTCACAGTTGAATATCTAAAGGGAAAAGACAATCATGTAGCTGATGCGTTATCAAGAATAACCATTAAAGATGTACAAAATATCACAGGAAATATTATGAAAGTCTCTACTATATACCAAAATAGACAGAAAATCCGCGCGGATAACAAAGAAATATAATTGCCTACGCAATCTATAGAGAAAGGTTCTAAGCCCAACGTATATGAAGTCATAAACAATGACGAAGTACGTAAAGTAGTGACCTTGCATGTAAAACATACGCTATGTTTATTCAAACATGGTAGAAAAATTACTGCAAGATATGATGTTAGCGATTTATATACCAATGGAATCATAGACTTAGGTCAATTTTTCCAAAGGCTTGAAATGCAAGCCGGTATAAACAAAATCAGCCAACTCAAAGTGGCACCGTGGGAAAATATCTTTGAACATGTTTCAATAGATAATTTCAATCAAATGGGCAATAAGATATTGAATACATTAAGAGTAGCGCTACTCAACTCGGTGACCAATATAGAAAAACAAAATTAAAAAGAAGCAATACTGTCTAAATTCCATGACGATTCAATACAAGGAGGTCATACAGGCATTACAAAAACCTTGGCCAAGGTCAAAAGACATTTTTTTTGGAAAGGTATGACTCGAGATATTACTGAGTACATTCGAAAATGTCAAAAATGCCAAAAAGCTAAAATAACAAAGCACAATAACACCCCATTGATAATAACCAATACGCCAATAAATGCATTCGACAGGGTGATAGTAGACACTATTGGTCCACTACCAAAATCAGAGAATGGCAATGAATATGCAGTCACTCTAATATGTGACCTAACTAAATATTTAGTTGCCATACCAGTTCCAAACAAAAACGCGAACACTATCGCTAAAGCAATTTTTGAATCTTTTATGCTGAAGTACGGTCCAATGAAGACGTTCATTACGGACATGGGAACAGAATATAAGAATTCAATTATAAATGATCTGTGCAAATTTCTAAAAATCGAAAATATAACATCTACGGCACACCACCACCAGACAGTTGGAACAATAGAACGTAGTCATAGAACCTTCAATGAATACATACGCTCATATATATCGGTTGATAAAACTGATTGGGACGTATGGCTTCAATACTTCGTTTTTTGTTTCAACACGACCCCCTTAATGGCACATCATTACTGTCCATATGAGTTAGTATTTGGTAAAACGAATAATTTACCAAAACAATTTAATATTATAGATCATATAGAGACTTTATATAATATAGATGACTATGCTAAGGAAAGTAAATATAGATTAGAAGTAGCATATAAAAGAGCTAGAATAATGATAGAAGAAAATAAGAAAAATGATAAAAAATATTATATGATCAGAAAACAAACGATATAATTATAGCAGTAGGATAAAGTCTTATTAAGAAATGAAACAGGTCATAAGTTAGAATATAAATATATCGGTCCGTATAAAGTAACGGAAATAGGAGATAAAAATAACATTATAATATCGACTAATAAAAACAAAAAACAAACGGTACATAAGGATAGGTTAAAAATGTTTATTTCATAATTGTAATTGGTATGGCCATACTAAAACAAAAATACTTCTATACATTTGAATATTATTTGGAATTTAATATAATCAAAAAAAAAAAAATAAAAAAAACGAAAATATTTTTTCACCCTTATCAAAACAAAGAAAAAAAAAAAAGTCTTTTAAGTAAAATCTTATAAAATAACTTCATTATATTACGTTATTTTTCAAAGGAGGGAGACATACATACATATTGAATATCTACTGTACCAAGAGTACTTACTAAATACAACGTAACACTTTGTTGCAGTGCTTACATAAACAGAGCTCCGGTCTTTTACCCAAGTGGCCGAAATATGATTCGATCGGCACGTTCACAGAAAGTGCAAGTGCCAGCATTCTGTTACACTCTCCGACAACTTGACCGAACTCAAGTGTATGCATATACCCTCGCGCTTCAGCTTAAGAGAGCATAATTACATACATAACACATATATACATATAGAATATACATAACAGTCTCTCGGTGCTGGCCAACTGTGGGCAGCGCAGCGATCAGACTTAGGCTTACTTAGAGTTTAAGGAATAATGTAAAAGCAGATATCAACTGAACCTTGGAAGCGCACCCTTCGCTGCCTCCCAAATCTAAATAAAAAGAACATAAAGAATAAAACACAATAAGAGTTTCATTCTTTACATGGCGACCGTGAGGCTGGAGCCTGCAACTTGAAGAAAAATATTGCCGACTGGATTTAAAAATGCCTGCTATGCCGCCAAGACAACAATTCGAGGAAATGCGAGTGGCAAACTCCTGAAGACAACTATTAGGAATAGGGCTGCAACGTCAAAAACAACAACAACAACATGTGTGAGGCAATGCCTGCCCTTACACCAGCGACGGGAGTTAAAATTAGGAGACGGGACACTGATGGAAAAAACAAAAATACTGAGTGAGTAGAATGTGGTAATGGGCAAACGCGGAGGTCAGAAAAATAAAATAAATAAAAGAATAGCACACATTAAGTGGCTATTATATACAAATAAACCACCGCCCGCATGGGCAACGGCACAGAAATTAACTGCCGAATTAGACTTTCTGAAAGAAACCCTCCAGCAAAGAAAGCCGCATACCACAACTAACTCAGAAAAAATAAAAATAATAAACGAAGAAATAATTAAAAATCCACCTTCTCCCAAGCCGCTGCCAAAAAGGCCTGACGTCTGCCCGAACGACTGCCCTGGATCATTATACGCCGCAGCATGCAAATTCACATGCTGGAAACTGAAGACCAGTGCGATGACACCGGCCCCGCCTGAGCCAATAGGCCCCGGACATCAGCAGCAGTAAGGACAAAAGCGAGAGGGGCACTCCGCCACTTTCGCCTACGAAGGAGCGTCAGCGTAGCCAAACCGGCGATGACCAGCTGACGCGGATAACATCATTCTCATCGGATTATTATTATAAAAAATTTAATTATTAAAATAAGAAAATTTGTAAAATTGTGCGGAACCATTTCCGCTAATACAAAGCTATACAAAACAATAGGCAGGAAAAACTTTTTAACGTAAATGCAAAGTAATGCAATAGATAAATTTAATGAAGATACAACAAATAGTTATAAATACAAATTAATTTTTGATATAAAGCCCAAAATGGGAATAGTAGACGTTAAGTCAGTGGACTCCACAGCCAATGTCATTAATAAAGTAGAGACAAACAGTAATGACTTAAATTTAATACACACATTGTTAATAATAATTGTTGTCATAATGTGCGAAAATTGTCTTTATAAATTATATAAATTACACAATAAATGTCTAAAAAAGAAATATATGAGACAGGCAAATGAGCTGGACAAAATAAAAAAAAAAAAAAAAAAAAACCAAACCAATAACATATTTAAGTTTGTGGAGTCCAATTAGAGAGTAACTGCAGGAAGATGAAATATTGAAAAAAAATAATGAAAATTAAATAAAATAAATTTAAAAAAATATATATATTAAACTGAAGTATGGCTACACTAAAGGCAATTATGGAAACATATGATATATTTCAAAAAGAATTCATATCCATAAAATTATGGAATGGAATGAATTATATAAAAATTTAAACAGCATAAAAAGTGACTTTGATAAATCATATAAGTCACTTACACAAAACAGGCCGATTCAAAGAACTACTGTTAAAAAACATCTCTACATGTATATTAGTTAAATGCTTTAATGAAGCACGTATACTAATATATGGCCAAAAAGAAAAATTAAATCAAGATCATTGGTCACAAGTATCAAAATTTTTGATCAGACTACGATCTAACTTCAATTAAATAAAAGTTTAATTTAAATACATCAGTACCAACAATACTGAACACTTCAATTGAAACTGGTAATGAACCAGAATCAACGGAACAAGCTGACACTGACCAAATAGAGTCAGAAGAGCATAGTATAAATCCTAAAATAGAAGAGGAGGATTTAAATAACCTAACTATTCCAGCTGTTCTGATGTCAGATCTGGATAATTTACAGATTCTGATACTTCTTTAATCATAACAGAGAATAAGCCAGGTAACAGCAATACAATGGCACAAACAAATATCGATTTTATTAATACAGCAACTAAGCTTATACCATTTTATGATGGTAAAGCTGAAAACTTACAAAGTTTTCTTGATGCATTTCAATTAATGGATTTAATAAAAGGCGAACACGAACATATAGCAATTTCGATTATAAAAACAAGGCTAAAAGGTGTCGCCAGAAATTTAATCGGAAATGAAACAACAATAACTGAAGTCATTTCCAGATTAAAAAATAATGTCAAAGGCGAAACTGTGGAAGTTTTATCAGCAAAACTGATGAGCCTACAGCAACGCAACAAAACTGCTAACCAGTATACACTAGAGGTTGAGCAGATGACAAAAATATTAGAAGGTGCATACATAACAGAGGGTTTACCCCTAGAGTTAGCCAAAAGTTATGCCACAAAGCATGCAGTCAAAGCAATGACTAAAAATTGCACAATTGATAAGGTAAAACTTATCATGCAAGCTGGTACCTTCAATAATATGAATGAAGCCATATGGAAATTTGTAAATTGTTGCACAGAGACAACCGGACAGCCAAACACTGTCCTATACTACAAAAATAAATCACAGCGCGGCGGAATCCGCGGACGTGGAAATTATATAGGCAACTTTCGTAGCCACTATAATAACAATAACAATACCCAATATAATAATGGACGAGGCCAATATAGAGGAAACTAAAGAGGCCGTGGCAACTCGAATCGAGGCCACAACTATAATAGTCCAGGTAATGTCCGAGTAACTAACAATACATCGGAAAACTCGACAATCCCTTTAAATACTCAGCAGTAGAAAATGCAAGGGTTCACACTATTAACCTCAGTCAAAATATATTTGTATCATTCAACCATGTGCCTACAGGAAAAGAACTTATCTTTTTACTAGACACAGGTGCCGACATTTCGATAGTTAAAGAAAATTCTGATGTCTTTCATGACGTACAAGATAATTATATTATAGATATAAAAGGAATAAGTCAAGAAGTAACCAAATCCAAAGGGTTAACTTCTATTGAGATACAGACCACTAAGTACATAATCCAACACGATTTTCATATCGTGGATTTACAATTCGCCATTCCTTGTGATGGCATATTAGGAATCGATTTTATAAACACATACAACTGTCAATTAGACTTCAAGCCATCTGAAGATTGGCTTATAATTAGACCGAATAACTTAAAATTTCCAATTTATGTACCAATAACATACAGTTCTGGCAATAACTCAATACTTCTGCCAGCAAGATCCCAAGTTATTAGAAAAATAGATATACTATAAATCAAAAGAAGACAGTGTATTGATTCCAAATCAAGAAATTAAGCATGGTATTTACATAGCAAGTACCATCACAACATCTAAAAACGCTTTTATAAGACTACTCAATACAACAAATAAAGATCAAGTAGTCAGTACAAATAACTTAGCGTATGAATCACTTTCGAACTAAGAAGTAGTTCAAACTAATCAAGAAAATAGAAAAAAAACTATATTATCTCAACTAACAAAAAACCTTCCTTCACAATTCAAATCACAGCTTTCAAGCTTATGCACCAAATATAATGATATATTCGGATTAGAATCTGAACAATAAGCACCAATAATTTTTATAAACAAAACGAATTAAAAGATGAGAACCAGTGTACATAAAAAATTATAAAGCCCAAAGTCACGGAACGAAATACAGAAACAAGTTGGAAAATTGATCACCGACGGGATTGTTGAACCATCTGTATCTGAATATAACAGCCCATTATTACTTGTCCCTAAAAAACCATCTCCAGGTTCAGAACAAAAGAAATGGCGATTAGTAATTGACTATCGTCAAATTAATAAAAAATTACTGTCCGATAAATTTTCACTCCCAAGAATGGATGATATTTTGGATCAAGTTGGACGAGCAAAATATTTTTCATGCCTTGACTTAATGTCAGGATTTCATCATATATGAACGAGATATAACGTCATTTTCAACGAGCAATGGCTCGTATCGCTTCACGCGACTACCTTTCGGTATAAAAATAGCGCCTAATTCATTTCAGAGAATGATGACTATAGCATTCTCTGGATTAGAACCTTCACAAGCATTCCTTTATATGGATGACTTAATAGTTATAGGTTGTTCCGAAAAGCATATGCTTAAAAACTTAACAGACGTTTTTGAGAAATGTAGGAAATACAATCTAAAGTTGCATCCAGAAAAATGTTCATTTTTTATGCATGAGGTGACTTTTCTTGGTCATAAATGTACAGATAAAGGAATACTCCCAGATGACAAGAAATATGATGTCATTAAGAATTACCCTACGCCGCACGATGCGGACAGCGCTAGACGTTTCATAGCATTTTGCAATTATTATAGACGTTTCATAAAAAATTGCGCCGATTATTCACGGCACATTACAAGATTATGTAAAAAGAATGTTCCTTTCGAATGGACAGATGAATGCCAAAACGCATTCCAATATTTAAAAACAAAACTCATGGAACCTACCTTGCTACAATATCCTGATTTCAGCAAAGAATTCTGTATAATTACTGATGCAAGTAAGCAAGCGTGCGGAGCGGTTTTAACTCAAAACCATAACGGACTTCAACTTCCCATTGCATACGCATCAAGAGCTTTCACTAAGGGAGAAAGTAATAAATGTACAACTGAGCAGGAATTAGCTGCAATTCACTGGGCAATATTACATTTTCGACCATATATTTATGGAAAACACTTTACAATAAAAACAGATCACAGACCATTAATATACCTATTCTCAATGGTTAATCCGAGTTCTAAACTGACACGTATGAGACTAGAATTAGAAGAGTATGATTTCACAGTTGAATATCTAAAGGGAAAAGACAATCATGTAGCTGATGCGTTATCAAGAATAACCATTAAATATCTACAAAATATCACAGGAAATATTATGAAAGTCACTACTAGATACCAAAATAGACAGAAAATCCGCGCGGATAACAAAGAAATAGAATTGCCTACGCAATCTATAGAGAAAGCTTCTAAGCCCAACGTATATGAAGTCATAAACAATGACGAAGTACATAAAGTAGTGACCTTGCATGTAAAACATACGCTATGTTTATTCAAACATGGTAGAAAAATTACTGCAAGATATGATGTTAGCGATTTATATACCAATGGAATCCTAGACTTAGGTCAATTTTTCCAAAGGCTTGAAATGCAAGCCGGTATAAACAAAATCAGCCAACTCAAAGTGGCACCGTGGGAAAATATCTTCGAACATGTTTCAATAGATAATTTCAAACAAATGGGCAATAAGATATTGAATACATTAAGAGTAGCGCTACTCAACCCGGTGACCAATATAGAAAAACAAAATGAAAAAGAAGCAATACTGTCTAAATTCCATGACGATTCAATACAAGGACGTCATACAGGCATTACAAAAACCTTGGCCAAGGTCAAAAGACATTATTTTTGGAAAGGTATGACTCGAGATATTACTGATTACATACGAAAATGTCAAAAATGCCAAAAAGCTAAAATAACAAAGCACAATAAGACCCCATTGATAATAACCAATACGCCAATAAATGCTTTCGACAGGGTGATAGTAGACACTATTGGCCCACTACCAAAATCAGAGAATGGCAATGAGTATGCAGTCACTCTAATATGTGACCTAACTAAATATTTAGTTGCCATACCAGTTCCAAACAAAAACGCGAACACTATTGCTAAAGCAATTTTTGAATCTTTTATTCTGAAGTACGGTCCAATGAAGACGTACGGACATGGGAACAGAATATAAGAATTCAATTATAAATGATCTGTGCAAATTTCTAAAAATCGAAAATATAACATCTACGGCACACCACCACCAGACAGTTGGAACAATAGAACGTAGTCATAGAACCTTTAATGAATACAAATTTAGGTTGAAGATTTTGACAATTATCTTTATTTGTATAATATAAATCTTAGAATAAATGCGCTCTGCTTTGTTGAGGCGAATTTGTATATTTCTGCGTGGTGATGACCGACGCTTCTGATCTCCAAATCTCGACTGATTATTCCTAATTCGATCTCTTAAGATTACCCTAAGTTCTTATGCAAAGCTTAGGCCTTGTCTCGAAAGCTCCGATACTGTTACGTTAAAGCGGGAATACGCAATAAGTATGTAACTCCAGTTAACTCCTCCCTTACTAAGATGAAGGCTGTCCTCAGTCCTTTCAAATTATACGGTTGATATGGGAATCCTGGTGATCCGTGCCTCGTTGACGATGGCCTTGGTGGTCCTGTAGTTTCATCACAATGGGCACAATGGATAGAGTAGTTGATGGTGGAGAGCTCAATGTAAGATCTACAAGCTTTTTTTAATGCTTTACTTAAATTATTATAGACTCCAAAAAATAAAAACTGCAAATACATTGTTAGTTAATAATAGTGATTATATATAACAAGGTACAACGCTCGTTGATTAAATTTGTTTTTTTTTATATTATGATATAAAAATAGGATAAAGAAGGCCATTAATAACACTAATTGGTAGTAGATAGTACATAAAAATAATAATCCTAGCGTAAATTATCTTTATGTACTACCCTCCCCTTTATTAAGACACTTGTCCCAATGTCTGCTTCAATTTTTTCTTCTGTGTAGCGTGGAGTAAGTTTATTTCCGAGCCGTTTGTTTTGCTTTACAAAGACAGTGTCCCCGACCTGGAAAGTTCTGTCACATCTTGATTTATTAATTCTTCTTAATTGTATTTCTTGTGCTCTGTCAATTTTTTCTTAGATTTCCTCTGCAAATTCTGGGGCCATTGCATGAATTATGTCGATCGGTTTTTTATTGGTGACTGAATGTACTGTTTTGTTGTATTCCACGGTGGCTTGAAGTATGAGATTTACCGTATCAACTATGCCTTTTTCTAGTTTTAGGCATCGTGCTATTTCTAATAGGGTGCTGTGAAACCTTTCGACCTGTCCATTTGAGGTGCTATGATAGGGTGGTGAATTTTCCACTTGAACATTGAACTGATTTGCTAAGAGTGACCTAATTGACTCAGAGTTAATAGATGGCTCATTGTCGCAAAATATTGTCTTTGAGTTTGGGTATAGGTTCATTAACTGCATTATTGCGGGCTCTATGTCGGCTATCGTTCTGGAGCCTATGGGTTGAACGACTGCAAATTTTGAAAATTTATCTATACAGGTTAAACAAGTAAGGTAGCAGCAGTCGAGTTTCCCGATTGCAAAATACCCTGTACCCTTAGACATGCTTAAAATTCATTTATTTAGTATCAATAAATAAATGAAACAATATGCTATTAGAAAAGAGGACCATAACAATATAAATTTGGTATGATTTTGGTTAGGAAAATAAGTTTCGTGTGTCATAAAGCCATACACATTTCGCTGTCAACGTCGCAGTCGGCGTCGCGCAATGCGTGTTTTGCTGCGCTTCTGCTTCCCTTGCCATAGATTTTGCATGTAGCATAACTTCCGTGTTTCTTATCCGATTTGGTTCAAATTTAAAAATTAGATAGCTTTTATAAGCACCAACGCATATGCCGAATTGCATAGCATTAGGACAATAATTGTGGGCGTGGCAGTTTTTTGAGGTTTGCGGGGGAGCGTGGTCGTGACAGTTTTTTACTGTTTGCGGGGGAACGGGAGGTGATATCAAAATAAAAAAACAAACTTGTACTGCGTATGGTAATTACCTATCCAACAATATATGGCACATGTCTGTAGCTCTTGTAGTTTCTGAGATCTAGGCGTTGATACGGACAGACGGACGGACGGACGGACGAACAGACGGACATGGCTATATCGACTCGGCTGTTGATGCTGATCAAGAATATATATACTTTATGGGGTCGGAGATGCTTCCTTCTGCCTGTTACATACATTTGCACCATATTATGATACCCTTTTCACCCATTTTTAATGGGTACAGGGTATAAAAATATCTCCTGTCTGTAGAAAAAATATCAATGTGTAATGTCTCGCCGATTTGTGAGGGAATAGGCGTTCTCCCAAGGACATGTTTTTGCGGATGGCGTACATATTTGGCTTTTTGGCAAACCAGGCAGTTACCTACTATGCTGGCTGCCAGTTGCGACATTTTTGGGAAAAAATAATCTTCCAGAATATGTTTAACATTTTCTTGCGCTGCCTTGTGCGCTCTGTTGTGTTCAATGGTTACTATTTCTTTTTGTTCCTCCTTGTTATATATGTCGGTCACCAGCTTTTTTGTATGCCGGAAAGTCGTTGCTGGGAACTCTTTTATAAGTCTGTTCTGGATGAATGCCAGTATGGGCAATTCGCAGTATATTGCATTTACTACATCTTGTTTTACTACGTCGCGAATTCTGCCTACTAACGATTCCCTATTTACGAATTGTATTACGTGCCTTGACTTGTTACCAAATATAATAAAGGTGCGAGTATTATCCGCTGTGCCTTCTTCTATTATTATTTGGTTTCTAAAGCAGTTGACCGGCTTGTCGACTGTTTCGATTGTGTATGAAAGCGAAATTTCACTATGTATGGTTGCTATATCTGACCGGAGGTGGCTTTCTAAAGCGTGGATGGCCTGCCTGGATAGTGCATCTGCAACATGGTTCTCTCTCCCTGGCTTATACAAAATTTTTGCGTTGTGCTCATCTATAAATGCCTTCCACCTTTTGATTTTAGCATTTGTGTTTTTATCTGACACGGCAAACGTTAATGGTTGGTGGTCTGTGTAAATATTCAGATTTTTAGCGCCATACAGATAGTCCTTTAATGTTTTTAAAGCCCATACAATGGCTAGGAGCTCTCTTTCGTTAGTTGCGAAACCAAGCTCTCCACCTTTTAAGGATCTAGATATCATTGTAATAGGCTTTCCGTTTTGTGATAAAACCGCGCCCAGGCCAAGAGCTGAAGCGTCCGTAGTTAAATCGAAAGGCTTTGTGTAGTCTGGGTAGGGCAGCATTACATTTTCGGACACTAAGATATTTTTAAGTTTCTGAAATGCAAGGCGTTGCTTATCGTCGAAAATAATGGGTATCTTTTTAGAACGAGTGGCGGAAACTTTTCCGTTTTCCCCCTTGAGGATGTCATTCAAAGGTCGAGCTATTGAAGCAAAGTCCTTTATAAAGCAGCGGTAATAGCTTGCTAGCCCTAAAAAGGATCTAACATTGAATAAATTAGTGGGTTCTTCATAGTTATGGATAGCCTCCACTTTTTTAGGATTTGTTGTGATGCCGTCTTTGGATACTATGAATCCCAAATATTCGACACTTCTTAAAGAAGTTCGATTTCTCGTTAGACACCCTCATGTTGGCTTCAAGTAGTCTATCAAGTACCCAACAAATATGGTTCAGATGGTCTTCAAGTCGTTCGGAAAAAATAATAACGTCGTCAACGTAAACAAAACAAGACTTTCCTATTTGGGGCCTGAGTACGTCATCTATGGCGCGTTGAAACATACTGGGCGCATTTTTAAGACCGAAGGGAAGTCTACAAAACTCGTATTTTCCATGTGCAACCGAGAATGCGGTTTTCTCCCTATCATTTTCTGCAAGTAATATTTGATGAAATCCTGACTTCAGATCTAGTGTGGTAAAAAATCTGGCTTTCCTCAAATTTGATAGTATGAATACAACATTTGGTACCGGGTATTTGTCATCCACTGTCTTTGAGTTTAGCTTCCGAAAGTCTATAACCATCCTTTTTTTCTTATTTCCCTTTTCATCTGTACCCTTTTTGTCGACTACCCAAACCGGATTGTTGTAGGGTGGGCGCGAAGGTCGAATAATTCCGTCTTTTAACAACGCTTTCGTCTCTTCATTTACAAAATCTGCTACGCCCATGGGGTATGGATAAAGGCTTGAGTATACCGGTTGGTCATCTTCCGTCCGTATGGTAGCAATAATATTGGTGTTAAATGGCAGTGCTTTTTCTGGGTCTGCAAAGACACCCAATCGGTCTTTTAACATTGTGTGGAATTTGTCGGCTATTTGGTTTGGTACTACGATGTCCTTTATATCAGAAAAATTTACGCTATTGCATTTTACAAATTGAATTGGTTCGACTGAGTTTTCGATTTTTAAAATTCTATTTTTCAAGTCCAATGTTGCATTCATCTGCGTCAATGTGTCAAATCCTAATATAGCGTCAAAGCTTGAGAGGTCCGGTAGAATGAAGAAGGGAATAGTCTTGCTGAAAAGTTCAACAATGCATTTATATTTCACCGTGTTGCAACCATGAAGGGACTTAACTGAGAATTCTTTTTGTACCGGTGTTATGTACTTAAGTTCTGCGAGGGGCTGTATATAGTTTTTTGAAGAGCCGGTGTCGATTAAGATTTTTATGGTCTTCCCTGCTATCTTTCTTTCTATGAACGGTAGCAAGGACCTGTGGCTAAAAAATGCACGTTGTCGTAATTTGTAAGTTCGTGGTCAATATCCTCAACAGCTGCTGTTGCCCCTTGTTCATAATCATTTTCATCGGACTCCTCTAGATCTTCTTCTTGAGCTAAATGGTTCACTCGTTGATGTTTCGGTCCTGTAAACCTGGCAGTGCCACTATTTGGTCTTTTTGTTATGTGTTCAAAGCCAATTTGTGCCTGAACAGGCCTTGGGTTATGTTGTTGTTGCTGTTGGGTTGGCCAAACATTTTGATGTTGGGGTAGGTTAGCTTGGTTCAAAATTGGTGCTTGTCTAAATTGGTTGGATCGAATGGTTCGCATAGATACGTCAGTATCAAACAGCTGAGTCGGTGCCTGGACTGGTATTTGAGCTGCTTGCCTGTCAAAACTGGGCACAAACTGACGCTTACTAAAATATGGGTTTTTGTCTTGCATATTAGTGCTTCTATCCCTATTAGTATTTTTTTCCAGTTTGGGAACTTTGTCCCGACAGTTTCTTGAGTAGTTCAGAGCGAATTGATAACGCTCGTGATTTGACTCAACCTCCTGTGCTAGAGCAAGGGCTGTTGGTAAGTCCTTGGCTCCTTTGGCAAACAGGATATCACTCAATGACTTCTTTGTGCCTGTTATAAATACACGTAATGCGTCAGCCCTATACTTTTCATTGAGTGACATCGCCAAGGGTTTATCGCATGTCATTATAGTTTTATTGGTAAGCAGAGTCAATTTTTTCTCAACTTCATCATAAAATTCGGTGAGCGTCATATCACCCTGTCTCAACGTCGACAACTCCTGCTCAATTAGGTAGATAGGCCTTTTGTCAGCGTATGTAAAGTCAAGGCGATTAATTATTGCCTTAAAATTCAGCGGTGTGCTGAACGAAGCTAGCACATTGTTTGCTGAATTTTAAATTTTATTTCGGATAATACCAAGGGCTTGATAATATTTTGAACTCCCCTCGTATGATTCATAAACTTTAAAATCGACATGAGCCGCTTTTCTCCATGACACGTAGGTTTCGCTTTCGCCCTCGAAGTCTGGCAGCGACTTTACTATGTCTAGAGATTCATTACACTCTACACCTGGTATAATTTCAGCATCTGTGTAAGTTTCAACTTCTGGGGTGTTCACTGTACATTTTTCTATGCGCTCGTTAATCGCTTCTAATTGTTTGTCAAATAATTCTTTTTGACTTGCAAGCGCCCCTGCAACGGCACTTTCTACAATAGCTTTCAGTTGGATTGCTGATAACTCCATTTTACTAGTTCTGTTTTCTGATTTCGCTTTTTTGCTTGCGGTTTCTAATTGTCTAGTTCCTTTTAATATTCTATTCCAACTTGCTATTAAGTCGTCTATCTCTTTGTCACCTTCACTCATCAACGTGTCAATAACCTCCAATAACCTTCAATAACCTTTACGTGAGCATGAACCAATTTTTTATTTTATTTTTTGAAAAATTTGCATGAACAATTTTTTTATTTTATCTTTTAATAATTAATCAAGGGGCGTTGTACTTACAATTTGTTTGGTGTTTTGGAATATCTAGTGATTTCTATTGTAATCTCCGCTTGAGTAGGTCTGCTCCAGCTGTTGTGTTTCTCCTTTTAATGTCGTGGGTTTTAGATTTATTTGGGCGCCAATTTAGGTTGAAGATTTTGACAATTATCTTTATTTGTATAATATAAATCTTAGAATAAATGCGCTCTGCTTTGTTGAGGCGAATTTGTATATTTCTGCGTGGTGATGACCGACGCTTCTGATCTCCAAATCTCGACTGATTATTCCTAATTCGATCTCTTAAGATTACCCTAAGTTCTTATGCAAAGCTTAGGCCTTGTCTCGAAAGCTCCGATACTGTTACGTTAAAGCGGGAATACGCAATAAGTATGTAACTCCAGTTAACTTACATACGCTCATACATATCGGTTGATAAAACTGATTGGGACGTATGGCTTCAATACTTCGTTTTTTGCTTCAACACGACCCCCTCAATGGCACATAATTACTGTCCATATGAATTAGTATTTGGTAAAACAAATAATTTACCAAAACAATTTAATAGTATAGATCATATAGAGACTTTATATAATATAGATGACTATGCTAAGGAAAGTAAATATAGATTAGAAGTAGCATATAAAAGAGCTAGAATAATGATAGAAGAAATTAAGAAAAATAATAAAATATTATATGATCAGAAAACAAACGATATAATTATAGCAGTAGGGGATAAAGTCTTATTAAGAAATGAAACAGGTCATAAGTTAGAATATAAATATACAGGTCCGTATAAAGTAACGGAAATAGGAGATAAAAATAACATTATAATATCGAGTAATAAAAACAAAAAACAAACGGTACATAAGGATAGGTTAAAAATGTTTATTTCATAATTGTAATTAGTATGGCCATACTAAAACAAAATACTTTTATACATTTGAATATTATTTGTAATTTAATATAATCAAAAAAAAAAAAAAAAAACGATAAACGAAAATATTTTTTCTTCCTTATTAAAAAAAAAAAAAAAAAAAATTGTTTCTTTTAAGTAAAATCTTATAAAATAACTTCATTATATTACGTTATTTTTCAAAGGAGGGAGATGTAGTATGCATACATATTGAATATCTACTGTACCAAGAGTATTTACTAAATACAACGTAACACTTTGTTGCAGTGCTTACATAAACAGAGCTCCGGTCTTTTACCCAATTGGCCGAAATATGATTCGATCGGCACGTTCACAGAAAGTGGAAGTGTCAGCATTCTGACCGAACTCAAGTGTATGCATATACCCTCGCGCTTCAGCTTAAGAGAGCATAATTACACACATAACACATATATACATATAGAATATACATAAACGTCTCTCGCTGCTGGCCAACTGTGGGCAGCGCAGCGATCAGACTTAGGCTTACTTAGAATTTAAGGAATAATGTAAAATCAGAGATAACTGAACCTTGGAAGCGGCACCTTCGCTGCTCCCAACTCTAAATAAAAAGAACATAAAGAATAAAAACCCAATAAGAGTTTATTCTTTACATGGCGACCGTGAGGTTGGAGCCTGCAATTTGGAAAAATATTGCCGACTGGATTTAAAATTCTGCTAAGCCGCCAAACAACAATTCGACAAGTACGAGTGGCAAACCGTCACTTGTACCAACGATGGAATAGGGCAGCAACGTCAAAAACAACAACAACAACAAGTGTGAGAGGCAGGCCGCCCCTTACACCAGCGCGGGAGACCAGGAGACGGGACACTGATGAAAAAAACCGAAAATACTGAGTGAGTAGAGTGTGGTAATGGGCAAAAGCGGAGGTCAGAAAAATAAAATAAATAAAAGAATAGCACACATTAAGTGGCTATTATATACAAATAAACCACCGCCCGCATGGGCAACGGCACAAAAATTAACTGCCGAATTAGATTTTCTGAAACAAACCCTCCAGCAAAGAAAGCCAAATACCACAGCTCACTCAGCAAATATAAAAATAATAAATGAAAAACTGACTAAAAATCCACCATCTCCCAAGCCGTTGCCGAAAAAATATGACGTCTGCCCGAACGACTGCCCTGGACCATTATACGCCGCAGCATGCAAATTCACATGCTGGAAACTGAAGACCAGTGCGAAGACCAGCACCGGCCCCGCCTGAGCCAATAGGTCCCGGACATCAGCAGCAGTAAGGACAAAAGCGAGAGGGGCAGTCCGCCACTTTCGCCAACGAAGGAGCGTCAGCGTAGCCAAACCGGCGACGACCAGCTGACGCTGGTTCATCGGATTATTATTATAAAAAAAAAAATTTTTAATTATAACAAGTGAGAAAAGTTATCTTCGGCTTGCCGAAGATGGTATACCCTTGAAAACAAAAAAGTTTTCCTTACAAAGACTTGTTTTCATATCGGTCGTTTGTATGGCAGCTATATGATATAGTGATCCGATCCGAATCAAACTTTCAAAAATTATGTATAGCTATGTCAAATGAATAAATGTTAAATTCGGTTGCAATAGGTTGGAAAACAAAAAAGTTTTCCATACAAAGACTTGTTTTCATATCGGTCCTTTGTATGGCAGCTATATGATATAGTGGTCCGATCCAGACCAAACTTTCACAAATTATGTGTGGCTATGTCAAATGAATAAATGTTGAATTCAGTTGCAATAGCTTGGAAAAAAAAAAGTTTCCCTTACAAAGACTTGTTTTCATATCGGTCGTTTGTATGGCAGCTATATGATATAGTGGTCCGATCCGACCGATTCTTAAACTTGATCTGCGTGCAACAAAAATAATGATCTGGTAAAAATTTAAAAACGCTAGCTTTAAAACTACTGTCTATTTTTTGCATAGAAACAGACGGACAGACGGACAGACGGACATGGCTATATCGACTCGGCTGTTGATGCTGATCAAGAATATATATACTTTGTGGGGTCGGAGATGCTTCCTTTAATGCGTTACACATTTCTGGACAAAATTATAATACCCTTTTTCAAGGGTATAAAAATAAGAAAATTTGTAAAATTGTGCGGAACCATTTCCGCTCGATTAGAAGTATAGCCTGTAAAGCTATACGAAACAACAGGCAGGAAAAATTTTTAAAGTAAATGCAAAATAATTCAATAGATAAATATAGTAAAGATACAAATAATAATTTTAACTACAAATTAATTTTTGATATAAAGCCCAAAATGGGACTAGAGACGTCAAGTCAGTGGACTCCACAGCCAATGTAATTAATAAAGTAGAAGCAAACAGTAATGACTTAAATTTAATACACACATTGTTAATAATAATAAAAATTAATAATAATTTGACATGGCCGACGACCACTTTGTAAACGCTTTTGTTCCGTAAGGTGCACTATACGTCCTATATATCAAAGCCAAAAGAACACATCTTAAGCTTAAGCCTAGTAGTCTTCACTGGCTTATTAACTTTCGGTCATTCGTATGGACTACAGGGTTCTACTCTACAACTCCGTACTAAAACCAATTTGCACGTACGGTCCCAACTATGGGAGAGTGCCAGCAGTAGTAAAATTGATATCATGCAAAGGGCTCAATCAAAGATACTGACAACAATCACTTTGTTATATCTGAATCGAAAATATTTAAAAAGCATCCGTGAATTTAGTTACCCGTTCACTCATAGCCTTATGTCCCTCGATTTAACTTCTCCCCTTGAGGCTTCCTCAGGATTCTATCTAAGGTTTTACTGTAAAGCTCCCAGTCTGTCTTACTTGAGTTCCGGTCTGACCTTCTTAAACATTTTTTTTTTTTTTTTTTTTTTTTATATAAAAATTGTATTTATTTACATTGCAGTCCACTGTTACTATTTGTTATAACTTATACTGCAGAGTTTCATAATTTCTAGCGAGTATTTACATATGTACATACTTAAACCTAATTAGGGAGTCTAGAGGCATGAATTAATTTAATCAATTAATATATATATCTTCTCGGCAGATCTGTTGGGTGAATGCGCAGGATCCTCCTTCTCGCCCTCAGTCCTAATACACGTCTCCTCATCAAGAGTTTTCGAGCCAACTGGTTTAGGTGGATTCCTAATTTATTTACGTACGCGGTTTCTTGATTGTTTATGACATCGCCAAACCTTGGTACCTTCAGCTCTTGTTCAATGTCTTTGTTGCGGATGTACCAAGCCGCTCCAGATAGTTTACGCAAGATTTGCGACTGAGCCACACGAATTTTGTTGAGGTGCGACTTTGCGGCGACACTTGGATGCCATATTTCCAAATAGGAGCCAAGACAACCTTATAAATTTTGGCCTTGTTGGAAACTGAAAGTTTGTTTCCAGGCCTAAGGAGCCAAGCCATGCTGTTCGCCTTTGTTTTGAGCCGCCGAGATACATCCGTTACATGGCGTTAAAATGTAAGTCGCTTATCCAGAGTGACGCCGAAGTATTTGTGAGCGTTCGATTGTGTGAGGAGCTCCATGCAGAAACACACCAGGTGATGTGTCTTTTCTCAGGGTGTACGTCACGAAAACACACTTTTCCGGATTGACTGCAATGTTCCTGCGTAGGGCCCAGTTCTCAAATTTTTTTAGATAAAGCTGAAGCGTATCAGTGGCTGTATAGACGCAAGTATCTCTGGCCAGGACTGCAGTGTCATCAGCAAAAGTGGCAACTAGCAGGTCATTGGGATCTGTAAGCGACATGTTGTCAGCTGAGGGCATGTCGTGCGTATACAGGCTATATAGTGTTGGACCTAACACACTTCCCTGGGGTACACCTGCTCTGACTCTTTTTGTTTGGGAGGATAGTCCGTCCTGTACTACTTTAAAGGATCGCTCGTGGAGGAAGCTTTTTATTATCAAAAAGAGCTGAGGATTTAGTAGCCTTTTAAATTATGCAGAAGTCCTTCATGCCACACTCTGTCGAAAGCCTGCTGGATGTCCAGAAAAGCTCCAACGACGTACTCCTTTCCATGGAAATCTTCCAGTACAAAGTTCACTACACGGTGTAGCTGTTCAGGTGTGCCATGCCTGAGTCTAAAACCAAACTGAAACTTCGGAATAGCGTTCTGGACTTTTCGAGACTCGAGCAATCTTCTCAGGATGCACCTCTCAAGTAATTTGCCAAATGCTGGGAGCAGGTTTATTGGGCGATAGGAGTCTAATTTCTCTGCTGGCTTCCCACTTTTATGGAGCATAATGATATTCGCCTTCTTCCAGGCGCTTGGGAAGTGTCCCAGTCGAAGAGCAGAGTTGAAAATTAGTACAAGGAATAAGAAAGCTCTGTGGGGCATCAGCTTAATGGAGCGGTTGTCGATGTGATACGCACCAGGAGCCTTGATATTGCGAAGGGATTTGATATCATCTTCCAATTCCGTGAGTTTAATAGGCTTTACAGGAAGAAGCAATGTGGCTTTTAGGGATTCAGCAACCAGCGTCTTGGCGATGCTGTCTCGAACGACTGGAATCTTTCCTCCAGGTTTCTGGCAAACGCTTCATCTCTTTCCTGAGGTGATTTTACCCAAGTGCCATTTGGGTTACGAACTGCAAACATTGGAGCAACTTGTCTCTTGAATCTCTTCGTGAGCTTCCAGAGTGCGAATTTTGAGTTTTCATTGGCAGTAGCTTTCCCGAGGAACGCGTCAGTTGCTTCTCTTTTCAGGTTGGCCAGTAATTTTCTCACCCGATTTGATATCCTTCGGTACAGTCTGTCAATTATTGGATCATTGGTCCTGATGAACTCACGCCGGAGACGTTTCTTGAGAGTTAAGAGTCCTACTGCTTCCGGACAGAGAGCGATGCTGCTACGCTGCATCTTTGATCATCTTCATAAAAGTTTTAACCGCTTTCTCGATATCGTCTGCTGTATTTATCTCTGTATTGAGGTTAAAGGCATTGTTAAGTTCGTACTGAAACAGCCTTATATTCGCACCAGGTGGAACGAGCATCCTAATAGGGGCGGTACTATGAGGTGAAGTTGTTAGTGAAGCGATCAGCGGCAAGTGATCGGAAGATAGGTCATACTCTTCGCGTACTGATAGTAGACTGTTAGCTATACCTTTGTACAAGAAGAAGTCGATACATGAAGGTACATTCCTCGTGTTATACGGGTAGTGAGTGTGTCTGCCTGTAGCCAGAACTTGTATTGAGCTGCCGGAAATAACATCGTGAAGTGTTGAGCCTCGAGCATTCGCTCTTATACTACCCCAGAGGCGATGTTTGGCGTTAAAATCACCTCAAATGATAAACTTTTGACCATGTTGACCAAGGAGATTATCAAACTCAGAGGAATTCCAAGGCAGGCCTGGAGGAAGGTACACAGCTGACACCGTAATTTCGCCCAAATAAGTGGAAATTTTTACCGTCGCCATTTGTAGGTGATTCGTTGTGATCGAATGCAGGTGATAGCGCACTAATCCCTGCCGGAATAGGATACAAGCTCCTCCTCTGGGGCGACCTCCTGGGTGATCTGCTCAATAGCAGCTGTAACCTATCATATTGAGGTAGGATCCGACGTGTAGGAGTGTCTCTGAAATAAGCATAACATCAATTTCGTGCTTGCTGAGAAACACCTTAAGCTCATTAGCATTTGGGATAATGCTACGACCGTTCCAGGCTCTGAGGCGCAGTTCACAAGCCATTACTTGCGCTGCGTCAACGACTTAGAACCTCTGAGTTCTTTGATCTCCTCAAATAGTTCAGCGATGGTTTTTTGTAGACCAGCAATGGTCTGCTGCATTGAGATGAATATCAATTTTAAATAAGGAGTTAAAATTTAAGTTTCTTGGGGACTCAACTATTAATAGAGTCTTGTAGAGTGTTTAAGGAGAGGGACATATGTAACACTTTTTTCGTGTTTTTATTTATGAAGGTGGCCCACATGCGTCTTTTTCCCACCAGCAGCTTAGATTTTCTGATAAATTCAAAGATCGAATCAACCCATTCATTTTTGTCAGTGCTTCCCAAATATGATGATGGATCATGTGTAGTATCCGCCCCATGTTCGAGAAGATACATATCCGGATCCTGCAACCAGGTAAGCTCGGTCAATTCAGTGCTACCATCATGGCGATAATGTTCTTTCACCCGCCGGTGAATTTAGAGCTCAGCCCATATAGAAAGCCCATTGCTGGGTGTCATCCTTCTTTTAGATCTTCTTCACCCTAGCGTGCTCCTGGTCTCTATATGCCTCCTCCGAAGTCGGGTCCTCGACCGCGGTTGTCGAAATTGTTAGGGAGTTCCGGACCCTACATTGAAGTTTTTGTCTGTGCTCATTTTACCGCATTTTAAGATCTTTAACAATGTAGATGCTAAGAGAGTTGGGAATAGTTTTAAGTATAAGATGGTTATAGATCGGAACGGAAGTCCAAAAAAATACGCTGTTCACTCTTGCGAAAATTCGCCATACTTCGTCACCCAATATTAATTAGGCTTAAGGATTTAGGGTGAATATCTTTGCGATTACGGAGAGGAATTGAGCACACGGTGACCATTAAAGCGAATAGACAAGCGAATAGATTCAATTCGGTATTATTTAAGGACTCGTTTAAATTTACTGCCATTAAAATCCAATACAATTCTTTTCAAACAGCCAAAATATTTGGTAAATTGTTCATTTTAGATTCCCAAGATCGACTTCAATAATTTATGTTTATTTTTTTATGAGTCACAGCTGTTTAAATCAGCGTTAAACATCTGTCGAAAATTTCAGCTGCTTTAGACGAATTGACCCAGTGCACATTGGGCCAGCGAGCCGATTTTTCGTCGAAAATTCTAATTTTTCATAGAAAGTAAACCTGTTTTAATAATAAAATTTGAATAGTATATACTTCGACTAAAATGAATCAAAAGGTTTTAGTTGTTTTGATGCATCCCTGAAATTTTGGCAGCCCTTCTAAGTAAGCTGTTTGATTGCATGCGTGCGAAACTAAAAAGCGCAGGAAAAATTTTGTTGACTAGCGAGTGTGCCAAAATTTTTGTGGTTTAACCAATTTTCACAAAAATTATGGAAAAGAATGACCAAGGTATGTAGAATATTTGTATTAAAAAAAATTTCGTTCATGTTTGTTAATGAGTTTTTTGTGTGCGTTTATTCGTGTTGTCCAAAAGTAGAAAAAAGCTAACCTGCTAACTCGTCTTTTGTGGAATATAACTAATTTTGTGCCAATTTGTGCCAAAAAGTAATTATATGTCATTATAGTGCAAAGTGTATATAAACTAATTTTAAAAATCTATTTTGCCCCTTTTTGCTCCGATGTGTATAATCCTTAATGTTACAGTTGTGGTTGAGTTCGCCTATGAGCAACTGATAGCATTATTAATTACCGTACAATTAAGAATAAGAGGAAACCTATCTCATATGCGGTGGCTGGGGAAGGCGTGGTCAGATCGGTCTAAAACTTGGATATGTTTTTATATGCATCGACACTATCATATGTACGAAATTTCAATTTAATTTTCGTCGAAAAATCGGCTCGCTGGCCCAATGTGCAGTGGGATGCGTACTAGTTTGAAGATATATCAAAAATTCCAAATTCAAAAAACGATGGGATCTTCGAGAAAAAGATAACTACATATAAATTTCAGTACCCGTTAATCAATGTCGGAGTGTAAAAAGTGTGTCAACAAAGTCAATTTTTATTCTTGGAGAAAATATCGATTTATCGAAGCAACCGATTGCTGCTCGATGTAATATTCGCCATATTATATGTTTGTTGCGTAGTGAAAATTCAAGACGTCAATTGTGAATTCGAGTTATTTTAGGTTTGTAAGAAACAAAATACAAATGACTGATTAAAAGTAAGCCTATGTGAATAAATTTAACCATAAAATTGCACAAATCCAGAAAATTCAGTCCTGTATATAGATGTGTGTGATTCCGAAGATTTAAAATCCATTATCTATTGAGTTTAAATTTTTTTATGCTCATATGAAATATACAACAAATATTCTTTTCAATAACCATACACACATTTTTATTTTCTTCGTAATAGGCGTAGTAATCTTATGGTGTGTATGTATTTGAGTTGAAAGGAGAGTTGGTATATATGAATGTATGTATGTATATTTGTAAAATACATTTAAATTATACATGTTTATCAATGAATGATTTCTGCCTACAAGATTTTTTTTAAATAAAGTACCAAAAGGAGTTTTTCATTGCTTACTATTGTATGATATATTGCATTCATAAGTATTTTGAACCTAATCAAAATACAAGCTATAAGGCTAATAAATATAAATATCTCCAAGTTATTAAATCATTGTTTATCAAATCCAATGGCTTATTATTGGTGCATCATAAACAGAATAAAATTTACTTTCTCAACTTATTTTACTTTT
Source organism: Drosophila ercepeae (assembly GCA_018150545.1). NCBI lineage: Eukaryota > Metazoa > Arthropoda > Insecta > Diptera > Drosophilidae > Drosophila > Drosophila ercepeae. Next base: position 451,321 of record JAECWL010000016.1, on the reverse strand, counting down.
AACAAACCAAAATAGCTTGCACTTGTTTTTATATTAACAAAATTTGTAACTGAATTTTCCGGAGATTGGCTACCTTATAGAATCACTCAAATGTTTGTAATGCTTTTTAACATGGTTTAAACCTTGATTAAATGTGGAATCAGCACTACTGAACGGATTTAAATTACTTTGATTAATAGACGATTTATTTTCATATATGCTGACTTATTGAAGGATCTATAAATTGGTTTAAATGTATAGATTGCATATAGCACGTAGCACGTTTCCGAATGTTGGGTGATTATTTTCCATAAATATTTTGATTTCAGGATCTTTTAGTCATTTTACTTAATTATATATTGTCTATTTCCTTGGTTTAGTAGTCCTGATCAATTTTCCTTACCGATCACTAATCTTCTACGATCTTCAACAAATAATTTCCGTGGACAATATAAGTATACCTCAGGGAGTGTATATGTGCGCTGATGTGTTTAAGAGAAATTATGAAAACCAATTATAATGCTTCTGGAATACATTTGTTTTTATCACTAATCTTTGAATTGAAAACTTTAGTTTCATATCTTTATGTGCATATATAGATGTATGTATATTATATGTATATGTATGTATATTAGAAACATTTATTTTGGTTTTTCTCTTTTTCGTTTCGGTAGATAATATGCTTTTCCTTTTTTAAGAAAATTTTATTAATTCCGTTTGGGTTAACTTGATCCCGTTCCTGAATCAATTGCATTTTAAGTTAGATTATCGTATCAAACTGGCGACCATTGTTAAACTCGTAAACTTTATTGGATAGTTTTCCCTAAATATTATCAATTGTTTTTAACTTCGGGTTGATAGCTATTACAATATAATGATTTCCCATCTGCCACATTTTTTTTATTTTCGAACTGTGTGGATTGGAGCATTGTCTGGCCGGAAAATTCACTCATCCACGTGAAGATACCAAATTCGTTGATTACTGTTTATACCCTTGCAGAGGGTATTATAATTTTGTCCAAAAATTTGTAACGCATTAAACCCCACAAAGTATATATATTCTTGATCAGCATCAACAGCCGAGTCGATATAGCCATGTCCGTCTGTTTCTATGCAAAAAATAGACAGTAGTTTTAAAGCTAGCGTTTTGAAATTTTTACCATATCATTATTTTTGTTGCACGCAGATCAAGTTAAAAATCGGTCGGATCGAACCACTATATCATATAGCTTCCATACAAACGATCAATCAAATTTTAAGTCTTTGTATGGAAAACTTTTGTTTTTCAAGCTATTGCAACCGAATTCAACATTTCTTCATTTGACATAGCCATACCAATAATTTTGAAGACTTCTGATTTTTACATAAGTACTTATTACAATTTTGTAAAGATCTGCAAGGGTATACCATCTTCGGCAAGCCGAAGATAAGTTTTCTCACTTGTTATTCGGAATAAAACAAAGTGAATACTTTCCAGCATAACCATATCCGACCCAAACTATTAATGATCCTCTACCATGGTTTTACTTGTGCCGTGGTTACCTTCTATTGCGCCAATACTTTTGGCAGGTTTCAGGGCCATGCAAGTTAACTTGTTATAGCCTGGTATAACATCGTGGGAAGCATATACATACAGTGGGCAAAAAAAGTTTAAGTACACCGTGGTTTTTCAACAAACCTATCAAAATACTATAAAAAAAAGGAAAAATTCAAAATGTTATTCAGTTTTTTAGGTAATATATCTAAGAACTTAAAAATATTTCTCGTTGTTTATTATTATTGTTATTATATTATTTCATTTTTTAAATGAATTTACGGGTAATAAAAAACCAATGTCATAAAAATAATCCATAATTTGAGGCCAAAAAAGTTTAAGTACACTTTGGAAAATCATAAATTCTATAGTGTTAAATTAACACTGTTAATATTTGGTAGGACCAACACCTTTGTGTCCTTTTCTGAGATCTTGTCCCTTTCAGACTGCAACAGTGTCATTAGGGACTCCTTTGAGGTTATTTTGTGCTTCCTTATCCTTTTGTTCAACAAATTCCCAATGTGCTCAATAGAATTGAAGTCGGGAGATTGTGGAGGTGTATGAAATTCCTTGCAGTTGTAGAGCAGCCACTCATTGACAAGATATGACGTATGTTTTGGGTCGTTATCGTGCTGAAATAGGAATGTCTTCACATTCAACTGGAGCTGGGTTGCGCTGTCAAGATTTTCCTTCCAACTTTTTAAATATAAATGCTTGTCCATAGTACTCTTATTAAAGACAAGTTTCCCAATTCCAGCCGTCCCATTGCAGCCCCAAACCATCGCGTTACGCCGTCCTGCTGTACAGTTGTTACATTTTTAAAGTCCTATGCGGTGTAAGGCTTTGTCCATACTTTCTGTGAGCCATTCGAACCAAAAATGTTGAACTTGTACTCTGGGACATTGTCCCATAACGATTCCGGCTCGATCAAATATTTTTGTGCTAATTCCAGCTGTTTCTTTATTATATATTTTGATCAAAAACTTTTTTTGCCTACTGTAAGTAAACACTATTTTTCCGTTGATAATTATAACGGTATTATTCGGAATATATACCGTTCATTGAATTTAATATCAATTTATAATTTTTTTTGGATAGTTATAAACTGACCGCAACAGCGCTGACTTAGTGTCTCGTGCCAGGTACATTCCTCAACACCTCAGCACTCGGGTTTTATATTTCATATTTGAAGAATAGCATCCGGTCTTGCAACACATTTGCACATTTTTAAAAATTAAAGTGGAATTAAAAGAAGAGTATTGGGTTTTCGGTCAACCCAATACAAGAAAATTGAAAATTGCACCTGAACAAGAGGTACCTAAATAACAAAACTCGACTAGTTAATATTATTATTATTTTTGTCTGTGTTCTAAATGTACGAGAATGCTGCAGTTATAGTTCTTAGCCCTTTTTACTGAGCTGTTTAAATCAGCTCTATGTTGCTGTTAATGACGTTGCCCCAAAGTTAGCATCCATATTTGCAAAGCGGCTCTCTAACAGTGTTTTAAAACACAACCTAATCTTTTAACCGTAATGAGAGCAGCTAACGTAATGCCTTAAGTGGATATACTACTGTGGGCAAAAAGTAAGGTGAATTTGTTTGTAAGATGAAAAATCTTTATTTATTCTTCTACATCAATTTCATCCCCTTCGAAGTAATCCCCTCCCGATAAAATACACTTATGCCAACGTTTTTTCCAATCCTCGAAACATGCCAAATAGTCCCTTTCCGGTATAGCCATCAGCGCCTTCTTCGATTCAGCTTTTATCTCCTCAATCGACTCGAAACGCGTTCCCCGGAGTGGTCTCTTGAGTTTTGGGAATAGCCAGAAGTCACGGAGCCAAATCAGGCGAATACGGTGGTTGCGGAACGATATGCGTCGAATTTTTGGTCACGAAGAACGAGTGCAGTGTGAGATGGTGCATTATCGTGATGCAAAAACCAAGAGTTGTTGGCCCATAATTCTGGTCTTAGACTAATTGCTTCACGCAAACGACGCATAACGCTCAAATAATATTCCTTATTAACAGTTTGGCCGGGTGGAAGGAATTCATAGCACTAATTCCTTCACTTTATTGACGTGTTGGTCATCTGTTGACGTCGATGGTCGTCCGGAGCGCTTCAAGTCATCAACACGTTCTCGACCCTCTTTGAAGTCTTTGTACAACTTATAAACATTTTTCTGCGACATGGTAGAAGCACCAAAGGCCTTCCGCAACATCCTCAACGTTTCCGCAGCCGAAATTTCATTCCGCAAACAAAGTTTGAAGGCACTTCTTTGCTCAATTAAATCAGACATTGTAAAAATCGAAACATGCACTCGTGGTCGTTTGGTAAATACAAGCGTAAATATATTACTGATGATGACATTGACATGAAATTGGTCCCAGATGTCATTAGCAGTCCTACCAACTCAAGAAAAAAGAACTCGCCCGAAATGTTAGTCCCGCGAAGTTTAAATTGGAAATTCACCTTACTTTTTGCCCACAGTAGGTATAGATATATGTTTAACCGACACACGTTATGTCATTAGTCAATGTTTCCTAATAATATCTGCCGTATATAGGAGGTAAACGAGGACGTGTCCTTTAAAATTGTTTACACTGATCCAAATGAAATTTCCATGTCAAAAACCATGTCAACAAGTGGTTTTTAATTTCCAAGCACCATTTCCTAGATTTTTTTGATGTTTTGGTCATTAATTGAAGTCGATGGTCGTCTTGAGCGTTGCAAATCATCGACACGGTCTCTGAGAAAAGTTATCTTCGGCTTGCCGAAGATGGTATTCCCTTGAAAACAAAAAGTTTTCCATACAAAGACTTGTTTTCATATCGGTCGTTTGTATGGCAGCTATATGATATAGTGATCCGATCCGACCGATTTTTAAACTTGATCTGCGTGCAACAAAAATAATGATCTGGTAAAAATTTCAAAACGCTAGCTTTAAAACTTCTGTCTATTTTTTGCATAGAAACAGACGGACAGACGGACATGGTTATATCGACTCGGTTGTTGATGCTGACCAAGAATATATATACCTTGTGGGGTCGGAGATGCTTCCTTTAATTCGTTACACATTTCTGGACAAAATTATGATACCCTTTTTCAAGGGTATAATAATGATGACTTTGACATGGGATTTGGCACAGATGGAACTAGCAGTCCAACCAACTTCCAGCCCTTCCAGCCATACTCTGTCACATGCCTGGTCAAGAAAATAACAGAATAGTTCTCCCTATGTTCGAATGCGCTTTGGACTTCGGGGGTAGTTCCATTGACTTGTTCAATAGTACCGTGCTTTTCTCTAAATCCAAATTGGTAAATTGGATGATGTTTCGTTTTGTTAATGTAGCATAATACGTTTACTTGTATATGCATAAGAGGAGGCTAATCTATCTGTATGGCGAAGCAATAGTTATTTATTTTCCTGATCTCAAAACATAATTATTAAAATTTGGTTCATTGTGGAAAGTGACAAAATTTCAATAAGAAGTTTTCTGTTGTAATATATTGTGCAATCTGGAAGTTGTTATTATTGTAGATGTGATTTAGTCAAGGCCAGGACACTTATTTGTTTTTTAATATTCCTTGAGAACCTTGGAGATTTCAGTGTTGAATAAAAAATCTGTGTTCTCGTATTGGTATAGTAAAGGTATTGTGTGTTTTGCCTACAACTGCATTTGGTTTCAAAACGTGGTGTTTTGCGAAAACGTTGACAGCTACTAGTGTTTCGTGTGCAGATTGTTACCTGCTGGTTTGATTTCTGGTAGCTGGTTTTCTAAGTTTTTGAGGCAGATACAATAAGTGCTTCCAGGTTTTGCACTGTGGCGTCTATGCTCTTAGTGCTGTTGGTTAGTGCTGTTGCTTAGTCGCTCATATTATTTTAGCATTATTCTTCTAGTTGATCTAGGACATATAGTAACCATTAGCCACATCTTAACACAAGGGCTTATGAGCGCCTATAAGCGTTTTACTGCGTAAATAATTATTTGCTTATTTTTTTATTTTACCTGGGTTTTCCCCGATACCCCAGTTGTTTTCAGACAGACAGAAAGAGATGACAGATCCGACTGTTGATACTGATCAAGAATATATGTATAAACTTTATGAGTCAGAAATGCGTCCTTCTTAGTGTTACATGAATACCTTTATATTCTACGAGCAGCGAGAAGGGAAAGTTGACTTCGGGAGAAACTTCTAGGCTGCGCAGGCCGTTGCATGTTGATGTAATCAGCATGATGGAGACCAAAATGGTCAAAAATCATATTTCCTCCATATTGACGGATACGTCAACAAGCAAAACCCACACATTATAATGGAAAAGCCATAGCCAATAGTTGAAATAGGTAGCTGCATATTATCGCTAATGTATTCAAGGCTAGCAGAGGCAGTTAAATGAAACAAGAAGTTTGAAAATTTATCCAACCGTTTTGTTTCATTCCATATAAAAAAAATATTCGATGGCGGACCCTATATGTAGAACCATATTTACAACGATATTGAAATATTTGTTTAAGTTGTGAATTTTTTGTATTTTATTTTTTTTAGAAGTTGAATCAAATGATGGAAAACAAGAATCTTGTTTCAAAGAAACATAAAGTTTCTTTGTAAAATGGAGACACTATGTTTGGTCAAGCAAGGTAAGTAGTATTAAATGACGATGTTTCTTTTAAAAATGTGTAAAATTTATTTTTACGTTTAGACAAAAATCGTGACATTGCCCATGATTTAAAGGAATATGAAATGAATTTAAATGAATCTTCAAGTTCTATTTTAAGACCCCTATTACCTGCAGTATTAAAAAGCGGACAAAAATCATTTATTATTTTTCCCAACACTTGCGCTCTTTCAAGAAAATCAAACGGTAGTTTGTGCAAGCACAGATATCAAACAGGAGTTTTTGTTTCGTTTATTAACCGAAATATGATCAAAACCCGAGGTCGCCTTGTACTCTATGTATTTTTGATCCTTATTGCATTTCACCACATTTGCTTATCACAGACGCAAATGCTTGAAAACGATAATTTTCTGGGTAATAGAACATTTACGAAAACTAAATTAAATGGACATGTTAATGGTACCAAAAGTGAAAAGGAGTATATGGAAAAGTATAGCAAATTTGAAAATAGTGTTGCTGCTGTTATAATAAAAGTTGCTTATGGCACATCTACAACGAAACGAAGTATCCCAGAAAATAACTATGGATTAAGTCTTACCACTGTTGCCACGCCTTTTTTGACCACTCAAAGGTAAGAAATTAATAAAATTTTATAAACAAAATTTTTTAAAGTTCAACCACTTAATATGATTTCCCTCACTCGTCTTTATTTTTGTGTTTATTTTAGCCAGTTACTAAACCCATAAAAATTATAAATTCGTCAAATCATTCACCTAATTTTTTGAAATGTACATTTGCATAAAAAACTGAACCGCAAATACCGCAGTGTAAAAAAACACCAATGCACATGCAGTTGTGTCCGTCTCTCCGGTTCTGCTATAAAGTATAAACTATACATATGTCTAGCCCCCGCTAAAAAATATATTTGTTAAGTTGTATAAGTGTGAAACGCAGTGAGGAAGACATCTCCCACCCTATTAAGTAAAGACAATATATTCTTGATTAGGATCACCTCTGGAGTCGATATAAGCATTACCGTCTGTCTTTTTACGCAAACTAGTCTACCAATTGTAAAGCTATGGAATACAAATTTAGCAAGCAGTCAAAACAAATCGGTCGCCTATATTTCATATAAGTAAACGATCGAAAATGCTTTAGCTTTCATATTATGGCTGATGGAAATTCGCTGAGATCTTCAAATTTGATGATCTGAAACCAACTTAAAAATTTCACACGGGTCATCCGACTAAATACTTTCGCTGCCATACAACAGAACGATCGGAAATGCCATAACGTTCCTATTGTTTGGAATAAAAGCTTGGGAATTTTTATAAATCCATTTATGAGGAACATGTTTAATTCTGAAGTTCTTATAAGGATCGGCCAATTATATCCGATATTTACCATTTTATTTTAAGGGTATAAAAACTTCAGTTCCGCCCAAACTAAGCTTTTATTTCTTGTTTCATAGTATTTTTAAAAATAAAACATAAATTCAGTTGTTTAACACTGGAACTATTAGTAAGTTTCTTAAAAACCCTTTCATTATATCACCAAACAATGTTCCAAAAGGAATATAACATTGGCATTTTTACAGGTTTTGTGTAACAAATAGCAAAACCTCTTGCCAGCATGGAAGTCCTAAAGTGTATTAATATATTTTTTTTTGAAACGGTCGGTAATATTTAAATTGTACTTGGATAAATTTATAACCACACTATTAAACGATAAACGATTCATCGCATAGGGACAGTATTTTTTAATTGACTGTGTCTGTCTACTGGAATTTAATAAGAAAAAAAATATTTTTAACGTGAATCGCAAAGTCGAACACAGTAAGCGCCTGGGACGAATAAAATCGTATAAATACGTGTAGATAAAAAGACGTCGTAAATTAAATTTTTAAATTTCTAATAATCATAAAAAATTTTCGCCACCGAAATTAATATCCCACATTTTAGGTGTTGTATGCGCGTTCGTCGCCGGTATTTTACCTGGTCAACAGATTTTTATACCCTTGCAAAGATTTTTAATATTTTGATAAGTGTCAAAAGTACACAAACTAGTCTTTCAGTTTCTCTCATTGTCATGCATTGAATGTGTCGGAACAGCTATAAAGGGTCGGCTATTTCCCATAGCTCCCATTTACCCTAAGGTTTTTTCACATTGAAACTTAAAATATGCTCAAAACCACTTATGAAGTGCTTGTTAAAATATATACAAATATATTTATTTATTAGGGCTGAATTAATATTAATATTAAAATTGAGTCTATAATTTAAACATTTATATGTGCTTATGTATATTACTATATGTTTTATATGTTTGTTTTAACAATTTTAGTATATTAGTTGCCGCTTGCACTTGTACGAAGTCAGACGTGTTTTCATCGAGCTCCGTATAAAATCACTTGATTTTAGTGAAGTGAATAGCTAATAACATAAAAATAAATACATAAATTGAAAGCGAAAGAGACGCTATTGGCAATGTTAAATTGCTATCTTACAAAACTTTCTGTGTGTGGAATAATAAAGTAAAACTAAAAAAAAAACAAATAGACAACGAACAAATCGATCGTTCTAAAATGAGCCAACGCGAATTGCGCGCTCAGCGGCAAAAACAACAAGACGAGCGCCGACTCTCTTTGCAGCGAAACAATGCATACTTCACCGTCGTGTCTGACGCCCGCGAGTGCCAAACCACCCACCCGGTCAATGACCTAGCACCTGCAGAATGCACACGATCGCGGTCTTGCTCACCAATGCTTCTGACTGCTCGAAGTGAACCCGAACGCACTGAGAGCGTCTCTCTCACGCTCTCCCCATTCCAAACGGTGTCAAGTTCCTTAACTACCAGTCCAGTAATCACGATATCTACTGCATCTGCACCTTTAGCAACAACAACTGCAACAACATCAACATCAACTCTATGCTCAATACCGACAGCGGTGTACAATTCCGCTGCATCAACAACAACGAATGCAAAAGCACTCACACCGACTCTTGAAAGCGAAAGCGGACAAGAACCAAAACAAAACAAAAAACTTTGTCAAACAGGGCTGGATCGCTACATCCAAATAAAGCGAAAGCTAAGCCCACAACACAAGCAGGCTGGTAATCAGCCGAAAATAAATCACGCCAACGCTGCCAATGACTCAAGTTCAAATAGGTTTGCACTACTGGATGACTGTGAAGTGCAGGAACAGGAGCAGAAGAAGATAAAGCCGCCACCAATATATATACGTGAGAAAACCTCAAATGCGCTGGTTAACAAACTAGTTGCAATTATTGGAGAGAACAAGTTCCATGTTATACCTCTTACTAAGGGCAACATACAAGAAACGAAAGTGCAGACTCAGGATGAGTCTAGCCACCGATCAGTGACCAAGTACCTGGACGAAGCTGGGAAGAGTTACTATACCTACCAGCTGAAAAGTGCCAAAGGATTGCAGGTTGTCATCAAAGGAATAGAGTCATCCGTGACCTCATCCGAAATTATCGCGGCACTAAAGGAGAAGAACTTCAACGCCAAAACGGTGATCAACATTCTCAACAGGAACAAAGAGCCGCAGCCACTCTTTAAAGTCGAACTGGAGCCATCGAGTCAGAAAAACAAGAAAAATGAAGTACATCCTATATATAAGCTACAGTATCTACTGCACCGAAGAATAACCGTAGAAGAGCCACACAAGCGCAGGCAACCTGCAGTGCACCAACTGCCAAGAATATGGACACACCAAAGCGTACTGCACCCTAAAATCCATCTGCGTCGTTTGCAGCGATGCCCACAGTACTGTAAACTGTCCCAAGAACAAAAACGACAGCTCAATTAAGCTATGCAGCAACTGTGGCGAAAAACACACAGCCAACTGGCGAGGATGCATTGTTTACAAGGAGCTCAAGAGTCGCCTAAACAAACGAGTGGATTTAGCTCGTGATCGTATCACACCAACAATTCACAAAGCAATGGAACCGACTAACATCCCTTCGTCCGCCAGCCACCGAACGATGCCAAATTCTTCCTTTGCAAGTGTACTAAAATCAGGGATCCAAGTACCAACAGCAGTCACCTCCAGCGTCCAGCATAAAATTAACCAAATAAACACAAATAAACAAATAAACACACAGAACATGCAACAGCAGCCAATTGGCTTTGAAGCGATTATGCTTTCGATGCAGCAAAGCATGAATGACTTCATGACCTTCATGCAAGAAACTATGCAACAGCTTATGAGGAACCAAAACATCCTTATGCAAATGCTCGTTTCTTCTAAAACAGGATAATGACTCCCTTAATAATCGCTACCTGGAACGCTAATGGCGTTTCGCGGCACAAGCTAGAACTTGCTCAGTTCTTAGCCGACAGAAACATTGACGTTATGCTACTCTCAGAGACTCACCTTACCGAAAAGTACAACTTCCAGATACCAGGATATAAATTTTACTTTACGAATCACCCTGATGACAAGGCCCATGGAGGCACTGGCATACTAATACGATTGCGAATTAAGCACCACTTCCTTGGCAGTTGGCAAGAAGACTGCTTACAATGTACCTCTATAAACCTCCAATGCCATGACGGTGCTCTCACTCTGGCTGCTATCTATTGCCCACCTCGCTTCACAATCTCTGAGGAAAAATTCACAACACTTTTTGACTCGTTTGGTGAAAGGTTTGTTGCAGCTGGCGATTGGAATGCCAAGCACACGTACTGGGGATCTCGGATAGAGAACCCTAAAGGAAAACAGCTGTACAAGGCAATCATCAAACCGCAACGCAAACTAAACTATGTTTCCCCTGGAGCGCCCACATACTGGCCAGCCGATCCCATGAAGCTTCCAGATTTGATCGACTTTGCCATCACAAAAAGGATATCCCAATCAATGATTACAGCTGAGGCACTTCCAGAACTCTCATCTGATCACTGTCCGGTGCTATTTCATCTTTTGTACCAGCTACAACACATCGAGCGACCGCATAGGCTCACAAGCAACAGGGCCAACTGGGCGAGGTACAAAAAATATGTTTGTTCCCATACCGGCCTTTCTAGCCTCCTGGAAACCGAGCAAGACATTGATCAGTTTGCTGATGATATAGAATCAATACTTGTTGCAGCAGCAAAAGCGTCAACTCCACAAGACAATCATGTATGCAGTATAAAGTTTAACAAGACAAGAAGAGATACTGAACTGCTTGTGCTTGAAAAACGACGACTTCGAAGGGAGTGGCAGGAGCACAGATCACCTGGCACAAAGAGTAGATTAAAAGCAGCTTCTCGCAGACTTACAAACGCGCTCAAGAAAGAAGAAGCGGCCGCACAACTAAGGTACATCGAGAATCTCACACCCACAGGCACAAAGAACTCGTGGAAAAACCACAGGAACCTACAGGCACCAACAGAAACGGTTGTACCTCTCCGTAATTCTACCGGAAACTGGTCTCGCAGTGACACGGACAGAGCAAGAGTCTTCGCTGATCATCTTAAAAAAGTATTTCAACCAAATCCAGCCACTAACTCATTTACTCTCCCGCCTTTAACTGCATCTGACTTAGCACCACAAGATCCGGTAGAATTTCGGCCAAGCGAGATAACGAAAGTCATTAAAGAGCAACTGAAGACTGGAAAATCGCCTGGCTACGACTTAATAACCCCGAAAATGATCATCGAGCTCCCAATGTGTGCAGTCCTAAGAATCTGCTTGCTCTTCAACGCAATTACTAAAATTGGATACTTCCCTCAAAAGTGGAAGAAATCAGTTATAATTATGATCCCTAAGCCCGGGAAAGACAAAACACAGCCATCATCATACAGGCCAATAAGCTTACTTACTTGTCTCTCCAAGTTATTTGAAAAAGTTCTGCTACTACGCATCAGCCCCCACCTCAAAACACACAACACACTCCCATCGCACCAATTTGGTTTTCGGGCAAAACACGGAGCCATCGAACAGGTTAACCGCATCACGTCAGAAATTCGCACTGCCTTTGAACATCGTGAATATTGCATAGCTCTATTCTTAGACGTTGCTCAAGCATTCGATAGAGTATGGCTGGATGGACTTATGTTCAAAATAATCAAACTGCTGCCTCAAAATATACATAAGCTTCTAAAGTCCTACCTACACAAAAGAGTGTTCGCGGTTAGATGCAGTTCAAGCACTTCAAACTATTATACCATAGAAGCCGGAGTGCCTCAAGGAAGCGTTCTCGGTCCCATTCTATATACACTATACACATCGGACATTCCGACAAACATTCAACTTACCACATCAACTTTTGCAGATGACACTGCCATTCTTAGCCGGAGTAAATGTCCCCTTAGAGCAACTGTTATTCTACAAAATCATTTGGAATCTCTTGAAAAATGGTTAGCTAACTGGAGAATTAAATTAAATGAAAGTAAATGTAAACACGTAACATTCACACTGAACAGACAAACCTGTCCCCACCTTACTCTAAACGGAGCACGAATCCCCCAGTCAAACACCGTCACATACTTGGGTATCCATCTTGACAGGAGACTCACCTGGTGCTCACACATAGCAGGCAAAAAAACTCAACTAAAGTTGAAGACCAACAAGCTCCACTGGCTAATCAACTCTCAATCCCCTCTTTGCCTTGAATACAAAATACTCATCTATAACACCGTGATCAAGCCAATATGGAAATACGGCTCTGAACTCTGGGGAAATGCCAGTCGTAGTAACATCGAAGTAATTCAAAGAGTTCAATCTAGGACACTTAGAATCATCACTGGTGCTCCTTGGTATATAAGGAACGAAAACATTCATCGAGACTTAAATATCAACACCGTTTCTGACGAAATTCTTCATCAAAAAGCAAAACACCAAGCTAAATTAACATCTCATCCAAATCCTCTTGCACGTTCGCTAACCAGAACTTCCAGTTGGAGTAGACTTCAACGTGCCGATCATCCACTCGCTCAGTACCGATATAATTAGAGCCGTCCTTAAAACTAAACCCATTGCTAAAAAATGGATTTTAGTTATAATATTAGTCTAAGATTTTAAAACTTGTTAGTCTCTATTAAGAAGAGAAGATCCAGCAAATAAAAATAAAATTGGAAAAAAAAAAAAAAAAATTATTAGTTAAATTATAGGTGTTAAGTTAAGAATTCTATTGGGACGGCGTTTTTGAATATATTTGTTGCCTTTGATTTTTAACTTACTCAAAAAATATATAAAAGAAATGGGTATTTTAATAATTGTAAGGTGACACTAAAAAATGAATGTTTTTAAATAGGGAATGTTGTTTAATTAATGTTGGTTGATTGTGGTACCAGATTGATGTTCTACAAATAATGGATGGCTTTTTTGACATATGGGTGGTTTGTTACATATTCTATAATGCGTACTTAGGTTTACGGCGGTTAATTTGTGGCGTTTTTTGCAAAGGTCTTTTATAGGATGGTTTCCTGATATTACCACACGTCCAGGAATTTTTTAAAGGATCACGGGGATGGCGCAGTAGTATTCGCTGTTATCGTAGTCGGTGCAGACTTATATACAAAATTTGATTTAGATTTTTATTGCTTGGCCTTCTATTATGGCGATTAGTTCCGTTAAAAAGATTAATAAGTAGTGGGGTGGACCAAACATTTTAAGCATTATGCCTCATCATTGGTAGGCCATATTCCCCTCTAGGGCTGATAATTGCTTCAGTTACACTCAGGAGTGTGACTGTATTGCAGTTAAATTTGAGGCCTAAAACCTGTTATTTATTTTAAGGGGGTTCATAAGCTTGATTGTTGTCCTATGTGCGTATTCCACCTGAGCCTGTTGCTTAAGTAAAGACCCAGAATTTTTATACCCTGTACCCATTAAAAATGGGTGAAAAGGGTATCATAATATGGTGCAAATGTATGTAACAGACAGAAGGAAGCATCTCCGACCCCATAAAGTATATATATTCTTGATCAGCATCAACAGCCGAGTCGATATAGCCATGTCCGTCTGTCCGTCCGTCCGTCCGTCCGTCCGTCCGTCTGTCCGTATCAACGCCTAGATCTCTGAAACTACAAGAGCTACAGACATGTGACATATATCGTTGGATAGGTAATTACCATACGCAGTACAAGTTTGTTTTTTTTATTTTGATATCACGCCCCGTTCCCCCGCAAACAGCAAAAAACTGCCACGACCACGCTCCCCGCAAACCGCAAAAAACTGCCACGCCCACAATTATAAACCTAATGCTATGCATTTCGGCATATGCGTTGGTGCTTATAAAACCTATCTAACTTTTAAATTTGAACCAAATCGGATAAGAAACACGGAAGTTATGCCACATGCAAAATATATGGCAAGGGAAGCAGAAGCGCAGCAAAACACGCATTGCGCGACGCCGACTGCGACGTTGACAGCGAAATGTGTATGGCTTTATGACACACGAAACCTATTTTCATAACCAAAATCATACCAAATTTATATTGTTATGGTCCTCTTTTCTAATAGAATATTGTTTCATTTATTTATTGATACTAAATAAATAAATTGTAAGCATGTCTAAGGGTACAGGGTATTTTGCAATCGGGAAACTCGACTGCTGCTACCTTACTTGTTAAGGTTACATTTTGTATTTGGATTTTTCTCGTTGATATGTTACATTTGTAATTGTGTAAGTGCGCCTGCATTTTGATTGGTAGGAGGCTCGCTATAGTTGACTCCCCCTTTTTATTTCCCGTTTTGCTGTTATGAGTTAGATTATACCATGTTGCAAACCACCATAGTAGGTTTGTTATGATATGATTGAGTATTTTTGATAGGCAGGATTTGAGTGAGATAGTCCGGTAAGAGTTGAAACTAGTTTGATCTGAATTTGATATTGCGATAGAAATAAGTTGACAGAGTTTGTAGGCTTGCGAGATGTAATTGTCTTATCGAATTTTTCCAGGTTATACATTTTTATACCCTTGAAAAAGGGTATTATAATTTTGTCCAGAAATGTGTAACGCATTAAAGGAAGCATATCCGACCCCACAAAGTATATATATTCTTGATCAGCATCAACAGCCGAGTCGATACAGCCATGTCCGTCTGTCCGTCTGTTTCTATGCAAAAAATAGACAGTAGTTTTAAAGCTAGCGTTTTGAAATTTTTACCAGATCATTATTTTTGTTGCACGCAGATCAAGTTTAAGAATCGGTCGGATCGGACCACTATATCATATAGCTGCCATACAAACGACCGATATGAAAACAAGTCTTTGTATGGGAAACTCTTTTGTTTTCCAAGCTATTGCAACTGAATTCAACATTTATTCATTTGACATAGCCACACATGATTTGTGAAAGTTTGGTCCGGATCGGATCACTATATCATATAGCTGTCATACAAACGACCGATATGAAAACAAGTCTTTGTATGGAAAACTTTTTTGTTTTCCAACCTATTGCAACCGAATTCAACATTTATTCATTTGACGTAGCCATACATAATTTTTGAAAGTTTGTTCCGGATCGGATCACTATATCATATAGCTGCTATACAAACGACCGATATGAAAACAAGTCTTTGTATGGAAAACTTTTTTGTTTTCCAACCTATTGCAACCGAATTCAACATTTATTCATGTGATATAGCCATACACGATTTGTGAAAGTTTGGTCCGGATCGGACCACTATATCATATAGCTGCCATACAAACGACCGATATGAAAACAAGTAAGGTAGCAGCAGTCGAGTTTCCCGATTGCAAAATACCCTGTAGCCTTAGACATGCTTACAATTTATTTATTTAGTATCAATAAATAAATGAAACAATATTCCATTAGAAAAGAAGACCATAACAATATAAATTTGGTATGATTTTGGTTATGAAAATAAGTTTCGTGTGTCATAAAGCCATACACATTTCGCTGTCAACGTCGGAGTCGGCGTCGCGCAATGCGTGTTTTGCTGCGCTTCTGCTTCCCTTGCCATAGATTTTGCATGTGGCATAACTTTCGTGTTTCTTATCCGATTTGGTTCAAATTTAAAAATTAGATAGCCTTTATAAGCACCAACGCATATGCCGAATTGCATAGCATTAGGACAATAATTGTGGGCGTGGCAGTTTTTTGAGGTTTGCGGGGGAGCGTGGTCGTGACAGTTTTTTGCTGTTTGCGGGGTGTGATATCAAAATAAAAAAACAAACTTGTACTGCGTATGGTAATTACCTATCCAACGATATATGGCACATGGCTGTAGCTCTTGTAGTTTCTGAGATCTAGGCGTTGATACGGACAGACGGACGGACGGACGGACGGACGGACGGACGGACAGACGGACATGGCTATATCGACTCGGCTGTTGATGCTGATCAAGAATATACATACTTTATGGGGTCGGAGATGGTTCCTTCTGCCTGTTACATACATTTGCACCATATTATGATACCCTTTTCACCCATTTTTAATGGGTACAGGGTGTAACAAGTCTTTGTATGGAAAACTTTTTTGTTTTTAAGGGTATACCATCTGCGGCAAGCCGAAGATAACTTTTCTCACTTGTTTTTTTTTTAATATCTATGTTTTTGTCATTGTGTAGTTCACTATATCTAATCGGGCTGGATTTGTTTTTAGTGAGTTTGTGATCGACTTTTTCGGTTATTTTAATTTCTTGCTGTTTAATGAATATTGAATATCTGCGGTCAGTTGGACTGCTTGAAGTCGTTTTCAGTGAGGTTTCTGAAATCGATGCAGGATTTTTTATTAGTACAAGGCTCGATTTCCTGTGTATAAGACTACTCAAAACATGGTGAGCATAGGTCATCACGATTTTTGCAAGCAGGTGTTGGGTTTCCAGGGAGTAAGCATTTCCAGCATTTACATTTAGGTGGGCGTGGAATATATGGCGGTTTTTAATTTTTATTTTTTTTTTTAACTTTCTTATTTTGTATTTAAAATCTATCCGAGTGGACGATCATTAAATGGTTTGGGGGTGACCTTGACTTAAGGTAGGTACATGGAATGTACATCTAATGAGGTTGACTTAGGTGTCTATTGGTGGGGAATGTCAAGCGGGTGTTTCCTCTTCAGGCGTCTTAGGGATTGGCTATTATCTAGGAGGTTGATGGCCAGGTGGTTGGGGTGGTTGTCCAGTCTTTTTGTGTATCTTTCGCTGAGACGGGTGATCTCCTCTGCTCCCCATGGAATGGCAAGCTTATTGAGTTTTCGTAGTACGGATAGGCGTTAGAAACTGTTCTCAGGCATTTATTCTGAAACGGCTGGATTCTGATGCGGTTAGAACAGCTTGCCGTGCCCCACAACTGTATCCCATATGTCCAGATTGGCTTCAGCACTACCTTGTAAATAAGCAGTTTAAATTCTTCTTTGAGCTTGGACCTTCTCCCCAGGAGCCAGTGCAGTTGCTTAAGCCGTAGGTTGGCCTGGTTGCGCTTGTTGATTAGGTGTGGACGCCATGTGAGCCTGCGGTCCAGGGTCAGCCCTAGATATTTGGGAGTGTTATTCGTTGGGATGGTTTCCCCGTTGAGGGTGACGGCGGGGCATTCTCCCCTGCGTAGTGCGAAGGTTGTATGTGAGGATTTCTCCGCCTTGACCACGATGTTCCATCGTTTCAGCCATGGATCGAGGGCATTCAGTTGCCTATGGATGATGGCTGATGCTTCCTGAGGATCTGTGGCGGAGGCTAGGAAGGCGGTGTCATCTGCTTATGTGGCTACTGTGAGGTTCCGGGAGGGGGTGATGGGGAAGTCCGCTGTGTAGAGTGTGTGTAAGATGGGTCCAAGAACACTGTCTTGTACTCCTGCTCTTATGGGCCTAGGCGTGCTGATTGATAATCCGCGTCTCACTCTGAATTCTCTTCCCTCTGTGTATGACTTGAGGAAGGCGAAATGGGAACTTGGGAGGTGGGCTTTAATTTTGAAAAGGAGTCCAGGGTGCCAGACTCTGTCAAACGCCTGTTTGACATCCAGCATAACGGCGCAGCAGTACTTCTTATTTTCGAAGGCCTCAAGTATGCTCTCAACAATGCGGTGGCATTGCTCAGGTGTTCCATGAAGGGATCAGTTCGGCCTCGTCCAATACTGGCAGTACTCTACGCAAAGATACTCTTTAAAGTATTTTAGATAGGATTGCCAGCAAACTAATCGGACGATACGATGCTAGATTGGCTTCAAGTTTCCCAGGCTTGAGGAGGACAATCACTTCCGCTCGCTTCCACTCTTTAGGGAAGTACCCTAGACGGAGGCAGCTGTTGTATATGTTGGCCAGCCTTTGGGAACAGATTGGGGGCAACATTTTCAGTGCTGTTGCATCGATACGGTCAGGACCCGGTGACTTGCCATTTTTTAGGGAGGCGATCTCCTGCGCAATCTCCTCTGGTTCGACGAGCTGTATTGGCGGGCCAGGAGCACTTGGGCTGTCTAGGAACCTTATGGCGGCAGCTCGCTCTTCGCCAGTGCATCTGTCAAAAGGTGAGAATGCACTGTGTAGATGGTCAGCAAAGGCTTCTGCTCTTTCGACCTCAGACCGACACCAGGAACCGTCCACTTTGCGCACGGGTGATATCTTCTTCGCAGGTCTTTTTATGTGCCTCGTGACATTCCAAAGATGCTGCTGCGGGTCTCCAGGTTCCAGCTCCTTAAGGAATCTGTGGAAGGAGTCCTGCCGTAGGATGGTTAGCTTGTCCTTCAGTTCCTTGGTGGCACGATTAAGTGCTGTCTTGTCCCTGGGGTTGCGCGAGGAAAACCAGACTCTTCTGAGGCGTCTTTTTTCAGCCACGAGGGCCGCGATTTCAGGAGACCACAAGTGCACGTCCCTTTGAGGTATTCTCAGGGTAGTAGGAGGAGGTGGATTCGCGAACTCAGCAGCATTGTGCATCTCTTTGGTAAGTTTTTCGATGGCCGCATCTACATTGCTTGGTGTGGAAAGAGGGGATCTGGGTACAGGGAGGAAAGCATCCAAAACGTAAACTTTGGGGGCATTTGTGTGTTTCCCGCTGAGTTTTCTAAGCGGTGTTTTTCTAAGGACGGGGATGTTTAGGGGCAAGTTTACTGTGCTGTGGTCGGATAGCAGTTTATCATAGCTTGAGCATGTTATCTTAGAATGTCCCATGCCGTCCTATGAGACGGCGAGGTAGATCCGGCTGCTTTGAAGGGTCGGCCAGTGTGTGGGTTCTCCTGTGGAATGGCAGTCCAGACTCTTCCGCTGCAGGTACTTATAGAGCTTTATGCCTTTGGGGTTATTTGTGAGGGACCCCCACCAGGAGTGTTTGGCGTTAAAGTCTCCGGCTGCTATAAAGCGAGGACCGAGGGACTCGAAGAAGTCCTGAAGGTGGGTCTCGGTTATCGAGTGTCTGGGTGGGAAGTAAACCGCACCTATGGTGATATCTCCCTGTGGGCTAGAAATCCTGGTCACGGCGCACTGAGCCCATACCTCCTGAAACGCGGGAAGTTCCGTGTACTGAATGCCACTCCTGATGAGCATATCTGCTCCTCCGCGTGCTTTGCCAGATGGTTGTTTTGGCATGCAACAGTTCGTACCCGCTAATGTGGAAGTAGGATCTGGGACAAAAGTGGGATTCCGAAACTAGAAGAACATCGATATTGTCTGTTTTGATGAGATGCTCTACTTCGGCTTTGCTCCTCTACAGGCCGTTTGCGTTCCAAAAAACTATTGTTTTTTTTTTTTATTGTGCCTTACGGTAGGAAAATTAAAATCTTCAAAAGATACCACCTACAGTCCATAGGTGGCATGCACGATTCAAAACCACCCAAGTAGAGTTATGCCTACGTACTAAAAACAAAAACCTCCGTATGCTCTTCCGTCCTTTACAAGCTCACCGGGACTGCCAGTCAAGTTATTTCGTCGGTAAGCAAGATGTGGAGCCTGGTTGTACTCCCTTCCTTGTTAATTGGCCTAGAGGCGCACGTCCTTCATCCCTGGTTTCGCTGGGTATTTTTTCCTCCTGCCAACGTATTGGTGTACGACGCCTGTATTAGCCTTCAGCTCTGTTGCCCATCTTGTCGGCTCGGACCCGCTTCATCATATATCTGATGATGTTATGTCCCCGCTCCCAAGAGTCGCTGTTCTTCATCATGGCCGCGATCAAGCCGCCAGGGCTGAGCGGGGCACCGACAAATAGTCTTTATCTCTAGGTCGGTTGGCGGCAAGCCTGCCAGTGCTAGTACTGCTTCTCTGGATACAGTCCTGAAGCCTAAGGGCCATAGACCGTACCACCGCACGTGCTCCTTTTATATATAAGCCTTTCATGATGGCGTTGCTCCAAATTGGTGCAGCATAGAGCAGCGTTACCTTCGCTTCCGCCACCAGTAGTTTCCTGGCCGGGTAATTGGGACCTCCTAAGTTGGGCATCAGCCTAGACAAGGACGCAGTTGTTATTGCTGCTTTCCTGCTCGCGTAGCTAGCTTGATCCTTAAAAGCTAGCCTTTGGTCTATCTTACTCCCAGGTATTTTAAGGAGTCTTGTGATGCCACTTGTGTCCCGTTGACCGTGATCAGCATTCTTTCCACCTTTTTCCTGCTGCTTAATAGAACAGCCTCGGTCTTGTGCGCCGCAATTGTTAAGCCGGCTTTCTCTAGACAGTCGATGGCCATAGTAATTATCGTGTTGCACCTCTCTTCGAGGACTGCTATTGTCTTGGCCACTGCAGTTATTGCCACATCGTCCGCAAAGCAATGTAGCTCAGCTCCTAAGTGCCTGTTGATGCCCAGGATTCCATCATACATAATGTTCCACAGGATCGGTCCAAGCACAGATCATTTTGAAACCCCTGCAGAAACACAGGGTGCTCCTTGACGACTGCTCCAGGAATTCCATCCAGGCCAGGAGCTTTGTTGGGCTTGATTCGCTTGGCTGCCTCCACAACTTCGAGGTCTGTAATGCTCGGGAAGTTATAGGGGGGAGGAGCTACTGCTGTTGGCCGCCATAGAGTGGTCTGCCTTGGGAATAGTTCTGCTACTATGCTAGCCGTGACATCAGGGTCAGTTGGAGGGTCCTTATCAGGGTCCTTAGCTTGTTAGCTACTAATTTGTAGGCAAGTCCCCAGGGATCTCTATCCACGGTATCTAGTAGTTCCTTATAGGCCAGCGCTTTTGCAGCCAATATGCCGTGCTTAAACTCAGAGCGTTTGCATCTAAAAGCCTCCATGAGTTCTGCGTGCTGTACCAGTACACTGGGGACTTGCGCTGCTCTTTTTTCCTCCTTGGCATGGTTGCATCACACGTTGCCACAAGCATCTTCATGAGGTCGGCCGCCATTGAATCTGCGTGTCCATTTGAGATTCGATACGAGTCGATTTGGTATGCCAGCATATCTTCATCGATCTTCCTCGAGTCCCAGCCTTGCCCGACTGATCTTCTCTGCCGCCTCCAAGTCGTGCCCTTCGGTAGGATGCAGATGAAAATCAGTGCGTGTTCGCTCAGCGTTACAACGTCGTGAACCGTCCAGCTGGCGTTTGCCACTAACCCTCTGCTGATGTAGGTGATGTCGATATAGGACGAGCCCCTATCGTTGTTCAACGTTGTTTTGAAGCCGACGTTCAGCAGTACCAGGTCCAACATAAGCATTGTGTTTATTACTGCTCGGCCTCTGGGATTCGATACCCTGCTGCCCCATTCTACTGCCCATGCATTGAAGTCGCCCGCGATGATCTTCGGGCCGCGCCCTCTCGCATGGCTGCCCAGCACCTCCATCATCTCGAACTGGTCTGGGGTGTCGCTGGGGGGGCGTAGCAGCTGTAAAAATGCACTCCTTTTATTCTTGCATATGCTATTCCGCGCATCGGCGAGGCCGCCAATTCTTGTATGTACAGGTTGCTGCAACACTTGATGGCTGCTTTACCGGTCTCGTCTAATATCGTTGTGGAGTTGCCACGGACAGGGTAATAGGGTTTACTCAAAAGCATGATGTCTACCTTGCGCTCCGCCGCAGTTTGAGCCAGGAGGCTCTGAGCAGCTGCGCAATGGTTAACATTGAGCTGAATAATCTTTATTTGCTCCTGCATTATGCTGGGACTTTGCTTCTTTAAGGCTGGCTCTGTATGTCGGGCACGCGAAACAGCCCGTCGGGTGGTTTTTGTCCACTTCGTCGCTGCATATTAGGCACTTTGGTGGTGCAACTTATCCCCTTGCCTTGTGTCCTCGTTCGCCACATCGCAGGCAGCAGTCTGACCGATCGATCGCCTTGCAGGTCGTTGCTTGATGACCGTAGCCCAGGCATTTGTAACATCTCGTGGGCCGGACGTCCTAGATGATGCGGCACCTTGATCACCCCACGGTTACCGTGCTCTTCTATTAGACCGCAATCGCATCATTCGCGTTCATCAGGACAGAGGCTATCTGAGTCCCATCCCGCATCCTACGTAGTCCTTTGATGTCCTCTGGTTTCAGCAGAATGCCTTGAAATTGGGAGACCAGGCAGCTGTGGATTTCATCTGCTGTCGTGGCCTCGTCCAATCCACTGCATGATAGTGCTATTCTTTGTGTACCCGTACGTACCGGAGCCATGTCTTTTAGAGTTGCTTCCAACTCGGTCTTAAATTTGGGAACGCTGTCGGAGACTTTCTAGATTAACAAAGAAGATCCCCATGGGTTGTTTGGATTTCCTGCCAATGGGATTGTGCAGATCCCTCACAGTATGGCCGTATTTGTGGAGTTCTTCTTTATTTTTTAAGTCTGGTCCGTTGAGTGGTAAAGTACCTTGATGAGCGCCGTGTACGCTCTTTCGTCCTTTGGTTGAAAGGCAGCCCGACCCGGCCCGTTATAAATGCGCAGTCCATCAAGTCCCAAGCGCGGGCAGGTCGTAGAAAAAAAAATTATTTGAAAAACAAAACACAAAATTCCGAAAAATAATTCAATTTAACACCGAAAACAAAGTTCCTTTTTGATAAACGATTTTTCAATGAATGTTTTTTGTAGCCTACATTGATTGAATCTGGGAGACTAATTGAGTCGATGGCTGGGAGACTAATTGATGATGATTTTGTTTTTTTTTTTCGAACCTCGGTTACTTTTTTGGATAAAGTTTCTTCAAATTTTCGATTCATCTATATTTCGTTAATCACTGCAATACGAGGTGTGTTCAAAAAGTAATGTGACTTCAAATTTCGCGAGCAACATGCTGTCGTTAATCGATTTTTTTGTTTTGTTATGTTGATGTACTCTTCCGAACATCTGCACCAAGTTTCAAGTTTTTGCGACACTATATTGCACATGTTCTGTCATCTTTGCATGTGAGAGATTTTTTGTAGCCAAAAACAACACCACAATCATACCTCAACCACCATATTCAACGGATTTGGCCACAAGTCTTTTTCTTGTTTCCAAAACTAAAGAAACCTATGGAAGGACGGAGATTGGTTATTGGCATAAGTGTATTGTTTTTGAGGGGGGTTATTTTGAAGGGGACAATATAAATATTGATAAATAAATATTTTTTTAAAACATAAAGTAACCTTACTTTTAAAACCCACCTCGTATGTGACTTCCATTAATGATTTGAGCAACTTGTGTTCAGATGCTGAAACTAGCTTGTGATTTTTTTCACAAACCATTTTATAATAATTTTTTTGCACTCTTTTTCGATAAATAAATCAATTTATTCAGATTGATTGTATAAAGAATGTTTTGAATAAAAAATAAAATTTAAAAGCTATGTTTTATTTAAATGTATTTATTTAAAATAAAAATTAACATAAATTCACCCAAGTTGCAAAAAGCAACTGATTTCTCGACATTGTAGTTTTCGGTAATTTCCGTGATTCCTTCCATACATCTAGGTTTTCCCGAAATGACGTAAATATTATCCGTTTTGGCTAAATTTTGTTTTGTGGGTATATACATGTATATTCACCATAAATTTGTTTGACATTGAAACTTGAAACTGAACGGGTAACCCTATTATTCATAGTCTTTCTAGAACTTACTTTAATTTTATGCTTGTTTGATGTTTTCGCTTATATATTTTCGAACCAATTACGGCCCACATTCGGAGCTTGTGTTATTGTTAGTTACCCATTTCATGAAATCGGCGTTGAATTGTTAGCGCCGAAAAAGTATTTGTTGCTTAATATCAAAAAAGCAAAAAAGGTTTAAACCAGGACCATCACGTCGACCGCAACTTCTATCCTGCCTTTATTATAAGTCTAGGCATATTTTTTCTTTAATTTCCGGACTTGAGCCTTCATTATATTTAACCTCCTATTTGGCGATCTGATGTTATGTTCAGCTACATAATTAATTTTATTTTTAAAAACATTTTCATCGGTTTTTATTTTGCCACGATTTTTAAATATAATGATAATTAAAATATTTCATGGATAAAGAAAAATTAGATATTGTCCTAAGTACATGATATCTTTTCGTAGAGTCGTATCTCTACAAAAAGGAAAAATACGAATCCTTTGAATATGGCTAAATTCAACTGGGGACTATTTTAATGCGATTCTTTTTTGTGGGATATTTTTAGTTATGTCAACTTTCTCAATTTATTGAAGCAAAACCAATTATATTTCAAAAAAAGTTTATGCATTAACGATTAAATTAACCGTTTATGTTCATTCAAAATATAAAAATTTTAATTTTTAAAAAATTCTGGTTACCAACATATGTCTTAAAGTATGAATTCCGCCAATGTTTAAATATAACTCCAAACTTTGCAAATTATGACGAATGTTTTATACTCAATTTTTAACTATCAACATAAAAATGCAATTTAAAGTTAGAAGTTTTTCTATTATTAGGTATAATTCCGTTCACCAGCAACATGGAGTCGGTGCTCGTCCGAGAAACTATGAGTTAGACTTAGAAAGAGACCATGCATTGCCAACTTCTGCACCTAATGCTGATATATTAAAAAGTAATAATAATCCGACTTACCCAAATCCCAACCGTCATCATTCTCATGAAAGAGATCGTCACCGAAATAACTTGCAGTATAATTCTACACCAAATCCCTCTGGTAAGTAGATCATTGTTCACTTCAGCAGTTTTTTATTTAAATTTTTTCTTTTAGCTCCTAATCTCTTAAAAAAAGTAAACGGACAACTTCCTACAATACCAATGTATCCAGGCGATATTCCCTCATATTCTCCACCTTCGAGGACATTTTTTACTCCACCACTGCCACCGGAGTATCAAAATCCATTTGCAGACAAGCCAACATTGCGAGGCTCTAATAATGAAGGACTTTTAACAATTAACAGGCGACCGATTCCACCCCCCAGTTTAATGCCAAGTCAGGATAGAATACCCATACGACCTCCAGAATTGTCTGTGACCAACAATGATCCCATTTTACCTTCGATAGAGGACGTTAGTTATGCAAACGGTAGCTTTAATTCCAAAAAATCGCATTCTTTAAACACCAACTTCCAAGTGCCAGATGTGGATGTATTCGATACAAAAAAAAATCTCAATACCCCAGCACGTACCAGCAGTGATGAATTGTTACAACGAAAAGTTCTCAATTCAAGGGGATCAGAGTCCCAAAACCAAGATACTGCTGATCCTATTAAGAAGCAGGAAGTTTTACCTAATATAAGACGTATTCTTGGATCAAATGGAAATAATGGAGATATACCGGCGGTGCTGTTAAAACAAGTCACGCAGCGACCTATTATTAGCATGCGTCAACCGCCATCATCTCCAATAGTACTAATAGAAAATTCTTCTAAAAATGAATATCATTCCGAAGGTACAAGTCAAAATATAAATCAGAGCAAAAATGTTCCCGGTAATTTCGACTTTTACGACAAGACAAACCAAAGCACAGGAACCACGCCATCAGCAGCGGCTGCCATTGGAGATGTGTCTGGCCCATCATTATCATACGCCACTACAAACGCAGGAGATTTAGAAAAGACCTCGAAAATAAGTATTGAAAAGGAATCGGGAGTAAGCAGTGGAAACCGCGATCGCGGAGCTGCTGTTGCAGCATCTGCATCTGCACATACTACTTGGACGTGGGCGTGGAACATTCATATTTATCTGTCGGTCGTGCTATTTACAATCTTATCAGTTTATTTGTTTTACAAACTGCTGACATACAATAAGCTCACTCATTTATTTGCTCAATCGTATTTTGTGTGCATCAATCTAATACTTATTGTTATATGCATAATGAGAATATTTTTTCTTTGCTTCGATGCTTACAATATTCATAGAACATTTAATATATTTTCGGCCGAGCTTTTGTTAAACCTACCTTCAACTTTCTTAACAGTTGCATTTTCTGTATTGATTTTATTCCTGTTTTTAAAATCTTTAAATCACAAAAACAATCGATATTCAGCTCTTATTAGACCTTTAACAGTCGTTGTGGGCTGCGGAGTTCACGTTTTACTTTGCGTAACTTTACATTACGTTGAATCTTATACACTGAGAAACCAAAATTTATATTTTCAACAGCAACAACAGCAACAGTATTTTCGCCGGCAACAACATTACTATCAACAAAATTTAGGTGTTACACCAGGGACACCACTGTCTACATTGGCCAGCTTACCCCAGCCTCCACGTGTTTTGACTCTTGTCTGTCAGATAATATATATATTTATATGCCTCAGTTTGGGATTCCTGTACTTGTATTTATATCGCATATTAAAACGCATCCTTCGTAGTAAATCCCAAAACTACATTCATGGCTACCAGAATCTCTCCTACGCCATTCATATAACAATTGCAACAGCTTTATTGTTTGTACTTATGGCAGGGTTGCAAATATTAGGAGCGATATATATCTCGACGTCCCGTCAAACTAACATATTTGATGTAGATTGGCTACAATGGGGATATCAGTTTTCTTTGCGCCTTTTGGAAATTTCATTAATAGCACTTATATCCTGGGTAACAGGACTTAAAACCAATGTCGGACACAATCTACAAAATGTAGCAAATGGCGAAGTTCGCATGGTTGGTGCTACTGTCTCTGCAATGGGTGCTTACGGCCAGTCTGAACATTCTACCAATAATGTTATCCGAGAAAAAAATATTGGTAATGGAATTGAAAACCACAATTCAAATGTTACCAATTTTTTTTTGCCATGCACATCCAGTTCTAGCCAGGAGCACTTCGAAACCGATTATCCTGCAATTTGTAACGCGAACACTAATCTTCATACTTATACCATGCGGACGGGAAAACTTATTTACGACGATAGCTACGCTCTTAACCCCATTGGATCAACTCCTGCCACAACTTCGAGCAGATATCAACTTCAGGAGCCAATGTATCAAAGACCTTATGATACGGGATCCATTTGCAGTACTATTAACAGCCAGAAATTAACGGAATATGCATCCACACAAAACTATCATCATCACAAAGATCAACCACATCAAATACGTTTTCACGAACCAACCGCGTATATAAGCAAAGGCGGCGTATCCGATTCTACCCCAGACCACTATGAGAATCCGAATTTTAATTTGAATACCACTTCAACATGTGACAGCATACAAAATAAAGTCTCTGGTCAAAATACAATATGTGCACCATCATTTTCGGGATCAAAATTTACTCAGCAACAGATATTACTGGACAACGATAGTTATTCGGAACCGCTTGAACAGGAAAATATTAGGTATGAATTCAACATTTTCGAGCGCCCCGTTTTTAAAGATAAATGCCTTAAAATTGTTCAATCTAATATAGAGTGCAGACGGGAACGTGACCACCACAACGTAACCAATGGGCGTGAACGAAAGCTTAGCAGCACACTGGAATGTAACAACTTGGAAGATAAAAATTCTGTACCTCGTCATGGGGGTGGGAGGTATGCTAGTTACAATGCGTACGATCGAGGAACTTTGAATGGCATACGAAAGAGTGGTACACTAAAAAATATTGCAAATTGTGGAAGTGGAATAGCTTTAGTTGCAGCGCCGCATGTTTTAGATACCCCAATGGCAGTATCTGCAACTCAACATTCAACAACTAATGGAGCCCAAACGATCGCTACTTCAAATAAAAATAGAACCCAATATTATAAAAAAGCTTGTCAGGGTAACAGCAGATTATGTGGAAATCAATTATTAAAAATTGCTTCTCTTAAGCAGCACCAAACACAAGAACTACCTTATAATAATGATTCAGAAGAAGACGAGGAGGAAGACGACATAACATCAGAAAGTAATGTTGAGTGTACAAACTTAATATGTAGTGAGAACGTTTCCATTAATGCAGAAATGAACATAAAAAATGGTATTTGCGTTACTGGAAAATCATTTGCAATAACTGCTGCACCTTCTAGAAATTCAACCCATGATCCCTTTTCACATGCGCATGTGCAAAAACATGTAAACCTTAAAAGTAATAGCAAACTTTGCTCAAAATTAAGTATAACTTCATCAGCTTCGGTTGCATCTGTCTCTTCTAACTCGTGCACAACTTCTAGTGCATCGGATAGCATGTTAATGGCAGATCAAGGGTTTCTGCGCTTTCGATCAGTAGAAGATTCAAAAATCGCCCAAATTGGTTCAGATTCAAATGGCGGGGAAAAAATAGTGACCTCTCATGGCCACAAGAATTGCAATGCAGCAGTAAACGGCATCGAGTGCTAAGATTTTAATTTGGCATACAAGGCTTTGCGAGCCCTAGCGGCAGATATAATTTTTTACCCCTTCTACAAAGTCCATATTCTTTCGAAATTTTGTTTATGCCAATAACAGTAGGTAAATCCCTGTCTTTCTACTATCTACAGATATGTGATATACATAGGTATAAAAACTTAGCGATCTTAAGTCAAATTAAATAATCACATAAAAGATTTTACGATTTGTCAGAAAATATGTATATTGATCCCTCTAAAAATTAACGTATACTTAATAATAATACTTAATTGAACATAAATAGATTAAAATTTAAATTTAGCGCCTTTAACCAATAATTTAAATATATAAGTGATATTCTCGAAATATTTTCTTACTAAATCAATCAACATTTTAAAACCATAAATTTAATGGAACGTACATAAATAAATGCATTTTTCATCCGCCCGCTTGATTATTTGCTTATTATTATTTGCTTAATTAAAAATGCATTTTATTAAATTATAAACTATTCCATGAAACTTGCACTTTTTTTATATAATTTTAATACAATTTAGTTATTTTTCGTTTATGTCAAATGCAATTGTGAAGCTTCTTTGTCAACTAAGGAATTCAAATAAAATTTTCATAGTATGTGCTATGGGAATCAGCGGCGATTTTTGTTTATTTCAGGTGTATTACTAATTAATGTAAATAATGAAACATCGAAGTACACAATTGGCGTCCTTGCTCTTTGTTTGCTTCTTTGATGCCAATGGAAAATGTTTAGGGATAGGAAAAATTATGTGCTTTTAATATAAGTATTAAAAAGCCTGTTAAAATAAAGTTAATATATAGTACTGATTAGTTAAGGCTTTTGCATTTTCTATTGTTAAAACATATATTATAAAGGATAATTAATATAATAAGTGTATTCTTAAATTAATAGTTGTATGGTTACAAATTATAATGGATCACATTAAAGCATTTTATCGTCAATAATTTTCATGGTCACGTCAATGGATTGTCATGGATTATAATAATTATAATAAATATATGTATACTCTATTGGTACGTGTATGGAATTACTAATTTCCAATCCAATAACAATAGTCTTTCTGAATTATTATTCCATTTTGTACACATCGATAGAGACGAGGAGTACACATCTTTTCAAATGTAATTTATTTAAATAGCCTAGCCAGGATAAATAAAATGAAATACAATATCTAAAGTTTGTCTTTGACGAATTTACTTGTTTCCCAAATTACTATAATTTAATTTGGTGACTAATCTGTTTGACTCAGAAAGGAAATGCTACTTTTGACCCTCTTTTTAATGTACAATATAACCATATTGTTATCTTTAATAACTTCGCCGGATGATGTGCCTCTTAAGAGGTCATTTCGTGCAGTGTATTATTTTGGCAAACTAGGTGCACCTTGTTCAATCGTCGCATTTCCGAGAAATTATCGTATGCCATTGATATTGATATTTTAGAGAGGTTTGGGTAGAAACAAATGGACGGTATTTCCATCACTGCGTTGCACAATTTTAACCAAAACTTTAATACCATTTGTGTTTCTCGATTCTCTGTATAGAGCAACAACAAAATATACTTTGGAACAGTTTGCAGTACGAGGTCTGTTCAAAAAGTATCGCGAATTGTGAATTTCTGCGAGCTATGTACAGGGCTATGAAGAGAAGCCAATGCATTCTCAGAGAGTTACTGTTTGGTGCGGATTTTGGGCCGGCGGCATCATTGGCCCATTTTTCTTCGAAAATGCGGCAGGGGCCGCTGTTACGGTCAATGGCGAACGCTACCGCGCCATGTTAACGGATTGGTTCTTCCCGGAAATCGAAGAGGAGGACTTGGACAACATTTGGTTCCAGCAAGACGGCGCTCCGTATCACACAGCCAACGTTACGATCGATCTTGTGCGCACTGTTTTCGGAGACCAAATTATCAGCCGAAATTCTGATGTCGTTTGGCCGCCTCGGAGCTGTGATTTGACACCGTTGGATTATTATTTGTGCGGCGCCGTCAAAGACAAGTGTTATGTGGACAAGCCAGCGACAATTCAAGCTTTGAAGGACAACATTCGCGTCGTCGTTGCCGAAATACGGCCGCAAACAATCGGAAATGTCCTCAAAAATTGGGTCGGCCGTATGGCGTACTGCAAGGCCAGCCGAGGCAGCCATTTGAACGAACTTGTATTCCATAAGTAACCGGAAGGATTGTACTTTAATATGAAAAAATAAATTTGATGATCGGATGAACCGTTTTTGTTTTATTGCATTTCAAAAAAAAAAAGTTACGTGGCGGACCCTGTATATTTGATTTTTTTTTTTTTAGGTACTCATGTCCCTTATTGTGGGTGGTCATTTTAAATGTTCAGTTAATTGTGACAGCTGTTTTGCTTGGATGCGTTTTAACTCGACTTAGATTTTCGCGCCAAAATTGCTCAATTTCGACCAAACAGAATCGCGTTAACATTGCTCAGGAGAACTCGATGGTTATGATGTATGGTTATGACGTAAAAATCAAAGCTCAATATCTCAATGGTAGCTGTCGCTTGAACCAAAACCGAAAAAAGCGCGCCAAATTCGGTCAAACGTGAAAGTTTTGATCACATCATGCATCATGAGTTCTTTCCATAGGGCAGTACGGTCAATAAAGAATATTATCTTCAAGTTATGCGTAGTTTTGCGCAAAACAATCTGATAGAAGCTCCCGGATTTGTGGAAGAACAAAAACTGGCTTTTCCACCATGATAACAAACCTGTTCACACATAGTTGCTTGTGCGCAAATATTTGACCAAAAACAACGCAGTAATGATGCCGCAACCTCCATATTTCC
Organism: Drosophila ercepeae; assembly: GCA_018150545.1. NCBI lineage: Eukaryota > Metazoa > Arthropoda > Insecta > Diptera > Drosophilidae > Drosophila > Drosophila ercepeae. The sequence continues at coordinate 419,820 of JAECWL010000016.1, read as the reverse complement.
CAGACTTTTACCAATTCTTAAACCTTAATAGGATTGAGGACATAAAGACGGCAGTGAAGGAAGAGCTGAACAAGATCACAAAAAAATGTTTTTTTAAATGCTTCGAGGATTGGAAAAAAAAGTTGGCACATGTGTATTAATCCGATGACAATTACTTAGAAGGGGACAAAATAAATAATAATGAAAAAAATAATAAAAAAAAAAAATACAAAATTCGCGATATTTTTTAACAGACCACAATGCCAAAGTACAAAACTTGGAAGCACTACTTGTACATGCTGCAAGTAACGCAACTCGAAACCATAAAATATCAATTCACACAAATAACACCAATAGTAATATCGAGCAATTAGTCAGGAGATGGCCGTTTCCGTCGAGACTGGCAAGAGACTAGTAGTTCTTCGTCATACAGACCGATTAGCGTCCTTTCATGCTTATTCAAGGTCTTAGACAAAATGTCAAATTGGTGGCTGATGTTGCACCCCAGGCAAGTTGATAGTGCCCGAATCGTTGTGAACTTTATTCCCATTGCCGGTGTGACTTTCAATGTAACTCCCCTCTGCTTTCGATTGTTTGCGTGCAACCCCGGGATGAGAATCAGAACAATGCCACAAAGAGTCAAAAGGGTGATGCCGTTGTTCGTTGTGTATGATTTTATGTGCCTCACTAGTCCTGTGTTATTAATTTGCATCGCTTTTAGTGCTATGAGTGATAAAACCTTTATTCGTTCTTTTTTCTTGGCTGTGAACTGCACAAGAGGAGCCCCAGGAGTAAAGACTGTGGCTTCCAAATTACTGATCCGTTTATTGTTGATAGCAGGATCAAGTAGTTGCCTTATAGGTGAAGTTCTGTCTTGTTTCAAGTTACGTTATCCTTGTAGTTCTTTGGTAGTATGATCCCGTCATCAATTTCTTCTACTTATTGTAAATGGTCTAAAACTAACAGCTCTTTCTTTCCAAAAACAGTTAACCGATATTTTATATAATCCAATGTTTTTCAAATTTTGGAATGCCGTAGGTGGGGTTTTTTAATACAAAGATTTCTTGTAAATTTAAACGTACAATTATATTATTTTGGAAATTTTACAATATACAATTTTGTTGGTATTTTAAAGGTTTATTTAACGCTGATGTACAAAGTTTAGTTGTTGTTTGTATTGTATTTATTGACGGCGCGTGCTCTTGCCGTTCCCCACAGATGGCACCTTACTTATGGATCTGTCTCTTGCCTAACGTTTCGATGCATGAGAAATTAGGCGCCCGCTGTATAAGGCTCAACGTACAGCCCACCTCTTGCCCAAACAACCAAGGAGCGCTGCCGTTTATCGTACGGATCGGATCGCGGGGATAGACCCGAGAGAATAAAGCTTAGAAAAGATTACGAGGAAGAAGTGGAGTGCGTTTGTAGCTCTGAAAAGTAGGTGAGAATTGAGGATTTGATGGAAGTGCAGAGTGAAGTAGTAGATCATAGGTCGTTGTAGTCAGAACACAAAACCCTTAAAGGCTCATGCCTGGCATATGTAGATCTACAACAACTTAGGAATAGGGGACTAAAATTTCTAGTACGTCTATTTGGAATGTTAAATGTTAGTCGTGTTAGTAGATGCTGGCTGTCTACATTACCATTAATGAGGTTATGGAGGAAAACGACCCCCAGCATATTTCTACAATTGGATAGGGAAGGAAAATTTATTAGAAGGAGTCTGTTCAAATAAGATGGGAGGTGAAGATTTGCATCCCGGTTAGTCCATAATTTAACGAAGTGAGTACGTTGCTTGAACGAAAATTGCGAATAGATCGGCAATAGTCGCAGATAAATTTTCAAATGAAATTAGGGGGAAAGATACATGCTTACGCTTAGTGTTGACAATATTATAAAACTGCATCGGCAATACCCTGATCAGTAGTCGCAGACAAATTTTCTAATAAAATTAGGGGGGAAGATACATGCTTACGCTTAGTGTGGACAAAATTATAAAACACTCAGCGTTATGCACGGAAGTTTGACCGATCTGCTAAGTATCTTGAAAAAGTTACATTGCAGCCAATTTTCTTATATCTCTTAAGGAGTCTGTTTTTAATATATTTTATGTTTTTAATATGTTTCTCTTTTTTTATGTTTCTCTTTGCCAACAACATCAACAACAACTACGCAACCTTCGTTCTCCCTGTCTCAGTCCACAGTGACTGCAACAACAACATCAACGGCAACGTCAATGACCACTGCTGCTATGCCCGACCGGCCAAGACTGCAAAGTCAGCATTTTCCGAGTCAATCACCCAAACAACCTACCTCAACTTTAAACTCACGTCCAAATATACAGACCGGAATGGATCGTTACATACAAGTTACCAAGCGCAAATTAAGCCCGCACAATAAAAAGTTGGGCAATAATCCAAAGCTAAATAAAACCTCCGAATCAAAATCATCTAATAAAGAAAACATTTCAAACGATAATAGATTCAAAATTTTAGGCGAACACCTCGAAGATGAACCCGAAGAAGTGGCCACAGAACCTGCAAAGCCAAAACCCACTCCCATCTACATAAGAGACTCAAATTGTTCTTCGATCGTCGAACGACTTAAGTATATAATAGGCACCAACAACTTTTATGTGACCCATATAAATAAGGGCAATATACGCGAAGTCAAGCTTCAAGTTAACAATGAAAATAACTACCGCACCGTTGAGAAAGACCTAAGAGCTACAAAGAAAAATTACTATACCTACCAATTAAAGAGCAGTAAGGGTCTTCAAGTGGTAATCAAAGGCATCGAACCAACTGTGTCAACTGCAGAAATCATCTCTGCTCTACAAGAGAAAGGATTTGAGGTGAAATCGGCTATCAACATTATAAATAGAGCTAAGATACCACAGCCTCTTTTCAAGGTGGAATTAAGCCCCGAAAACAAACCCAAAAAACAAAAAATTCCGTCCATCTAATCTATAAACTCCAGTATCTACTTCTATCTCTACTATAAATCTACTATAAAGACCTCAAAAGTCGCGTTTCTAAACAACCATTCCCCAAACAGAACTCTGTAACTCCATCTCAATCAACACCGGGAGTCTTTTTCACAAAAGCAACTAGGTCCTCCTTTGAACCTGTATGCACAATTCCAGGAGTATCATTTGCAAATGCCTTGACAGGCATAGTAAAGCCAGCTTCTAAGTCGGCAATCTCCCTAACACCAACTGCCCAATCAACATCAAAGAAACACCACATCTTAGAACAGCCATCAACTGGAATTGAATCACTAATTAGTTCACTTCATAAGAGCATAATGGAATTTATGCAGTTTATGCAATCTACAATGCAAGACCTCATGCGAAATCAAAACATACTTATGGAAATGCTTGCATCCCAACACTCCAAACCATAAATGGCTATTTTAAAGATATGTTTCTGGAATGGTAACGGCATTTCACAGCACAAAAACGAACTTATTTAATTTCTAAAGGAACACGACATTGATATAATGTTAATCTCCGAAACCCATCTCACAAATAAAAATAACTTCTTTCTTAGTGAGTACACTTTTTACTCAACGAATCATCCAGACGACAAAGCTCATGGGGGAACAGGCATCCTTATCAAGAGACGCATCAAGCACCATCAACTGCAACCATTCGCAACCAATTACTTGCAAGCTACGTCAATAAGTATTAAAGTGTCTTTCGGCAGTCTTAGTATTGCCTCAATATACTGCCCACCACGGTTTTCGATTTCGGAAGAAGACTTCATGGAATATTTCAACCAACTAGGTGCCCATTTCATATCAGCAGGCGATTATAATGCCAAACACATCACTGGGGCTCCCGTCTTACAAACCCAAAAGGAAGGCAATTATACAAAGCTTTAATCACAAGATCGAATAAACTTGACTTCATATCTCCAGGTAGGCCTACATATTGGCCAGCTGATCCAAACAAAAAACCGGATCTTATAGACTTTGCTATAACCCGAAACATACCAAAACAACTAATGCGGATAGAAGCAATAGCCGACTTGTCCTCGGACCACTCTCCTATCCTTCTTCCACCGTTCGAACAACCACCTACGTTGAAACGGCCTGATATTATTACATCCAACCAAACAAACTGGCTCCGCTACAAAAAATATATAAGCTCACACATTGAGCTAAGCCCAACACTGCACCACGAAGCTGACATTGATAAATCTGTAAATGCCTTTGAATTTATTCTCACCACTGCTGCACGCGTATCTACACTTCAAATGAAACCAAAAGTAGTACATCAGTACCGTACAAATAGGCAAATTCAACAGCTTCTTTTAGAAAAAAGACATTTACGACGAGAGTGGCAAAAAAACAGATCACCAGCAAGCAAAGAGAAATGAAAAGCTGCAACTCGAAAACTCTCTAGAGTACTGAAACAAGAAGAAAATCTTGCACAACACCAATTTAATTTAATTTAATTTTTTTTAATTTAATTTTAATTTATTTAAACAACAATTTAAGAAAGATCTGCTAAATATGAATAAAAATTATAAATATAACTACACTATAACTATTCTCGGAGGTATTCTATGATTTTAAGTTTATTTACATTAAGAGAGAGTTCAGGGGATAGAGTATGTGATAAAAGGTTATAGTTTTTACAAATAGTGCGAAAGGGGTCGTGTTCAGCGAAGTTAGATTTGCAGATAGGTAACCATAATGGTCGGAAGGACCTAGTTTTCCTATTAGGGATGGAAAAATATAGTTGGCTTAGCAGGTGTTTAGAGTCAACCATGCCATGGATCAGCATGTGTAGAAACATGACCCCAGCACAGGTTCAGCGCTCCTTCAATGGAGGTAACTTTAACAATTTAAGCTTGCAACGGTACGGCGGGAGACGATTATCAGGATCCCACTTCAGGTTTTTTAGTGCAAATAGCAGAAACTGCTTTTGCACCGACTTAATACTATTTTGGTGACAGGAGTATTGAGGACTCCAAACACACGAGCAATATTCGAGGATGGGACGACCTAGGGTGATATACAGGGATTTGGTGGTGAAAGGATCGTTAAATTCTTTTGACCATCGCTTAATAAAGGCTAACATTCCTCTGGCTTTATTCACTGTCACAGAAATGTGATCATTAAACTTAAGTTTATGATCAAAAAGAACTCCAAGATCATTGATTGTGGAAACACGATCAAGGACGTGATTTCCGAGAGAGTAAGATATGATAAGCGGCACACTGCGATGGAATGTCATAAGTTTGCATTTAGAGCAGTTTAGGAACAGAAGATTAATTGAGCACCACAAATAGAGTTCGTCAAGGTCTAGTTGCAGATGCCTATGCAGGAAATGTTCCGAGAAGGAATAGCATAACTTGACATCATCAGCATACATAAGCGTAGAGGCATAACTAATCACATTAGGAAGATCGTTCACAAAGAGTATAAACATCAGTGGTCCTAGATGACTACCCTGAGGGACACCCGATGAGACATGGATGACCTTCGACTTGGTAGATTTAAATAGGACACGCTGGGTTCGATCTGAAAGGTAGGAAGCAACCCACATATCAGGATATTTGGTGGAAAACCAATAAGCGAGAGTTTCCGTAGCAAGAGCTGATGATTAACTGAATCAAATGCTTTGCTGAAGTCAGTGTAAATTACATCAGTTTGCAAGCGATGTTGAAAACCTCGGTTGATTTTCGACGAAAATTCTAGTAGATTAGTTGTTGTCGAGCGAAGCTTGACAAAGCCATGCTGTGCAGGTGAGATTATGCACTTGCATGCATGTTGAAGCTGCGATGTGATAAGTTTCTCAAGGAGTTTGGGAATCGCAGAAAGCTTAGCAATGCCGCGGTAGTTCTGAATGGAAGCCTTAGAGCCTTTTTTATGAATTGGTATTAGGTATGATTCATTCCATAATTTAGGTAGGGAAGTTTGCTCCAAGGATAGGTTAAATAGAATGGTAAGAGGTAGGGTGAGAAGATCGGAGCACCTTCTGAGGATGCGTTGTCTGGGCCTGGTGAAAATGAGATTTTAATTGATGAAAGAGCCGTAAACACATCATGACAGTGGAATTTAGAAAGGGAAATGTTGTTTATGTAGGGTAAATTATATGGATAGTTAGAGGAGGGATCAAATGAGTTAAATGAGTAGGTTGACTGAAAAAATGACGCAAATAGATTAGCAATGCCGAGATGCGAAGAGTCGGAAGTATTATTATATGAGAGGGAAGGGGGGAAAAGATTGGATTTGCGTTTAGAGTTTACAAAAGAGTAAAAAGAGTTTGGATCGTTGCGAAAATTGAGTTTGCATTTAGAAATATAATTTTTATATAGTTTATTGTTAAGGTCAACAAACTGGTTGCGGATTAGAAGGTAATTAGAAAGATGTAACTGAAAGATGTAAGATGTAGGCTCTAGATTTCCTATTTTTTTGGAGAGAGGGGTGCTTATTAAACCATGGAGGTTTAGACGTTGATGGAGTTAACGTTTCAGGGACAGATTTATTTAAGGCATTATGAATTACTTCATAAAAAGAGTCTGTAGCTTCCTCGATATTGCTGAAACTAGATAGATAACTCTAGTCAATATTAGTCAGGTGATTTCTTAGGTTACAATAGTTGGTTTTTTTAAAGCATTTTTGACGAGGCTGCTCGCTGTTATTGGGGGGGGGGGACTTCAGGTGAGTCAATAATTAGCGAGACTAAGAGTGTTGGGTGGTGAGAGTCCTCAGGAGTAGATAAGGGAGGAAACCTTGCTATTGTGGCAGAGGAGGTAGTGTTAGAGAAAATTAGGTCAAGCGACCTGCCACGGGAGTTCCTTATAGGGTTAAGTTGGAAAACGGCAGAGTCGGCTAAGCCATCAAGGAAATCATTTTGGTTAGTGGGTAAAAGCGAGTTATCCTCATCCGAGTTGATCCATGAAATGAGGGGCAGATTGAAATCCCCCATAACTAGAATAAGATCAGCATCATTTAGCAGGGACAAAACTGATTTTATGGCAGTTAAGTGGTGCATATAAATGATTGCATCACTCAGAAGAGGAATGTAGGAACAGGTGATGAAAAGGTTATGGGACTCAGAATGAATTTTAACGGCTAAAAATTAAAGGAAAGGATTAGTAATAGTAATACGTTCAACTGTGTAGATGTTGTTTACGACAATCAGAACGCCACCTCCAAAGGTTGTGCGATCTTCCCGAAAGACAGTGTACTTCGATACCAAAATTTCATTGTCTATGACAGTGGAGTTTAGCCAGGTTTCAGTTAGCACAATAGCATCGAAGTCAAAGGAAGAACTGTTATTATAAAGTAAGTTAAGTTTTCCAAGAATACTGCGAACGTTTTGGTAGCAACAAGAAAAAATCTTGTTGCTTAGTTTTTTGAAGTATTAACTAGACTGGAACCTTGAGAATCTCTGATCAAGAACTCATGGACAATACTGTGCTCGGGCCAGGTAGTATGATCTAAAGATTTAGCAAGGGAAGCTTCTGGTAAAGTTATTTTGAAAGAGGATATGCTACGTTTATGCTTAAAATTAAATTTGGTTACAAACAGTTCTGAGGGAGCAATATTTAAATTATTTGAAAGGTGAATCCTAACGTCGTCGGCAGAGGCATCAGGCATAAGCCGCGATACAAAGATGGATTTACGAGGAGCCACGGCTCTCAGCGTAAGTCAAGAAGATCGCGTTTCCGTTGGAACACCCGTCAATAGCTTTGGTGATTTTACAACGGGTGGGCGGGTAGTTGCGGCGGCAGGCAGGCGTAATGATGGAGCAGCAGGCTGGCTTGGTGATATGGTTATTGAAGAATTTTAAGAATGGAACCAGGTGGGAGATTCCTACTGGCCGGTTCTGGCTTATCAACTTTTGCAGGGGGAAGACCGGGTTTCTGAATAGCTAGGATGGGTGGCTGTTCGACAGGAGCATCAACCATAACATTGCTTACTGGCAAATGTGAGGCTGGAGTGGTACACATATTCATATTCTGGTTAGTGTTAGCGATTTTTCGGCGTGGTGATTCGCTTAATAGTTTTAGGCCCAGAAATACAGATTCAAGGTTTAGAAACTGCTCATTTAATGTGGCAAATTGTTTCCGAACCTCCCGGAAACCGTTTCGGGTTTGCCGCATAAACGTGCGCATCTCGCCTTCAATCTCTCGACAGGCCAAACATGACCATGTCAAACCGATGCCTTTGCCCAGGAGATCACCAAGTCGGCCATAATGACCAACGCCAGCGCATTTCATGTGCAAGCAATTGTCACATAGCCAGCATGTTAGGTAGGAGTCGCCAGTAATAGCTCCTCCAAATTCGCATCTCTTTGAGGTACAAACCAAAGACATTTTGGGTAATGAAAAGGGAATGCGCTCAAAAACAGAAACAGAATGGTCCAGCGAATGTATAATGAAGAGAGTGATCCAGCGACGAGAGTGATCCAGCGACGATAGAGTGGGAGCGATTTCGGCGAACAGCAGGAGCAGCGTCAATCCAGTCGGAGATGAAGAAGCTCCACAAAAGGGGGGGAGCGATAGAGAGCGGTGAGCAGATTGTAATAACGAAACAAAGCAACGGTTAATGGTTACTTTGTTACATCGAACAACTCTCTCCAACATTTGCCAAATCCCACTCTGGAAAGCGCGCAGTCTCAGTGCCCCTATTGAAACAGACAGCCCTATCCGTAGTCTTACAGGAAGATGGGCTAGAAGTGACTCCGAAAAGGCGAACGTGTTTACAACACACCTCCAAGAAGTCTTCCAACCAAATCCTGCGACCAATTTATTTGAGCTTCCGGAATTCTCAAGCCCTGACATAATACACACTACGCCCCTGCCATTCCGATCAAGCGAAATTACTCAAATAATCAAAGAGCAATTAAAGCCGAACAAAGCACCGGGCCACGATAGAATTACTCCAAAAATGATCATAGAACTACCGAGCTGTGCTGTAAATCATTTATGCACGCTTTTCAACGCAATGACTAAATATGGTTATTTTCCTCAAAGATGGAAAAAGTCAACTGTCCAAACCAAAAGTCCAAAACCTGGTAAAGACAAAACACAAGCATCTTCATATAGACCAATAAGTCTTCTGTCCTGCTTATCAAAACTATTCGAAAAACTCATATTATCGCACATCAGTCCCCATCTTAGTATAAATAACATAATCCCAATGCATCAATTTGGGTTCCGAGAAAAACATGGTACAATAGAACAGGTAAACCGTATCACCACGGAAATACGCTCTGCGTTTGAACAACGAGAATACTGCTCTGCTTGAATACTGCTCTTGATATTGCCCAAGCGTTTGACAGGGTGTGGCTCGATGGACTCATGTACAAGATCAAAACATTACTCCCCAATAGTACGCACAAACTCCTCGAATCCTATCTGCATAAAAGATTATTCTCCGTAAGATGCAGCTCCTCAACATCTGCTGAGCGTGAAATCAAAGCTGGAGTCCCTCAAGGAAGCGTTCTCGGTCCCATTCTATATACACTATACACATCGGACATTCCGACAAACATTCAACTTACCACATCAACTTTTGCAGATGACACTGCCATTCTTAGCCGGAGTAAATGTCCCCTTAGAGCAACTGTTATTCTACAAAATCATTTGGAATCTCTTGAAAAATGGTTAGCTAACTGGAGAATTAAATTAAATGAAAGTAAATGTAAACACGTAACATTCACACTGAACAGACAAACCTGTCCCCACCTTACTCTAAACGGAGCACGAATCCCCCAGTCAAACACCGTCACATACTTGGGTATCCATCTTGACAGGAGACTCACCTGGTGCTCACACATAGCAGGCAAAAAAACTCAACTAAAGTTGAAGACCAACAAGCTCCACTGGCTAATCAACTCTCAATCCCCTCTTTGCCTTGAATACAAAATACTCATCTATAACACCGTGATCAAGCCAATATGGAAATACGGCTCTGAACTCTGGGGAAATGCCAGTCGTAGTAACATCGAAGTAATTCAAAGAGTTCAATCTAGGACACTTAGAATCATCACTGGTGCTCCTTGGTATATAAGGAACGAAAACATTCATCGAGACTTAAATATCAACACCGTTTCTGACGAAATTCTTCATCAAAAAGCAAAACACCAAGCTAAATTAACATCTCATCCAAATCCTCTTGCACGTTCGCTAACCAGAACTTCCAGTTGGAGTAGACTTCAACGTGCCGATCATCCACTCGCTCAGTACCGATATAATTAGAGCCGTCCTTAAAAATAAACCCATTGCTAAAAAATGGATTTTAGTTATAATATTAGTCTAAGATTTTAAAACTTGTTGTTAGTCTCTATTAAGAAGAGAAGATCCAGCAAATAAAATAAAATTAAAAAAAAAAAAAAATTAAAAAAAAAAAAATGTTTTTAGGGCTGCTTGTAAACCAAGGACGTTCAATCAAGGCGGATGGATACTTCCATGGCACGCAAGAGTCGAAGAAAGCGTTAAGCGTTTTGTAGAATGTATCTAAAGCGATATTAATATCGGTGCATTCCCAGATTTCGGACCAATGAAATGTAGAAATTAAATTTCTTAGTCTCTAAAAATCAGCCTTGCGAAAGCAGCGAGTTTTTATGAACTCCATGGCGAGACTGAAGGTTGCTAGCAGTAAGGGTTTCAATCGTTACCTCAAGCGTTGGGTGGTAAGTCTCTTTTGGGAACGAAAGTGGTCAGAAACGAAACATAGATCTAGAAGCCGACCTAAAGAACTCATTGCGTGGTTTATTTGACCCAGGGATATGTCGAACATACCCTCAGTAAAATCATGATGTATTGAGAGTGTTAAAGATGGTGAATTCTCGATGTTTGACCAGATAAGTTCAGGTAAATTGAAATCTCCAACAGTCACTAGAAGGTCACTGTCGGACATGCGGTTAGCAACCAGCTGAATGGCAGATAAGTGGTGCCAGTATGTAGGTGGTTCTGAAGAAGGTGGTAAGTATGAGCATGTGATGAACAGTGATTGAAGCGACATAGTGATTTTCACACATAAGAATTCAAAATCATCAAGATTCGGTAACTTAACCTCTTCAGAAGCGAAGTCGGAGTCCACAGAGATTAGGACTCTTCCTCCCCTTCGCAGTGGTCGGTCCCGTCTGTAAGTGGTGTACTTTCTGGGAAAATTTCGAAGCTAAAAATCTTCGGCTTTAAGCAGGTCTCTGTGAAAACTATAATCTGGGATGCAAAAGATGAACTATCAGAATACTCCGAAGCCCTCTAGTATTTTGATAGGTTAGAGTGATGTTGTTGTTTTTTTGAGGATGAAGGTTTAGGTACGAAAGACGGAGACGGTGCAGGGTTTTTAGGCTTTGGGAGTTTACCTCCCACAGTCATATTAACTTTTTTTTTAAATGTACTCGGCTGATGTTCTTGTACGAATATGTTCTCCGGCCAAAAGCTGGGCGAACAGATCGTTTCGAACATCGGCAAAGGTACACGTATCTTAAAAGATGACGTAAGCCTCGAGTAAGTATATTTAAACATCCTAATATCCTCCACTCTAACAACGGCTTCGATTTGGCTTGGATATATGCCGAGATATCAATCTCTGAGGTGTCAGAGGCCAGCCGTGAAATAAATATTTGTTTAGAGGGGAGAATCACATGTAAGGGTTTTGGTGTTACGGTTGGTAAGACCGCGACATCAGTCCGTACCGGGGGTCCGTACTGTGGTTTGCCCTTAGCAAGAGATTTTAAGAGGGTTGATTCTACGACTGCCGGAGGAATCACCTGGATGGAATACCCTGGATGGTAATTCAGACGAGTTATGGTCGATTATGGAGTCAAATTCAGAAACCGCATTTGTGTTTCCAACTCCTGCTCTTGGGGTGGTAAGAGTTATTAGCACCTTCATCTTGAGAGCATTATCAGTGCAACTTCCAAGGCGCAACCTAAACCCCCTGCAATAGTTTTGGAAGGCGTTGAAAGCGCACCCCTGCTGATGGACAAAATCTCAAAAATCACTGATCTGAACAAGGTGATGATGGCATCGATGGGCGGAGTTCTGAGGCTCTACGCGGCAGACGCTAGCACCTTCCGCAGCATAGTCAGCTGGCTCGAGACCGAAAAGCTTGAGTTTCACTGTTACCAGCTCAAGGAGGACAGGCCATTGAACATCGCTGCTGCGACGAACAACAAGGAGATCCTGGCTCTTAAGAGCTTATGCCACATGAGAGTTGTCATCGAGCCACTTCCCAAGCGAAATACGACGACCCAATGCCATCGATGCCAACAATTTGGTCACACGGCCAAATACTGCCGCACATCTGCCTCAAATGCGCCGGCGATCATCCTGCCAAAGACTGTACGCGACCACGAAGCGAGCCATGCACTTGCTATAACTGTGGTGAACAGCATCCAGCGAATTAAAGCCAAAAAGAGGTGTGGGCGGAAGAAGCGAAGTCAACAATCGACCTATGTCCCATGTTCCTACTGGATGTATGCCGATTGCACCTCTCCGAAGCGGAGTTTCCTACGCAGATGTAGCTAAAGCCTGGATGGGCCCCAAACAGGATCAGCAACAGGTGCCGCAGCCCTTCCAGGAGCAACCTGAGACCAGGAAGCACAGCCGGCAAAGGAGTCGGTCTAGATGCGGACATCAGCCCCCTTTGGACAATAACACTTTTAGCATCCTGCAGACGCTAAACGAAAGCATGAACGCTCTGCGCTCCCTTCAGGAACAGCAGATTGAACAAACGAGGATGATGCTACTACAGCAAGGGCAGATGATCCAACTGCTCACTGCTATACACGCGCAGACAGCGACAAAATGAATCCGCTGCGCATTTTAGTATGGAACGCCAACGGCGTCTCCGCGAAATTGCCCGAAGTTGAATACTTTGTGCGGCGATACGAGATAGATGTTTTGCTTATTAGTGAAACACATTGCAAAGATGTAGTCAAGCCCAAGCTGTATGGTTACGAGGCCTATACTGCAAACGACCTGGGTGAGGGTAACGCTAAAGGTGGATCAGCGATTATGATCAAATCAAGTTTGGTTCATTTTCCTCTTCCTTCAATAGCCACTAATAGGGTGCAACTTGCGTCTGCAACTATAGAAACTGGCGACGGCATTATTAACTTCGGCGCGGTCTACTGCCCACCGAGGTTCGTTTGGACCACAGACAACTTCAAATTCATATTGGAGCAACAACAGCATAAATTCATTGTAGCAGGCGACTGGAATGCGTCCCACTGGCTTTGGGGAGCAGGGAGGTGTAACCTAAGAGGTCATGCCCTGGCAAATCTAATCTTTAACTCTGATGTAAACTCGCTAGCAACAGGTGGCCCGACAAGGTTCCCTTTTGGCAGTAGAGGGTCTCCAGGCTACATCGATTTTGCGACAAGAGGTATCCTGGGTTTACACTCAGATATCCGGTCGGTTGCCGAGCTCAGCTCTGACCACTTACCTCTCATCATCACTCTGGACACAACAGCTACAGCCTATCCCAAAGTCGAGCGGCTTATCAGCAGGCGCACTAACATGGAACGTTTTCAAGAGCACCTCGAGTCGTCACTGAACCTTGACATGGCGCTGAACTCCGAGCGGGACATTAAAGTTGCAATCCACTCTCTCACCCACAACATCCAAGTAGCAGCTAGATTGGCCACTCACACCCCAGGACTGAGACCCGCAGCAGCCAGAATACCGGTCCCCAGAGAGATTCTGATGCTCATTGCAGAGAAGAGGCGTTTACGCTCCAGATGGATGAGATCGCGCCACCCTCTGGACAAAGCTGAGTTTTACAGGGCGAAGTCTATCCTCCATCGTGCACTGGTGGAACACAAAGCAGCATGGTTCGATGACAGGTTAGCAAATACGGGTACCGAAGCCGAGGCGACGTACTCGCTCTGGAAGGCCACACGTGCGATTAAAAGACGTTGCCTAAGGAAAGCACCATTGGTGAACAGCAACGGGGTATGGTGCGAACTGATTTGGAGCAAGCAGAAGCGTTTGCCGCGCACCTGGCCGAGCGGTTCCAACCTTTTAACCTCGCCAGTCCGCAGCAGGTTGAAGAGACTCACGATCAGCTGTCCCAAGCTCTCCAAATGGACATGCCGATCCAACCGTTCGATCCTGTTGAAATAGCTGATGTTATCGCCCAGCAAAACTCTAAAAAAGCACCAAGGCATGATGCAATATGTAACGCCACTCTAAAGGCCCTACCGAGCAGAGCGATCCGCTACGTAGCGATGCTTTTTAATGCTATTGTGAGCTTCAGTACTTCCCTCCTCAGTGGAAACTGGGAATCATCTCTATATGATATATAAAGCTGGCAAGCCGGAGAAGGACCCTGAATCCCACCGGCCGATTAGTCTCCTCCCATCGATCTCAAAGGTGTTTGAGAGGTTGATTACCGCCCGGATGGTCAGGTTTATAGATGCCCAGGGAATAATGCCACAACACCAGTTCGGCTTCCGCGCTGGTCACTGCACGGTGGAGCAATTGCATCGAGTGGTCGAGCAAATTTTAACGGCCTTCGACTGCGACGAATACTGCAACGCTCTATTCCTCGATGTCCGGGAGGCGTTTGACCGTGTGTGGCATCCTGGTCTGCTACTGAAAATCAAGAATACCCTGCCTGCACCTTACTACTGTCTCCTGGCGTCGTACCTTAGGAATAGGAGATTTGCGGTTCGATTCCACTCTGCGCTCTCAACCGAGTATAATGCGGCAGCTGGAGTACCCCAGGGAAGCGTCCTAGGCCCGCTACTATACTGCCTTTATAGCCATAACATGCCGCGCCCGGCTGACAGTCTCTACGGAACGTCAATGGTGGCCACATTTGCCGACGACGTGTGCATAACGTACAGGTCCAGGTGCGAGCAGGAGGCCGCCAACGGTATCCAGAACTACGCAACAAGATTTACCGACTGGGCTAGGAGATGGAATATTGGCATAAATGGCAACAAGTCCACGAATGTTTGCTACACCCTCAAACGGAGAACGCCACCAGCAGTGCTCATTGACGACACCCCTGTGGAACAGGTTGACTCAGCCAAATACCTGGGAGTCATACTCGACAGGGGGCTCACTTTCTCGAAGCAAGTGAGTGAATTGAGAATACGCATACGGGCCGCGGCGTCAAAGCACTACTGGCTCATGGGACCGCGTAGCAAACTGTCGCTGAGAAATAAGTTGACTATCTACTATATAACCAAATCATAGCTCCTATTTGGAGGTATGCATGCCAAATTTGGGGCCTGGCGTGTGACAGCCAGATCCGCAGAATCCAGAGCATCCAAAATAAGATGGCGAGGACGATCACTGGCTCCGAGTGGTATGTGAGGGACACCACGCTCCACAGTGACCTAAAGCTGCTCACGGTCTTTGAGACCATCAATTTCCACTCCAGCCGCTACAACGACCGACTGGAGCGCCATCGCAACCGACTCGCTAAGGGTCTCACCAGACCTCGCCCACAAAGGAGGCTCAACAGGCGACTCCCTAGGGACCTAATTAACCGGCTGCCAACAAGACGCACAGCAAGATGATGATAATCCAAACGATATACTCCCCATCGTCTTTCTTTTATATTTTTTGTTTTTAAGTTTTGTAAATATTGTTAGTTTGTAAGTTTAAATTTAGTAATAATGGTAACGCTAAGCACACTTAGCCGGCGAGCCCCTCGGGCAGTATTAATAGATGCCAAGGTCACCAAGGAGTTTTAAGATACCCTGTATGCCTCAATAAATAGTTAGAGAAAAAAAAAAGAGCACAAAATTGCTCCTATGCTACACAAGGTGTTATTTATTTTTTATTGAGCTACGCAAGCAAAGAATTCGATTTAGGCTACATAAGCACCAAACTGTTTATACTGAGCTACACAAGCATAGGAATGTTCCGTTGGGCACACAAGCATACGAAACCGCTTTGGTGCGACACACGCACACGAAAACTAACGTCGACAACAACAAACATACTATGCACAAGCGATCTTTCTGGCGCCACTTAGGCGACACATGCACACAGTAGCGTACTGGGCCCATAACCTGTTGGTATTTCAAAGGTTTATTTAACCCAAACTACGACTTTAGGCTTACTGAAACGGACGGCACAGTTCGGTGTGACCAGAGGATACAAGCATGTAGGGTTGCCAGATGCATTTCCAACAAATTTATAAGAGAGTTCTATACTGAAGTGATTTTATTTAGTTTTTCTTCTAGCTTTTGATTATTATTGACTATTAGGTGGTCTGGGCTTCCGGCTATGTACTTGCAACCTGAAACAAACAAATTTAAATATCTAGTCTTTCGCTAGCACCACTATTCACACATTCCAAAGAATTAGAGCATTCAGACATCGACTAATCTGTTAACCGACCGGTCGTGTGCTCCCACTTACGTCAAAGAAAATTGTAATTTAGCTCAAAGCTTACTCATCTTCTAAGGGCACATTCATAAAAGAAAGTAAAAAATCAAGTAAGTACCTTAAACCAACGATGCCCAACGGGTATAATAAGCAAGGAGCAAATGGCTTTGCTTTGCTTAGCGACAGCCCCGAAACCAAACGAAAAAAACCAACTCCGAACTCGGGCGCCTTCCCGAAACTTTCAGAAACCCATCTTCCCAACCCAAAATTTATAGTTATGTATTGACATACATACCTTAGTAGACATAACAGTAGTTGCACTGACACATTACTTATTTATTATATTATTTAATATGCTTTTTATTTAAAAAAGTGAAAATTGTAGTTTAGTACATTAATTCAAATTAAATTTTTGTGGTGTACAAGTTTCTCAGCGCCGCATTTGTTCAGAATGTTCCATACAAACCGCTTTGTTACAATCGTAGCCGTAGAAGCGCGTTTTTCTCTGCGGATTGTTCAGTTACCAGCACAAATAACATAATGGACGACGTTCCCGTGGTGGAACTATTTGCAACTACTTTATTAATTTTGTATAATATATTATTTATTGTATATGTCGCAGATTATTTTCAAATTCAAATTATAACGAACATTGTAGCAGTTTACTGACCTTACCGCTAATATAAGAGAATGTAGAGAGCTATTACTTCTAAATTAATTAGCCGATTGCCGATTGAAATGAGTCTTAAAAGACGCGCAAGACTAATAATTTGGGATCAGGCCTTGTGGTTCGGCAATTATGCCAATAATAAGACAAGGTTTTACGGCAATGCCGCAGCTATGTTTTATTGATGAAGCGTAAGCTTTCGTATCTTAGACAGAACTGAAGTACAAAATATATTGAAACATATGTCTACCCTAGCTCCAATGTACCACGCCATAAAATCGTGGTCGGCACGCCGACTCAGCATTTCATGTATTGCAATTCGGCACTAACTACCCCCCTCCTTAGATTTACGACCGTCCTCAGTTGTATTAAGCTTATCAATCGCTCGCTGTATCTTGATGGAGGTTCGTTTTCTCCTTAATGCCAAAAAAAGGAATGAACCAATCAGACCGATGTTCAGGATCATTCCAGCCACGAAACAAAGTTTGGGGGAGCCCGCGGCGTCAAGCTCGTCCTTGAAACCTTGGATGAAGCGTAGCTTGTTGTTGCTCATGCGGTGTAGCAAGGGTATGCTCAGCACTTGGTCATGGCCGACAATGTTTGGTAGTGGTGATCGTACTTTGCCAGGCTGCTTGTCCAATGTTTTTCGCAGATTTACGAACTCCGTTCCATTGATGGTGGCTGAACGTTCGAAGATTACCAGGTGCGTTCCTTTGATGAGCACCTCTGGGCCGCCGTCCGTGCTGATGCGGGCTGTCGCCTCGTTGATGATAACGACGCCGTGATCTACGGGCATTATTGGCCTCAGGTGGCTGGGTTGAGTAAAACATTGCGCCGTGTTTCCCGCATGGAGCGAACGAGCACAGGTTTCGCGACGAGACCGCTCGCAGAAGATGTCGTGCGTGGTTTCCGTGCACTTGGTGACCGCAAAGGTGTCTTCTTCACATTCTGCCAACGTGTCCTCATCAAGCCTTAGGATTACTTGATAGTGTGATACCGGGTAGACGGAGACCTTCTTACACCTGACTTTGACTCTAGGATAAGCTATTAGTATATGGATTATGTCATCGGATTGGAGGACCTTAATTTTAGCGGCTTCTAATAAACTAACTATTGGAGTATCTTGTTCAATGGGTGACTTCAGATCGGCATGATCAAGGATTGTTGGATTTACTGTATGTTAGCTTTCGCCAATGTTACAGTGAGAATCAAATTTTTGTATTTCTGTTGTCAGCATTCTATTTCTTGCTAGAAGTGTCTCGTACAAATGTGGGGTGTCAACCAAGTCGTTCTTTCGGGCTTTGATAATTTTATTAAGTGGTGTCGGTTATCTTGTTTATCTGTTTTTGAGTTTCTGAGTTTATGGTAATCTGCCTGGAATTTGAGTCCACTAGCTGAGCATCTGTCATCCTGATATTCAAAAAATTCGAGGCGTCAGGGGTTCCCGCAACCACTTTAAGGGCTGTCCCCAAGAAATCTAAGCTTCTTGCAATTTTATGGTATATTTTAACGACGGACAACAAGGTTCTCAAATCTGTATTGACAACTCGTAACTTGCGCATATGCGACTGCGGAAAGGACTCGGACAATTTTTCTGTCTCATCTACCATACTCGTGAATTCGGAAAGGTTGCTCACGTGGCTCAAGTAGTCACGTTGTTCAAACACAAGTACATCTCCGTCTACGACTGGGATGTATTTGGCGTGAGAAATGTAGCTAATCCGTGCATTTGCCGCTGCTGGGGTGATGAGCGTTGTGAGGGCGAACCTGCAATCCAAACGTAGAGTCAGACCACAATGTTTTAGCTTAAATCTGGCTTACTATTAAAAATATGGCTTACTTGCATATTATAAGTGAGGGGGCTTACTTGAGGTTGGCCTTATGGACCACCCTCCCCTTTATGAGAACAGAAGTTTTTCAAGTCTGCCTGCACTTTTTGTTCCGTGCATAATGGGGACAGCTTGTTGTGTGGAGAACCTCGACCTCGAACTTCTCATGAGTGACCGAGTGTAGGGTCCTGTTATATAACTGTTTATACAGTTGCCCTCAAGATTAGTTCTACAGTATCGCTGATTTTTTTGTCTAGCTTAAGACACCTGGCGATTTTCGTCAACGTGCTGTGGAACCGTTCCACCTGACCGATTGACGAGCTATGTAGAGGGGCTGCGTTTACAATGTCGATGTGGTAGCTGTTTTTCAGTAAGGAGGTGATGGTTTCAGAATTGAAAGCGGCCGCATTATCGCAATATATTGACTTGACTTTAGGGAATAAATTCACGAGTTGAAGCAAGGGCCCTGTGATGTCCACTATTGTTCTGGACTGCACTGGTTGCACCGCAAACTTCGAAAACTTATCAACGCATGTTAGGAATTGCTTCCTATCGGTTGAGAAAATGTCAATGTGCAA
Source organism: Drosophila ercepeae (assembly GCA_018150545.1). Lineage (NCBI taxonomy): Eukaryota > Metazoa > Arthropoda > Insecta > Diptera > Drosophilidae > Drosophila > Drosophila ercepeae. Next base: position 400,442 of record JAECWL010000016.1, on the reverse strand, counting down.
CATTTCGACGGTGTAACTTGGTATGGGTGTTTCCCCGAGCTCTTGCTTTTTTGGGTGCCTGTCATATTTGGCTTTGGTACATACTTTCAGCGTCTGACTGAGGCTCATTCTGTAAGGCGTTAATATTCTGCCTGGAAAGAGCATCGGCCACATGATTTTCTTTACACGGCTCTTAATGGATTTTCGCATTATGGTCGTCTATGTACGCTTTCAATCTTTTTATCTTCGGATTAGAATTGCGATCGGATACCGCGAATGCGTGGTGGTCTGTATAAATGTTGATATCGCGAGTGCCGTACAAATAGTGCTGTAACTTGCCTAAAGCCCACACTATGTCCAACAACTCTCTTTCATTCGTGGCATAGTGTGAGCCGCTTTCTTTGAGTGTCCTGGAGATCATTGTAATAGGTCTCTTTTCTTGCGATAGAACGGCGTCGATACCATTCGCGGAAACATCCGTTGTCAGATCGAACGGCTTCCTGAAATCAGGGTATCTGAGAGTTACATCTTCGGAAGCCAAAACATTTCTTAGTCTCTCAATGCATCTCTCTGCAAGTCGCCGAAGTCAATAGGAGTTTTCTTAGACATGTGTTTGCTGACGGAGCCATTTTCTCCTTTCAGCAAGCTCTTTGAAAGATGCTTCCCGCATTCTTCAAACTGAATGGTAATTGACAAAATTCATACTTATCGCCATTTATTGAGAAGGAGGTCTTCTCGCGGTCATGCTCGGCCAAGTAAATCTGGTGTTAGCCGGACTTGAAATCTAGCGTTGTAAAGTACTTGGCTTTACCTAAATTTTTCAGAATCATGGGAATATTTGGCATTGGGTACTTAACAGCGATGGTTTTTTCGTTAAGTTTCCTAAAGTCTATAACCAAACGCTTATTCTTATACCCCAGATCGTCATGGCCTTTTTTGTCCACAACCCATGTTGGGTTGTTGCAAGGCGACCTAATGCCTTTTTAATAATGCCTTTTTGCAATAAGTCTGCGATTTCTCGCTTGACGAACTCAGATACGCCCATGGGATGCGGGTATAGTTCGGAATATACCGGCCTATCATCGCTTGTCCGAATTGTCCGAATTGTTCTCTAACCTCAGTATTGAACTAAATAGCACTGTCCAGTTCGTGTGTCATAACGATCTTATTTGTTATCAATGTCAATTTCTCTACGTCGTCATAATACTGCATCAGGCTAAGTTCCCCTTGCCTGACCGTCTCAAATCCCTGCCGAAGAACACGCAGTGACGTTTTGTCCGCGTAGGTGCAGTCCAATCGAGCAATTATGGCATCGAAATTTAAGACTGTGTTATGGGCAACTAGTAGCCCTCTTGCCGATCCCCTGATTTTATTTCTGATGATAGAGACCGCTTGGTAATGCGCCTCGCTGCCATGATATGGTTTGAAGATTTCATATGCGTCTACGGTTGACTGTCGCCACGACACATAATCATCTTGGTCTCCCATAAAATCTGGCATGGTTTTTATAATGTCAAGCTTGGCTCCACATCGAGTGTTTGGGCCTAAAGTTATTTTTTTGTAGGCTTCCACTTGCGGAGCTTCCACACACAAGCTTCGCATCTGTTTTTTAACCTCCCGTAATTGTGTTTGAAACACCTGAGTCAGCCTAGCCTCTTGTTGGGCTAGGGCCTGGCTAACGGCTCCAGATATTATTGGCTGTAGCTGGGCAGCGTCCATGTCTGTAATGTTATTTGTCGTAGGGCGAAAGCCTTGTGTTTCTAAATCCCACCCGTAGTCACTATCGTATTCGACTTTAATATCTCTATATTCACCTGCCCAACTCATTGACTAATGGTTGGCACTACACAAATATATTCTTGCCGAGCACAAATGATCGGCTTTCGTGAAAGAACAAAATTACGTTGCGCGAGAAAATAGAATGGAGGTAGACAACTTTGATCTTAAAAAAGGTTTTCACAAAAATATAATTCCCGCTGTTTTTTTTCTTTTTTTTTTAATTTTATGCCGCAAGAAACATAGGGTAACTTCGGGTATGCAATTTATTTTTAATTTAATAAAAAAATTTGTTTTCTCTTTTTTTTAGTAAATTTTTAATAGCTCATTTTTTATTTTTATTTTTATTATTATTATTTTTTTTTTGAATTACGCAACAGAAAAACAAGAGATATCCAATGTATTGTGCACTAAAAACTCTCGAGGTTGTCGCTGAGTTCACTCATCAAACTTACATGTTTTCCTAACTTAACTATCCTGTTAGGTTAAATTGGTGTTGTAGGTCTGATGGAGTTGGGCGTCAAATATGTAATCCTGTCCCGCGTTGATGTAGGAGGCGTGGCAGGTTGAAGTGTAGTCTAGCGGCGTTAGCTGCTATCCTGGAATTCTACAGTAGTATTGCAGTTGTGGGGGCCAGTCTTCTTATGAAGATTAGGTTGGAGAGTTTACTTCCTCTCTAATCACCGGCCTTGTGGTTCGGCAATTATGTCAAAAATAAGACAAGGTTTTACGGCAATGCCGGAGCTATGTTTTATTGATGAAGCGTAAGCTTTCGTATCTTAGACAGTACTGAAGTACAATATATATTGAAACATAAGTCTACCCTAGCTCCAATGCATCACGCCATAAAATCGTGGTCGGCACGCCGACTCAGCATTTCATGTATTGCAATTCGGAACTCCGGATATCGCGGGGTGCTGAACTCATCTTGGGCGCGTTAGCATTGTTTGTGTCAATCTACTTAGTTGCTAGGGTATTATTTATGTAAAACTACTTAGTTGCCGAATCAGATATATCAGATAATCAGATATATAGATATACACGCGACAAATTGATGGGAAAACTTCTTCTACTGGAGTTGTCCAGTACACACAGTACAATACACCCACAAAAATCCAAATCTCGCAAAAGTCAAAGAATACATCCCTATCCCGATGAGGTGCAAAAACTGCCAACTTCTAGGGCATACAGCCAAACAGCCAAGGGCAATACCATTTTCGGCCCCTGTGGTATCCCCGCACACCAACCAACTAAATGCACACGAGCACACTGTGTTGCTTCGGCGAGCATACCTCCAGCGAGCATAGCAGAGATTGACCAAAATTCAAAGAAACACAAGAAATACTAAAAAAAAAATCAAAGAAAATACACTCGTAAGCACGCTCGCTACGTTCATTCCATCCGTTTCCGTAAATTCCTCAAAGGTGCTGTCTTTACTAAATTGTTTTGTAAAAACCACGTCACGACTCTTAAGCACAGTTCTTGCTTCCGGGTCATATAGCCTGTATGCCTTTGCATAAGTGCAGTATCCTATGAATATGCATTTCTTCGATCTTGGAGTGAACTTGCCTTTTGGTCGTTTGTTGAGCGAATACACTATTTGCCCGAACGTACGCAGATTTTTCACTACTGGGATTCGCCTATTTCACATTTTAAACGGTGTTTCGTCAAACAGGCTACTCGACGGAAATCTGTTCCTTATGTAATTTGCAGTGTTGACTGCTTCAGCCCAATAGCTAGGAGGTATTGTTGCCTGTGTCATCATACAGCGCAAGTTACCGCCTCAGCATTCACTCTCGGCGGTCCCCCACCAAAACCGCCTCGACAACCAGAGGTCTAAAGGGGGCACCAAGAAATACTTTGTTGTACTTTGTTGCGGCACTTAAAACGCTGAGACATAATATCGGCCTACTTAAAACGCTGAGACATAGTAACAACAAAATTTCCGAAATGCTGCATCGGCGACCACTTGAATCGCTGAGTATTGGATCGATTACCATTGGAGATGCTGAATCGATCCAAACAACGGGGCCACTTGACAAAACATAGAACCGCATCCGTTCCACTTCTACTTTTCGGTCAATCAGCATACTAGAATATACATAAATGTAACAAACCAAAACTATAAAAACCACGAGAAAGAAATAAAAGAATCATTCAGAATTTCAAACTCAATTCCAACGGACGTTTCTCTTGGGATCCATACACCAAATCTTTACTACTCAACCTTCCGGACCTACGATAGGAGGTAACTGGCGCAGTCGGTAGGCCTAAGGACGATTCATCAGGATTCGTGACGACCAGGACATGAGAATAATACTAATAATATCAATGTAAGGAAAAACAGTGAGTAGAGTTTTTTTTTTGTATAACATTCTTAATTTGTATTTAAAATCTGTCCAAGTGGACCATCATTAAATGGTTTGGGGGGGACCTTGACTTAAGGGAGGTACATGGAATGTATATCTTATGAGGTTGACTTAGGTGTCTATTGGTTGGGGAGATCAAGCGGGTGTTTCCTTTTCAGGCGTCTTGGGGATTGCCTATTATCTAGGAGGTTGATGGCCAGGTGGTTGGGGTGGTTATCCAGTCTTTTTATGTATCTTCCGCTGAGACGGGTGATCTCCTCTGCTACACATCTAATTCCAAGCTCTTTATGGATTATTGAGTTTTCGTGGTACGGATGGGCGTTCGAAACTATTCTCAGGCATTTATTCTGAAATCGCTGTATTTTGATGCGGTTCGAACAGCTTGCCGTGCCCCACAACTGTATCCCATATGTAAAGATTGGCTTAAGCACTACCTTATAAATAAGCAGGTTGAATTTTACTTTGAGTTTGGACCTCCTTCCCAGGAGCCAATGCAGTTGCTTAAGCCGTAGGTTGGCCTGGTTGCGCTTATTGATTAGGTGCGGACGCCATGTGAGCCTGCGGTCCAGGGTCAGCCCTAGATATTTGGGAGTGTTATTAGTTGGGATGGTTTCCCCGTTGAGTGTGACGGCAGGGTAGAATGCCCCTGCGTAGTGCGAAGGTTGTTTGTGTAGATTTCTCGGCGTTGACCACGATGTTCCATCGTTTCATCCATGGACCGAGGGCATTCAGTTGCCTCTGGATGATGGCTGAAGCTTCCTGAGGATCTGTGACGGAGGCTAGGAAGGCGGTGTCATCGGCATAAGTGGCTACTGTGAGGTTCCGGGAGGGGGTGATGGGGAAGTCCGCTGTGTAGAGTGTGTATAAGATGGGTCCAAGAACACTGCCTTGTGGTACTCCTGCTCTTATGGGCCTAGGGGTGCTGATTGATGATCCGCATCTCACTCTGAATTCTCTTCCCTCTGTGTATGACTTGAGGAAGGCAAAATGGGAACTTGGGAGGTGGGTTTTAATTTGAAAAGTAGTCCTGGGTGCCAGACTCTGTCAAACGCCTGTTTGACATCAAGCATAACGGCGCAGCAGTACTTCTTCTTTTCGAAGGCCTCAAGTATAGTCTCAACAGTCCGGTGGCATTACTCAGGTGTTCCGTGAAGGCGTCTGAAGCCAAACTGGTGGTCAGGGATCAGACCCGCCTCCTCCAATACTGGCAGTACTCTACGTAAAAATACTCTTTCAAGTATTTTGGAAAGGATTGCTAGCAAGCTAATCGGTCGATACGATGCTAGGTTGTCTTCAGGTTTCCCAGGTTTGAGGAGGACAATTACTTCCGCTCGCTTCCACTCTTTAGGGAAGTACCCTAGACGGAGGCAGCTGTTGAATATGTTGGCCAGCCTATGGGAACAGATTAGGGGCAACATTTTCAGTGCTGTTGCATCGATACGGTCAGGACCCGGTGACTTGCCATTATTTAGGGAGGCGATCTCCTGCGCAATCTCCTCTGGTTCGACGGGCTGTATTGGCAGGCCAGGAGCACTTGGGCTGTCTATGAACCTTATGGTTGCAGCTCTCTCTTCGCCAGTGCATCTGTCGAACGGTGCGAATGCACTATGTAGATGATCAGCAAAGGCATCTGCTCTTTCGACCTCAGTCCGACACCAGGAACCGTCCACTTTTCGCACGGGTGATATCTTCTTCACAGGTCTTTTTATGTGCCTCGTGACATTCCACAGATTGTGTTGCGGGTCTCCAGGTTCCAGCTCCATAAGGAATCTATGAAACGAGTCCTGCCGTAGGATGGATAGCTTGTCCTTCAAATCTTTGGTGGCACGATTAAGTGCTGTCTTGTCCCTGGGGTTGCGCGAGGAAAACCAGACTCTTCTGAGGCGCCTTTTTTTCGGCCACGAGGGCCGCGATTTCCGGAGACCACAAGTGCACGTCTCTTTTAGGTATTCTCGGGGTAGTCGGAGGAGGTGGATTCGCAAACTCAGTGGCATTCTGCATCTCTTTGGTTAGTTTTTCTATGGCCGCATCTATGTTGCTTGGTGTGGAAAGAGGGGTATCTGGGTACTGGGAGGAAAGCATCCAAAACGTAAACTTGGGGGCATTTGTGTGTTTTCCGGTGAGTCTTCTAAGCGGGATTTTTCTGAGGACGGGGATGTTTAGGAGCAAGTTTACTGCGCTGTGGTCAGATAGCAGTTTATCATAGCTTGAGCATGTTATCTTAGAGTGTCCTATGCCCTTGGAGACGGCGAAGTCCAGCAGATCCGGCTGTTTTGAAGGGTCGGTAGGCCAGTGTGTGGGTTCTCCAGTGGAATGGCAGTCCAGACTCTTCCGCTGCAGGTACTTATAGAGCTTTATGCCTTTGGGGTTGTTAGTGCGGGACCCCCACCAGGAGTGTTTGGCGTTAAAGTCTCCGGCTGCTATAAACCGAGGACCGAGGGACTCGAAGAAGTCCTGAAGGTGGGTCTCGGTTATCGAGTGTCTGGGTGGGAAGTAAACCGCACCAATGGTGATATCTCCCTGTGGGCTAGAAATCCTGGTCACGGCGCAATGAGCCCATTCCTCCTGAAACGCGGGAAGTTCCGTGTACTGAATGCCACTCCTGATGAGCATAGCTGCTCCTCCGCGTGCTCTGCCAGTTGGATGGTTGGCATGTAACAGTTCGTACCCGCTAATTTTAAAGTAGGATCTGGGACAAAAGTGGGATTCCGAAACTAGAAGAACATCGATATTGTCTGTTTTGATGAGATGCTCTACTTCGGCTTTGCTCCTCTGCAGGCCGTTTGCGTTCCAAAAAACTATGTTAAGGCTTATTTGCATTATTTTTTGTTGAGGATGGGAGCTATAAACTGCATCATCTGTGAGAACATCTGCGGAGAACATCTTAGGAGTACGTCCCTATAACTTGTACCATTAATGATAGTTGGTATCTGGATGAGAGGTGGTTTGTTGCTACTCTCAACGGGTCTGGCTTTAGGAGATTGCTGCGCTTTTGCCTTTTTGTAGGCAGGGCATCCTCTGAACGACGCAGGGTGATCAGCTTGGCAATGTAAACAGCATGCTTTCTCGTCTTTTTTTTTGGTGCATGACCTAGAGTCATGAGAATCACCACATTTCACGCAGCGATGTTCCAGGAAGCAGTAGCGCTGGGTGTGTCCAAACCCTTGGCATCTGAAACATTGTGGAACGTCGTTGAATTTCAGAGGGGGCTCTACGGTGACGACTGATCTGCAAATCCTCTTTATTTTAAAAACCTCTGTGTTGTTGCTTGCTGGTTCTAGATTGACAAAGAAGATCCCCAGTGGTTGTTTGGATTTCCTGCCAATGGGATTGTGCAGATCCCTCACAGTATGGCCGTATTTGTGGAGTTCTTCTTTAATTTCAGTCTGGTCCGTTGAGTGGTGAGCCCTGTAAGCTCTCTCATCCTTTGGTTGGAAGGTGCGGTGTCTTTTGTTATGTGCCACGAGGTGCTGGCGTAGAGCTGTGTAGGACTCCTTGTCTGGCATCATTACGCGTACGTTATTATTTCTCTCTGTTTTATAGGAGAAATCCTTTTCGGATCCGACTAAATCCGATATCATCTTGACAACTGCTGTAATGTCGGTCACGTCTGGGATGTAGATCGGGGGAGGCTTGAGCTTCTCTCCTTGCCTATAACGCGCGGACTTGCGCTTGATTTCGCTGGGCTCCGAGAAGGAAGAGCTCCAGCTTGAGTCTCTGCTCGAGCCGCACTTCCTTGCTTTGAGGGCCTTCTTACTGGGCATTGTTTTGCCGAGCTTAATGGCACGCGGCGGGACCTGCCAGTCCATACTCTAGGTTGGCGTTCTATAACGTTTATGCAGATAATAAGTCACAGCAGCAACGGCAGCGAAAGGGCAACGGACAAAGTGGGACTTCGCTCTTGGCAGCCCGACCCGGCCCATAAAATGTGCAATCCACCAAGTCCCACGTGCGGGAATAGCAAAACACAAAATTCCGAAAAATAATTCAATTTAAAATCAAAAACAAAGTTCCTTTTTGATGAACGATTTTTCAATGAATGCAAGTTAAACAATAAGAAATGGCATGGGGAAATGAGAAAAACAAAAAAAAAAAAAAAAAACCGCAAGTGCAAGAATATGAAACAAACATAATAATAAATAAAGAACGAATATAAATAAGAATAATAACAAAAAAAAAAAACAAACGAAAAAAAGAGCTGAAATAAGCCAAATCGAAATGCTACATAAGTAAAATACGAAAACCAAAGAACTGACCATCGTGTGTGAAAAAAAGTAGAGCCAAGGCCGAAGGCTGGTCGAAAGAGAGTAATTAATTCAAGAAGTGTAAGAAAATGGGTTCGTACAAGCAAACGATCGGAAGTAGATATCGTGGCTCGACGTCGCAGAGAACGGCTCAAGCAAACGAACGACCGTCAGAGAACGGTGGCGGTTGCTGGAAGTTCAATGCGACTAAGGGGCTCACCGGTCGAACGATCGTCGAACGATGTCATGCCGTCGGTCGGTGGCAGTAGAAGGTTGGTGCACAGCGCGAAGTGCCAACAAGTCCGAGTGTAGAGAAAAAGGGGAACGGTCGAGCCGAATGGCTCGATTGCAGATTAGATTCGTTCACATGTATTAGGCAGGGTACTGTAACGCACAGAGCGGCTGCCTAGCATGAGGACGAATTCGGGTGATTAGGAAATTCGGGTCGATCACATGTATTAGGCAGGGTACTGTAACGCACAGGGCGGCTGCCTAGCATGAGGACGAGGTCGATCGACGGAAAGGAAATCTAGCGATCCAGCCATTCACATGTATTAGGCGGCGCACTGTATGTACAGGGCGGCCACTTAGCGTAGGAATGGCTGGGAGTAAATTACACAGTACTACGAGTAAGGGATAACACCGGGGTGCAGGACTGTCCGCAATTGGCTCCGAGGCTGTATCACACAGCCAAGGAGCTAGCTTCAGCATGCAGGGTGTTAGGGTAATAGAAGACGATACCATCGCACTGACTGTGCGCAGTTGGTTGGGAGGCTGTATCGCACAGCCGAACAACTAGCATGCAGGGTATTATAAAAGAAAAATATATAAAAGAAAAATATATAAACAAATAAATATATAAATAAAGAAATGAATAAAGAAAAGAAAGACAAGCGACAACATTATTAAACCTCATTTTTGCTAAGTTAATGTTGGACGATATTTACTCATATTAATTAATTACAGAACTCCATTTCACACACGGACACTCGAGGATCCACTACACAATTATACAAATTTGGTGCCGACGACCTGGTGAAATGACCCCAGATCGTCACTAGGTCGGATATTACCTAATCATCGGTTCCATATGAAATGATAAGATGAAATATTTGCTTAAGGTATTCGTCTTTATTATCGTTGACAAAGTTGAAGTTTCATTGCGATCCGTTCGGCTCCGGTTCTTCTCTGCGAGTGCCACCCGGCTCCCGCGCTATGAGCGTCGAGCCCTCGGCCAGCCAGCATAAGTGCTGACCACGCGCAACGTGACTCTTGCTGTCACGCTCGAGTGTTGCAATCATGAGAGTGCCAGCCCAGCAACTCCGCACAAAGATCCGGGAGCAGCAGCGGCGGTGAGGTAAGAAACGTCCCGCTTGCAGATCGTTGACCAGTTCAGCCGTGACACCAGTTGTACGGTGTGAGGGGCCAAGGAAAGCGTTTAGCTGGTGTTAACTCCTCCCCGCCCCAAGATCTGCGGCCCGCAGATCAATGAGCCTGGCCTGGCTCGGTTTGGCCCAATGCCTCTTAGTTTGCGGCAATGTCGCGGACATTGGGCATGCTTTTGGTGGATGTCAGCTTCTTTCATAGGAAATAAAAACCTCAGAGTATGCAGATGGCGAGTGCTGCCTCGGTGAGGAAAGAGGCTAATAGTTCTCTCGTCACGCCGGACATCTTCTCCAAATTCCTCATGCTCACATCGTGGACGTATAACAGGGAAAGTTGAAAGTTACTGGCCGTTATGTGGCTCAATACTGCCGACATTGCCATTAGATGACTGACCAAGTAACTGGAATAGTTTTGGCCGTTGACCGCTATCGTCTCGTTGTCGAATTGGATGATAAAGGAGCCGATCAAGTCGTAGTTCTTTGCGGCCGTTCTCAGAGTTCCGTTGAAGTTGGTCAGGTAGAGCATTCCGTCGTCGACTTGCTTAACCACCCGTTGGTTGTTTCTCTGATATGAGCATTTAGCCTGACCGCCTTTCAGTAACCGGGGAATACAGCTAGCTTCCTCCAGTTTTTGTAGTGCTTCTTCCCGGCAAACAGTGGTATTGCCAATGGAAAGGCAATCTCCCAGGACCGCGTAAGTTTCGCTTGAGCTTGCGGCTAGTTTATGATGTTCCAGTATAATCTGCTTTCCTTCGCTTATCGTCGCGTACAATTGCATAAGATGGTAATTCTCGACCGCAACTTTAGGGAACGCTAGTATGTAAAGCAATAAGGTTCCACTGGTTACAACGGTTGGCCGAGAGAACTCGATGGCTTCGATCACATTCTTATATGGCAAGTTGTCCACTTCCCTCAGTATGGTCTCGATCTCGCCATGATCCAGTAAATTCGAGTCGACTATGCCGGTTCTAGCCAGCTGGCAAGCTCTGATGACTTCGGAAACTTGGTTAGATAGGATGATGGCCTTGTGCAGCACCGTCGTAGTGGTGTACAAATCGCTGTCTACCGCATTCACCTTTGCGATGACGTTGTTTAACTGCTCGATGGATTCGTGCGTTGCATCGAACAGACGTGCGTTTATCCTTAGCTGTTGGTCGCTGTTCCTCGATGCCACCCCTTGTGCGGCCAAGACGGCGTTCCAGTCAGCAGCATCCGGAGATCCAGCTATCCATTTCCAAGCCGACCCCAGCCAGTCCAGTGAGCGAGATTGGCGTCGGAAAGCCTGTTGATTCCTTCCATGGTTGTGTTGAGGTAGTAATCGACCAGAGCTTCGGCTCTCTTATCCGCCAAAGCAACCGTTTCTCGTCCGATTTTCTCAGCCAGTCTGTTCATCTTTGCAAGATCGACGAGGTGCGCTAGTTTGAAAACGCCGTTGATTCTCCATACCTCGCCATACTGCAAGGGGATCACCAGCCCCTCATACTTATATACGTGGGCGGGGCTTACTACGCATACAGAAATCGAGCTTACGAAAGGACAATTTGTAAATATTTGATCGTTTAGGTTATTCTTAGACTACAAAGTGTGTAAGTGGGGGTACAGTACATTTTATGTATTTATTTGTATTTATACCCTGTACCCATTAAAAATGGGTGAAAAGGGTATCATAATATGGTGCAAATGTATGTAACAGACAGAAGGAAGCATCTCCGACCCCATAAAGTATATATATTCTTGATCAGCATCAACAGCCGAGTCGATATAGCCATGTCCGTCTGTCCGTCCGTCCGTCCGTCCGTCCGTCCGTCCGTCCGTCCGTCTATCCGTATCAACGCCTAGATCTCTGAAACTACAAGAGCTACAGACATGTGCCATATATCGTTGGATAGGTAATTACCATACGCAGTACAAGTTTGTTTTTTTATTTTGATATCACCCCCCGTTCCCCCGCAAACAGCAAAAAACTGCCACGACCACGCTCCCCGCAAACCGCAAAAAACTGCCATGCCCACAATTATAAACCTAATGCTATGCAATTCGGCATATGCGTTGGTGCTTATAGAAGCTATCTAATTTTTGAATTTGAACCAAATCGGATAAGAAACACGGAAGTTATGCCACATGCAAAATCTATGGCAAGGGAAGCAGAAGCGCAGCAAAACACGCATTGCGCGAAGCCGACTGCGACGTTGACAGCGAAATGTGTATGGCTTTATGACACACGAAACTTATTTTCATAACCAAAATCATACCAAATTTATATTGTTATGGTCCTCTTTTCTAATAGAATATTGTTTCATTTATTTATTGATACTAAATAAATAAATTGTAAGCATGGTAAGGGTACAGGGTATTTTGCAATCGGGAAACTCGACTGCTGCTACCTTACTTGTTTTATTTTATTATACCCTCGAAAAAGGGTATTATAATTTTGTCCAGAAATGTGTAACGCATTAAAGGAAGCATCTCCGACCCCACAAAGTATATATATTCTTGATCAGCATCAACAGCCGAGTCGATATAGCCATGTCCGTCTGTCCGTCTGTTTCTATGCAAAAAATAGACAGTAGTTTTAAAGCTAGCCTTTTGAAATTTTTACTAGATCATTATTTTTGTTGCACGCAGATCAAGTTTAAGAATCGGTCGGATCGGAACACTATATCATATAGCTGCCATACAAACGACCGATATGAAAACTATTCTTTGTATGGGAAACTTATTTGTTTTACAAGGTATTGCAACTGAATTCAACATTTATTCATTTGACATAGCCACACATGATTTGTCAAAGTTTGGTCCTGATCGGACTACTATATCATATAGCTGCCATACAAACGACCGATATGAAAACAAGTCTTTGTATGGAAAACTTTTTTGTTTTCCAACCTATTGCAACCGAATTCAACATTTATTTATTTGACATAGCCATACATAATTTTTGAGAGTTTGATCCGGATCGGATCACTATATCATATAGCTGCTATACAAACGACCGATATGAAAACAAGTCTTTGTATGGAAACCTTTTTTGTTTTCAAGGGTATACCATCTTCGGCAAGCCGAAGATAACTTTTCTCACTTGTTTTTATACCCTTGAAAAAGGGTATTGTAATTTTGTCCAGAAATGTGTAACGCATTAAAGGAAGCATCTCCGACCCCACAAAGTATATATATTCTTGATCAGCATCAACAGCCGAGTCGATATAGCCATGTCCGTCTGTCCCTCTGTCCGTCTGTCCGTCTGTTTCTATGCAAAAAATAGACAGTAGTTTTAAAGCTAGCGTTTTGAAATTTTTACCAGATCATTATTTTTGTTGCACGCATATCAAGTTTAAGAATCGGTCGGATCGCACCACTATATCATATAGCTGCCATACAAACGACCGATATGAAAACAAGTCTTTGTATGGGAAACTTTTTTGTTTTCCAAGCTATTGCAACCGAATTCAACATTTATTCATTTGACATAGCCATACATGATTTGTAAAAGTTTGGTCCGGATCGGATCACTATATCATATAGCTGCCATACAAACGACCGATATGAAAACAAGTCTTTGTATGGAAAACTTTTTTGTTTTCCAAGCTATTGCAACCGAATTCAACGTTTATTCATTTAACATAGCCATACATAATTTTTGAGAGTTTGATCCGGATCGGATCACTATATCATATAGCTGCTATACAAACGACCGATATGAAAACAAGTCTTTGTATGGAAACCTTTTTTGTTTTCCAAGCTATTGCAACCGAATTCAACATTTATTCATTTGACATAGCCATATATGATTTGTAAAAGTTTGGTTTGGATCGGATCACTATATCATATAGCTGCCATACAAACGACCGATATGAAAACAAGTCTTTGTATGGAAAACTTTTTTGTTTTCCAAGCTATTGCAACCGAATTCAACATTTATTCATTTGACATAGCCATACATAATTATTGAAAGTTTGATGCGGATCAGATTACTATATCATATAGCTGCCATACAAACAACCGATATGAAAACAAGTGTTTGTATGGAAAACTTTTTTGTTTTCAAGGGTATACCATCTTCGGCAAGCCGAAGATAACTTTTCTCACTTGTTTTATATATTTTTTGTTTCTCTTTTTTTTATATAATATAATCTTAGTATTGTTAATGTGTTTCTTATGAGTTTTCGTGTTTGATGATTTTATAAATTTAGTGAATGAATGGGTGAAATATTTCATTAGGTTGCCACTAATTATTTTTATACCCTGTACCCATTAAAAATGGGTGAAAAGGGTATCATAATATGGTGCAAATGTATGTAACAGGCAGAAGGAAGCATCTCCGACCCCATAAAGTATATATATTCTTGATCAGCATCAACAGCCGAGTCGATATAGCCATGTCCGTCTGTCCGTCCGTCCGTCCGTCCGTCCGTCCGTCCGTCCGTCCGTCCGTCCGTCCGTCCGTCCGTCTGTCCGTATCAACGCCTAGATCTCAGAAACTACAAGAGCTACAGACATGTGCCATATATCGTTGGATAGGTAATTACCATACGCAGTACAAGTTTGTTTTTTTATTTTGATATCATATCATATACCCCCCGTTCCCCCGCAAACAGCAAAAAACTGTCACGACCACGCTCCCCGCAAACCTCAAAAAACTGCCACGCCCACAATTATTGTCCTAATGCTATGCAATGCTATGCGTTGGTGCTTATAGAAGCTATCTAATTTTTGAATTTGAACCAAATCGGATAAGAAACACGGAAGTTATGCCACATGCAAAATCTATGGCAAGGGAAGCAGAAGCGCAGCAAAACACGCATTGCGCGACGCCGACTGCGACGTTGACAGCGAAATGTGTTTGGCTTTATGACACACGAAACTTATTTTCATAACCAAAATCATACCAAATTTATATTGTTATGGTCCTCTTTTCTAATAGAATATGGTTTCATTTATTTATTGATACTAAATAAATAAATTGTAAGCATGTCTAAGGGTACAGGGTATTTTGCAATCGCGAAACTCGACTGCTGCTACCTTACTTGTTTATTTATTTGTCATTTTTTTTTTAGTTTTTTTTTTTTTTTTTTAGTAAAAACCACGTTTCAGTTCCTTAGATCAGATTTGTGGAAAGTTTTTCCTGATCTGGTTCTAATTGTTACCTTGTTGTCTTCCTGTACCTTTTCGCATCTGAACCTCGGCTTTTCTTTTGTTTTTATTTGCTTATTTGCAACAAAAACCTCTTCCCCCAGGCCATCAGACTTGGGCTCGCTCCTATTGTTGTTCCGAGCCAAGTTAGTTGTAGCTTGCTTATGCTCGATTAAGCCCCTTATATCTTCTAAAGTTTGTCGCCGAAAATCTGTCAGACCCTGATAATTTATTCTCGACGAGAGGTCGAAAAAAATGTCTGCTGGTTTCCGATTCGTTACCAGTTCGATGGGCTTGAAAGTAGGGAGCTCATTCTTAAGACAACGATAGATTTCTAGGAACGTAGAATGGAATCTCTCGACTTGTCCATTTAGTTCACTCTTTTGGGTTGGAGCATAATAAAGATTGATGTTCAGAGACCGAAGATAATTGAGCACTGTCGGGCACAGTAACCCTCGCTCGTTATCTGAAACCAAAACTTTAGGGGCAGTGAAGTAATGTAGAGCCTCCACCAAGGTTTCTCGCAAATGCACGGATGCTTTTGAATGCAGATGGAAAAGTTTGGCAAACTTGCTGAATTTATCAATGCAACTTAGGTATAACCTTTTTCCAAGCACGTTTTCGTGCTTGGACGTGAAGTATTTCACACGGGTAGTTAGGAATAGGCGTGGGTTGTAAGTTTGGCTTATTAGGGTGTCTCGTATTTGTTACCTTTGCAACACTGACATGAGGAAGTTTGCAGACGGATCGTACTGGACATCCGCGGGATATAATAACTTTCTAAAAGTTGGAGGCGAATCTCCGTAGGGCCCCTATGGGCCCCTATGTGTTCTTTTTCGATTATTTCACAAATTTCCTCTGCGTCGGCCACGTCCGCCACTAGACGCTGCGTTATCCGAATTTTGTATAAAAGAAAAATCGCTAAGCAGACGGATTGGAAAAGTTGCAAATACGCTCCTGGGATTTTGACGCCGTTAATTATTACGGGTCGCAGATACGACTGTAACCAGTTGGTTAAATCGGCAAGTGATCCGTCTTTGAGAGGAATCAGATGGCGAGTATAACCTGGGTACGGGTGTTCGCACATGTACTCTGACCTGGTCGTGTCAAAAATGAGTTGGTTCCTGAAAACGTTAATTGGAGATTATACGTGGGGAATCAATTGTGAGCTGTCATGCGAAGCGCTATGGGCAGTAGCCAAAGACTGCGTATCATCATCTAGGTCGGCCTTTAGGTCGGTACTCAACTGGTTAAGCTGAAGCGGAATTTCTCGGGTTTGTAGATGAGCTCGCAGTTATATTCCTCTATACGAGCCTTCCAGCGTTTTAATTTCGCATTGAAATTTCTGTTGCCCAAGGCGAACGTTAGAGGTTGATGGTCAGTGTATACTTTAATAATGCCAGCACCATAAAAGTAAGCCCGAAGGTTGTCCAACGCCCAAATTATCGCGAGCATTTCCTTTTCAATAGTAGCGTAAACTTCCTCTGTTTTATTTAGTGAACGGGAAATATACGCTACCGGTCTATCTCTACCCTGGTCGTCCTGTGAGAGGACAGCTCCGATGGCATAATTAGAAGCGTCTGTCGTTAGATGAAATGGCTTAGTGAAACATGGAAACGCCAGTATCTCAGAAGAAGAGAGAATTGACCTCAAATCATTAAAAGACTGTAATGCCGTTTCGTCCAACGTAATTGGGACTTTGTTCGATTGCGAAGATTTTATATTGGCATATAGGCGACGGGTCAAGTTCGTGAGAGGCTTCGCTACCTTCGCATAGGCCTGGATGAACTTCCTGTAATATGAGGTTATGCCAAGAAATCTCTTTAACTCTTTAACAGAAGTCGGGGGAGGCATTTCGCTAATCGCTCTGACCTTTTTCGGGTCTGCCTTAATGCCATCGGCCGTGACGATATATCCCAGAAATTCTACCTGTGTATCCAAAAAATGCGACTTCTCAAGGTTCACTTGGAGGTTTGCCTTTGATAAGCTTGCTAATACCAATCGGAGATTTTTCCAGTGTGTATCATAGTCCCCACTGAAGACGATGATATCGTTAATATAAACGTAGCAAATCTTGCCAATATGCTCGCGCAAAACGTCATTAATCATTCTTTGGAAGATTGCGGGTGCGTTCTTCAAACCGAATGGGAGACGGAGGAACTCGTACTTTCCATTTAAGGTAGAGAAAGCTGTCTTGGGAATATCGCTATCTTTCATGTGGATTTGATGGAATCCAGAGGTCAAATCTAAGGTGGTAAAGTATTTGGCATTGCCAAGGCTGGCTAGTGTAGCATTTATATCTGGGATAGGGTAAGTGTCGGATATGGTGACGGTATTTAACCGCTTGAAATCGACTACCATGCGATATTGTTTTTCCCCATTTGGTTTACGTTTTTTCGGGACTATCCAGATAGGGGAATTGTAAGGGCTGTTAGAAGGTCGAATTATACCGTCCTGCAGCAGTTCGTCGATTTGACGTTCGACTTCTCCGCGCATATTGACTGGATACGGGTAACTCTTAGTATAGATCGGGTCTTGCGTATTCGTGCGAATTTCAGCCTTGACGGCCGTCTCTACTGACATTCCAGGTAAGGGGGGCTCGAAAATGTGAAAAAACTCCTCAAGGAGGGAATTCAAAATTTCCTGTGTGCCGTCTGGGTGTTCAGCGGCGAGTAACGGGTTGACGTTTAATGAAGCTCTCGCCAAAAGAGGGATTTTGATTCCTGGGGTTATTATCAAACAATTGTTCTTCCTATCTACTAAGGCTTTTAGGTCTTTGAGAGTATCATCACCAATGATACCATCAAAAGAACGTAAATTTGGAAGGACGAAAAAGGTCTGAATGTCTGAATGTCTGAATCGTTTCCTAGCGGTTCGAAGAATTTACCAACTAGGCGATGTGTTATCATAATTTTACCTGCAGCGGACTGTACAGAGAAAGGTTTGTGGACCGTAGTACAACCGGCTGCAAGCTTGCGGCTAATAAAGTTTTTGTTCGCCCCGGTGTCAATCAAAAACTTTAGCCTTTCCGCCCTCCCCGTCGCATACTCTAAGTACGGTTCACTAGAGAGGCGGTTGTCATAAAATTCGCCCCCCCCCCCCATCGGTTTCAAGGTTGTGTGGAGCATCTGTATCTCCTTTCGCTACCTCCTGCGGGGGATAGTTCTGAGGTGCGGAGGCCCTCGACATTACGTTCTGCAACCCCATACAAAAACAGTACGCCTCTGGTAGATTCTTGGGGTTGCGGACAAGTAAGTGTTTGAAACAGTCTCCCCCCACTCCTCGGATAAAAACATCCAAAGCCTTGTCCCTGTAGGTCTCTATCAACGCGTTGACCACCTCGCGAGGGTGATTTCTGGCTTTCAGATTATTCAAGATTAATGAGAGATGGCCATTAACGTCCATATAGAATTTATCTAGGGGTCTAGAACCTTGAGACATTACACCGAGTTTATGCTCAAGTGTACGTATGTCTTGTTTGTCCGCATAATGTAACGCCAAGACACGCTTTATATCTTCCCAGTCATCGTCTTGAACGCCATAGGCCGCCAAGACCATATCGGCGTGTCCTCTTATTTTCTGCCTGATATGCAAAACGATGGCCCTATACAAGGGTCTCGTTCTTATCAAATCATAGCCGATCAATATCGATTGTGCCCTATTTATCCAAGACAGATAAGCTTCCTGCTGTCCTTCGAACGCCTTTAGTTCTTTGACGCCGTCAGGGAGGACCGATATTTCTTTTAATTCATATTCGGTGCCTGCGCGCACCGTTCTCACGCTCTTGTTCTAAAATGGCCAACCTATCATTATTCTTTTTGATGTCCTCCTTAATACCTGTTACCACATTGGTCAAGGCATTAAGGGACTCACTAAGTATGCGCAAGGTCTCCTCCATTTCCAGGTTTGGTTCGTGTTGAAAAGATGCAGGAAGTATCTAAGGTAGTAGACTTCGTTATTATATTAGGGAGGGTATGGGACGATGGTTTCGACTTGGCAAAAAGGGAATATTAATTTTTATATTTTCTTCTTCATTTTTTATCGTGCTCTTTTTATTTTATTTTTTCCTAACCAGACTTAGTAAATGTGGCAAGAAAATTAAATGAAATATTTCACTCGTCCTTGTATGTCCTTTATTAGTTAGCGTGTTACAAGTTGTATCCTTACAGTATGAAAATTCTATGGAGATAAGAAAAAAGGGTGACTTAGTGTGTTGTACAAGAAAATTTGTATTACATTTATTTTATCTTGGGAAATTGAGGAAATTTGTATTATATTTATTTCATTTTACAATTGTGGTGCTGCGTGTTCACTATGAATATTTCGCAATAATTTTTTCATGTGTGCGTGCTGTCATATACTCTTATTGATGACCTCAAATTATTTCGGCACTGGGCGCGGTGGTTCCGTAATATCCCTTTTGGCTGTTTTGCCTACTAAGGTACGGTCGCCACACAATTTGTTGGGCGGTTTTTTTTGTGTGCATTCCACACCACTTAACGTATGCAACAAGCTGCCACACACCACCTTATCGCGTTGGGCGCTCGTATTTTTTTGTTAGCCACCCGCAGGTAAACTGCGGCAATGGTTTCCTAATTATCAGTTTATCACACACAATCTTTTGCACTCGCGAATTGGCAATTTAGAAAAAATTTCACAAGCCGCACCGCCGCAGTGGGTTAATTGTGTTTTACTTAAGTTATAGGCATCGTACAACTTTTGCGCTCGGCATGGACGACATGGCGTCCTCCGGTGGCGGGTCGTCGTTTTCTTATTTCAGATTATGTTTTAGTGTTCGCAACACAAGTCTTATATTTTTATGCTTTCTATTGAATTATGCAATACTTTTTGCGCTCCGGGATAGGCGTAATTCCCCCCGGCAGCGGGTAATTGCTCTTTTCTTGTTTGTCATTTTATTCACAGCTCACGCAGCACTTGTTTCTTCTCAGATATTTTTATCTAATTTATCTAAGTCTTTACATTATTTGTTTTAATTTTATTAATCTATTTTTTTCAATACGTTTAATTAGTTTGTTTTTTACACACCGCATTTTTTACACAAATTAATACACAAATTTCCAAAAAAAAAATTTTATTTCGGCCTTAGCCATTTCAACCGGACATTGGCGGTCGCTGCTCGGGCGCCAATTATGAGCCGACGACCTGGTGAAATGACCCCAGATCGTCACTAGGTCGGATATTACCTAATCATCGGTTCCATATGAAATGATAAGATGAAATATTTGCTTAAGGTATTCGTCTTTATTATCGTTGACAAAGTTGAAGTTTCATTGCGATCCGTTCGGCTCCGGTTCTCCTCTGCGAGTGCCACCCGGCTCCCGCGCTATGAGCGTCGAGCCCTCGGCCAGCCAGCATAAGTGCTGACCACGCGCAACGTGACTCTTGCTGTCGCGCTCGAGTGTTGCAATCATGAGAGTGCCAGCCCAGCAACTCCGCACAAAGATCCGGGAGCAGCAGCGGCGGTGAGGTAAGAAACGTCCAGCTTGCAGATCGTTGACCAGTACAGCCGTGACACCAGTTGTACGGTGTGAGGGGCCAAGGGAAGCGTTTAGCTGGTGTTAACTTACATAAGTTCGGCAATTCAATACATATCGTATAAGCTAAATCACTAAAATAAGTACACTGCTTAAACACAAACATACACATACACGTGGGATAATTATGTCGAACCGGTCGCAGTACCGGTGGGAAGGAAATAATCCTCCTCCGTTTCCGATGCCGATTGCCATGCCGGGTATGAATGGATGGCCAGATTTCGGAATCCCATATCCGATAGTGAGCAACCCATTCAGGGCAGGAAACTTCAATCAGGGAGACTCTACAGGCTATCATAGACCATATCGCAACTATCAGAACAGGAACTCGAGATGGAACCAGAATCAAACGAACCGAGATAGGAAGTGGAACAGTTATAATAGTAATAATTTTAACAACAACAATTATAATAATGGGTATAACAACAACGGTTATAGAACCAATGGCAGGGGGAAGCTAGCGATCGAACCACCAACAAACACAGGATGTCCAAGAATTCAAACAATTCAGGTCAGTCCAGACAGTCGTATAATTCGAACAATTCTAAAGGATCGTTTAATTCAAGCGGCACTGCAGATAAAAACGGCAGTAGAATCTCGGTCAGGGGTCAGCTGCATAACATTCGTATGACGTAAATTTTCCACAGTCAGCCTCGAACAACTCACAGGATATTTAGGAACAAGGAAAGGTCATTCGACATTGCCCTATTTGTTACGCCGGGAAGATCAATAAAATTATTAATCGACACAGGATCCACCTTTTCATTTATTCGACCAGAGCTAGTACAACCACAATACATAAGAAAACTAAAAGACCCAATAGCCATTAAAACCATCACGCAGTCGCATGAGGTTAAGAGGAAAGCATTTATACCAATGTTCGCAGAGTTATGAGTTGGTAAAATAAGAATGCTCCTCTTTAAATTTCATCAGTTCTTCGAGGGGTTGATCGGAATAGATATGCTGCAGCAGTTGAAGGCGGTTATTGATATGCAGAACGGGTGTTTTGAGGTAGCAAACATGAAACAGAAGATTCAGTTTGAGGCCTACAGACTATCAGAATTGTATACAATAGAAGCCGAATCGAAAAGAGTTATATCAGTTCCGGTGCGGCTAAAAGATGAGGATTTCCTAATAAACAGAACCATATTAAAAGAAGACATGGAGATTTCAGGAGGTATCTATAGTGCAGTGTCAGGCCAAAGCCTGATAGAGGTGATTAACTACGCAGAGTCAGACCAGGAGTTATTTTTAGAGGAACCAATAAATGTCATTGAATTCAAGCCCACACAACATGTTGAACTAAACATTATAGAAGAGGAAAGGAATGGTAATAGTAGCAAGATCAGAACAGACCATTTCAACAAAGAACTCCGGGAATATTCCACAAAGAAGGAGACCAATTGTCTTTTACAAACGCAGTCAAACATCAAATTAGAACAAAGGATGACATTCCTATCTATGCCAAGCCTTATAGATATGCGTTTAAGGAAAGACAAGAGGTGAGAAGACAGCTGGAGAAGCTGTTAGACCAAAGGATAATTAGACATAGCCATTCACCGTGGAGTGCTCCGGTTTGGCTGGTGCCTAAAAAGAAGGATGCCTCAGGAGAAAGGATATGGCGAATGGTGGTGGATTATATAGGAAGTTGAATGAAAAGGTGATAAAGGATAGATACCCACTCCCGATAATAAACGATGCACAACCTAGGTAGAGCGAAGTAC
The DNA here is from genome assembly GCA_018150545.1 of Drosophila ercepeae. Classification (NCBI taxonomy): domain Eukaryota; kingdom Metazoa; phylum Arthropoda; class Insecta; order Diptera; family Drosophilidae; genus Drosophila; species Drosophila ercepeae. Next base: position 378,280 of record JAECWL010000016.1, on the reverse strand, counting down.
TTCTCGACGTTGGACTTAGCAAGTGGTTATCATCAGATTGAGGTTCAGGAAGAAGGCATTCCGAAAACTGCTTTCTCCGCAGAGGGAGGTCATTTCGAGTATGTCCGGATGCCGTTCGGTTTGAACAATGCTCCCGCAACCTTTCAGAGACTTATGAATAACATCTTTGGAGAGTTGTTGGGTAAATGTTGTCTCATTTATATGGACGACATCATGGTGTTCTCAACATCCTTGCAGGAACATATTACGGATTTGGGAAAGGTCTTGAAAAAACTCACGGAGGCTAATTTTAAGCTGCAGTTGGATAAGACGGAATTTCTGAGAACTGAGGTGGAATACTTAGGATACGTAGTGACCCCACAAGGAATCAAACCGAATCCGGGAAAAATTGAATCGATTGAGAAATTTACCGTCCCGAAGACCAGGAAGCAGATAAAATCCTTCCTAGGGTTATAAGGTTATTATAGGAAGTTCATTAAAGATTTCGCAGCAATAACAAAGCCGCTGACGAAACAACTTAAGGGGAAGAAGGCAGTACAAATAGACGAGGAATACACAGAAGCATTCGAAGTGTGCAAACCCCTTTTATGCAATGACCCAATCTTACAATTCCCCGACTTCGAAAAAACATTCATCCTGACCACGGATGCAAGCAATTATGCCATTGGGGCGGTCCTATCACAGGGAAACTTGGGAACGGACAGACCAATAGCATACGCAAGTAGAACCAAGTAGAACATCCGAGATAAACTATGCTACTATAGAGAAAGAAATGCTTGCCAATAATGGTCAATAAGGCATTTCAGACACTACCTGTTTGGCACTAAGTTCAAAATAGTGACAGACCATAGGCCATTAACCTGGCTAATGAGCATTAAGGAACCTGACTCGAAACTTGTAAGATGGAGACTCCAGATGTTGGAATATGACTATGAAATAGTATACAAGAAAGGCTCCTTAAACGTAGTGGCGGACGCACTGAGCAGAATCCAACCAGAGCTCAACGTATTAGAAAACGCCTCGGAAGTAGCAACAAACGGGGAGACGGTACACTTCGCGGGGAAAGACTTACAGTTGATATTTCCAATTTCCGAAAAACCACGGAACGAATATAACATACAGGTGGTTATAGAGAAAGGGAGAACGGCTAAAGTAGAAAAGCAAGTTCCATTTAGGAACAAAGTGCGGATAACTTGGACAGAAAATAACTTTGACGACGAGACAATTGGACACAAACTCAAGGAAATTTTAAAACCTAAGAGAACGGTAGCATTGCTGATACCGGAAGAGTTGGTCTTAACCATCCAAGAGGTATACTGCAAATATTTTGCTTACAGTAGACTGTATAGGGCGATAAGATGTACAATCCTGTTGCCAGACATAGTCGAGAGAAGTCAGCAAGAGGAAGTTGTTAAGGATTATCACCTGAAGAGTAACCACAGGGGGATAGAGGAAACACTAGCACATTCAAAAAGGAGGGTATTCTTCCCTCATATGAAGCAGTTAATAACACAAACAATTAACAATTGTGATAGCTGTCAAACGCAAAAATACGACAGAAGACCTCACAAAATCAAATACAGCGTGACAGAAACTCCGGGCAGACTCTTGGAGATAGTACACATTGATTTATATTTTGTTAATAGGAAAAGCGTTTTCACGATTATCGACAAATTTTCGAGATATGCATGGGGAGTAACTATTCCAGCCAAGGAAAGTATTAACATCGTAAAGGCGATGAAAAACTTGATGGCCCTGTTCGGAATTCCCAAAAAGATAATCTGCGACCAGGGACTCGAGTTCTCGTCGAACCTTTTTACGGATTTTTGTAGACAGTACGAACTGGAGCTGCATACAACATCCTTTCAACAGTCGTCGAGTAACTCCACGGTCGAAAGGTTACATTCAACGATAACGGAAATATACAGGTTGATTACGGAGAGCAAGAAGGCAGGGAAGTTAGAGCTCAGACACGAGGAGATACTGAGTGAGGCGTTTATGACATACAAAAACGCCATTTATTCAGCAACAAAGCTGACACCTCAAGAACTATTTACAGGCAGAACGCAGGATTTCCTAAATAACGTGACATTCAATAATGCACACGATTATTTACAGAAAATCAATGCGTTTCAGGCCGAGGTATACCCAAAGGTAAAGGAAAGGGTAGAGAGTCAAAGGTTAAGAGAATTGAGGCAGCTAATATGGATAGACAGGAACCAGACCCGGTGCAGATTGGGAACACGATATTCAGGAAAGAGAATCGGAGAGATAAACTCACTCCTAGGTTCTCTAAATACAAGGTGTTGGAAGATAATGACCTAACAATAACAACAACCAAACCACAGAAAATTCATAAGGAGAAGATCCGACGAATTAACAAACCAAATGAATAACATTTTTTTTACAGGTGGTCCATTGCCGTGGCCGAAGAAAGCAGGTTCTAAATAATACCCTTGGAGGGGAACGAACCATTGGCTCCGATAGAAATGGGGATGGCTTATGCCTTTTTTTTGAAGTCGTTTTTCTTATAATATTATACTTGGCAGCTCTTTCGTATAGTAGAGATCATACGTTTGGCTCTAAACACTAATTGGCCACTAGATGCTCTTACCATTTCTGCTCCGTCTCTCTTAAACAATACATTATACCCATGGTCACATATCTTGGAGACAGACAACAAATTTTCCCTTAGATCAGGGACGTACAGCGTGATCATTAGGTTTACAAAAAACCCACTACGGTAAAACGGTAATAATCCACAACCCACTATTTCTGTAGACTTACTATTTGCGAAATTCAGTTTTGAATACTCTGCTGTACTGACCTTTTCAAATCGGTTTTTCTGTGAGCACATGTGTGATGTCGCTCCAGAATCCAAACACCAGCCTTTCTGCTCGCAACCGACAGAACTTACTATCTCTGCCTTCATGCTGGACTTTTGACTACTGCCTTGGCTTTTTGATTGACACTCCTTTATGACCAATTTTTCCGCACTCATAGCATTTGAACTTAAACTCCTATTTAGTTTTCCTTTCCTTTTTTTTATTTTTTTTTCGCGCGGCTCCCACTGCATAACGTACAGCCCACCTCCCGACCAACCGACGGACTGGCGCTGCCTTTATCTTACGGCTCCGATCGCGGGGAGAGACCCGAGAGAATAAAGTTTTGAAAAGATCACGAGGAAAAAGTGGAGTTCGTTTGTTGCTCTGAAAGGTAGGTGAGAATTGAGGATTTGAAAGAAGTGGACGTGCAGAGTGAAGTAATAGAGTATAAGTCATTGTAGTAAGAACATAAAATCCCGAAAGGCTCATTCTGGGCATATGTAGATCTACAACAACTTAGGAATAGGGGACTAAAATTTCTAGTACGTCTATTTGGAATGTTAAATGTTAGTCGTGTTAGTAGATGCTGGCTGTCTACAGTACCATTAATAAGGTTAAAAAGGAAAACGACCCCCAGCATCTTTCTACGATTGATTAGGGAAGGTAAATTAATTAGAAGGAGTCTGTTAGAATAAGATGGGAGGTGAAGATTTTCATCTCAGTTGAGTCCCCTAGGAGCAAACATCAAGAAATTCTTTTGAACAGATTCAATGCGATCTTGATGAACCCCATACTGAGGGCTCCAGACGCATGACCCGTACTCCACAATTGGACGTACTAAAGATACGTATAATGTTTTAGTAATATAAGGGTCATTGAATTCCTTAGACAATCTTTTAATGAAGCCAAGCGCGCCCTAGGCTTTATTAACCATCCTATAAATATGGTCGGAAAATTTAAGTTTAGTATCTAATAGGACACCAAGATCGTTAACCTGGGTTAATCTATCTAAGGAAATCCCATAGAGAAAGTATGTCGCCTGGTTACGGCACGAACGATAGAAATACATAAGCTTACATTTTGACCCATTTAGATTTAAGAGATTGGTGGAACACCAATTTTAAAAATTGTTCAAATCCGACTGAAGTTTATATTGGGCAGAAGGGGATTTGTATTCAAGACAAAGGTTAACGTCTTCTGCATACATAAGAACCAGAGAGTTCGTTACAGCAGGGGGTTGGTCGTTAATAAAGATAGTGAAAAGTAGTGGCCCGAGATGGCTGCCTTGGGGGACTCCCGATGTAGCACTAACAAGGCGAGAGTGTAAATCCTTAAAAAGAACACGTTGGGATCTCCCAGCTAAGTAGCTAGAAATCCACGTAGGAAGACAGAGTTGATAGAGTCAAATGCTTTACTAAATACTGTGTAGATGACATCTGTTTGAAGGCCTTTACGGAAGCCATCAATAATAAATTAGGTCAGCTCCAAGAGGTTTGTGGTGGTGGAGCGACGCTTTATAAAACCATGCTGTCATGGAGAAATAATTGAACTGCAGAGATGTTGAAGATGTGGTGTTACCAATTTTTCAAAAAGCTTTGGAATTGCTGATAATTTAGAGATTCGTCTATAGTTTGTAGCATCCAAATTTTCCCCTTTTTGTGTAGGGGAATTATGAAGGATTCCTTCCACATTTGGGGAAAAATCGAAGTTTCCAGAGACAAAGAGAAAAGTTTAAGAAGAGGTCTGCAGAGGCTTAGCGCAGTTTTTCAGTACACAGCCAGGAACACCATCAGGACTTGGCGAATAGACTGATTTCACCCTCAGAAGATCCGATAACACAGTGCTTTCGGAGAAAGTTGGTCTGAAAATAGGATTGGCTGATTGAATGTTATATGAATAAGGCTGATCCATAATTGTAGGAAATGAGTACGTTGTTTGAAAGAAAGTTGCGAATAGATCGGCAATACCCTGATCAGTAGTCGCAGACACATTTTCAAACGAAATTAGAGGGGGAGAAGATACCTGCTTACGCTTAGTGTTAACAACATTTTAAAACTGCTTCGGATCCTGAGTAAACTGGATCCGACAGCGGTATATATAATTCTTATAACACTCAGCGTTATGCACGGTGAAATTTGACCGAGCTACTAAGTATCTTGAGAAAGTTACATTACAGCCAGTTTTCTTATGTCTCTTAAGGAGTCTATTTTTAATGTATTTTAAGTTTTTAAGGCTCCTTGTAAACCAAGGAGGGTCGGTCGAGGCGGATTGATACTTCCATGGCACGCAAGAGTCGAAGAAAGCGTTAAGTGTTTTGTAGAATGTTTCTAAAGCGATATTAGTATCGGTGCATTCCCAGAGATCGGACCAATCAAATGTAGAAATTAAATTTCTTAGTCTCTAAAAATCAGCCTTGCGAAAGCAGCGAGTTTTTATGAACTCCATGGCGAGACTGAAGGTTGCTAGCAGTAAGGGTTTCAATCGTTACCTCAAGCGTTGGGTGGTAAGTCTCTTTTGGGAACGAAAGTGGTCAGAAACAAAACATAGATCTAGAAGCCGACCTAAAGAACTCATTACGTAGTTTATTTGACCAAGGGATATGTCGAACATACCCTCAGTAAAATCATGATGTGTTGAGAGTGTTAAAGATGGTGAATTCTCAATGTTTGACCAGATAAGTTAAGATAAATTGAAATCTCCTAGAGTCACTAGAAGGTCACTGTCAGACATGCGGTTAGAAACCAGCTGAATGGCAGATAAGTGGTGCCAGTATGTAGCTGTTTCTGAAAAAGGTGGTAAATATGAGCATTTGATGAGCAGTGATGGAAGCGACATAGTGATTGTCACACATAAGAATTCAAAATCATCAAGATTCGGTAACTTAACCTCTTCAGAAGCGAAGTCGGAGTCCACAGAGATTAGGACTCCTCCCTCCCCTTCGTAGTGTTTTTTTTTTTTTTTTTTTTTTTTTATTATGCCCTACGTTAGGAAAATTAAAATCTTCCAAAGATACCACCTACCGTGGCATGCACGATTCATAACCCCCCTAGTAAAGTTATGCCTACGTACTAAAAACAAAAACCTCCGTATGCTCTTCTGTCCTTTACAAGCTCACCGGGACTGCCAGTCAAGTTATTTCGTCGGTGAGCAGGATGTGGAGCCTGGTCGTACTCCCTTCCTTGTTATATGGCCTAGAGGCGCACGTTCTTCAATCCTGGTTTCGCTGGGTAGTTTTCCTCCTGCCACCGTATAGGTGTACGTCGCCTGTATTAGTCTTCAGCTCTGTTGGCCATCTCGTCGGCTCGGACCCGCTTCATCATATCCCTGATGATGTTATGTCCCCGCTCCCAAGAGTCGCTGTTCTCCATCATGGCCGCAATCAAGCCGCCAGGGCTGAGCGGGGCACCGATCAGCGCCCTTAGCTGCACCGTCTCATCCGTGAACCTGGAGCAGTGCATGAGTACGTGCTCTGCTGTTTCCTCAGCATCGGGGCAGTGGAGGCATTGAGCTGCCTCTACGTGGTGGAACCGGAGTAGGTATGCCCGAAAGCAACCATGATCCGTGAGGAACTGGGTGAGGTGGTAGTCCAGTTTTTTGTGGCGGCAATTGGCCCACGCCGTTAAATTGGGGATGTGTTGATAGGTCCACCTCCCCCGTTGCGATGTTATCCATCTGGTCTGCCACTCTCCCATCAGTCGCTCGTGAGCCTCCAGCCGGGTGGCACCTTCTCGGACCTGACAAATAGCCTTTATCTCCAGGTCGATTGGCGGCAAGCCTGCCAGTGCTAGTGCTGAGTCTCCGGATATAGCCCTGAAGCCTCTAATGTGCCTAAGGGCCATAGACCGTACCACCGAGCGTGCTCCATTCATGTACGAGCCTTTCTTGGTGGCGTTGCTCCAAATTGGTGCAGCATAGAGCAGCGTTGCCTTGGCTACCGCCACCAGTAGTTTCCTGGCCGGGTATTTGGGTCCTCCTATGTTGGGCATGAGCCTAGACATGGACGCAGTTGTTATTGCTGCTTTCCTGCTTGCGTAGCTAGCATGTTCCTTAAAAGCCAGCCTGTGGTCTATCATTACTCCCAGGTATTTTAAGGAGTCTTGTGAGGCCACCTGTGTCCCGTTGACCATGATCAGCATTCTTTCCACCTTCTTCCTGCTGCTTAATAGGACAGCCTCGGTCTTGTGCGCCGCAATTGTTAAGCCGGCTTTCTCTAGCCAGTCGGTGGCCATAGTAATTGTCGCGTTGCACTTCTCTTCGAGGACTGCTATTGTCTTGGCCACTGCAGTTATTGCCACATCGTCCGCAAAGCAATGTAGCTCAGCTCCTAAGGGCTTGTTGATGCCCAGGATTCCATCATACATAATGTTCCACAGGATCGGTCCAAGCACAGATCCTTGTGGGATCTGGCGGTGTTGAAGGCGTTCTTCACGTCCAACGTGACGATTGCGCAGTACTCCTTCCTTCCACCCAGCCATCTATCGCCATCAAGAGCGTTCTCGGCGTCCAGAGTGATCCTGCCCTTCCGAAATCCGTGCTGCTGCGTACCTAGGCCGTTGCTGCTCTCGGTGATTGCCTCTATTCGAGCATACAGGATGCGCTCGAATAGCTTGCCAACGATGTCCAGTAGGCACAGCGGGCGGTAGCTAGTTGCGGCGTATGCTGATCCCTTGCCTTTCGGCAGCAGAACTAGTTTTTGGTTTTTCCACCTCGTCGGAAAGACCCCGTCCATGAGACACTGCTGGAAGGTTTCCCTGAATATATCGGGTCTAGTTACCGCCGCTGACTTGACGACTGCTCCAGGAATTCCATCCAGGCCAGGAGCTTTGGTGGGCTTGATTCGCTTGGCTGCCTCCACAACTTCGAGGTCTGTAATGCTTGGGAAGTCATAGTGGTGGGGGGGGGGGGGGATTGTGCTACTGCTGTTGGCCGCCATAGAGTGGTCTGCCTTGGGAATAGTTCTTCTACTATGCTAGCCAGAACATCCGGGTCAGTTGGAGTTGCCTCTCTCTTCCTTAGCTTGTTAGCTACGAGTTTGTAGGCAAGTCCCCAGGGCTCTCTATCCACGGTATCTAGCAGTTCCTTATAGGCCCGCGCTTTGGCCCGCATCTTCATGAGGTCGGCCGCCATTGAATCTGCGTGTCCATTTGAGATCCGAAGCGAGTCGATTTGGTATGCCAGCATATCTTCGTCCATCTTCCTCGAGTCCCAGGCTTGCCCGACTGATCTTCTCTGCCGCCTCCAAGTCGTGTCCTTCGGTAGGTTGCAGAAGGAAATCAGTGCGTGGTCACTCAGCGTTACAAGGTCGTGGACCGTCCAGCTCGCGTTAGCCACTAACCCTCTGCTGATGTAGGTGATGTCAATATAGGACGAACCCCTATCATTGTTGAACGTTGTTTTGAAGCCGTCGTTCAGCAGTACCAGGTCCAACATAAGCATTGTGTTTATTACTGCTCGGCCTCTGGGATTCGATACCCTGCTGCCCCATTCTACTGCCCATGCATTGAACTCGCCCGCGATGATCTTCGGGCCGCGCCCTCTCGCATGGCTGCCCAGCACCTCCATCATCTCCTCGAACTGGTCTGGGGTGTCGCTATGGGGGGCGTAGCAGCTGTAAAAATGCACTCCTTTTATTCTTGCATATGCTATTCCGCGCATCGGCGAGGCCGCCAATTCTTGTATGTACAGGTTGCTGCAACACTTGATGGCTGCTTTACCGGTCTCGTCTAATATCGTTGTGGAGTTTCCACGGACAGGGTAATAGGGTTTACTCAAAAGCATGATGTCTACCTTGCGCTCCGCCGCAGTTTGAGCCAGGAGGCTCTGAGCAGCTGCGCAATGGTTAACATTGAACTGAATAATCTTTATTTGCATTATGCTGGGACTTTGCTTCTTTAAGGCTGGCTCTGTATGTCGGGCACGCGAAACAGCCCGTCGGGTGGTTTTTGTCCACTTCGTCGCTGCATATTAGGCACTTTGGTGGTGCAACACATCCCCTTGCCTTGTGTCCTCGTTCGCCGCATCGCAGGCAGCAGTCTGATCGGTCGATCGCCTTGCAGGTCGTTGCTCGATGCCCGTAGCCCAGGCACTTGTAACATCTCGTGGGCCGGATGTCCTGGATGATGCGGCACCTTGACCACCCCACGGTTACCGTGCCCTTCTTTAAGACCACGATCGCATCATTCGCGTTCGTCAGGACAGAGGCTATCTGAGTTCCATCCCGCATCCTACGTAGTCCTTTGATGTCCTCTGGTTTCAGCAGAATGCCTTGAAATTGGGAGACCAGGCAGCTGTGCAGATCTTCCGCTGTCGTGGCCTCGTCCAATCCACTGCAGGATAGTGCTATCCTCTGAGTACCCGTACGTACCGAAGCCATGTCTTCTAGGAGGCCTCTCCCGCATACGAGGCCTCTCCCGTCTTCTTTAATATAAGTGCCTCCGGATTCTTCCTCAGGCGTTTAGGCTGAACTTTTTTCCACTCGCCTCCGGTGCTAGCCTCCTTGGCGTCAGATGCATAGCTGCGCGGCTTGGACGTATTTTCTTTGGGTTTAGCTATATCCTCTGAGCTCACCGCGGGGTAGTTGCCGCGTTTGGGTGCCTGTACTTTAGGCTCCTGAACTTTGCGCATCTGTCCCTTTGGCAGTTCCCTTGCTGGTGTAGCCTTTTTTCCAGGCTTTTGGGGCTCGGTTTTGGGTAGAAGCGGTAGTAGAAAGATTCTCTTTAGCGCCGCCTTCGTGAAGCTTGATGGCCCTGTTGCTGGGAGCCGAGAGTTCCAGAAGTATGCTCTTGTCCTCTATGACTACATGGCGCCGAATTTCGAACGCGGATAGTATCGCGTTAATTTTATTTCCCATCCTAGCGAGGATACTCCGCAGATCTTCATTTTGGAATCCCGCGGCGAAGTCCAAAGGCCTTATAGGCGATCCCGTTGGGGATTTCCTTTCTTTTTTGTTCGACGGTACGCTGATAACGTCCTTTGCCTTCGGGTTGCTTGTATTAGTATCGCTGCTGGCTACAGGGGCCGAGTTGTCCAGCTCTGCCGCACTGCGGGGGCTAGTCGGTATATCCTCCAACACAACCGCCGGCGCAGGGGTTCCCGCGGCTAGGTATAAAAGCCCAATAGGCGATCCGATTGGTGATTTCCTTCCTTTCCTGAGCGACGGCACGCTGATAACGTCCTTTGCCTTCTGGTTACTCGTATTGATGGCGCTGCTGGCTGCAGGGGCCGAGTTGTCCAACATTGTATCACTGCGGCGGCAAGTCGGTATATCCTCCAGCACTACCGCCGGCGCAGAGGTTCCGGCGTCCTGCACCGCGATTCCTCCTCCTTTTGTTGGGGACCTTGACATTCTGGAGCTCCTCCTGAATGGGTCATCATCGGTGGGGGCGGGGCCCCCCGCTGCTCTGTCCATTGCCCGATCACCAGATCTGGCAGCACTGTTGGTCTACGACGAGTTATCAGCTCCACCGGCTGACTTAACAGGTGGGCCTCCCACCGCAAATAGTGCAATCGGAAAAGAAAACAACAACGAACAATTACACGTTCCCACGGTGTGGCTCTGTGCAATTTAGGCTTGTTCCAGCTGGGCTGTCTCCTTTTTTGTATGGTTTTTTTCGCGCTGCTTATGTTGAACACGTCCGTATTGATCAGAATCTGCTTATGTTGAACACCCCTTCGTAGTGGTCGGTCCCGTCTGTAAGTGGTGTACCTTTCTGGGAAAATTTCGGAGCTAAAAATCTCCGGCTTTAACCAGGTCTCTGTGAAGACTACAATCTGGGATGCAAAAGATGAACTATCAGAATACAGTTAAGGGAGTTTACTCCGAAGCCCCCTAGTATTTTGATAGGTAAGAGTAATAGATGTTGTTAGTTTTTTGAGGATGAAGGTTTAGGTACGAAAGACGAAGACGGTACAGGGCTTTTAGGCTTTGAGAGTTTAACTCCCACGGAGTCCCTAATAGCGGTTTTTATACGCTTTGAAGATTCATTTAGTAGCTGTAGGCTGCTAAATTGGGAGTTGGTCGTTGATTTTACGGAAACCACCGATCAACTCTTTGAAACCGTTTTTAGTTTGCCGCATGTACATCTCAAAATGTACACAGCGTCTTCAAGTTCACCAAAATGATCGACGGCACTCCCAAACCATTTTGAAAATTTCTCGTAACGTTTGACCGTTTCACTTTTTCCAGTAAACTAATCGTTTCCTAGCACACAGTTAATGTTTCAGAATATATACCCAACCCGATGAGATGTAAGTCTTGTCAATTATTGGGCCACACATCAAAGCACTGCTAGAACCCAGCCGCCTGTGTATCATGCGATCTCACCCCCTCCTTCCCGTGCCCTGCACTCGCATTTTCTGTGCAAACTGCACCGGCGAACACCCAGCTTCCTCACCTGAATGCCCACAATATCAAACACAAAAACAACTTCTCCACATCAAAACAAGCAAAAAAGGCTGTTTCCGTGAAGCTCGCACGATCCTAAAGCAACAACAAAACACAACAACTAACTCCACGCTTACCTACTCGACCGTCGGAAACCAAAACCAGTATCCGCTGTTCTTATCAAAAAACCCCGAAACCCAGACACGATTACAAACACAAAAAAGTACAAAAGTACCAACTCCTCTCTCACCACCGTATCCCACTTATCGTGCCAACTCTTTAAATCTCGAAGAGAATCTTACTTCCTCACCAAGCACTTCTGCCAAAACTGATTTCTCTCACCTAAGCCCAACAAGTGAACTGAATACATGACTGGTCAAATGAATAAATGTTAAATTTAGTTGCAATAGCTTGGAAAACAAAAAAGTTCCCCATACAAAGACTTGTTTTCATATCGGTCGTTTGTATGGCAGCTATATGATATAGTGGTCCGATCTGACCGATTTTTAAACTTGATCTGCGTGCAACAAAAATAATGAACTAAACGCTAGCTTTAAAACTACTGTCTATTTTTTGCATAGAAACAGACGGACAGACGGACATGGCTATATCGACTCGGCTGTTGATGCTGATCAAGAATATATATACTTTGTGGGGTCGGAGATGCTTCCTTTAATGCGTTACACATTTCTGGACAAAATTATTATACCCTTTTTCAAGGGTATAAAAAAGAATGTCCCACATACATACCGTAACATTCACTCCAGCATACTCTGCTCCGCATTGCAGCTTAATTTTAAACAAGTTATTAATATTGTTAATGCGCACATCCCACCAAGTCAAACCTTTTCATCCTCTGACATATCAGAAATTCTACAAAATCTTAGTGGATCCACAATACTCCTGGGTGACCTAAACTCATGGAGTCCTCTATGGGGTTCGCCGCGCACACACACAAGGGGTAAAAATATTGAAAGCGTAATTCTTGAAAACAACCTAATTGTTCTTAACGTCGGTTCCCCGACTCACCTTTCAACTCACAGCACTTTCACTCACATCGATATCTCACTGATATCTCCACAGATAGCCCATATGTGCAGCTTGTCTATATCAGATAATCGCCATGGAAGTGACCACTTTCCGATAATACTTTACCACTGCCTAAATACAAGACAGACCTGGAAAACTGGAAACGCTTTAATAAAAATTGCGAAAAATCAGCAGCATATTGGACTGACGATTGCCTAAATCAGCAAGTCGCACAAATGACAAAAGTCATACGAGCAAACTGCAGCATTCCCCAAACGAAAAGAGTGATCCACAAAGCCAGAGTGGCATGGTGAAACGCTAACATTCAACAGCTAAGGGACCAAAAGCAATGCTTGTTCTCGTCCTACAAAGTCAATATGAATGATACAAACCTTTTCAGATACAAAAAAGCAAACGCCCCTTTCAAAAAAGCCGTACTTTAGGCCAAGCGTAACTCCCTTGAAAAATTTACTTCCAAAATCTCCCCAGCATACTCCACAAAAAAAGTCTGATCCGATATAAAACGCCTAGTCGGCATCCCTCCCACACCGTTAAAATATATCAAATCCAACTCAGGTACTCTAACTGGATCATTTAAAATTGCCGAAGAGTTTGCCTTGTCTTGGTTCTGACCAAAATTTTTCAACAGAATATATATGAGAAAAAAATCGGTATCTTTCAGAGCCCTATCTCATCAACTCACTTTCCCCATCGGCTACATGCTTAGATTCCAAATGCACATTGCTTGAAATAGAAAATTCAGTAGCAAAAGCAAAAGGAAAAAACTCTGGGGCAGACAGAGTATCATACCCTATGCTCAAAAACGAATCTCCCCACCTAAAAACAAAACTTTGGATATCTTTAATCAAATACTGAACACTGGAAATTACCCACATACATGGAGATCGGCTACCATTATCCCTATCTCAAAACCAAACAAACCTCCTTCCGATATTAACAGCTACCGTCCAATTTACCTGTTATCCTGTCTAGGAAAAACACTAGAAAAAATAATAGCACAAAGACTTATCTGGTTCATTAAACGCCACAACCTAATTTCCCATAATCAAGTTGCTTTCAAACGAAATCATAGCACGATGCGTATGCAACACTTCGCGAACGCTCTTTCGATCAAAAATCATGTCTCTATCTTGGCGACGGATTTTGAAAGAGCCTACGATCGCGAAGGGATTCATGCCGTACTTTGCAGACTCGAGCGCTGGGGCATTGGTCCAAGGCTTTTTAACCTAATTAAAGCCTTCATGACCAATCGCATGACCAATCGCCGCATGAACGTAACGCTCCTGTTCAATGTATGAACTGCCAAGAATATGGTCAAACGAAATCGTATTGCACACTTCGCCCAGTGTGTGTAGTCTGTGGAGATCTCCACGTCTCCACACACTGCCAAGCTAATAAAGAAAATGCAAGCGCGAAAAAGTGCGGTAACTGTGGGGGTAATCACACAGCAAACTACAGAGGCTGTCCAATCAACAAAGAGCTGAAAACCCGTCTCCACAAAAGAATGAACACGGCACGGGTACACCAAGGAACAGCTACGCTGATACCATCGGAAACAAATCCAGAAGTACTTTTTTCGAAACCAACAAGTATTGCTCCCTGGACTATACCAACCACTAACAAGATAAGTTTTGCAAACGTTTTAAAATCAGGTATGACACCTCCAACCCAAAACTCCCAAACCTCACATGAAGAACACACAAAATTGGACACACAACAAAACTATAGGCCATCTGAGCAGCAAGAAACGAAAACAGAAGATATGATCCAAGCCTTACAACAGAGCATGATGGAATTCATGACATTTATGCGAACCACCATTCAAGACATGATGCGTAATTAAAACCTATTGATATAAATGCTTGTCTCCCAACAATGAAAATAAATAATGGCTACCTTACGCATAGCTACGTGGAACGCCAATGGCGTTTCACAGCGCAAACTTGAGCTAGCTCAATTCCTACATGAGAAGCATATCGACATAATGCTTCTTTCGGAAACTCATCTTACAAGCAAATACAATGTTCAAAGAAGAGATTACAACTTCTATGGTACGAATCACCCCGTTGGTAGAGCACACGGTGGGACCGGCATTCTAATTAGGAACCGTATGAAGCCCCACTTTTACAAAGAGTTTGCTGAAATTCATCTTCAGGCCACATCTATCAATATACAGCTGGAGGACAACACTCACCTCACACTAGCTCACCTCCACAATATTGGAAGACCAATTCCTGGATTTCTTCCATGCACTAGGACCACACTTCATTGCAGCAGGCGACTACAATGCTAAACATACTCACTGGGGATCGCGCCTTGTGAATCCAAAAGGAAAACAGCTTTATAAGGCTTTAATTAAAGCCACTAATAACTTTGATCATGTTTCCCCTAGGAGTCCCACATACTGGCATCAGACCTCAATAAGCTGCCTGACTTGATTGACTTCGCAGTCACGAAAAATTTTCCTCGCAGTTTGGTTAGAGCTGAATGTCTACCAGATCTGTCATCTGATTACTCGCCTGTACTAATTCCTCAGCCGGTACGCAGAAAACGTAAAACCACCTTACAGACTGACTTCGCACAAAACGAACTGGCTAAGGTATAAAAAATATATAAGTTCACACATTGAGCTAAACCCAAAACTCAATACTGAACCTGATATAGAGAGCTGCACAGGAACACTGGAATCCATTCTTACGGAAGCAGCTCGAAATGCAACACCTAAAACCACAAACGTTACGATTAATCCGAATAAGACTAACGCACAAATCGAGCAACTCGTCCACGCAAAACGACGCTTACGTAGAGAATGGCAATCCTCCAGATCACCATCTGCAAAACAAAAGCTAAAAATAGCTACACGGAAGCTGAGCAACGCTCTGAAACAAGAGGAAGAATACGCTCAGAGCCGATATATAGAGCAACTTTCACCAACAGGTATTAAACATAAGTCACTGTGGAGAGCCCACCCAACCCTTCGCCCACCGACTGAAACCGTTTTGCGCATAAGGAATTCCTCAGGCGGCTGGGCACGTAGTGATGCAGACAGACCCACCACATTTGCCGCTCACCTACAAAACGTATTTAAGCCAAACGAGGCTACTAGCACATTTGCGCTACTGTCTTCAACCGCAAACTGCCACCAGCAACACACCCCAATTGTGTTTCGTCCAAAAGAAATATCTAACATAATTAAAGAAAATATCAGCCCGAAAAAATCCCCCTGCTACGACCTTATTACCCCGGAAATTATAATCGAGCTGCCACATTCTGAAGTTCGCTACCTAACGCAGCTCTTTCATGCCATCACAAAACTTAGCTACTTTCCACAACGATGGAAGAGATCAATTATTATAATGATTCCGAAGCCTGGTAAGGACCACACAGTTCCCTCATCCTACAGACCAATAAGTCTACTCTCATGTATATCGAAACTATTCGAAAAATGCCTGCTAATCCGACTGAATCCACACCTGAGAGCCCATAATATAATCCCAGCCCATCAATTGGGCTTTCGCGAAGCCACGGAACCATTGAACAGGTGAATCGAATAACAGCGGAGATAAGAACTGCATTTGAAAATCGAGAATACTGTACAGCCGTATTTCTTGACATATGCCAAGCATTCGACAGAGTCTGGCTAGACGGCCTAATGTTTAAAGTTAAAACAGCTTTACCCGAAAGCACACACAAACTTCTAAAGTCATACCTATATGACAGAAAGTTTGCAGTGCGGTGCAACACTGCCACTTCCACTGACCACGAAATTAAGGCTGGAGTCCCCCAAGGCAGCGGTCTTGGGCCTACTTTATACCTCATCTATACTGCGGACATTCCTACAAATAGTCGCCTAACAGTGTCCACGTTTGCCGACGATACAGCTATCCTTAGCCGTTCAAGGTCCCCAATCCAAGCTACACCACAGCTGGCATTGCACCTCATAGACACTGAGAAGTGGCTCTCTGACTGGCGAATAAAAGTAAACGAGGAAAAATGCAAGCACGTGAAATTAACGCTGAACAGACAAGATTGCCCACCACTATTGATGAACAACATACCACTCCCGAAAGCAGATGAGGTAACGTACCTAGGAGTACACCTCGATAGAAGACTCACATGGCGAAGGCACATTGAAGCGAACAAAAATTCAACTTAAGCTCAAAGCGAACAACTTTCACTGGCTCATCAACGCTGGCTCTCCGCTCAGCCAGGACCACAAGGTCTTACTCTACAATGCAGTACTGAAACCAATCTGGACCTATGGCGCACAGCTATGTGGCAACGCCAGCAACAGCAATATTGACATCATACAGCGAGCACAATCAAAGATTCTGAGAACCATTACTGGGGCACCGTGGTACGTTCGGAACGAAAACATCCAAAGAGACTTAAATATTCCATCAGTCACCAATGCAATCACAGAGCTTATGAAAAAATATCGTAGCAAGCTTTCCTCGCATGCCAACCACCTAGCGAGAAACCCAGCTCAGCAGTCGTTCCCATCTCCGACGAAGGGACCTACCAACCCAGCGGAGAAATTTTTAGGGACGTTTAATCTCAGAACAGTTGGAAAAAAAACAACTGTTTAGAAAAAATTTGTATTAGTTAAGATTTTTAAACTTACTGTTAGTTCTTATTCAAGAAGATTCAATAAATAAAAGCAAAGTCAATATCAAAAAACAAAAAAAAAGCTGATATCCGAATAAAGAAGTTCAAAAAAAGCCTTCGTCAAATAATTCTTCCCATCGTAGTGCTTAGTCAACTGACGGGACATTTATTCGATTCAATAAAAAATATAACAACTATTTCACTATATACCTAAAAAAAGAAAACTCGAAATTTGAGCATTCATCTTTGACACTAGCAGGCTTACCTCAAGGCAGCGTTCTTGGACCCATCTTGTACACACTCTACACAGCGGTCCTTCCCGTCACCCGCTCCCGGAACTTCACAGTAGCCACATATGCCGATGATACCGCCTTCCTAGCCTCTGCCGCAGATCCCCAGGAAGCATCAGCCATCATACAGAGACAACATGATGCTCTCGATCCATGGCTGAAACGATGGAACATCGTGGTCAACGCAGAGAAATCCTCTCACACAACCTTCGCACTACGCAGGGGGAAATAAACACTACAAAATCAATTGTATTATCCAAAATGAGATTTTTAACTTTCCGATCCCATTGGTGATTGTTAGAATTTCAGCGTTACAGTAATGAGTGAGATTCATAGTTGCACCATAATAATGTTCTGAAATGTTTTACCTTTTGATATGGCATTAGTGCAATTTTGTTTTCAGATTTAATAATGATTATTTTATATAGTATGATTATATTATATAGTATTTCTATTTTCCTAACTATTTTTTTCTTACATCTTGGGGAAAGTTTCGAACCTAGTCAAGTGTTTACCCCAGCGTCCAGGTCGGTAATTCCTTTCTGTTTATGTTATGGCTTAGAAGGTCAGTGTTTTGTTTATTTCTACGTTTTTCGATATTGTTATGTATTGATGTTTCATACTGGTCCTTATTTCTCATTGCTCTCCTGCCGAAGAAAACTTCTAATGGTCGCTTCTTCGTTGTTGAATAATAACTTTAATATTATTCGTAATCTGCTCCATCTAAAAGTTCTTTAAAATGTTTCTGTAACTTCTTTCTTCCAGAATCTCATTATTTCTGAAAGTGTAAGGAGAGCCCTGTTGTCTAAATATGTGTTTAGACATGATAAGTAGGCAACCTATAAATATATTCCATTTATGGGCTGCAATAAACATGTCACTGGATAGCATGAGTGGCAACTACAGATAAGTACGATTGCAGCGGCCTATTGCCGAAATGTCGAGAGATGTGACCACGCGGGAGGTGATTAGCGCGGTCATAGGCCTCAAACATGCAGCACCTTTCTTAGCAGTCCGATGTCTACGAGAGTTAGCAGATCGCTTTTGCCAAGAGGATAGCGTCTTAGAAGAAACAATTAGAAACGACTTTTATATGGATGACCTCATAACTGGTGGAGACACAGTCAACGAGTGCTATGAACTTCAAAGGAAATTTAGACAATTGATGGAGAAGGCCGGCATGCATCTGCGAAAATGGGTTGCACATGACAAACGATTTTAGCCGACATTCAGGACGACAGTGCTACGGAGAAAATCTGCATTGAGGAGAATGAATTGATCAAAACCTTAGGACGTCAATGGGATCCGAAGAAGGATACATTTACGTTTTCGGCAGAAAACCCAATGCTAACACGCATAACAAAGCGGTTAGTGTTATCACAGTTGTCCAGAATTTTCGACCCACTAGGATGGTTGGCACCTGTAACGATTCAAGGCAAATGTTTCATTCAGGAACTGTGGAAGTTACCGATGACTTGGGACGTTGAATTGGAATCCAACTTAGGCAACTGGTGGACGGAATATGCTAAAGGTCTATCATATTTAGAAGAAATTAACATTTCACGCTGGACTGGATGCTCCAAAGGTATTATGGAGCTACATGGATTCTGCGATGCATCAGAGAAGGCATATGCAGCGGCTGTGTATACAAAAGTAGGCGGCAGAGTTACTTTGCTAGCAGCAAAAAGCAAAGTAAATCCTATAAAAAACAGGAAAACACTTCCAAAGTTGGAATTATGTGCTGCGCATTTATTAGCAAAGTTATTAGCTAAGGTTCAGGCTATATGGAACAACGAGATCACAACGCATGCATGGAATGTTTCGCAAATTACTATTGCTTGGATACAGAACAAGCGCTGCAATGATAAGTTCGTCAGAACTAGAGTTGAAGAAATCAATAAACTTATACTCAATGTCAAATGGAATTACGTTAAATCGGAAGAAGATCCAGCTGACGTGGCTTCAAGAGGGATATCCCCGCAAGCTCTTAAAATCTGTGAAATTTGGTGGAGAGGGCCGAATTGGCTAGCTATGGATGCACAATACTGGCCCACTCAAAAGGAATCGGAAATTGTTGTGGTATCCACATTGAGAGGAAAATCGCGACAGCCTTCACATCTTACGGTGGAGGAATTAAAACTAGCTAAGATTGCCGTGGTAAGGATACAACAACAGCTGGATTTTGGACACGAAGTCAGACTACTCAAAAACAAAAGACCATTAGACCCAAAGAGTAAGTTACTGGCGTTAAATCCGTTTTCGGATAGTGATGGCGTTCTTCGAGTTGGTGGACGACTATAAAACGCAATGATACCCTATAATGTAAAACATCCAATTATACTGGATAAGTCACATTTGACTTGGTTAATTGCAAAGGATGCTCATAAGAAAACTCTGCATGGCGGAATTAACATTATGAGAACTTATATTCAGAGGGAGTTCTGGATATTTGGCATACAAAATTCCTTAAAGAAATATTAAAGGGAATGTATATGATACAAGCAAGAGATGTCCAGTCAACTGATGGAAAATTTACCAGTTTATCGAGTAACGGCTGATTACTCGTTTCAAAATACTGGAATCGACTACGCCGGACCGTTCCAGATTCGCTGCTCAAAGGGAAGAGGTCAAAAAACGTATAAAGGATACATTTGTGTATTTGTTTGTATGGCAACAAAAGCGATACATCTGGAAGCTGTTAGCGACCTTTCGTCAGACAAATTCCTAGAGGCTCTTCGACGGTTCTTTGCAAAACGAGGCAAGAGTGAGAACTTATACTCAGATAATGGAACAAACTTCGTGGGAGTATTGGACAAAGAATTTGTAGCTGCCATTAAAAACAATAATGAGTTAGCATCTACACTGGAAAAAGAAGGCATCATATTCCCCCGGGAAGCCCCCACATGGGAGGTTTATGGGAAGCCGGTGTAAAATCAGTTGAGCATCACCTTAAACGAGTTATTGGTGAAAACAGCTTTACATATGAAGAATTTGCATCGCTGCTATGTCAAATCGAAGCAGTGCTAAACTCGCGTCCATTAGTCACTGTAAGGAGCGAAAACGATGGTGAGGACATATTAACGCCGGGTCATTTTCTGGTGGGAAGACCTCTAATTGGAGCTCCTGAACATTTTGACGAAAGTAAGACAATCAGCTCTTTGGATAGATGGAAGCTTATTCAACGCATCAGAGGTGATTTTTGGAAGAAATGGAAGGAGGAGTATCTGGTGTCATTGCAACAGCGAACCAAATGGCGCCAAGAAAAGCCAAATCTGAACGAGGGACAGCTGGTTCTTACAAAACATGAGAACACTCACCCTGCAAGATGGCTAATGGGAAGAATCATTAGAACGACTAAAGGACAAGATGATAAAGTCCGGGAAGTCACGGTTAAATCAAACGATGGGGATGTAAAAAGATCACTAAACAAGATCTGTCAACAAATGCTACCGGGTGGAAATTCAGTTATACAATTACCACTGATCTATAAACTGATAAAGGCACAATCTATGTTTAAGGATAATGTCCTATTCATTGAAGCAAAACTGCCGATATACAACAATCAGGAAACGGATCTCTTTGAAGTAATCCCAATACCACTGTGGACAAACGGAACGAAGCTTATTGAATTCTAAATTTTTTGCGTTCAAAACAGACATAATATATCCCTAATGTCTGAAATGGAAATTAACCAATGCAGACAAGAGGATTCGACAACATGGCTTTGCGAAAGTAATTGGGCATGGAAAAACGCGGATGATCACTCTTGTGAAATATCACCATTGACCAAGCAAGGCACACTCGCATGAGTGGAATTCCAAGGCAATTCGTTCATCAAAGAGATAAGTGGATCCAACCGTAGGCTATTTACACTGTTTCGGAATACAACAGCTAATATAAGATGCAACGAACAGCATCAAGTTATAAGACTGCCCAATCAAGGAATTATACAACTACTTGCAGGATGCACAGCAATATTAGGGGATACAACAATAATTACTCCTCAAAAGCTAATTTCGACAGCGTCTGAAATGTCTATCTTTCCCAGTTTACGAATTATAGATGACAAGAAGACATGGAACGTGGTCCCGCTGAAGCACTTGATTATCAACAACACTAATGAACTGAAAAATCTTCAAATGCGCATCAAGACTCTGAAAAATAACAAGGTACACATTGATGACTTGATGTTCCACACTGCAAACGGACACTCGGCTCTAGGGTTGATAACGATTATCATAATTATATTGGTCATTTATATCCGGAGGCAACGCATAGATGAGAGACGACTACTGGCCGGACATTTTTCCCCCCCGGAGAACGTCTAAATATGTGTTTAGACATGATAAGTAGGCAAACTATAAATATATTCTATTTATTTATAAACATGTCACTGGATAGCATGAGTGGCAACTACAGATAAGTACGATTGCAGCGGCCGAAGTATCGAGTGATGTGACCACGCGGGAGGTGATTAGCGCGGTCATAGGCCTCAAACATAGATTTAAGAATAAAACTCGGCTGCATTTACAAACGCAGACTGCGGCGACTTACAAGCGCTGCATGATATAATTAGATGATAAGAACCTATGTAGGAATGAATAAAAGGCGAAGCCCTCGCAGTAGCGAGTCAGTTAGATTCAAACACCCCAATTGAACTCATTAAATGTACGCACAAGTTTATAGTGTAAACACCTGTACTCGCTCAACATGGCCTCCTTCCACTCAGGCCCACGTGCTCTTTTCAAAGCAATGTACGCTGTCATGTCGTCGCTGTTTCTTACTAAATACGTGGATTCGAAGAACTCATCTTCCCATTCAGATTCATTTGGAGTTGCAACAATCAGATTGTAGATTAGTTTTGGTCTACCAGGTTTACCTGTACGCTGTTTCCTTGGCCTGTCCATCGATGCTTCATTAGTACTTCCGGATGGACTTCCCCGGATGAACCTTTACTCTTGGTATCAGTTTCTTCTTGACTTGTAGGCACGCTCTGTATGTTCATTCCATCCGTTTCCGTAAATTCTTTAAAGGTGCTGTCTTTACTAAATTGTTTTGTAGAAGCCACGTCAGGAGTCTTCAGCACAGTTCTTGCTTCCGGGTCATGCTGGGGTCAGCCTGTATGCCTTTGCATAATTGCAATATCCTATGAGTATGCATTTCCTCGATCTTGGAGTGAACTTTCCTTTTGGTCGTTTGTTGAGCGAATACACAATTTGCCCAAACGTACGCAGATTTTTCACTACTGGGATTCGCCTATTCCAGTTTAAGCAGTGTTTCGTCACACAGGCTACTCGACGGACATCTTTTCCTTATGTAATTTGCAGTGTTGACTGCTACACCCCAATATCTAGGAGGTAGTGTTGCCTGTATCATCATACAGCGCGCCATTTCTACTAGCGTCCTATTCTTACGCTTAGCTACTCCATTTTGCTTTGGGATGTACTGGACAGTGAACTCGAGCTGAATACCTGCACCCGCTAGGTGCTTCTTGAACTCGTTTTTCAAATATTCCATGCTTTTGTCTGATCGCAATTTCTTCAGCTTCTTTCCAATCTTCCGTTCGGCAAAGCTTTGAAACCCCTTAAATTTGTTTAAATCTTCCGATTTTGCCTTGATCGTATATAGCTCGCACCACCTCGAATGGTCGTCTATAAACGTTACAAAATAACGTCTGCCACCCTGACTGTGCACACGCATGGGACCACACACGTCACTGTGCACCAATTCTAAGACTTCTATGGATCTGGAGTTCAACGTTAGGAACGGCATCTGAGATTGCTTCCCCTTAATGCAGTTTTCTCATTGTGGTAAACTTCCACTTTTGTTTACTTTTACTCTCTGGACCATACCTTGTTGTATGAAAGCTTTAAGATCTTTTTCGTTGAGAGGGCCAAAACGCTAATGCCATTTCTTTGAGGTCGTTTGGCCTATGACCTTATACTTGGCAGCTAACATACGTATGGCTTTAAACACTACTTGGCCACTAGATACTCTTACTATTTCTTCTCCGTCTCTTTTAAACAGTTCTTATACCCATGGTCACATATCTTGGAGACAGACAACAAATTTTCCCTTAGATCAGGGACGTACAGCGTGTTTACTAGGTTTACAAAAAACCTACTACGGTAAAACGGTACTAATCCACAACCCACTATTTCTGTAGGCTTACTATTTGCGAGATTCAGTTTTGAATGCTCTGCTGTACTGACACTCCACCACAGTACGCTCCATCATTAAATCATTGATAAACTGAAAAGTCTCGGCCACAAGGTGTTAGACGTTCATACGCCGAAAAGGCGAAACGAGCCAGGTGCTCCTGCTGCCAATCCCATAAACATGTTATTTTTGAACATCGCTGCTGCGACGAACAACAAGGAGATCCTGGCTCTTAAGGGCTTATGCCACATGAGAGTTGTCATCGAGCCCCTTCGCAAGCGAAATACGACAACCCAATGCCATCGATGCCAGAAATTTGGTCACACGGCCAAATACTGCCGTAAGGCGCACATCTGCCTCAAATGCGCCGGTGAACATCCTACCAAAGACTGTACGCGACCACGAAGCGAGCCATGCACTTGCTATAACTGTGGTGAACAGCATCCAGCGAATTATTCCGGATGCTCCAAACTCCAGGCATTCCTTCAGCGCTCTAGGCCAAAAAGAGGTGTGGGCGGAAGAAGCGAAGTCAACAATCGACCTATGTCCCATGTTCCTACTGGATGCATGCCGATTGCACCTCTCCGAAGCGGAGTCTCCTACGCAGATGTAGCTAAAGCCTGGATGGGACCCAAGCAGGATCAGCAACAGGTGCCGCAGCCCTTCCAGCAGCAACCTGAGACCAGGAAGCACAGCCGGCAGAGGAGTCGGTCTAGGGGCGGACATTAGCCCCCTTTGGACAATAACACTTTTAGCATCCTGCAGACGCTAAACGAAAGCATGAACGCTCTGCGCTCTCTTCAGGAACAGCAGATTGAACAAACGAGGATGATGCTACTACAGCAAGGGCAGATGATCCAACTGCTCACTGCTATACACGCGCAGACAGCGACAAAATGAAGCCGCTGCGTATTTTAGTATGGAACGCCAACGGCGTCTCCGCAAAACTGCCCGAACTTGAATGCTTTGTGCGGCGATACGAGATAGATGTTTTGCTTATTAGTGAAACACATTGCAAAGATGTAGTCAAGCCCAAGCTGTATGGTTACGAGGCCTATACTGCAAACGACCTGGGTGAGGGTAACGCTAAAGGTGGATCAGCGATTATGATCAAATCAAGTTTGGTTCATTTTCCTCTTCCTTCAGTAGCCACTAATAGGGTGCAACTTGCGTCTGAAACTATAGAAACTGGCGACGGCATTATTAACTTCGGCGCGGTCTACTGCCCACCGAGGTTCGTTTGGACCACAGACAACTTCAAATTCATATTGGAGCAACAACAGCATAAATTCATTGTAGCAGGCGACTGGAATGCGTCCCACTGGCTTTGGGGAGCAGGGAGGTGTAACCTAAGAGGTCATGCCCTGGCAAATCTAATCTTTAACTCTGATGTAAACTCGCTAGCAACAGGTGGCCCCACAAGGTTCCCTTTTGGCAGTAGAGGGTCTCCAGGCTACATCGATTTTGCGCTGACAAGAGGTATCCTGGGTTTACACTCAGATATCCGGTCGGTTGCCGAGCTCAGCTCTGACCACTTACCTCTCATCATCACTCTGGACACAACAGCTACAGCCTATCCCAAAGTCGAGCGGCTTATCAGCAGGCGCACTAACATGGAACGTTTTCAAGAGCACCTCGAGTTGTCAATGAACCTTGACATGGCGCTGAACTCCGAGCGGGACATTGAAGTTGCAATCGACTCTCTCACCCACAACATCCAAGTAGCAGCTAGATTGGCCACTCACACCCCAGGACTGAGACCCGCAGCAGCCAGAATACCGGTCCCCAGAGAGATTCTGATGCTCATTGCAGAGAAGAGGCGTTTACGCTCCAGATGGATGAGATCGCGCCACCCGCTGGTCAAAGCTGAGTTTTACAGGGCGAAGTCTATCCTCCATCGTGCACTGGTGGAACACAAAGCAGCATGGTTCGATGACAGGTTAGCAAATACGGGTACCGAAGCCGACGCGACGCACTCGCTCTGGAAGGCCACACGTGCGATTAAAAGACGTTGCCTAAGGAAAGCACCATTGGTGAACAGCAACGGGGTATGGTGCCGAACTGATTTGGAGCAAGCAGAAGCGTTTGCCGCGCACCTGGCCGAGCGGTTCCAACCTTTTAACCTCGCCAGTCCGCAGCAGGTTGAAGAGACTCACGATCAGCTGTCCCAAGCTCTCCAAATGGACATGCCGATCCAACCGTTCGATTCTGCGCTCTCAACCGAGTATAATGCGGCAGCTGGAGTACCCCAGGGAAGCGTCCTAGGCCCGATACTATACTGCCTTTAAAGCCATAACATGCCGCGCCCGGCTGACAGTCTCTACGGAACGTCAATGCTGGCCACATTTGCCGACGACGTGTGCATAACGTACAGGTCCAGGTGCAAGCAGGAGGCCGCCAACGGTATCCAAAACTACGCAACAAGATTTTCCGACTGGGCTAGGAGATGGAATATTGGCATAAATGGCAACAAGTCCACGAATGTTTGCTACACTCTCAAACGGAGAACGCCACCAGCAGTGTTCATTGACGACACCCCTGTGGAACAGGTTGACTCAGCCAAATACCTGGGACTCATACTCGACCGCCGGCTCACTTTCTCGAAGCAAGTGAGCGAATTGAGAATACGCATACGGGCCGCGACGTCAAAGCACTACTGGCTCATGGGCCCGCGTAGCAAACTGTCGCTAAGAAATAAGTTGACAATCTACAATCAAATACTAGCTCCTATTTGGAGGTATGCGTACCAAATTTGGGGCTTGGCGTGTGACAGCCAGATCCGCAGAATCCAGAGCATCCAAAATAAGATGGCGAGGACGATCACTGGCTGCGAGTGGTATGTGAGGAACACCACCCTCCACAGTGACCTAAAGCTGCTCACGGTGTTTGAGACCATAAATTTCCACTCCAGCCGCTACAACGACCGACTGGAGCGCCATCGCAACCGACTCGCTAAGGGTCTCACCAGACCTCGCCCACAAAGGAGGCTCAACAGGCGACTCCCTAGGGACCTAATCGACCGGCTGCCAACAAGACACACAGCAAGATGATGATAAGCCAAATGATATACTCCCCATCGTCTTTTTTCTATCTTTTATATTTTTTTTTGTTTGTTTTTAAGTTTTGTAAATATTGTTAGTTTGTAAGTTTAAATTTAGTAATAATGGTAACGCTAAGCACACTTAGCCGGCGAGCCTCTTTGGACAGTATTAATAGATGCCAAGGTCACAAAGGGGTTTTAAGATACCCTGTATGCCTTAATAAATAGTTAAAAAAAAAAAAAAAAAAACAAGCTGGTCCTTTAGATTGGTAAATATCATGCAGCTTTTTCCGTACAGGGTTTGCCGTCTCCCAGTTCCTCACTTCCTTCAACTCCGTGGTTGACATAGACAGAATCAAGTCTGCTTTTGTCTTCGCATATTGATTGTCTCACTGTTTACTCTTTTCTTCGCTTTTAACATAATCCGTTAACATAATTCCAATTGTCATTTTTTATAAGCAGCGCTTGGATTTGTATTTTCCAAGTATCAAAATTTTCTTTGCCAACAGGATCGACTCGAACATTGTTAAAACTTATTATACCCTTGAAAAAGGGTATTATAATTTTGTCCACAAATTGTGTAACGCATTAAAGGAAGCATCTCCGACCCCACAAAGTATATATATTCTTGATCAGCATCAACAGCCGAGTCGATATAGCCATGTCCGTCTGTCCGTCTGTTCGTCTGTTTCTATACAAAAAATAGACAGTAGTTTTAAAGCTAGCGTTTTGAAATTTTTACCAGATCATTATTTTTGTTGCACGCAGAAGTTTAAGAATCGGTCGGATCGGACCACTATATCATATAGCTGCCATACAAACGACCGATATGAAAACAAGTCTTTGTATGGGAAACTTTTTTGTTTTCCAAGCTATTGCAACCGAATTCTACATTTATTTATTTGACATAGCCATACATGATTTTTGAAAGTTTGGTCCGGATCGGACCACTATATCATATAGCTGCCATACAAACGACCGATATGAAAACAAGTCTTTGTATGGGAAACTTTTTTGTTTTCCAAGCTATTGCAACCGAATTCAACATTTATTCATTTGACATAGCCATACATGATTTTTGAAAGTTGGGTCCGGATCGGACCACTATATCATATAGCTGCCATACAAACGACCGATATGAAAACAAGTCTTTGTATGGGAAACTTTTTTGTTTTCTAACTTATTGCAACCGAATTCAACATTTATTCATTTGACATAGCCATACATGATTTGTAAAAGTTTGGTCCTGATCGGACTACTATATCATATAGCTGCCATACAAACGACCGATATGAAAACAAGTCTTTGTATGGAAAACTTTTTTGTTTCCAAGGGTTTACCATCTTCGGCAAGCCGAAGATAACTTTTCTCACTTGTTTTTAGCTAATGTTTCCATTTCAAAACTCGACACGTTTAAAATTTCTTCCCCACGTTTGCTACACAAGCAAAACTTTATTTTCGCTACACAAGCACTGAATTGTTCCTAGGATACACAAGACGTTTTTATTTATTTTTTTTAAACTACGCAAACAAAGAATTCGATTTAGGCTACATAAGCACTAAACTGTTTCTACTGAGCTACACAAGCATAGGAATGTTCCGTTGGGCACACAAGCATACGAAACCGTTTTGGTGCGACACACGCACACGAAAACTAACGTCGACAGCAACAAAAATACTACGCACAAGCGTTCTTTCTGGCGCCACTTAGGCGACACATGCACTCAGTAGTTCTTGGTAAGTTTTTCGATTTGAATTTCACCACCGATCGGCGATCGCAACTCTTGCACACGACTTTATGCAATTAAGTTACACAAGCAAAATTGCAAACTGTTAAGGCACTTTTTACACCCGCGATGTGGAAGCGTTCTGGGCTCATAATCTGTTGGTATTTTAAAAGTTTATTTAAGGTCGATGTATAAAGTTTAGTTATTGTTTGTATTGTATTTATTGACGGCGCGCGCCGAGTGGTCCCACTTACGTCAAAGCAAATTGTAATTTAGCGCAAAGCTTACTCATCTTCTAAGCGCACATTCATAAAAGAAAGTAAAAAATCAAGTAAGTCCCTTAAGCCAACAATGCTCAACGGGTACAAAGGAAAGGAGCAAATCGCTTTGATTTGCTTAGCGACAGCCCCAAAACCAAACGAAAAAAACCAACTCCGAACTCGGAAGCCTTCCCGAAACTTCCAGAAACCAATCTTGTATGTAAACCAAAAAAACCAAAAATGTATAGTTATGTGTTCACATACATAACTTAGTAGACATTACAGTAGTTGTAATGACACAAAATATCCACTTTGCTCATATTCATGCTTAGACGTTGAGCGAGCTATTAAATAAATATCTCTCAAAATTATTAAAAAAACGACCGAAAGATTCATGGCAGCAAAAGAAATTCATGGCATCTGCTATGCGAACAAAAGCGCTACACTCAAGTGAAAGTTTAATAAATAGACAAAATTACATATATATTATATTATTTAATATGTTTTTTATTTAAAAAATGTTAGTTATAAATTATAGTTAATTACATTAATTTAAATTTAATTTTTGTGCTGTACAAGTTTCTCATCGCCGAATTTGTTCAGAATGTTCCTTTGGTTGACCAAAATTCAAAGAAACACAAGAAATAATGTATGAAGTCAAAACAAAATATTATAAAAATCAACCACAACCTCTTGCCGACAACAATAAAACTTACGCAGAAATTACCGCTACACAAAAATTCCTAACCTCCAACAAAAATTCATCACCCAAAAACCACAAATCACTTAACAAAAGACAACTAGAACACAAATAACTCCCCAATTAAAACACCCCCCATACCCAAAGAATAAGCAGAAACAACACAAAAAAAAATTTCAAATTTAAAAAGAACACACCATCAAAAATATCAAAACTCTCAACAATTGAACAGAGCACACCCACAAGCGACTCAGGCATGGACACAGACCGTGACATAGCAGAAATTCTTAACAAAGTAAAACACCAGTAATTCGGAAACGGCATTCGATGATGTCGCACGCATGTTCGCAACGTTCGTGGAGTAATTAAAATTCACATAGTAGTGAGCAAGTCCACAAGTCCACAATAGGCACTACAGCCACTAACAGTGGCTAGTGTAATAATAAGTTACTTAAAAGTGTTTCCAAAGTGCAAAAGATTTAAGTTATTGACTAAAGAATATATTTCACTTTTGAAATTGGGGACGGCATTCACATGCCGGTTAGTGCATACGAAATATCTGTTTTTCTATAAGCTCTGATTAAGCTTTAGCCAATTTCGAGTCTTGGCTAGGGTCTTGGCAATCTTGTTCCTGATTCCAAATGGATCATGATGAATCCCTGACAAGTGTTCAATGAAATCTGTATAAATCGAAATAAAAATTACAAAGCGGAGTTCGCTAGGATTAAGATGACTCGTAGCGAAAAAGATAGGGCAACCGCTAATGCAGGACATACAAGCGATATTACTCAGGATTGAAAAATCATGGTGGCGGCAAAGGAATCTGGACGCGGCTCTGCACAAAGGGCCCTTGGTTCTTTAGACATAAAAAAAAAACAGCTACCAAACCACTGGGCCAACCTTGGAGTCTGCGCAGCGCTTCCAAAAAATTGAGCGTAGGATGGATCCAGGTACTCGTACATCTCCTAAACTAGTTGAGAAAAAAACACATATAGAAGGAAATTTGGAAAATCAAAATAGCTACACTGGAAACACTAACAAATTGCAACTACTCGCCGAACTTACCACTGAAATGGATAGCGAGAGCAATGCTGGTGAAGAATTATGTGATCAGCCAAAAATATTTCCACCTACTGAGGTCATATTTTAAGGGAAGGCAGTTCGCTGTTCGCTTTCACTCGGCCGTCTCTGCCAAATATGAAGTGAAGGCTGGTGTCGCACAGGGAAGTGTCCTGGGACCGCTTCTGTACTGTCTCTAGAGTAGTGATATGCCGCAACCAGACAATCCGTCTACCATGCTGGCCACGTTTGCAGACAACGTCTGTATTACCCACAGATCAGGCTGTGAAGCCTCTGCGGCCGTTTGAATCCAACGGTATGCCACAACATTTCCGCAATGGGTAAAGCGCTGTAACATCGGCATAAACAGGGATAAATCCTCCAATGTGTTTCTCCTTAATAAAGAAAACTCCGCCTGGTATCTCCGTAGATGGAAGGCCTGTACTACAAACAAAATCAGCATTATCAGTATTATAATGGACGGCAGACTTACCTTCGCCAAGCACTTCACCGCCAGAACCCGCATATGAAACGCAGTGACCAAACATTACTGGTTGCTGAGTAGTAGGAGCAACCTGCCACTAGCCAACAAGCTGACAATTTACAAGCAAATTATCGCGCCGATCTGAAGGTATGGTGCCAAATCTGGGGACTAGCCTTTGATAGCCAAATCAAAAGAGTTCAGACGGCCCAAAATATAATTCTCAGATTGATCACCGAATGCGAGTGGTACATTCGAAACTTGATACTACGCAAAGCTTAATACTAGCAGACTACAGGGTAAAGAAATAGACTGGCTAGTGAGACGCCGCTATGGAGGCTGAACAGGCGCCAGCCGAGGGACCTGTTAACACGGTCTCCTTTAGATAGTTTTTTAGTCCATTTGATATGTGTATTATTAATTATTTTCTATTGTTAAGCTAGTCGAGTGGCTAGCCGGGGCGCCCATTGGGCTGAAATAAAAGATAGCAAGGCTATAAAGAGATCTTTAGTGACCCCGGTTGTCTTAATACATATTTTAACAAAAAATAAATTTAAAAAAAAAAAAAATAGCAGTTTTGAATCCCTTTATCTCTTCCTTCCTCCGGCCCGACTGATAAACAAAAGGAATTAAATCTAAATACTTAACATTATGACATATGATAACATTATGACAATAAATATACTTTAATGGAACATTTGCGGTTACAAAAATAAGTAACAAGATCTCTCCCTCAAAAACATAATAGCATTACACGAAATCCAGATTACCAACAACAACAGAATCTTCCACACAACCAAACATTTTAGGTATACAGGGGGAGTCTCCCCTGCGTAGTGCGAAGGTTGTGTGGGAGGACTTCTCCGAGTTGACCACGATGTTCCATTGTTTCAGCCATGTATCGAGAGCATCGAGTTGGTTCCGTATGATGGCTGATGCTTCCTGGGGATCTGTGGCGGAAGCTAGAAAGGCAGTGGAATCGGCATATGTGGGTACTGTGTGGTTCCGGGAGGGGGTGATGGGAAGGTCTGCTGTGCAGAGTGTGTACAAGATGGGTCCAAGAACACTGCCTTGGGGTACTCCTGATCTTATGCGCCTAGGCATGCTGATTGATGATCCGCATCTCACATGGAATTCTCTTCCCTCTGTGTACGACTTGAGGAAGGCGAAATGGGAACTTGGAAGATGAGACTTGATTTTGAAAAGGAGTCCAGGGTGCCAGACTCTGTCAAACGAATGTTTGACATCCAACATAACGGTGCAGCAGCACTCCTTCTTTTCGAAGGCCGCAAGTCTGCTCTCAACAAGCCGGTGGTATTGCTCAGGTGTTCCATAGAAGCGTCTGAAGCCAAACTGGTGATCAGGGATCAGTCAGGCCACGTCCAGTAATGGCAGTACACTGCGCCAAAATACTCTTTTAAGTATTTTGGAGAGGATTGACAGCAAACTAATCGGACGATAGAAGGCTAGATTGGCTTCAGGGTTTCCAGGCTTGAGGAGGACAAATTCTTCACCGCACATCCACTCTTTCGGGAAGTACCCTAGACGGAGGCAGCTGTTAGATAGCCTTTGGGAACAGAGTAGGGGCAACTTTTTCAGTGCTGATACATTGATTCCATCTGGACTGGTAACTTGCCATTTTTCGGGAGGCGGTCCCCTCTGGTGCGACGGGCTATACTTTGGCGGACCAGGAGCACTTGAGCTGTCGACGAACCTTATGGTGGCAGCACGTTCTTTTTTTCGCGCTGTTCCCACTACATAACGTACAGCCCACCTACCGCCCAACCGACGGACTGGCGCTGCCTTTATCTTACGGCTCCGATCGCGGGGATAGACCTGAGAGAATAAAGTTTAGGAAAGATTACGAGGAAAAAGTGGAGTTCGTTTGTTGCTCTGAAAGTGGACGTGCAGAGTGAAGTAATACAGTATAAGTCATTGTAGTCAGAACATAAAACCCTAAAAGGCTCATGCTGGGCATATGTAGATCCACAACAACTTAGGAATAGGGGACTAAAATTTCTAGTACGTCTATTTGGAATGTTAAATGTTAGTCGTGTTAGTAGATGCTGGCTGTCTACATTACCATTAATAAGGTTATGGAGGAAAACGACCGCCAGCATCTTTCTACGATTGGTTAGGGAAGGTACATTAATTAGAAGGAGTCTGTTAGAATAAGATGGGAGGTGAAGATTTGCATCGCAGTTGAGTCCCCTAAGAGCAAAAATCAATAAATTCTTTTGAACGGATTCAATTCCTTCGACCATCTTTTAATGAAGACAAGCGCGCCCTTGGCTTTATTAACCATCGTAGAAATATGGTCGGAAAATTTAAGTTTAACATCTAATAGGACACCAAGATCGTTAACCTGGGTTAATCTATCTAAGGAAATTCCATAGAGAAAGTATGTGGCCTGGTTAGAGCACGAACGATAAAAAGACATTAGCTTACATTTTGACCCATTAAGTTTTAAGGTATTGGTAGAGCACAATTTTTGAAAATTGTCCAAATCCGACTGAAGTTTATATTGGGCAGAAGGGGATATGTATTGAAGACAAAGCTTAACGTCGTCTGCATACATAAGAACCAGAGAGTTCGTTATAGCTTCGGATCCTGTGTAGACTGGATTCGGCAGCGGTATTTATAATTCTTATAACAGTCATCGTTATGCACGGTGAAGTTTGACCGATCTTCTAAGTATCTTGAAAATGTTACATTGCAGCAAGTTTTTATATATCTCTTAAAAAGTCTGTTTTGTATACCCTTGAAAAAGGGTATTATAATATTGTCCAGAAATGTGTAACGCATTAAAGGAAGCATCTCCGACCCCACAAAGTATATATATTCTTGATCAGCATCAACAGCCGAGTCGATATAGCCATGTCCATCTATCCGTCTGTCCGTCTGTTTCTATGCAAAAAATAGACAGTAGTTTTAAAGCTAGCGTTTTGAAATTTTTTTCCAGATCATTATTTTTGTTGCACGCAGATCAAGTTTAAAAATCGGTCGGATCGGACCACTATATCATATAGATGCCATACAAATGACCGATATGAAAACAAGTCTTTGGAACTTTTTAGCTTTCAAGGGTATAACATTTTCGGCAAGCCGAAGATAACTTTTCTCACTTGTTATAGCCATACAAACGACCGATATGAAAACAAGTCTGTGTATGGGAAACTTTTTTGCTTTCCAAGCTATTGCAACTAATTCAACATTTATTTATTTGACATAGCCATACATGATTTTTGAAAGTTTGGTCCGGATCGGACCACTATATCATATAGCTGCCATACAAACGACCGATATGAAAACAAGTCTCTGTATGAAAAACTTTTTTGTTTTCAAGGGTATACCATCTTCGGCAAGCCGAAGATAGCTTTTCTTTCTTGTTTAATATATTTTAAGTTTTTTTTTTAGGCTCCTTGTAAGCCAAGGAGGGTCAGTCGAGGCGGATGGATACTTCCATGGCACGCAAGAGTCAAAGAAAGCGTTAAGCCTTTTGTAGAATGTTTCTAAAGCGATATTAACATCGGTGCATTCCCAGAGATCGGACCAATCAAATGTAGAAATTAAATTGCCTAGTCTCTGAAAATCAGCCTTGCAAAAGCAGCGAGTTTTATGAACTTCATGGCGAGACTGAAGGTTGCTAGCAGTAAGGGTTTCAATCGACACCTCAAGCGTTGGATGGTAACGATCTTCCTCCCTTTCGTAGTTGTCGGGAGTTGTTGTGAAGACTACAATCTGGGATGCAAAAGATGAACTATAAGAACAGTTTAGGGAGCTTACTCCGCAGCCCCCTAGTATTTTGATAGGTAAGAGTCATAGATGTTGTTAGTCTTTTGAGGATGAAGGTTTAAGTACGGAAGACGATGACGGTACAGGGTTTTTCGCTTTGGGAGTTTACCTCCCACAGGCTTATTGACTTTTTTTTTAACAGTACTCGGCTAATGTTCTTGTACGAATATGTTCTCCGGCCAAAAGCTGGGCGAACAGATCGTATCGAACATTGGCAAAGGTAGACGTATCTTAAAAGATGACGTAAGCCTCGAGTAAGTTTATTTAAATTTCCTAATGTCCTTCACTCTAACAATAGCCTTAGATTTGGCTTGGATATATGCCGAGATATCAATCTCAGAGGTATCAGGGGCCAGCCGTGAAATAAATATTTGTTTAGAGGGGAGAATCACCTGTAAGGGTTTTGGTGTTACGGTTGGTAAGACCGCGACATCAGTCCGTACAGGGGTCCGGACGGTAGTTTACCCTTAGCAGTGGATTTTAGGAGGGTCGACTCTACTCGTTCCGGAGGAATCACCTGAAATGATACCCTGGATGGTAATTCAGACGAGTTATGCTCGATTATTGAGTCAAATTCAGAAACCGCATTTGTGTTTTCAACTCTTGCTCTTGGGGGGGTAAGAGTTATGAGCGGCTGCATGGTCGTCGGTTGATCAGGCTGGATGGCGATATCAGTGCATACGGAGTCACTAATAGCGGTTTTTTTACGCTTTGGAGATTCATTTAGTAGCTGCTAAATTGGGAATCCAGCGCAGAGAGTTGGTCGTTGATTTTACGGAAACCACCGATCAACTCTTTGAAACCGTTTTTAGTTTTCCGCATGAACGTTCGCATTTCTTTTTGAACCGCGCGACATCCACTGCAGCAAAAGTGGAAACCAGCGTTTCTAGAGATTGCATCCGAAACTGAGGCGGTGAAACCGGCACATTTCGTATGTACTACGTTTTCACTCAGCCAACAGGAGATGCTAGGTTGGGACGCGGAATTTGGCTTATTGCACGATTTTATAGAGCAGATGCTATAAAATTCCATGTTAAGAGATTTGGATTAAAAACAAAAAAAATTTAAATTATATAAAAATATATTGATAAAAAAAATTTAGAGCGCAAACTAGGAAAGAGTGAGTTTTTGTAGTAGAATAGTAGTAATAGTAGAAATTGCAGTTAATGTAAGAAATAGGGAATAGGAGTAGGGTACAGTACCTTACTTGGATAAATAATAAAATGATTTAGTCTCACCAAATACGGTACCGCGCAGACGCGAGTGCGAAGGGAATCGTTTTAAGTATTTGATTTAAATAATTAATTTCTTAACAAACGCCGGTTTGTTTTTAGCAAGAAAATAATAACAAAATCGATGACCCAAGAAAAAAACACGTCCGTTCGCTAGTGAAGTGTTGAAGTCTTCGCCAGTGCATATGTCAAAAGGGAAAAATGCAATGTGTAGATGGTCAGCAAAAACTTGTGCGCTTTCGACGTCAGACCGACACCAGGAACTGTCCGCTTTGTGCACGGGCTATCTTATATGCTGCAGGTCTCCAGGTCCCAGCTCCTCAAGGAATCTATGGAAGGAGTCAACGCCTAAGCAAGAATATGAGCAAAGCGGATATTTTGTGTCAGTACATGTGAACACATAACTATACATTTTTGGTTTCGAAGATTGGTTTCTGGAAGTTTCGGGAAGGCTTCCGAGTTCGGAGTTGGTCTTTTTCGTTTGGTTTTGGGGCTGTCGCTAAGCAAAGCAAAGCGATTGGCTCCTTGCCTATTGTTTCCGTGGAGCATCGTTGGTTTAAGGGACTTACTTGATTTTTTACTTTCTTTTATGAATGTGCGCTTAGAAGATGAGTAAGCTTTGAGCTAAATTACAATTTGCTTTGACGTAAGTGGGACCACACACAGGCTTGAAAGGTTAGCCGCCGACTGAATGCTCTAATTGTTTGAAATGTGTGTATAGTGGTGAACTCTCTTATAAATTGGCTGGAATTGCTCTGCCAACCCTACAAGCTTGTGTCCTGTTGTCAGACCGAACTGTGCCGTCTGTTTTAGTAAGTCTGAAGTCGTCGTCCGAAAGCCTTGTCGGTCTGTGTACAACGGCAGGAGCGTACGCCGTCAATAAATACAATACAAACAATAACTAAACTTTATACATCCACCTTAAATAAACCTTTAAAATTCCAACAGATTATGGGCCCAGCACGCTTCCACTTCGCGGGTGTAAAAAGTGCCTTAACATTTTGCTATTTTGCTTGTGTAACTTAATTGCATAAAGTCGTGTGCAAGAGTTGCGATAGCCGATCGGTGGTGAAATTCAAATCGAAAAACTTACCAAGAACTACTGTGTGCATGTGTCGTCTAAGTGGCGCCAGAAAGATCGCTTGTGCGTAGTATTTTTGTTGCTGTCGACGTTAGTTTTCGTGTGCGTGTGTCGCACCAAAACGGATTCGTATGCTTGTGTGCCCAACGGAACATTCCTATGCTTGTGTAGCTCAGTAGAAACAGTTTAGTGCTCATGTAGCCTAAATCGAATTCTTTGCTTGCGTAGCTCAAAAAAAAAAAATAACGCCTTGTGTATCCTAGGAACAATTCAGTGCTTGTGTAGCCAAAAACACTTTTGTTTGTGTAACAAACGTGCGGTAGAGATTTCAAACGTGTCGAGTTTTGAAATAGAAACATTAATTAAAAATAAGTGTTAACAATGTTCGAATCGAGCCTGTTGGCAAAGAGAATTTTGATAGTTGGAAAATACAAATCCAAGCGCTGCTTATAAAAAATGACAATTGAAAATATGTTAACGGATCATATTTGAAACCGATGAAAACAGTAAACAGTGTGACAATCAATATTCGAAGACCAAAGCAGACTTGATTCTGTCTGTGTCAACCACAGAGTTGAAGCAAGTGAAGAACTGTGAGACGGCAAACGCTGTACGGAAAAAGCTGCATGGTATTTACCAATCTAAAGGACCAGCTCGCAAAGCATCCCCATTGATGTCGCTAACTTTGGTAAATTAAGCAACGGTGATATGAGAAATCACATCGATAGGTTTTTCCATATCGTCGATAAACTAAATGAAGAAGAATTGGTAAATATAAATGATTTGCTACCCATACTATTATTATATAGCATTCTTAAAGAATATGAGCCGTTTCGTGTAGCGATGGAAACGCAAGACACCTTATTGTCATTGGAAGCTTTCAAGATAAAGTTGCATGACGAGTATGAAGCCCGAAAAGGAATAGAAGTGAGTCTACTCCTGGAGCCTTATTAGTGAGCAAAACGGGCAAGAACAATAAAGGAGAGGAAAGAAAAACTGAGTTCAGATGCTTTGAGTGCGGAAAAATTGGTCATAAAGCAGTAGCAGTAGCCATCTAGTAGCCAAGAAGTTTTTAGAGGCATCCGTATGTTAGATATCTACTATACGGAAGAAACGGAAATGAGAGCTGCCAAGAATAAGGTCATAGTCAAAACGACCTCATAGAAATGGCATTAGCGTTTTGGTCATCATAACGAAAAAGATCTCAAAACTTTCATACAACGAGGTATGGTTCAAGAAGTTAAACTGAACATTAGTGGAAGTTTACCACCATGAGAAGTCTGCATTAAGGGGAAACAATCTCAGATGCCGTTCCTAACGTTGAACTCCAGATCCGTAGAAGTTTTAGAATTGGTGCACAGTGACGTGTGTGGTCCCATGCGTGTGCACAGTCAGGGTGGCAGACGTTATTTTGTAACGTTTATAGACGACCATTCGAGATGGTGCGAGCTATATACGTTCAAGGCAAAATCGGAATTTTTAGACAAATTCAAGGGGTTTCAAAACTTTGCCGAACGGAAGACTGGAAAGAAGCTGAAGAAATTGCGATCAGACAAAAGCATGGAATATTTGAAAAACGAGTTCAAGAAGCACCTAGCGGGTGCAGGTATTCAGCTCGAGTTCACTGTCCAGTACACCCCACAGTAAAATAGAGTAGCTAAGCGTAAGAAGAGGACGCTAGTAAAAATGGCGCGCTGTATGATACAGGCAACACTACCTCCTAGATATTGGGGTGTAGCAGTCAACACTGCAAATTACATAAGGAAAAGATGTCCGTCGAGTAGCCTGTGTGGCGAAACACTGCTTAAACTGGAATAGGCGAATCCCAGTAGTGAAAAATCTGCGTACGTTTGGGCAAATTGTGTATTCGCTCAACAAACGACCAAAAGGAAAGTTCACTCCAAGATCGAGGAAATGCATACTCATAGGATATTGCAATTATGCAAAGGCATACAGGATGACCCCAGGATAACCCGGAAGCAGGAACTGTGCTGAAGACTCCTGACGTGGCTTTTGCAAAACAATTTGGTTAAGAAAGCACCTTTAAAGAATTTACGGAAACGGATGGAATGATCGTACAGAGCGTGCCTACAAGTCAAGAAGAAACTGATACCGAGAGTGAAGGTTCATCAGGGGAAGTCCATCCGGAAGTACTAATGAAGCATCGATGTGGCAGGTCTAGGAAACAGCGTACAGGTAAACCTAGTAGACTAAAACTAATCTACAATCTGATCGTTGCAGATCCAAATGAATCTAAATCGGAAGATAAGTTCTTTGAATCTACTGAATCCCTGCACTCGCTCAACATGGCCTCCTTCCACTCAGGCCCACGTGCTCTTTTGAAAGCGTTTAGTAAGAAACAGCGACTAGATGACAGCGTACGATGCTTTCAAAAGAGCACGTGGGCCTGAGTGGAAGGAGGCCATGTTGAGCGAGTACAGGGCTCTCCCAAGGAGCTACACATGGCAACTTGTAAGACGCCGGCCTGAAATGAAAGTCGGAGCTAAAAGAAATTCCAATTTCAGAATATTCCGGTCATGTGTTACACATTGATATTTACTCACCGAATGGAACTTAGTATACATTGCAATAGATACATTTTCTAATTCAGCGCAAGCACGATCGACAAATTTAAAAGCCACAGAAGATATTATAATTAGTTTACGTGACCTTATTTTTTACTTTGGAGATCCTATTATGTCGTTATGAACAGCAAACAAGCCTTTAAGGCAAAATCGATAAAATTCATATTGAAGTTCCTAGCATGTCGTTATGAACAACAAACAAGTCTTTAATGCACAATCGTCAAATTCATATTGGAGCAGCTACCGATAGAAGTCTGTACCTCCTCCTCAATACAAAAGCACAGTTAATGGACAGACGGAACGATTCCATTCCACACTTTCAGAAATAATGAGATGCTTAAAAAAAGAAGATAAAGAGAAAAATTTTAAAGAACTTTTAGATTGAGCAGTTTACGAATACAATCAATGTTTTCATTCAACAAAGAAGAAGCGAATTAGATTAAGAAATTTTCTTTGGCAGGAGGGTAATGAAAAATAAGGACCAATATGAAACATCTATACAGAACAATATCGAAAAACGTAGAAATAAAAAAAACACCGACCCTCTAAGCCATAACATAAACAGAAAGGAATTACCAACCTGGACGCTAGGGTTAACACTTGACTAGGATCAAAGCTTTCCTCAAGATGTAAGAAAGAAATAGTTAAGGAAAACAGAAATACTAAAATCATTATCGAATCTGACAAAAAATTTCATTAAAGCCATATCAAAACTTAAAACATTTCAGAATTATGTTATGGCGCAACCATGAATCTCAATAATTGCAGTAACGATGAAATTCTAATAAACACCAAAGGGATCGGTAAGTTATAAAATCTCATTTTGGATAATACAATTGATTTTGTAATTTTTATCAGTAAAGTGGTTTTACAAATAAGATTCTTACTTTATAGTTAGGTGTTAAGTGATTTTATTAATATATTAATCTGTTCGTTCCAGGAGTGTTTAGTGTCAAAGATTATTCCTAAAATTTCGGGTTTTCTTGTTTTAGGTATATAGTGAAATAGTTGATATATATTTTTATTAAATCGAATAAATGTCCCGTCAGTTAACAAATAACTACGATGAGAAGAATTATGTGACTAAGGTTTTTATTGAACTTTTTTTTCCGGATAATAGCTTAAGACTAAATTCTTTTGTACAAAATCTGAATTGAACTGTGTGTTGTTTACATATTTTGGGAGCGGGATCGCTGGCTTGGGATATTTTTTGTTTGCAATATTTGAGGGCGAGATCGAACAGGATGTACTCTCGCCAAATGAGAGATGATTCTCAAAATGCAATGAAACTACAGATTTTAAATTTAGTTTTAACTCATTCTTTAATCTAATCTAATTGTCTTTTTATTAGGCACTAGTAAGCACAACATGTACTCTTGTAATTTAATTTCTTTTTAGAATAAAAAACCTATTAAGAAATGTTAAAAGGTTAATAAAAGTGAAGTGAAGTGAATAAACCCCCAATTTAGAGCTTTAGTACCAATAATCTAGACCTACATTTTTAAAAAGCCTTGGGGTTTTAAGTTAAAACACCTAACTACTTGAATATACTTTTGTACTTTTCCCCAGACGTTTTCAAATACCTGACACTAATAATTTTAGAAATGTTTACTTGCAAAAATTTACAAATTTTGGGCCGGAGGCGTGATTGGTCAGTATTTTTTTGAAAACGATAATGGTGTGGCCGCCACCGTTAATGGTGAGCGATACCGGTCGATGATAACCAACTTCTTTTGGCTTGAAATCGAGAATATTTATCTGGACAACATGTGGTTTCAGCAGGACGGCGCTACGTGCCACACAGCACACGCTACGATGGATGTTCTGCACGAGCGATTTCCAGACATGGTCATCTCGCGCGGAGGCAACGTGAACTGGCCACCCAGATCGTGAGATTTGACCCCGCTGGACTTTTTGTTGTGGGGCTTTCTTAAGTGGCAGGTCTAACCCCGACTTGTGCCCCAGAGTCATCGAAAATTCGACCTTTCGTGTGCGCGCCACCAACCGAAGCCGTGGCGGTCAAATGAATGATGTTCCATACATAATAAATTTTTTTTTTCATTTCAGAGATCAAGCACCCCTAATAGAAAACCCTTTACAAGCTGCGTCATCTGCGAGAGCATCTTCTCCATCATCCTCTCCATCATTCCTTCCATGCGGCCAAACATCGCTTCAATCTGGTTGGGTTGTGGGGTTTCAGGTGGGGTTTGAGGGGTTTGTCGGGGATTCTTTGGCTGTGTCCCTTGGTTTCCTTTAAGTGCCTTCCTGTAACTCATACCATTGATTATAGTTGGTATCTGGATGAAAAGTGGCTTGTTGCTACTCGCAGTGAGTCTGTCTTTAGAAGCTTGCTGTGCCTTTTCCTTTTTGTAGGCAGGGCATTCTCTGAACGACGCAAGGCCACGATTTCGGGAGACCACAAGGGCACGTCTTTTTCAGGTGTTCTCGGGGTAGTCGGAAGAGGTTGATTCGCAAACTCAGCGGCATTGTGCATCTCTTTGGTTAGTTTTTCGATGGCCGCATCTATGTTGCTTGGTGTGGAAAGAGGGGGATCTGGGTTCAGGGAGGAAAGCATCCAAAACGTAAACTTGGGGGCATTTGTGTGTTTCCCGTTGAGTCTTTTGGGCGGGATCTTCTGAAGATGGGGGGCCTGCCAGTCCATGCTCTAGGTTGGCGATCAATTTTCGTTTTCGCAAATATTTAGTCACAGCAAAAAAAAAAAACAAAAAAACTTACCTCCAACCTTTTTTTATACCCTTGAAAAAGGGTATTATAATTTTGTCCAGAAATGTGTAACGCATTAAAGGAAGCATCTCCGACCCCACAAAGTATATATATTCTTGATCAGCATCAACAGCCGAGTCGATATAGCCATGTCCGTCTGTCCGTCTGACCGTCTGTGCGTCTGTCCGTCTGACTGTCTGTGCGTCTGTCCGTCTGACCGTCTGTCCGTCTGTTTCTATGCAAAAAATAGACAGTAGTTTTAAAGTTAGCGTTTTTAAATTTTTGCCAGATCATTATTTTTGTTGCATACAGATCAAGTTTAAAAATTGGTCGGATCGGACCACTATATCATATAGCTGCCATACAAACGACGGATATGAAAACAAGTCTTTGTATGGAAAATTTTTTTGTTCTCCAACCTATTGCAACCGAATTCAACATTTAGTTATTTAATATAGCCTTACAGGATTTGTGAAAGTTTGGTCCGGATCGGACCACTATATTATATAGCTACCATAAAAACGACCGATATGAAAACAAGTCTTTGTATGGAAAACTTTTTTGTTTTCAAGGGTATACCATCTTCGGCAAGCCGAAGATAACTTTTCTCTCTTGTTTTTCACTATATTTGTAGCATACAACCGCAACAGCAGCGACGGGGCAGCGGTCACAATGGGACTCCGCTCTTGGAAGCTCGACCCGGCCCGTTTTAAATGCGCAGTCCCCCAAGTCCCAAGTGCAGGCAGGCCGTAAAAAATGAAAGTAACCAAACACAAAATCCCGAAAAAATAATTAAATTTGACACCGAAAACAGAGTTCCTTTTTGATGAACGAACATTGAATGACCGTTTATAGTTATAAGTATATATATATCCCAAACAGATAATTGCATTAAACAAGATTATCAAGATCTGGACAACAATTTCAATAAGCCACTACGCGTCCTATTAGATGTAAACGCATGGCGACAACTTTTAGGGCTCGTCTACAAACAATTAAAGGGGAAATGCAATTGCAAATTTTGTACAAAATAGCAACTTAATAGTACTTAATAACGGAAACCACACACACTACTCTACACACAACACATTTACCAATGTGGATATCTCCATATGCTCCTCACCGCTAAACGTAAACGCATCCTGGTCAACATCCAATGATCTACATGAAAACGATCACGTTCCAATATTCATCCAGCTACACGTATATCCAAAAACATACACACCTTCAACTCTTAGATCACACAGATACAAACTTCACTTAGCAAACAGCAAACTCATTCCAAGCTAATATTAATAAACAGATACACAAAATATACATTATTACTATCAACCCAAACAAATCAGCAGCACAAATCGTTAAAATCAATAAAGCAAATAATTCAATTCCCACTTTAAACCCCAACAAAACTAAGTGCAAAACAACCTATTGGTGGAATGCCGAGCTAGAGTTTTTAAAAATAGAAAAAGTTAAATGCCTCAATAATCTGAGAAGATCTCTAGCTCAGAAAACATGCTGAAATATAAAAAGGGCATCGCTAAATTCAAATTTGAAGCAGATATCACTTTTATCCTGCATATCCAAATCTTTAGAAAAAATATTATCAAAAATAATCATGTGGACCCTGAACCAAAAACACCTCCTCTCTCCAAATCAATACGCATACAAAATAAACAGATGCGCAGTAGACCCACTACTATTATTAGATAACTACATCTGCAACATCCTCTCAAATAAGAAACACATATATATATACATAT
Organism: Drosophila ercepeae; assembly: GCA_018150545.1. Classification (NCBI taxonomy): domain Eukaryota; kingdom Metazoa; phylum Arthropoda; class Insecta; order Diptera; family Drosophilidae; genus Drosophila; species Drosophila ercepeae. The sequence goes on along the minus strand of JAECWL010000016.1, from coordinate 334,521 downwards.
TGACACATTGTCAAAAGACAATATGGCCAAAAAATAACTTAATTTATACACAGCTACCTCAGAAACCATAGATTTCGTGTAAAAGTTAACAACACACTGTCAAACGAGATGCAGCTTATCTGTAAGACTATTCCTCAGAGCTTTAAACAAACTAACCTATAACATAAACAAAAGCAAATTCTTTACGCACACTATGTATGCTGCATTTTCGTCCGAAAACTAGGATATAACACTCAAACTAACACACATTTAACAAAATTATCCAATGGTGCAAATTTACTGGAACAAAAATATCAACCGAGAAATCATATAACCTACCCAAACCTATGGAAAAAAGAAAAATTGTACAAGCATAGCAATAGAAATCAACAATTTCAATATATTACTAGAGTACTAGATATAAGTTTAAAAACAATCCATATTCAGAGAAAGCGATCTCACCCTCAAATAATGTTAACAAAAAGTATCCCAAGGGAGCGATCCCGCTCCCGAAATATGTAAACAACACACAGTTCAATTTAGATTTTGTACAAAAGAATTTAGTCTTAAGCTATTATCCGGATAAAAAAGTTCAATAAAGACCTTTGTCAAACAATTCTTCTCATCGTAGTCCTTAGTTAACTGACGGGACATTTATTCGATTCAATAAAAAAATATAACAACTATTTCACTATATACCTAAAACAAGAAAACTAAAAATTTAAGTATTAATCTTTGACACTAAACACTCCTGGAACGAACAGATTATTACATTAAAAAAATCACTTAACACTTAACTATAAAGTCAGAATTTTAATTGCAACACCACTTTACTGATAAACATTACAAAATCAATTGTATTATCCAAAATGAGATTTTTAACTTTAGGATCCCTTTGGTGATTGTTAGAATTTCACCGTTACTATAATTAGTTTTTTTTTTTAACGTTCTTATTTTATAGTTAAAATCTATCCGAGTGGACAATCATTAAATGGTTTGGGGGTGACATTGATATTATTTTTTTTTTTTTTAACGTTCATATTTTATATTTAAAATCTATCCGAGTGGACAATCATTAAATGGTTTGGGTGACATTGACATTGATTCAAAATGAGATTTTTAACTTTCCGATCCCTTTGGTGATTGTTAGAATTTCAGCGTTACTGTAATTAGTTTTTATATCCTTGAAAAAGGGTATTATAATTTTGTCCAGAAATGTGTAACGCATTAAAGGAAGCATCTCCAACCCCACAAAGTATATATATTCTTGATCAGCATCAACAGCCGAGTCGATATAGCCATGTCCGTCTGTCCGTCTATCCGTCTGCCCGTCTGTTTCTATGCAAAAATTAGACAGTAGTTTTAAAGCTAGCGTTGATTTACTAGCGTGAAATTTTAACCAGATCATTATTGTTGTTGCACGCAGATTAAGTTTAAAAATCGGTCGGATTGGACCACTATATCATATAGCTGCCATACAAACGACCGATATGAAAACAAGTCTTTGTATGGAAAACTTTTTGTTTTCAAGGGTATACCATCTTCGGCAAGCCGAAGATAACTTTTCTCACTTGTTTCTAGATAATTTCTATGCGCTCTCCTATGCATTTTCACAATTCTATCTTCCTGTTCGGTTTCGCTTTTAAGGTCTTCTACCCTAGACTGGGTGAATCGTGTTTTAATACCCTTGAAATGGCTTCGGTAGATTTTTTTTTAAATTTTCCCATTATATCTTCGGTCGCGAAAATTCCGTTTATTCCAAAGCAAAGTTTGTCTCATTTTTGTTGCTTGTAAAACAATAGATTTTGAATTTTGTTAGTCTACTTGATTCCCAATAGATGATTCCCAATAGTCTCCTTGCAGCCCTCGCACAAAAGTATTCAGAGCCTTGTCTCTGTACATTTATGGCACTAAAACGGATTTCACGGATTGGTTAGAAGCTCACACTAACATGATAATTTGGTACTCCAAGGTGTTTATATCTCATTTGCCCGCGTAATGAATGAGTTTGACACTTATTATCCACTACCTTATTGAATACGGTATGTTATGTACCATAGTATTTTGGCTTCGCATCGCAAGGACTGTACGCATCTAAAATGAGGTCTACTCCCTTCCGGGAGCTGAATTTGGACGGGTCTCTAAAGAACTCGCGAATGGTTTGGACTATGTCTGGCATCCTTTCCAAGTCGCCTAACTTACCTGCATGTTCTAGGGCAATCACTTGATCTGTCATATTTTTGAATTCTTCTGAAAAATTGTCGTCTTAATAACCCTGTCCAATGGTGAGCTAATATCTCTCGATTGATAGCTAACGACCTCAATTTTCGATTTTTCAATTGAAATTCTTAATGGCGCATTGCTTTTACATATATTTTTTACACAAATTAAATTAATTACAATTATTATTAAATAAATTAATTAATATGCATGGAGCGTTTGGGTCTAACATGCAATTTTTGGAGAAGTCAGAAAACTCAACCATTATGTTTTTAAGTTTATGATATCAGAACCTTAAAAATGCCACTTACCTAGAACATACTGGGAAATTATGATTAATGTAAGAGTAATGGTTTTGTTAATGTATATTTATATATAGTCTGATATTTATAGTGCGTACCGATAATCGAGCGAAAACAGTATACAACATCATGCTAGTTCCAAAGCTAGTGTGTCCAGGTGTCAAAGACGGCTAAAAATGCGGCTGCTTACGTCGCTACTGCTGCTGGTTATAACTTCTGTTGTACTGGATACCGTTCTGTTATGCGAACTTTCATGCGTCAGACATTTTTTTTTTTTTTTTTTTATAAATAAAAATTGTATTTATTTACATTGCAGTCCACTGTTACTATTTGTAGTAACTTATACTGCAGAGATTCATAATTTCTAGCGAGTATTTACATATTTACATACCTAAACCTAATTAGGGAGTCTAGAGGCATGAATTAATTTAATCAATTTACTTATATATTCTCTCGGCAGATCTGTTGGGTGAATGCGCAGGAACCTCCTTCTCGCCCTCAGCCCCAATACACGTCTCCTCATCAAGAGTTTTCGAGCCAACTGGTTTGGGTGATTTCCCAATTTATTTACGTAAGCGGTTGCTTGTTTGTTTATGACATCGCCAATCCTTGGTACCTTCAGCTCTTGTTCAATGTTTTTGTTGCGGATGTACCAAGCCGCTCCAGATAGTTTACGCAAGATTTGCGACTGCGCTACACGAATTTTGTTGAGGTGCGACTTTGCGGCGATGCCATACACTTGGATGCCATATTTCCAAATAAGAGCTAAGACAACCTTATAAATTTTGGCCTTGTTGGAAACTGAAAGTTTGTTTCCAGTCCTAAGGAGCCAAGCCATGCTGTTCGCCTTTGTTTTGAGCCGCCGAGTTACATTCGTTACATGGCGTTGAAATGTAAGTCGCTTATCCAAAGTGACACCGAGGTATTTGTGGGCGTTCGATTGTGTGAGGAGCTCTCCATGCAGAAACACACCAGGTGATGTGTCTTTTCTCAGGGTGTACGTTACGGAAACACACTTTTCCAGATTGACTGCCATGTTCCAGCGTAGGGTCCAGAATCTCAAATTTTTTAGATAAAGCTGAAGCGTATCAGTGGCTGTATAGACGCAAGAATCTCTGGCCAGGACTGCAGTGTCATCAGCAAAGGTGGCAACTAGCAGGTCATTGGGATCTGTAAGCGACATGTCTTGGCGATGCTGTCTCGAACGGCTGGAATCTTTCCTCCGGGTTTCTGGCAAACGCTTCAGCTCTGTCCTGAGGTGATTTTGCCCAAGTGCCATCTGGGTTACGAACTGGAAACTTTGGAGCAACTTGTCTCTTGAATCTCTTCGTGAGCTTCCAGAGCGCGAATTTTGAGTTTTCATTGGCAGTAACTTTCCCCACGAACGCGTCAGTTGCTTCTCTTTTCAGTATGGCTAGTACTTTTCTCACCCGATTTGATATCCTTCGGTACAGTCTGTCAATTTTTGGGTCATTGGTCCTGATGAACTCACGCCGTAGACGTTTTTTGAGAGTTAAAAGTCCTACAGCTTCCGGAAAGAGAGCGATGCTGCTACCCACGTTGCGTAGGTGAACTGCGCCGCCACGAGCTGCAATTTGAGCTGCATCTTTGATCTTCTTCATAAAAGTTTCAACCGCTTTCTCGATATCGTCTGCTGTATTTATCTCTGTATTGAGGTTAAAGGCATTGTTAAGTTCGTACTGAAACAGCCTTATATTCGCACCAGGTGGAACGAGCATCCTAATGGGGCGGTACTATGAGGTGACGTTGTTAGTGAAGCGATCAGCGGCAAGTGATCAGAAGATAGGTCATACTCTTCGCGTACTGATAGTAGCATTTGCTCTTATACTACCCCAGAGGCGATGCTTAGCGCTAAAATCACCTCCAATGATAAACTTTTGACCATGTGATTTACCAAGGACCAAGGAGATTATCAAACTCAGAGGAATTCCAAGGCAGGCCTGGAGGAAGGTACACAGCTGACACCGTAATTTCGCCTAAATTAGTGGAAACTTTTAACCGTCGCCATTTTTAGATGATTCGTTGTGATCGAATGCAGGTGATAGTGCACTAATCCCTGCCTGATTAGGATACAAGCTCCTCCTCTGGGTGATCTGCGCGACAACAGCTGTAACCTATCTTATTAAGGTAGGATCCGTCGTGTATGAGTGTCTCTGAAATAAGCACATCAAATTCGTGCTTGCTGAGAAACACCTTAAGTTCATTAACATTTTGGATAATGCTACGAGCGTTCCAGGCTCCAAGGCGCAGTTCACAAGCCATTAATTGCGCTGCGTCAACGACTTAGAACCTCTGAGTTCTTTGATCTCCTCAAATAGCTCAGCGATGGTTTTTTGAAGACCAGCAATGGTCTGCTGCATTGAGATGATGATTTGTGCGAGGGAGCCATCAATTATCGTTTGGCTAGGATGTTGAGGTTCACCTGCGTTTGTTACAGGAGCAAACGCAGCATTCGGAAAAGTCTGGAACCTTGCATTTGAGAAAGCATTTCGCTGTTGGGAGTATTTTCCGTCAGGTCGTGTGCTCTGTTGTCCAGTTCTAGTATGCGTCAGACTAAAAATGGGTTTAAAGAGTTGCTCGGTGGTTTCCGTAAAATCAACAACCAACTATCTGCGCTTGATTCCCAATTCAGCAGTCTCCAGCTGCTAAATGAGACACTTCAGAACCGCATACATACTGGCACTACTTATCTGCCATTCAGTCGGTTTTTAATCGTATGTCCGATAGCGATCAGCTAGTTACTCTGGGAGACTTCAATCTACCAGAAATGATTTGGTCATATATCGAGAATCTCTTTCAGCACACCTTAATTTCACAGAGGGTATGGTCGACATTTCCCTCGATCAAATAAACCAAGTACGGAATTCATTAGGTCGGCTTATAGATCTATTCTTTTTTTCTGATCCCGATGGAATTACCCTTTCCAGAGCCATGCTACTTTCGACTCCAGAAGATCCTTCCACCCAACGCTTGAGGGGTCCATTAAAACCCTTACTGCTCGCAATCTTTAGTAATTTAATTTATACATTCGATTGGTTCGATCTCTGAGGAAGCACCGCTTTCTTAGACTGTTGCGTGCCATGGAAGTATCCATCCGCCTCGACTGACCCGCCTTGGTTTACAAGGAGTCTAAAGAATTTTTCCTCGGAAAAATTTTCCAGCAAAGAAATCCGGTTCGACATATCTTGTTTTCAAGTCAACCCAATTTCATGGCTTCTGAATAATTTTTATGGCTGTGAGGCTTTGATAAGTCACTTGCAATGAATCTGCCAATTCTTCTTGCGTTGGGATCGCGTCGTGTTCGAGTAAAGCTTCCATTTTTACGTCTTCGAAAAAATGCAGGTCTTCGTCGTCAAAATTATCATTCTTGAATTGTTGAAAGAGCAATCAGATGCCCTTTTTTGAAATTTTATAAGAAGAGTAAAGGCAGAAGGAAAGTTGTACACGTAATAGTTAAGAACCCTTTGAGCAAAGGGGTCAGTTCTAATTGGTGAAAAACATCCGTGAGATCCAGTAGAGAAGTTCCAGAAGAATGTAGCACTTTTCAACTTAGTCATGAATGGGTCAAAAGTTGGCAGTGATTAGTTGATCCTCTGGCTCTTTGTCTAACGAATCTTGTAGTTCATCCAAAACTTTTCTTGATGATAGCGTCCAGGATGTGTCATATTGGCAGATTTACGGGTCTCATTTTTGGATCAATTATGAGCTTGAGTGTTTCTCCTTTTTACTTTAGAAATTTAGTTATGCATTTGGCCTGATTAACTTGCAATTTGTTAGAGACCACGGAAATGTTTTTCGAAATTAGATCTGATGTTGAAAATTACTGTTTTGTTTTGGTTCAATAATTAGATAAAACGATTCCATGCTTCAACGATTAGGGGAACATGGTGACTATCGATAAAGCACTCTATTTTCAGATACATCGCACCGCTATATTTTGAAGTGGAAAACCCGGTTTCTGAAGAGCTCGGATGGCTGACTGTTCGATAGGGGCATCATCCATAACATAACTTTTTTGTTCTATTTAACAACAATTTAACAAAGATCTGCTACATATAAATATAACCACAATATAACTATTCTAGGAGGTATTCTAGGATTTTTAATTATTATTAAAATATTAAGGGAGAGTTCAGCGGATAGAGTATGTGATAAAAGTTTATAGTTTTTACAAATATTACGAAAGGGGTCGTGTTTAGCGTAGTTGGATCTGCACATAGGTAACCATAGGGGTCGGAAGGACCTAGTTTTCCTATTAGGGATGCAAAAATATAGTTGGCTTAGGAGGTGTTTAGAATCAATCATGCCATGGAAAGGCATATGTAAAAACATGACTCCGCACAGGTTCGGCGTTCCTTCAGAGGAGGTAATTTTAACAATTTAAGCCTGCAACGGTACGACGGAAGACGATTATCCCAGTTTAAGTTTTTTAGTGAAAATGATAGAAACTGCTTTTGCACCGACTCAATACTATTTTGGTGAAAGGAGTATTGAGGACTCCAAAGGATAGGATGAACTAGGGTGATATATAGAGATTTGGTGGAGAAAGGATCATTAAATTCTTTAGAACATCGCTTAATAACAGCTAACATTTTTCTGGCTTTATTCACTGTCACAGAAATGTAATCATTAAACTTAAGTTTATGATCAAAAAGAACTTCAAGATCATTGATTATGGAAACACGATCAAGGACGTGATTTCAGAGACAGTAAGATACAATAAGCGGCACACTGCGATGGAATGTCATAAGTTTGAATTTAGAGCAGTTTAGGAACAGAAGTTTGCTTGAGCAGCACAAATAGAGTTCCTCAAGGCCTAGTTGCAGATGCCTGTGCAGGAAATGTTCCAAGAAGGAATAGCATAACTTGAGATCATCAGCATACATAAGCGTAGAAACTAATCACATTGGGAAGATCGTTCACAAAGAGTATAAACAACAGTGGTCCTAGATGACTACGCTTCGGGACACCCGATATGACATGGATGACCTTCGAGTTGGTAGATTTAAATAGGACACGCTGAGTTCGATCTGAAAGGTAGGAAGCAACCCACATGAGGATATTTGGTGGAAAACCAATAAACGAGAGTTTCCGTAGCAAGAGCTGATGATTAACTGAATCAAATGTCTTGCTAAAGTCAGTATAAATTACATCAGTTTGCAAGCGATATTGAAAACCTCGGTTGATTATTGACGAAAATTCAAGTAGATTAGTTTTTGTTGCGCAAAGCTTGACAAAACCATGCTGTGTTGGTGAGATTATTCTTTTGCATGCATGTTACAGCTGCGATATGATGAGTTTCTCAAGAAGCTTGGGAATCGCAGAAAGCTTAGCAATGCCGCGGTAGTTCTCAATGGAAGCCTTAGAGCCTTTTTTATGAATTGGTATAAGGTATGATTCATTCCATAACTTAGGTAGGAATGTTTGCTGCAAGGATAGGTTAAAAAGTATAGTAAGAGGTAAGGTAATAAGATCGGAACCTTCTGAGGATGCAGCTAGGTACGTGGCCTGGGACTGGTGAAAATGAGATTTTGATTGATGAAAGAACCTTCATGACAGTGAAATTTAGAAAGGGAAATGTTATTTATGTAGGGTAAATAATATGTATAGTTAGAAGAGGGATCAAATGAATTAGATGAGTAGGTTGATTGAAAAAATGACGCAAAAAGATTAGCAATACCGAGATGCGAAGAGTCGGAAGTATTATTATATGATAGGGAAGGGGGGAAAAGATTGGATTTACGTTTAGAGTTTACAAAAGAGTAAATAGAGCTTGAATCATTGCGAAAATTTTTGTTTTTTTTTGTTTTTTAATTTTTTTTTCGAAAATTAAAATTGTATTTATTTACATTGCAGTCCACTATTACTATTTATACTAACTTATACTGCAGAGATTCATAATTTCCAGCGAGTATTTACATCTTTACATACTTAAACCTAATTAGGGAGTCTAGAGGCATGAATTAATTTAATCCATTAACTTATATATTTTCTCTTTTTTTTTTTTTTTTTTGTTATTATTTAAGTAATGAAACCGTGCTACAATTTTGCACCTTAACAATACAAGCAAAAAAATAGTCTTTAATAAGCCCATCGCCAAGCGCTTAGCACGGGGATTTATAATAATATAGGATGAAACAGGGATTTATGTTCGTGGAGGGGGAAGCGTCTTCACGAAGCCTTGTCTTTTTAGCCTTCTAAGCGGCCTGGCGGGAAGTAAATTCCTGGCTAGTTCGCTGCGATGGGTGGTGAGTCTGTCTCTGTACCTGCTGGTGTGTCTATTGATCTGCTCCTCCACAGTCTGCAGATTGAGGTCTCGGTGTAAAGTTGAATTCCGTACGTACCAAGGACAGTTGGTTATCTGCCTTAGGGTACGATTCTGCAGTACCTGGATGCGATTGCAGTTAGATTTTGCTGCAATCCCCCAAATTTGCAGCCCGTAGAGCCAGATTGGGGCGACACACTGAGCGTACATTTTTCTCTTCACCCTAAGTGACATACTGGTCTTTCTGCTCAGCAGCCAACGTAATTGCTGAAGTCTTAGGACGCACCTCTTGCGAGTGGCTTTAAGATGCGGCAAGAAATTGAGTCGCTTGTCAAGAGTAATGCCAAGATACTTCACCGTTGTTTGTTGCTCCAGGATCTGCCCTTCCATTTGGATTGGTGGGATTGTTCTCATCCTAAGTGTGAAGGTAGGGTTGGACGTTTTTCGAGGGTTTATCTTAAGGTTCCACCGCTTGCACCACGCTGATAGGACTGCAACGTATCCCTGCAGACCATCTGCTGCCTCAAAGCGACATTTGGAGCTATACAGAACGGCAATGTCGTCTGCATATGTGGCAATTAGAGCCTTCGAGGGGTCTTCCATGTAGTCATCATCGGGTACGGGCAAGTCTGCAGTATAAAATGAGAACAGGAGCGGGCCAAAAACACTGCCTTGCGGGACTCCAGCTCTCATCTGGGCAGGCGCAGAGTAAGTGTCCCGAATCTTGACTTTAAATATTCGCCCTTCCAGGTAGGACTTTAGGAGCAAGTAATATGGTGCTAGTAGTAAATCTTTCACCTTGCAAAGGAGACCGTCGTGCCACACCAGATCAAAGGCTTGTTGAATATCAATAAAAACTGAGTTGCAGTATTCAAGGTTATCAAATGCCTGTAGAATGTGCTGCGTAACCCTGTGAACCTGCTCAACAGTGCCGTGTCCCTCTCGAAATCCAAATTGATGGTCCGGCACAATTCCGCACTAAGTTATAATCCCACTAAGTCATTTAGCAATGAGTCTTTCCCATACCTTTGATAAAGAGGGGAGAAGACTTATTGGCCGATAGGATTCCGGGTCGTCTTCCGGCTTGCCTGGCTTATAGATCATGTGGATTGCCGCTATTTTCCATTGGGAAGGGAAGAACTGAATCCTTAGCATAGCATTAAAAATAAGTGCCATGTAGAGGATCGCACGATTTGGATCAGTGTGACGTGACATATTCTGTCCATGCCAGGAGCCTTGTTTTTCGGAAGAGCTTTGATTGCTTCGGTAATCTCCTGAACTCTGATTGGCGTGATGGGGAGGGACATCTGGAGCGGGGTTTGCAAGCTCTCCTGGGTCTCTTCGATATCAGCCAGTGTAGCAACGTTGTGTGGGGTGAATCTAGCCTCCAGGTGTTGAGCAAATATGTTTGCCTGTTCCTCTTCATTCTGTGCAAGGTCGCCGCCATGATGCCTAACTGGGACCTGTCTAAACGGCTGGTTTTTCGTAGCCTTTGTGCATTTCCACAGCGAGTAATTGGCGTCAACAGTGTAGTCCATCGAGGACAGCTTGTGCTCAAAGAAGTTATTTCTTTGCTCCCTTAAGAGGATCCGTAGTCGCTTGGCTGCTCGGTTCCACAGGATTCGATCCCAAGGGTCTTGGGTTCGAATTTCTTTCTTCGTAGGCGCCTTTTTGCAGCTAGTAGCTCTTTTGCGTCCCTGGTGAGTGTGACGCCATATTTTGTCGGCTTAAGTGGGCTCGCAGGTCGAGTGGATGCAGCAGCAGCCCTGTGGATATCATTGGTGAAGATTTCCACAGCCATTTCTATATCCTCCCCAGAATTCAGCTCCGTTTCAAGATGGATGGAGCTCTCCAGATTCCGGTGAAATAGAGTTAGGTCAGTTCGATTGCTGATTAACCTTGCATTAGAGCGAGCATTAATCCCATTGGTATCTATGGTGACTACGAGGGCCAGATGATCAGACTCTAAATCCCAATTTTGGGTAATACTCGCGCAGTAGTCCGGTACTCCATGGTGGACGGCAAAATTAATACATGAGGGCGTATGTGTGGTGACGTATGGGTATCTGGTAGGGGCTCCTGTGGCAAGAATCTTTGCCCCGGTGGCGGAGATTGCTTCAGCTAGTTCTTGTCCCCTAGGGGAATTGCAGGTGTCGCCCCCTTTCCCGTATCCTGTTTCCTGGAGGGCAGTAGATGGAACTGAACTCCATATCACCAAGACCCGTAGCAACTTTCACCGATGACATTTGTATACTGCGCGTCTCTATTACCCTTTGGGGAAAATGTCGGAGAGTAGTCCTGACTAGCACCGCCACTCCACCTCCACTGTGCCTATTGGAAGATGGTTTGTAGGCAGGATAGAATGTGTATCCAAAGACTCGAACAATTCCCCCGCGGTTTAATCTGGTTTCAGTCAAGAGAAGGATATCAATGTCTTTGTTGTGTGCAAAAAGTTCGACTTCTCCGACTTTTCCTGAAATGCCGTTGACATTCCAGATGAGAACTTTAAGTGAGTTCAAGGCGAGGCTGTAGCGTTGATCTGATTTCCAGCCCATTGCTTCATGGTGCTGGCCATCTCAGTCACTATTATTTCTAGCCGTGCAAGGCGTTCATTAGCTAGCTTATTTTGCTGTTGTTGTTCTTGTTGTTGCTGTTGGAGCCACATGAGAAACTGCTGTTGCTGCTCCTGCTGGAGGTGCTGTTGCCATTCCTGAAACTGCTGTTGCTGCTGTCGCTGCAGCGACTGGATATCGATCGGCTGTTGTTGTTGTGGACTTAGCTGCGTTTGAACATAGTTCAAACTACGTTGAGCATTTCCAGAATTGCTTGGCGCTGAAGCTGCGACTGCTCCATAGGAGACACTTGTGCGGGCACTGTAGCTTCGTGGTGTCATCTGCTGTTTTGCTGGTTGGAATGCAATTTGGGGCACTTGTTTCCTTGCTATTCTAGCGGGGCCAGGCGCAGGAAATTCCTGCACGTACCTTGTAGCAGAATATTGATTGGCCACATTGCCATTAAGTGATCTAGTTTCGGTTGCCGATTTTTTTGGAGACTCCGATGACCGACGGAGATACTCCTGGTACGACTTGCAGCCTTTGTATCTAGCTTTATGAGCTTTATGTACTGGATACCGTTCTGTTCAAAAAGATATACGAACTTTCATGCGTCAGACTTTTTTTTTTTTTTTTTTTTTTATAAATAAAAATTGTATTTATTTACATTGCAGTCCACTGTTACTATTTGTAGTAACTTATACTGCAGATATTCATAATTTCTAGCGAGTATTTACATATTTACATACCTAAACCTAATTAGGGAGTCTAGAGGCATGAATTAATTTAATCAATTTACTTATATATTCTCTCGGCAGATCTGTTGGGTGAATGCGCAGAAGCCTCCTTCTCGCCCTCAGCCCCAATACACGTCTCCTCATCAAGAGTTTTCGAGCCAACTAGTTTGGGTGATTTCCCAATTTATTTACGTAAGCGGTTGCTTGTTTGTTTATGACATCGCCAATCCTTGGTACCTTCAGCTCTTGTTCAATGTCTTTGTTGCGGATGTACCAAGCCGCTCCAGATAGTTTACGCAAGATTTGCGACTGCGCTACACGAATTTTGTTGAGGTGCGACTTTGCGGCGATGCCATACACTTGGATGCCATATTTCCAAATAAGAGCTAAGACAACCTTATAAATTTTGGCCTTGTTGGAAACTGAAAGTTTGTTTCCAGTCCTAAGGAGCCAAGCCATGCTGTTCGCCTTTGTTTTGAGCCGCCGAGTTACATTCGTTACATGGCGTTGAAATGTAAATCGCTTATCCAAAGTGACACCGAGGTATTTGTGGGCGTTCGATTGTGTGAGGAGCTCTCCATGCAGAAACACACCAGGTGATGTGTCTTTTCTCAGGGTGTACGTCACGGAAACACACTTTTCCAGATTGACTGCGATGTTCCAGCGTAGGGCCCAGTTCTCAAATTTTTTTAGATAAAGCTGAAGCGTATCAGTGGCTGTATAGACGCAAGTATCTTTGGCCAGGACTGCAGTGCCATCAGCAAAGGTGGCAACTAGAAGGTCATTGCGAAAATTGAGTTTGCATTTTGAAATATAATTTTTATATAGTTGATTGTTAAGTTCAACAAACTGGTTGCGGATTAGAAGGTAATTTGAAAAATGTAACAAGATTGGAGACTTTAATGACTTTTTGTAAGCTCTAGATTTCCTATTTTTAAGGAGAGAGAGGTGCGTATTAAACGATGGAGGTTTTGACGTTGATGGAGTCAATGTTTCAGGGACAGATTTATTTATGGCGAAATGAATTACTTCATAAAAAGAGTCTGTAGCTTCATCAATATTGCTGAAAATAGAAAGTTTTTTTTTTTTTTTTTTTTTGTAACTCTGCTTTTATTTATTGGATCCTCTTAAATAAGAGCTAACAATAAGTTTAAAAATCTTAACTAATACAATTTTTTTTCCTAATCAGTCGTTTTTATTAATCCAAGTGTTCCGTGATTAAGCGTCCCTAAAGATTTCTTCGCTGGGTTGGTAGGTAGGATTTCTCGCTAGGTGGTTGGGGTGCGAGGAAAGCTTGCCATGATATTTTTTCGTAAGCTCTTTGATTTCATTGGTGACTGTTGGAATATTTAAATCTCGATGGATGTTTTCGTTTCGAACATACCACGGTGCCCCAGTGATAGTTCTCAGGATCTTTGTCTGTGCTCGCTGTATGATGTCAATATTGCTGTTGCTGGCGTTGCCACATAGCTGTGCGCCATAGGTCCAGATTGGTTTCAGTACTGCATTGTAGAGTAAGACCTTGTGGTCCTGGCTGAGCGGAGAGCCAGCGTTGATGAGCCAGTGAAAGTTGTTCACTTTGAGCTTAAGTTGAATTTTTGTTCGCTTCAATGTGCCTTCGCCATGTGAGTCTTCTATCGAGGTGTACTCCTAGGTACGTTACCTCATCTGCTTTCGGGAGTGGTATGTTGTTCATCAATAGTGGTGGGCAATCTTGTCTGTTCAGCGTAAATATCACGTTCTTGCATTTTTCCTCGTTGACTTTTATTCGCCAGTCAGAGAGCCACTTCTCAGTGGCTATGAGGTGCAATGCCAGCTGTGCTTTAGCTTGGATTGGGGACCTTGAACGGCTAAGGATAGCTGTATCGTCGGCAAACGTGGACACTGTTAGCCGACTATTTGTTGGAATGTCAGCGGTATAGATGAGGTATAAAGTTGGCCCAAGAACGCTGCCTTGGGGGACTCCAGCCTTAATTTCGTGGTCAGTGGAAGTGGCAGTGTTGCACCGCACTGCAAACTTTCTGTCATATAGGTATGACTTTAGAAGTTTGTGTGTGCTTTCGGGTAAAGCTGTTTTAACTTTAAACATTAGGCCGACTAGCCAGACTCTGTCGAATGCTTGGGATACGTCTAAAAATACGGCTGTACAGTATTCTCGATTTTCAAATGCAGTTCTTATCTCCGCTGTTATTCGATTCACCTGTTCAATGGTTCCGTGGCTTTCGCGAAAGCCAAATTGGTGGGCTGGGATTATATTGTGGGCTCTCAGGTGTGGATTCAGTCGGATTAGCAGGCATTTTTCGAATAGTTTCGATATACATGAGAGTAGACTTATTGGTCTGTAGGATGAGGGAACTGTGTGGTCCTTACCAGGCTTCGGAATCATTATGATAATCGATCTCTTCCATCGTTGTGGAAAGTAGTCAAGTTTTGTAATGGCATTAAAGATCTGCGTTATATACCGAACTGCAGAATGTGGCAGCTCGAGGATCATTTCCGGGGTAATAAGGTCGTAGCCGGGGGATTTTTTCGGGCTGATATTTTCTTTAATTATGTTAGATATTTCTTTTGGACGAAACACAATTGGGGTGTGTTGCTGGTTGCAGTTTGCGTTTGAAGTCGGTAGCGCAAATGTGCTAGTAGCCTCGTTTGGCTTAAATACATTTTGTAGGTGAGCGGCAAATGTGGTGGCTCTGTCTGCATCACTACGTGCCCAGCCGCCTGCGGGATTCCTTATGGGCAAATCGGTTTCAGTCGGTGGGCGAAGGGTTGGGTGGGCTCTCCACAGTGACTTATGTTCAATACCTGTTGGTGAAAGTTGCTCTATATATCGGCTCTGAGCGTATTCTTCCTCTTGTTTCAGAGCGTTGGTCAGCTTCCGTGTGGCTACTTTTAGCTTTTGTTTTGCAGATGGTGATCTGGAGGATTGCCATTCTCTACGTAAGCGTCGTTTTGCGTGGACGAGTTGCTCGATTTGTGCGTTAGTCTTATTCGGATTAATCGTAACGTTTGTGGTTTTAGGTGTTGCATTTCGAGCTGCTTCCGTAAGAATGGATTCCAGTGTTTCTGTGCAGCTCTCTATATCAGGTTCAGTATTGAGTTTTGGGTTTAGCTCAATGTGTGAACTTATATATTTTTTATACCTTAGCCAGTTCGTTTTGTGCGAAGTCAGTTTGTAGGGAGGTTTTACGTTTTCTGCGTACCGGCTGAGATGAATTAGCACAGGCGAGTGATCAGATGACAGATCTGGTAGACATTCAGCTCTAACGAAACTGCGAGGAATATTTTTCGTGACTGCGAAGTCAATCAAGTCAGGCAGCTTATTGAGGTCTGATGGCCAGTATGTGGGACTCCTAGGGGAAACATGATCAAGTTTATTAGTGGCTTTAATTAAAGCCTTATAAAGCTGTTTTCCTTTTGGATTCACAAGGCGCGATCCCCAGTGAGTATGTTTAGCATTGTAGTCGCCTGCTGCAATGAAGTGTGGTCCTAGTGCATGGAAGAAATCCAGGAATTGGTCTTCCAATATTGTGAAACGAGGGGGGCAGTATACGGCCGCTAGTGTGAGGTGAGTGTTGTCCTCCAGCTGTATGTTGATAGATGTGGCCTGTAGATGAATTTCAGCAAACTCTTTGTAAAAGTGGTGCTTCATACGGTTCCTAAATAGAATGCCGGTCCCACGGTGTGCTCTACCATCGGGGTGATTTGTACCATAGAAGTTGTATTCTCTTATTTGAAAGTTGTATTTGCTTGTAAGATGAGTCTCCGAAAGAAGCATTACGTCGATATGCTTCTCATGTAGGAATTTGGGAGACATGCATTTGTATCAATAGGTTTTGATTACGCATCATGTCTTGAATGGTGGTTCGCATAAATGTCATGAATTCCATCATGCTCTGTTGTAAGGCTTGGATCATAGCTTCAGTTTTCGTTTCTTGCTGCTCGGATGGCCTATAGTTTTGTTGTGTGTCCAATTTTATGTGTTCTTCATGTGAGGTTTGGGAGTTTTGGGTTGGAGGTATCATACCTGATTTTAAAACGTTTGCAAAACTTATCTTGTTAGTGGTTGGTATAGGCCAGGGAGCAATACTTGTTGGTTTCGAAAAAAGTACTTCTGGATTTGTTTCCGATGGTATCAGCGTAGCTGTTCCTTGGTGTACCCTTGCCGTGTTCATTCTTTGGTGGGGACGGGTTTTCAGCTCTTTGTAGATTGGACAGCCTCTGTAGTTTGCTGTGTGATTACCCCCACAGTTACCGCACTTTTTCGCGCTTGCATTTTCTTTATTAGCTTGGCAATGTGTGGAGACGTGGAGATCTCCACAGACTACACACACTGGGCGAAGTGTGGCCGTATTCTTGGCAGTTCATACATTGAACAGGAGCGTTAGGTGTATGCGGCTCTTCTACTGTAATCCTACGGTGCAGAAGGAGCTGGAGTTTATAAATTGGATGAACCTCGTTTTTTTTTTACGTGCTTGTTTTCTGGTTCAAGCTCAATCTTAAAGAGTGGTTGCGCCTGCCTGTTTCTGTTTTTGATATTGTGTACGCTTTTGACGCAAAATCCCTTATCCTTTAGGGCCTCAGCTATCTCTTCGGGCTTTACATCAGGCTCAATGCCCTTCAGTACTACTTGCAAACCCTTGCTACTTTTAAGCTGGTAGGTGTAAAAGCATGTTTTGTTTGCAGTAAGATGGTTTGTGACTTTTCTGTACTTTTCCTCCGTTTTCGTTTGAAGTTTGATTTCATTAATAGTACCTCTTATGAGGCGTATTATGTAAAAGCTATCTTTTCCAATAAGGCCAATTAAAGAATTTACCAAACCGTTTGTGCTCCTCTCGCGGATGTAAATTGGGGGAGGCTCTATTTTCTTTGGTTCCTTATCGATGGATTTCAGTGGCACTTCCTCGTTGGTATCTGCCAGCAAAGCGAATCTGTTGCTATTTGCAGGCGCTTCATTGTTGATCGAGGTAGTATTGTCGCGTATATTTTTCGGCTTGTTTTATGTATCGGAAGTTTTTGGGCTAAGCTTCCGCTTTATTGTTATGTAGCGGTCCAGTCCAGTCTGTGAGGCCGACCCAGCTTTTTTGTTTGCGTTTTGTTTTGCTAGTTGTGCAGCAGTGCCGTTTGGCTCTTGGGCTTATGTTTTGGTATTCGCTGACACAGTAAAAGCGTGAGCGGGTGCAGCCAATGGCGAAGTAGTGCGGGTTGTCGATATTGCTCCAGTTGTTGTTGTTGCAGATAGCGGAGCTTGTGTCGGAGCTAGAAGTGCGGGAGAGCAAGAGCGCGCTCTTTTTTTGATTTGTTGGTACAAGAAGGTTCGTTGGGTTATGGGTTATTGGCCGCTCGTTGTCTTCGTTTGCAGGTGTCGAGGAGACATAAGAAAAGTACGCGTTGTTTCGTTGTAATGAGAGCTGGCGATCGTCTTGCTCTCGTTGCCGCTGAGCGCGGGTGTCGTTCTGGCTCATAGTGCCTTTTTTTTTTTTGTTTTATTTAATTTGTTTGAAACTATTATTTAACTATTTCAAACGCAGAATATGTATGCGAGCGATGGTGCATCGCCCGGAGCGTTTTTTTCGCTTTCAATATATTTATTTGTTGTTTATTAATAATAATTCACTTCACTAGAATCAATTGATTTTATCGGAGCTCGATGAAAACACGTCTTCACGCATCAGCATACGAGTGAAAGATAACTCCAGTCAATATTAGTCTGGTGATTTTTTTAGGTCACAATAGTTGGTTTTTTTAAAGCATTTTTGACAAAGCTGCTCGCTATTACAGGGAGGGACTTCAAGACAGTCAATAATTAGCGAAACTAAGAGTGTTGGATGGTGAGAGTCCTCAGGAGTAGATAAGGGAGGAGACTTTGCTATTGTGGCAGAGGAGGTAGTATTAGAGAAAATGAGGTCAAGCGACCTGCCACGGGAGTTCCTTATAAGGTTAAATTGGAGAACGGCAGAGTCGGCTAAGCCATCAAGGAAGTCATTTTGGTTAGTGGGTAAAAGCGAGTTATCATCATCCGAGTTGATCCATGAAAAGAGGGGCAGATATAAATCCCCCATAACTAGAATAAGATCAGCATCATTTAACAGAGACAAAACTGATTTAATGGCAGTTAAGTGGTGCATATAAATGAGTGCATCACTCAGAGGAGGCATGTAGGAACAAGTGATGAAAAGGTTAAAGGACTCAGAATGAACTTTAACGGCTAAAATTCAATTCCGAAAGGATTATTAATAGTGATACGTTCCACTGAGTAGATGTTGCTTACGGTAATAAGAACGCCACCTCCAAAGGTTGGGCGATGTTCCCGAAAGACAGTGTACTTCGATACAAAAATTTCATTGTTCAGTTCAGTTTTCCAAGAATACTGCGAACGTTTTGGTAGCAACAAGAAAAAATCTTGTTACTTAATTTTTTGAGATAGTTAATGGACTGAACCCTTGAGAAGAATTAATGAACAATAATGTTCTCACGCCAGGTTGCAGGATCTAAAGCTTTAGCAAGGGAAACATCTGGTAAAGTTATTTTAAATGAGGATATGCCACGTTTATGTTTAAAATTAAATTTGGTCACAAAATGTTCTGAGAGAGCTATACTAAGATTATTTGAAAGGTGAACCCCAACGCCATCTGCAGTGGCGTCAGGCATAAGCCGCGATACAAAGATGGATTTGCGGGGAGCCACAGCGATTCAAATGCTAAACCCGTCTATTGCTTTGGTGATTTTGCCACGGTTTGGCGGGTTGACGCGTTGGCAGGCAGGTGTATTGATGGAGCAGCAGGCTGGCTTGGCGATAGGACAATTGAAGATTTTTCAAGCATGGGACCAGGAGAGAGATTCCTACTAGGAGGTTCTGGCGGATCAACTTTTGAAGTGGAAGACCCGGTTTCTGAAGAGCTAGGCTGGGTGGCTCCATAACATAACTTACTGGCAAATGTGTGGTTGGAGTGGTACATATATTAATTTGCTGGTTATTGTTAGGAATTAGACAAGAAATAGAGATCCTAGGTTGAGAAACTGCTCATTTCATGAGGCAAATTGTTTCCGAACTTCCCGGAAACCATTTTGAGTTTGCCGCAGAAACGTACGCATCTCTCCTTCTATCTCTCGACAGGCCAAAAAGGACCAGGTCGAACCGATGCCTTTGCCCAAGAGATCACCATCATCAATTTATTTCATTTAACAACAATTTAACAACGATCTTCTAAATATAAATTTAACTACAATATAACTATTCTAGGAGGTATTCTAGGATTTTTAATTTATTAACATTAAGAGAGAGTTCAGGGGATAGAGTATATGTGGTGCGAAAGGGGTCGTGTTCAGATCCAACTACGATCTGCAAATAGGTAACCATAGGGCCAAGTCGGCCATAATGACTGACACGAGCGCGTTTCGCCAGTAATAGCGCCTCCACATTCGCATCTCTTTAAGGTACAATCTAAGGACATTTTGGGTAATAAAAGAAAGAATGCGCTCAAAAACGGATGGTCCAGCGAATATACGATGAAGAGAGTGATCCAACGACAGTAACGTGGGAGCCGTTTCTGCGAAGAGCAGGAGCAGCAGCAATCCAGAGGGAGATGAAGAAGCTCCACAAAAAAGGGGGGAGTGCGATAAAGAGCGGTGAGCAGCTTGTTGTAACAAACCAAAGCAACGATTTTTGGTTACTTTGTTGTTGTTCGTGAATCACAGTTTTATCGCGTTAAAAATAAACGAAGAATAGACGTTTTATGTAAAACTTTCGAAGTGTTTTTCAGTATGTGGACAACTTTGCGGCACAGCAGGTTGATTAGATCAATTCAGAGGTGACAATAGGTAGCTAATTCGTGCGGGAAACGTTCAAATTACGGAGCAATGTTAGGCCGACGTGATCAATGTTTAACGAGTTGTATTAATATAACAGTTTCTAAACCGAACTTATTGGAATAAGAACAATTATTTTGGGCTGTATTTTATCGATGTCGTGGAGTATGTTGACTTTGAGGGCATCGATGGTTGGATGCGGCTTGTTGGCATAGACCTGCGACTTAAGAAAAAGTCCAGTGGGGTCAAATCGCACGATCTCGGTGGCCAGTTCACGTTGCCTCACCATTATCGTTTTCGAAAAAATACGGACCATTCACGCCTCCGGCCCAAAATCCGCACCAAACAGTCACTTTCTGCGGATGCATTGCCACTTGGTGAACCTCGTGTGGATTGGTCTCGTCCCAAATACGGCAATTTTGCTTGTTGACATAGCCATTCATCCAAAAATGCGCCTCGTCGATGAACTGAAGACCCATTTTCATAAAATAATTTTATGATTTGCACGTTTGGGAGGACTGAATGAATATATCACACTGCATTTGACATCTGTCATTCAAACAACATGTCCGCAATGAGCTGTCAAAGTTCGAGAGTCCGTATTGGAAAACCCTTTATTATTAGCAGGTAAAGCAGGTAACTGGGAAAAATTTAAAAAAAATGATTGGGAAATAATAAAAAATGGCTTCAACAGAAGACGCTAAACTTATAGTTCTAATTTTATCCAAAAAATTATCTAGTTTCGGTTTTAATTTACGAAAGTGGGTTTTAAATAACTCAAAAATAACGGATTAAGTGGAAAATACAGGAGATAATAAACGATTTAGCATCAAAGAAGATGGGATCAAAGATTCATGGTTTTGATGACTCCTTCGAAAAAACATAGCAACAGTAGTCTATGTGAAACTGGGAACGAACGTAACTGTAATAGCCAGTAAAAGTATAGTGAAGCCCAATAAGAATAGGAAAACGATCCCCAAATTAGAGTTATGCGCAGCACACCTGCTTAGTAAGTTATTGATCCTCATAAGAGAAGCTATGCAATATTATAAAGTAGAACTTTATGTGATTCAACGATTACGCTATATTGGGTTAAAAATGGTTTAAATGAGTTTAAATTTATATGGTGTAGAACAGATGAAATTCGAAAGTTAAAGGACACTAAATGCAATCATATTAAATCCGAAGATAATCCTGCAGAATTGGTGAATTGGTCAATTGGTGAATGGCGATCTTTGGTGGAAAGGTCCAAATTGATTGGCTGACCCCAAAAACCAATAAATTTCTTAGTGAAAATAAAAAAAAATCAATTCACACAGTGATACATAGCTTCGCTTGCTTGCATAAATTAATACGTGTAATGGTTTACATGGTAAGATTTATAAAAATGAAAACAAGAAAGTTTGTTAGCCCCAAGTTTATGAGAGAACGGGAAAGGAAAGAAGCGGAAATAATAATAATTAAAAAACAACAGGAGTTTCTATTCAGCAAATAAATCTTCTTAATAAAAGTAAAGAAATGAAATTAGCAGTATAATATTAAGTTTAAACCCCTTCTTAGATACAAATAGAATACTTCGGGTATAAGAAAACTAACAGAAATCAAAAGCCACCTTTAAAACCAAGTATCCTATAGTTTTACACAAAAGTTATATTTTAACACTTATAATAAGGGATATACATAACACACTTTATGGAGGTATAAACTTAATGCGTAATCAAACGTAAATATTGGATGTTTCGGTTTGTTTGTTCATCAAAGTATTTCTAATGAGTATAATATATTCTTTTAATGGAAGAGCATTTTTTCCCCAATTAAACACAAATCGTTTTTTTCCTCATTGTCATAATATTCGAGTTTTTCTTTTTTTCCATTATATTCTATAATACCCTTTTTATACCCTTGCAGAGGGTATTATAATTGTGTTTAGAAATGTGTAACGCAATCTGAGACTGATATATCATTAAAGGAAGCATCTCCGACCCCACAAAGTATATATATTCTTGATCAGCATCAACATCCGAGTCGATGTAGCCATGTCCGTCTGTTTCTAAGCAAAAAATAGACAGTAGTTTTAAAGCTAGCGTTGATTTACTAGCGTGAAATTTTAACCAGATCATTATTTTTGTTGCACGCAGATCAAGTTTAAAAATCGGTCGGATCGGACCACTATATCATATAGCTGCCATACAAACGATCAATCGCATTTCAAGTCTTTGTATGGAAAACTGTTTTGTTCTCCAAGCTATCGCAATCGAATTCAACATTCATTCATTTGAAATAGCCATACCAATAATTTTGAAAAGACTTCTGATTTTTACATCAGTACTTATTGCAATTTTGGAAAGATCTGCAAGGGTATACCATCTTCGGCAAGCCGAAGATAACTTTTCTCACTTGTTTACATCCATTTTAGCTCCAATTTTCCTTAATAGATTGTACCCAATTAATAAGTCAGATTCTAAACCTTCTATTTCATAAAATGGATTGTTTTGTTTTAAATGTTGTCAATATATGGTAATATTTTATAATTGAGTATGCATGAACTGTAGATACTCTCTTGTAAGCTGGCAATACTTTTTTTTTTTTTTTCTCCATAACCATATATTGAGGCATACAGGGTATCTTAAAACCACTTGGTGACCTTGGCATCTATTAATACTGCCCGAGAGGCTCGCCGGCTAAGTGTGCTTAGCGTTACCATTATTACTAAATTTAAACTTACAAACTAACAATATTTACAAAACTTAAAAACAAAAAAAAAAAATATAAAAGATAGAAAAAAGACGATGGGGAGTATATCATTTGCCTTATCATCATCTTGCTGTGTGTCTTGTTGGCAGCCGGTCGATTAGGTCCCTAGGGAGTCGCCTGTTGAGCCTCCTTTGTGGGCGAGGTCTGGTGAGACCCTTAGCGAGTCGGTTGCGATGGCGCTCCAGTCGGTCGTTGTAGCGGCTGGAGTTGAAATTTATGGTCTCAAAGACCGTGAGCAGCTTTAGGTCACTGTGGAGGGTGGTGTTCCTCACATACCACTCGCAGCCAGTGATCGTCCTCGCCATCCTATTTTGGATGCTCTGGATTCTACGGATCTGGCTGTCACACGCCAGGCCCCAAATTTGGCATGCATACCTCCAAATAGGAGCTATGATTTGATTATAAATAGTCAACTTATTTCTTGGCGACAGTTTGCTACCCGTTCCCATGAGCCAGTAGTGCTTTGACGCCGCGGCCCGTATGCGTATTCTCAATTCACTCACTTGCTTCGAGAAAGTGAGCCGGCTGTCGAGTATGACTCCCAGGTATTTGGCTGAGTCAACCTGTTCCACAGGGGTGTCGTCAACGAGCACTGCTGGTGGCGTTCTCCGCTTGAGGGTGTAGCAAACATTCGTGGACTTGTTGCCATTTATGCCAATATTCCATCTCCTAGCCCTGGGGTACTCCAGCTGCCGCATTATACTCGGTTGAGAGCGCAGAGTGGAAACGGACCGCAAATCTCCTATTCCTAAGATACGACGCCAGGAGACAGTAGTAAGGCGCAGGCAGGGTATTCTTGATTTTCAGTAGCAGACCATGATGCCACACACGGTCAAACGCCTCCCGGACATCGAGGAAAAGAGCGTTGCAGTATTCGTCGCAGTCGAAGGCCGTTAAAATTTGCTCGACCACTCGATGTAGTTGCTCCACCGTGCAGTGACCAGCACGGAATCCGAACTGGTGTTCTGGCATTATTACCTGGGCATCTATAAATCGGACCATCCGGGCGGCAATCAGCCTTTCAAACACCTTTGAGATCGATGGGAGGAGACTATTCGGCCGGTGGGATCCAAGGTCATTCTCCGGCTTGCCAGCTTTATGTATCATAGAGATGATTCCCAGTTTCCACTGAGGAGGGAAGTACTGCAGCCTCACAATAGCGTTAAAAAGCATCGCTACGTAGCGGATCGCTCTGCTCGGTAGGGCCTTTAGAGTGGCGTTACATATTGCATCATGCCCTGGTGCTTTTTTAGAGTTTTGCTGAGCGATAACATCAGCTATTTCAACAGGATCGAACGGTTGGATCGGCATGTCCTTTTGGAGAGCTTGGGACAGCTGATCGTGAGTCTCTTCAACCTGCTGCGGACTGGCGAGGTTTAAAGGGTGGAACCGCTCGGCCAGGTGCGCGGCAAACGCTTCTGCTTGCTCCAAATCAGTTCGGCACCATACCCCGTTGCTGTTCACCAATGGTGCTTTCCTTAGGCAACGTCTTTTAATCGCACGTGTGGCTTTCCAGAGCGAGTGCGTCGCATCGGCTTCGGTACCCATATTGGCTAACCTGTCATCGAACCATGCTGCTTTGTGTTCCACCAGTGCACGATGGAGGATAGACTTCGCCCTGTAAAAATCAGCTTTGTCCAGCGGGTGGCGCGATCTCATCCATCTGGAGCGTAAACGCATCTTCTCTGCAATGAGCATCAGAATCTCTCTGGGGACCGGTATTTTGGATGCTGCAGGTCTCAGTCTTAGGGTGTGAGTGGCCAATCTAGCTGCTACTTAGATGTTGTGGGTGAGAGAGTCGATTGCAACTTCAATGTCCCGCTCGGAGTTCAGCGCCATGTCAAGGTTCAGTGACGACTCGAGGTGCTCTTGAAAACGTTCCATGTTAGTGCGCCTGCTGATAAGCCGCTCGACTTTGGGATAGGCTGTAGCTGTTGTGTCCAGAGTGATGATGAGAGGTAAGTGGTCAGAGCTGAGCTCGGCAACCGACCGGATATCTGAGTGTAAACCCAGGATACCTCTTGTCAGCGCAAAATCGATGTAGCCTGGAGACCCTCTAGTGCCAAAAGGGAACCTTGTCGGGCCACCTGTTGCTAGCGAGTTTACATCAGAGTTAAAGATTAGATTTGCCAGGGCATGACCTCTTAGGTTACACCTCCCTGCTCCCCAAAGCCAATGTGTCGCATTCCAGTCGCCAGGTACAATGAATTTATACTGTTGTTGCTCCAATATGGATTTGAAGTTGTCTGTTGTCCAAACGAACCTCGGTGGGCAGTAGACCGCGCCGAAGTTAATAATGCCGTCCCCAGTTTCTATAGTTGCAGACGCAAGTTGCAGTATAGGCCTCGTAACCATACAGCTTGGGCTTGACTACATCTTTGCAATGTGTTTCGCTGATAAGCAAAACATCAATCTCGTAGCGCCGCACAAAGCATTCAACTTCGGGCAATTTCTCGGAGACGCTGTTGGCGTTCCATACTAAAATGCGCAGCGGCTTCATTTTGTCGCTGTCTGCGCGTGTATAGCAGTGAGCAGATGGATCATCTGCCCTTGCTGTAGTAGCATCATCCTCGTTTGTTCAATCTGCTGTTCCTTAAGGGAGCGCAGAGCGTTCATGCTTTCGTTTAGCGTCTGCAGGATGCTAAAAGTGTTATTGTCCAAAGGGGGCTGATGTCCGCCTCTAGACCGACTCCTTTGCCGGCTGTGCTTCCTGGTCTCAGGTTGCTGCTGGAAGGGCTGCGGCACCTGTTGCTGATCCTGCTTGGGGCCGATCCAGGCTTTAGCTACATCTGCGTAGGAAACTCCGCTTCGGAGAGGTGCAATCGGCATGCATCCAGTAGGAACATGGGACATAGGTCGATTGTTGACTTCGCTTCTTCCGCCCACACCTCTTTTTGGCCTAGAGCGCTGAAGGAATGCCTGGAGTTTGGAGCATCAGGAATAATTCGCTGGATGCTGTTCACCACAGTTATAGCAAGTGCATGGCTCGCTTCGTGGTCGCGTACAGTCTTTGGCAGGATGTTGGCCGGCGCATTTGAGGCAGATGTGCGCCTTACGGCAGTATTTGGCCGTGTGACCAAATTGCTGGCATCGATGGCATTGGGTTGTCGTATTTCGCTTGGGAAGTGGCTCGATGACAACTCTCATGTGGCATAAGCTCTTAAGAGCCAGGAACATGTTTATGGGATTGGCAGCAGGAGCACTAGGCTCGTTTCGCCTTGTCGGTGTATGAACGTCTAACAACTTGTGACCGAGACTTTTCAGTTCATCAATGATTTGATGATGGAGCGTACTGTGGTGGAGTCCTTTAACGCAGACTCGGTATGGCCTGTCCTCCTTGAGCTGGTAACAGTGAAACTCAAGCTTTTCGGTCTCGAGCCAGCTGACTATGCTGCGGAAGGTGCTAGCGTCTGCCGCGTAGAGCCTCAGAATTCCGCCCATCGATGCCTTGGCAGAGACCTTGTTCAGATCAGTGATTTTTGAGATTTTGTCCATCAGCAGGGGTGCGCTTTCAACGCCTTCCAAAACTATTGGAGGGGGTTTAGGTTGCGCCTTGGAAGTTGCATTGATAATGCCAGATGTGGCTGCATTACGTTTGGCAGCAGGAATAGCTGCTTGATGGCTGGTACTGGGCTGCTCACTCAGATCCTCAGTTTGCGCAAGCAACCCAAAGCGGTTTGAGCTGCCGCTGTAGGTGGGAACAGGAATCTTGGTATCAAGTATTGCCTTCTTCTTGGCATTCAGTGGAGGCCCACATGCCTTCCGCTTAATGACTTGGAGCCGCTGAGGCGCTGGCTTGA
This sequence comes from Drosophila ercepeae, assembly GCA_018150545.1. Taxonomy (NCBI): domain Eukaryota; kingdom Metazoa; phylum Arthropoda; class Insecta; order Diptera; family Drosophilidae; genus Drosophila; species Drosophila ercepeae. The sequence goes on along the minus strand of JAECWL010000016.1, from coordinate 308,082 downwards.
TAGTGTTGGCGTCTATGGATTCCTATGGATGCATCGGCACAGAGTCTTGGTTCAGTGCTATGTTGAAAAGCGCACCGAGGCTGAGTGAGCGCTCGGTAGAAGCGGGCATCCTGGTTTTTGCATTTGTATCCATCGTGGCCGCTGTTCAGCGGACCACTATTAAATTTGTTTGCAGCAAGCTTATATTACAGTGCTTGAGTGCTTTTGTTACTAATGGTGGATTTAGGGTTCGCTGTTCACAGTTTGTGCCACAATTGTGGGCTAACTTGAGTTTTTTGCGTCGAATTTAATATTTTCCACTTAAGGTAAAAGGAATTTTTTTCCAAATTGTTTGACAGTTTTGTCAAGAAACGAAGATAGAATATCAATTCTTTTTCTATTTTCATAAGCTGAGTCGTATGCTGATGCGTGAAGACGTGTTTTCATCGAGCTCCGATAAAATCAATTGATTCTAGTGAAGTGAATGATTATTAATAAACAAAAAATAAATATATTGAAAGCGAAAAAGACGCTCCGGGCGATGTACCATCGCTCGCATACATATTCTGCGTTTGAAATAGTTAAATAATAGTTTCAAACAAATTAAATAAAACAAAAAAAAAAAAAAGGCACTATGAGCCAGAACGACACCCGCGCTCAGCGGCAACGAGAGCAAGACGATCGCCAGCTCTCATTACAACGAAACAACGCGTACTTTTCTTATGTCTCCTCGACACCTGCAAACGAAGACAACGAGCGGCCAATAACCCATAACCCAACGAACCTTCTTGTACCAACAAATCAAAAAAAGAGCGCGCTCTTGCTCTCCCGCACTTCTAGCTCCGACACAAGCTCCGCTATCTGCAACAACAACAACTGGAGCAATATCGACAACCCGCACTACTTCGCCATTGGCTGCACCCGCTCACGCTTTTACTGTGTCAGCGAATACCAAAACATAAGCCCAAGAGCCAAACGGCACTGCTGCACAACTAGCAAAACAAAACGCAAACAAAAAAGCTGGGTCGGCCTCACAGACTGGACTGGACCGCTACATAACAATAAAGCGGAAGCTTAGCCCAAAAACTTCCGATACATAAAACAAGCCGAAAAATATACGCGACAATACTACCTCGATCAACAATGAAGCGCCTGCAAATAGCAACAGATTCGCTTTGCTGGCAGATACCAACGAGGAAGTGCCACTGAAATCCATCGATAAGGAACCAAAGAAAATAGAGCCTCCCCAATTTACATCCGCGAGAGGAGCACAAACGGTTTGGTAAATTCTTTAATTGGCCTTATTGGAAAAGATAGCTTTTACATAATACGCCTCATAAGAGGTACTATTAATGAAATCAAACTTCAAACGAAAACGGAGGAAAAGTACAGAAAAGTCACAAACCATCTTACTGCAAACAAAACATGCTTTTACACCTACCAGCTTAAAAGTAGCAAGGGTTTGCAAGTAGTACTGAAGGGCATTGAGCCTGATGTAAAGCCCGAAGAGATAGCTGAGGCCCTAAAGGATAAGGGATTTTGCGTCAAAAGCGTACACAATATCAAAAACAGAAACAGGCAGGCGCAACCACTCTTTAAGATTGAGCTTGAACCAGAAAACAAGCACGTAAAAAAAAAACGAGGTTCATCCAATTTATAAACTCCAGCTCCTTCTGCACCGTAGGATTACAGTAGAAGAGCCGCATACACCTAACGCTCCTGTTCAATGTATGAACTGCCAAGAATACGGCCACACTTCGCCCAGTGTGTGTAGTCTGTGGAGATCTCCACGTCTCCACACATTGCCAAGCTAATAAAGAAAATGCAAGCGCGAAAAAGTGCGGTAACTGTGGGGGTAATCACACAGCAAACTACAGAGGCTGTCCAATCTACAAAGAGCTGAAAACCCGTCCCCACCAAAGAATGAACACGGCAAGGGTACACCAAGGAACAGCTACGCTGATACCATCGGAAACAAATCCAGAAGTACTTTTTTCGAAACCAACAAGTATTGCTCCCTGGCCTATACCAACCACTAACAAGATAAGTTTTGCAAACGTTTTAAAATCAGGTATGATACCTCCAACCCAAAACTCCCAAACCTCACATGAAGAACACATAAAATTGGACACACAACAAAACTATAGGCCATCCGAGCAGCAAGAAACGAAAACTGAAGCTATGATCCAAGCCTTACAACAGAGCATGATGGAATTCATGACATTTATGCGAGCCACCATTCAAGACACGATGCGCAATCAATACCTATTGATACAAATGCTTGTCTCCCAACAATCAAAATAAATAATGGCTACCTTACGCATAGCTACGTGGAACGCCAATGGCGTCTCACAGCGCAAACTTGAGCTAGCTCAATTCCTACATGAGAAGCATATCGACGTAATGCTTCTTTCGGAGACTCATCTTACAAGCAAATACAACTTTCAAATAAGAGAATACAACTTCTATGGTACAAATCACCCCGATGGTAGAGCACACCGTGGGACCGGCATTCTATTTAGGAACCGTATGAAGCACCACTTTTACAAAGAGTTTGCTGAAATTCATCTACAGGCCACATCTATCAACATACAGCTGGAGGACAACACTCACCTCACACTAGCGGCCGTATACTGCCCCCCTCGTTTCACAATATTGGAAGACCAATTCCTGGATTTCTTCCATGCACTAGGACCACACTTCATTGCAGCAGGCGACTACAATGCTAAACATACTCACTGGGGATCGCGCCTTGTGAATCCAAAAGGAAAACAGCTTTATAAGGCTTTAATTAAAGCCACTAATAAACTTGATCATGTTTCCCCTAGGAGTCCCACATACTGGCCATCAGACCTCAATAAGTTGCCTGACTTGATTGACTTCGTAGTCACGAAAAATATTCCTCGCAGTTTCGTTAGAGCTGAATGTCTACCAGATCTGTCATCTGATCACTCGCCTGTGCTAATTCATCTCAGCCGGTATGCAGAAAACGTAAAACCACCCTACTGACTTCGCACAAAACGAACTGGCTAAGGTATAAAAAATATATAAGTTCACACATTGAGCTAAACCCAAAACTCAATACTGAACCTGATATAGAGAGCTGCACAGAAACACTGGAATCCATTCTTACGGAAGCAGCTCGAAATGCAACACCTAAAACCACAAACGTTACGATTAATCCGAATAAGACTAACGCACAAATCGAGCAACTCGTCCACGCAAAACGACGCTTACGTAGAGAATGGCAATCCTCCAGATCACCATCTGCAAAACAAAAGCTAAAAGTAGCCACACGGAAGCTGACCAACGCTCTGAAACAAGAGGAAGAATACGCTCAGGGCCGATATATAGAGCAACTTTCACCAACAGGTATTGAACATAAGTCACTGTGGAGAGCCCACCCAACCCTTCGCCCACCGACTGAAACCATTTTGCCCATAAGGAATCCCGCAGGCGGCTGGGCACGTAGTGATGCAGACAGAGCCACCACATTTGCCGCTCACCTACAAAATGTATTTAAGCCAAACGAGGCTACTAGCACATTTGCGCTACCGACTTCAAACGCAAACTGCAACCAGCAACACACCCCAATTGTGTTTCGTCCAAAAAAAATGTCTAACATAATTAAAGAAAATATCAGCCCGAAAAAATCCCCCGGCTACGACCTTATTACCCCGGAAATGCTCATCGAGCTGCCACATTCTGCAGTTCGGTACATAACGCAGCTCTTTAATGCCATAACAAAACTTTGCTATTTTCCACAACGATGGAAGAGATCGATTATCATAATGATTCCGAAGCCTGGTAAGGACCACACAGTTCCCTCATCCTACAGACCAATAAGTCTACTCTCATGTATATCGAAACTATTCGAAAAATGCCTGCTAATCCGACTGAATCCACACCTGAGAGCCCACAATATAATCCCAGCCCACCAATTTGGCTTTCGCGAAAGCCACGGAACCATTGAACAGGTGAATCGAATAACAGCGGAGATAAGAACTGCATTTGAAAATCGAGAATACTGTACAGCCGTATTTCTAGACGTATCCCAAGCATTCGACAGAGTCGCGAAATTAGGGCTGGAGTCCCCCAAGGCAGCGTTCTTGGGCCAACTTTATACCTCATCTATACCGCTGACATTCCTACAAATAGTCGGCTAACAGTGTCCACGTTTTCCGACGATACAGCTATCCTTAGCCGTTCAAGGTCCCCAATCCAAACTACAGCACAGCTGGCATTGCACCTCATAGCCACTGAGAAGTGGCTCTCTGACTGGCGAATAAAAGTCAACGAGGAAAAATGCAAGCACGTGACATTTACGCTGAACAGACAAGATTGCCCACCACTTTTGATGAACAACATACCACTCCCGAAAGCAGATGAGGTAACGTACCTAGGAGTACACCTCGATAGAAGACTTACATGGCGCAGACACATTGAAGCGAAAAAAATTAATCTTAAGCTCAAAGCGAACAACTTACACTGGCTCATCAACGCTGGCTCTCCGCTCAGCTTGGACCACATGGTCTTACTTTACAATGCAGAACTGAAACCAATCTGGACCTATGGTGCACAGCTATGGGGCAACGCCAGCAACAGCAATATTGACATCATACAGCGAGCACAGACAAAGATCCTGAGAACTATCACTGGGGCACCGTGGTATGTTCGAAATGAAAACATCCATCGAGATTTAAATATTCCAACAGTCACCAATGAAATCAAAGAGCTTACGAAAAAATATCATGGCAAGCTTTCCTCGCACTCCAACCACCTAGCGAGAAATCTAACCCAGCTCAGCAGTCGTTCCCGTCTCCGACGAAGGGACCTACCAACCCAGCGAAGAAATCTTTAGGGACGCTTAATCACGGAACAGTTGGATTAATTAAAACGACTGATTAGGAAAAAAAAATTGTATTAGTTAAGATTTTTAAACTTATTGTTAGCTCTTATTTAAGAGGATCCAATAAATAAAAGCAGATTTAAAAAAAAAAAAAAAAAAAATTTTCATAAATTCCCTTTTTGATATAGCAAGATGAGGCTCCTGTGTCAACTAATAATTTTAGTTGTTTTTTTTTGTATTTCTGTCTATTCTTGTTATATGTGGCATTCCCCTGTAGGGTTTTGATCTAAAAAATTATCTTCATCAATGTTATTTATTCTCATACCTTTCTGGGCTGGTTGACTTACGGTCCCAGTTTCTTCCCTTTTTAATGGTATTTGCGGTTCAGATTCTTGTGCTGGGTATTGATTAAAATTATTTCTTTGCGAAAAATTATTATAATTCTGTCTGTTATTATTATACCCCTTTTATAAATATTACTCTGACGATAGTAATTATTATTCGGACGATTTTGATACCTTATGGAACTATCTACCTACATTGGTGCTGGTGGGGGTTGTACCTAGGAATTGTTATTTGAATTCCAATTATTATTTGGCCAAAGTTCTCGTTTTGCGGCCAATTATTATTCTGATTATTATTCTGATTATTATTCCAATTATTATTCACTCTATTTGATGTGTTATTATTCTGTCTGGAATCTACTCGATTAAATATTAGGTTGTTTCCCTGATTTTTATTTTCATTCCTAAATCCATAATACCTATTTGCAAATAAGGCTCGAAGGTTGATTCTAATTCGTGACACTTGCCAGAGCATTTGGCAAGTCTGATGGGTTTAGAGAAAAAAGTGTTTCTGAGATTGAAGTGTTCAATCCAGAAATAAAAATTCTAAGAGCGTTGCTCCTAATTGTTTTATTCGTTTCCTTGTTTATTTCGCTGTTTTTTCCATAATGTAATGAGTAATGTCATTTTCTTGTTTACTTCGTCGTAGAATTCTCTAATGCTTAAGCGTCCCTGTCTAAGGATGCTTAATTCTGATTCGAGAATATGGATTGGTCTTTTATCGTTATAAATAAAATCCCATCTGGAAAGAATTGCTTGAAAGTTTAAAACTGTACCATGATTTTATTATGTAGAATTGTTAAAGCGTTAAAATATTGTTCGCTTTGAATTTTATATAGACTCATGGCAGTTTCTGCCGCTTCTCTCCAGCCTACATATTGAGTTATTTCACCTGTGAACTTTGCTAAAGATTTAACTCCCTCTAGGGTAGTTTCACATATTATAGTTGGGTCAATTGTTTGGATTTTATAATCTTCCACTTCATTTCTGCTAGCGTTTAACTGCCCTTCTATCCCTTCGATTTTTCTGGTCACTTCACCCAATTGTACATTTATTAATCGGTTAACTAATTCCATTGTCAGATTGGTGGCGCTGGATATCCCGCCCGCAGAATAGGTTAGTGCTGAACCTCCGGTTGCCATTGTTAAATTTAAATCTTCAAAACTATTTATTAAATTTTCCAGATTGTTTTCTTTAATTAATTGTTAAAATTAATTTTGTAATGTTTAGTTTTAAACTTTATAGTATTCGCTGTATCTTGCTCTTATTTTATTAATTTCCTTTAAAGACTTAATATTATTTCCTGTTCACGATACTTTCCGTTGGAATCCTTCCGTTTAGTTGTCCTGATTACTTTCTGTTGGGGTCTTCCTTCAGTTTAGTTGTAATGATTATTTTCTGTTTGGGTCTTCCATTAAAAATGGGTGAAAAGGGTATCATAATATGGTGCAAATGTATGTAACAGGTAGAAGAAAGCATCTCCGACCCCATAAAGTATATATAAATTATGTTAGTCCTATTGTCCAGAGGTCCTTCCGATGGGTGGCTCCGGCAGATAGGTGTCCACGTAGATAACTGATCCCCTGGTCCTGGCGTTACTCAGGCGAGAATGTCTTCTTACGCAGATAATGGTGGAGGGCCTGACTTTGCCCCCTTTGCTGGACACTGGCCTTTGGGCTCAGCGTGGATAAATTATATCAAATACAATTGATTTTACGGCAAAAGCCGGAGTAGCTTGTTCTTTATTTATAAAGTGCTCGCTTAGAACTGAATACAAAGGAATGGAAAAATATGAATCTACCCTAGCTTCAATGCATCACGCCATAAACCCATGGTCGGCAAGCCGACTCAGCATTTATGCAGCGCATTTCGATACCCCGGATGATGGGTATTCAATTGCCACTGCTGACCGTTCTGAAGCTGAGAGCGCTGAACTCAGTTGGGGCGCGTCAGCATTGTTTATCTGAAGCTACTTAGTTGCTAGGGTAATTTTAACGTAAACTTATGCTCTGTCAGTTGTTAACTGCTCCCCCCTTCAGATTATGAGCGTCCTCGGTTATATTGAGTTTATCGATGGTTTGTTGTATCTCGATGGAGGCTCGCTTTTTCCTTAATGCCAAAAAAAGGATGAGTGAACCAATCAGAGCAACGTTCAGGATTACTCCAGCCGCGAACCAAAGTTTAGGGGAGCCCACGGCGTCAACCTTGTCCTTGAACCCTTGGATAAAGCGCAGATTGTCGTTGTTCATGCGGTGTAGCAAGGGCTCACAAAAGGTGTTGTGCGTTGTTTCCGTGCACTCTGTGACCGAAAAGGTGTCTTCTTCACATTCCGCCAAAATGTTTTCGTAGAACCGTAGGATTATTTGATTATGTGATACCGGGTATATGAGGACTTTTTTACATCTGACCTTAACTCTAGGGTAGGCTATTAGTATATGGATAATATTATCGGACTGGAGAACTCTAATTTTAGCTGCTTCTAATAAACTAACTATTGGAGTGTCTTGTTCAATTAGTGATTTCAGATCGACATGACTAAGGATAGTGGGATTTATTATATCAGCCTTAGCCAATGTTATGGTTAGAATTAAATTTTGTATCTCTGTCGTCAGCATTCTATTTCTCGCTAGTAGTGCTTCGTACAGGTGCGGGGTGTCAACCAAATTGTTATCTCGGGCCTTAATAATTTTATTAATGGTGTCGGTCAGTTTGTTTATCTGTTTTTGAGTCTCTGAGTTTATGTTAATCTGCCTGGAGTTTGAGTCCACTAGCTGAGCTTCTGTCATCTTGACTTTTAGGAAATCCGAGGCATTAGGAGTTCCTGCAACTACCTTAAGAGCTGTACCTAAGAAGTCTAAACTCCTCGCAATTCGGTGGTGTATTTTTAGAACGGACAACAAGTTTCTCAAATGATCTGTATCAACGTCTAGTTGATACTGTGGAAAAGACTCGGACAATTTTTCTAATAAGTTCTGAAAGGTTGCTCGAGTGCCTCAAGCAGTCACGTTGTTCAAACACCAGTACATCTCCATCTGCGACGGGAATGTATTTGGCGTGAGAAAAGTCGGTAATCCGTGCATTTGCCACTGCCAGGGTGATGAGCGTTGTGAAGGCGAACCTGCAATCCAAACGTAGAATGAGACCACGGCGGCTTTACTTAAATCTAGCTTACTATTAAAGGGTATGGTATAAGAAAATTAAAAGTGGGGGAATTTATTTGAGGTTGTCCTTATGGACTACCCTCCCCTTAATAAGAACAGACGTTCCTAGGTCTGCCTGCACTTTTTGTTCTGTGCACAATGGAGTTAGCTTGTTTCCTAACCTTTTGTTGTTTTTGACAAAAACCTCTTCTCCTACCTCAAAAACACGGTTACATTTTTCGATATTGATTTACTGGGCCTTTATCAACCTGTCTTTAATGCGTAGGCAGCGATCATCGGAACCCGTGTGGAGGATCTCGACCGGTTTCTCCTGTGTGACAGAATGTATTGTCTTATTATATTCTATAGTTGCCCTCAAGATTAGCTCTACCGTACCGCTGATTTTTATACCCTGTACCCATTAAAAATGGGTGAAAAGGGTATCATAATATGCTGAAATGTATGTAACAGGCAGAAGGAAGCATCTCCGACCCCATAAAGTATATATATTCTTGATCAGCATCAACAGCCGAGTCGATATAGCCATGTCCGTCTGTCCGTCCGTCCGTCCGTCCGTCCGTCCGTCCGTCCGTCCGTCCGTCCGTCCGTCCGTCCGTCCGTCCGTCCGTCTGTCCGTATCAACGCCTAGATCTCAGAAACTACAAGAGCTACAGACATGTGCCATATATCGTTGGATAGGTAATTACCATACGCAGTACAAGTTTGTTTTTTTTATTTTGATATCACCCCCCGTTCCCCCGCAAACAGCAAAAAACTGTCACGACCACGCTCCCCCGCAAAACCTCATAAAACTGCCACGCCAAAATTATTGTCCTAATGCTATGCAATTCGACATATGCGTTGGTGCTTATAAAAGCTATCTAACTTTTAAATTTGAACCAAATCGGATAAGAAAACGGAAGTTATGCCACATGCAAAATCTATGGCAAGGGAAGCAGAAGCGTAGCAAAACACGCATTGCGCGACGCCGACTTCGACGTTGACAGCGAAATGTGTATGGCTTTATGACACACGAAACTTATTTTCATAACCGAAATCATACCAAATTTATATTGTTATGGTCCTCTTTTCTAATAAAATATTGTTTCATTTATTTATTGACACTAAATAAATAAATTGTAAGCATGTCTAAGGGTACAGGGTATTTTGCAATCGCGAAACTCGACTGCTGCTACTTTACTTGTTTTATCTAGCTTAAGACATCTGGCGATTTCTGTCAAGGTGCTGTGGAATCGTTCCACTTGACCGTTTGACAAGCTATGTAGCGGGGCCGCGTTCACAATGTCAATGTGGTAATTGTTTTTAGGTAAAGAGGTGATCGTTTCCGAATTGAAGGCGGCCTCGTTGTCGCGATATATTGTTCTGATTTTGGGGAACAAGTTTACGAGTTGAAGCAAGGGCCCTGTGATGTCCATTATTGTTCTGGACAGCACTGGTTGCACTATTGCAAGCTTCGAGAATTTGTCAACGCATGTTAAGAATTGCTTCTTATCGGTTGAGAAGATATCAATGTGCAACATTTCGCCGGTGTAGCTTTGTATGGGTGTTTCCCCAAGCTCCTGTTTTTTTGGGTGCCTGTCATATTTGGCTTTGGTGCATATTTTGCAATTTGCAACCACCTCCTTTGCTAGACCGCTCATTCTGGGGAAATAGTAATCGCGGAGGCCCTGCTTGGTATTCTCCTGAGCCGCCCTGTGTGCACGATTGTGTTCTGTCGTGACAATTTCCAACTGCTCGTTTCTATTGGTAACGTCTATTACAATATTTTTACAATATCGAAACTGCGTAGCCGGGAAATGAGCAATTAAGTCATGTTGAAAACTTGCCAGGGTGGGTAGGTCGCAGTGTATTGCATTTACGACCTCGGGGTTCACGACTTCCTTCAGCATTTCCAAAATGGTGCTTTTGTCGGCGAAATTAATTAAGTGACGAGTTTTGCTACGAAACAACACCAAGCATCGCTTTAGTTGGAAACGTGCTTCTTCTATAACAATTTGGTTTCTGATGCAGTTTACTGGTTGGTCTGTCGCTTCGACCGTGTAGGTCAGTGACAGTTCGCTGTGAATAGTCGCAGCGTCCGACTGAGGCTCATCTTGTAAGGCATTAATGTTCTGCCTGGAAAGAGCGTCGGCCACATGGTTGTCTTTACCCGGTTTGTAGTGGATTTTTGCGTTATGATCATCAATATACGCTTTCCATCTTTTTATTTTCGGATTTGGATTTCGATCGGACACCGCGAATGTTTGATGGTCCATATAAATATTAATATCGCGAGTGCCGTACAGGTAGTGTTGTAAATTGCCTAAAGCCCACACTATGGCCAATAACTCCCTTTCATTCGTGGCGTAGTGTGACTAGCTCTCTTTGAGGGTCCTAGAGATCATTGTGATGGCACCGATACCGTTCGCGAAAGCATCCGTTGTCAGGTCGAATGGCATCCTGAAATCAGGGTATCTGAGAATTACATCCTCGGAAGCCAAGACATTTCTCAGCCTCTCGAATGCATCTCTCTGCAAGTCACCGAACTCAATAGGAGTCTTCTTAGACATGTGCTTGCTGACAGAGCCATTTTCTCCTTTCATCAAGCTTGTCAAAGGCCTCGCGATCGCCGCGAAGTCTTTAACGAAATATCGGTAATAACTGGCTAGACCCAAAAATGATCTAAGCTCATACAGATTTGTAGGCTCTGGGTATTCCTTTATGGCCTTTACTTTTTCTGGGTCGGTTTTCGCACCTCCATTGGTGACAATAAATCCCAGATATTCAACGCTTTGCTTAACAAAGTGCGTCTTTTCGTTGGATACCTTCATGTTGGCATCACACAGGCTTTTTAAAACCCAATCTATGTGCCTAACATGGTCGTCTTCATTGTCAGAAAAAATAATGACGTCATCTACGTAGACATAGCACGAGTTGCCAATCTGTTTCCGTAAGACGTCGTCGATCGCTCTTTGGAAGATGCTTCCCGCATTCTTCAACCCGAACGGTAATCGACAAAACTCATACTTTCCGCCGTTTACCGAAAAAGAGGTCTTCTCACGGTCATGCTCGGCCAAGTATATCTGGTGGTAGCCGGACTTTAAATCTAACGTTGTAAAGTACTTGGCTTTTCCTAAGTTTGCCAGTATCATGGGGATGTTTGGCATTGGGTACTTATCAGCAATAGTTTTTTCGTTAAGTTTCCTAAAGTCTATAACTAGACGGTTATTTTTGTAACCCAGCTCATCATGGCCTTTTTTGTCCACAACCCATGTTGGATTGTTGTACGGTGACCTTGAGGTTCTAATAATGCCTTTCTGCAGTAAGTCTGCGATTTCTCGCTTAACAAACTCAGATACACCCATGGGGTGCGGGTATAATTTGGAATATACCGGCTTTTCGTCGCTTGTGCGAATTGTGGCAACAACAGAAGTGTTAAACGGCAGTGCCTGTTTGCGATCATGTTTCGAAATTGATCTTTTACATGTTCTGGTACGGCGATGTCATTTAAGTTAGTAAAATTTACATTGTCGCAATTATGATGCTGAAGCTTTTCAGAACCAGAAACATAATTTATTGTACCTTTCTCTGCGTCGAGTTTTGCTCCAACTTGAGCTAGGAAGTCAAATCCTATAATACCATCGAATGGTGTTAGCGCGTCTAAAAGAAAGAACGCAGATGTTTTTCCAAAAATATTCATCAAACATTTCTGGTGAACTTTGTTAGAACCATGAATGGAACTAACTGTGAAAGGGACATCGACCGGCACCACATTTTTAAGCTTCTTTACGGGCTTGATGTAGTTCTTTGCCGCCCCTGTGTCGATTAAAATTTTTAGTTTCCTCCCTTGTAGCTGTCGTTCAATAAACGGCAGTCGGGAGCGCTCCCTAAAAAATTGATCTGATCATTATCGTCAGACTCCTCGTCTATCTCGGTAACGGGCGCTGCGGCCGCGCCTTCATATTCGCTGTCATTTTTATCGTCAGCCTGTTGCATGGTGTGTTGCAATCTCTGACGGCTTTGACCAGTCAAACGTGCGGAGCCAAGTCTTTTATGGCCCCGAGCACTTTCGGCCTTGGTATTTGTAGGCTGACCGCTTTCAAAGGAAGTCGAGTGCCTAAATTGAGTCATGGTGGAACCTAACTCCATAGGCTCAGGCGACTGATTACGATAGTTGCCCGTGTTCTGGGCAGAACTATTTTGTTGGGGCCTATTTTGCTTTCTGTAGAAATGAGGGTTTTTCCCTTAGTCATTTTCGGCCCTGCTATGTTTTTCCTGCGGCTCCCTTGAGCGGTTTTGATTCTTTCGGTGCTCATAAATGAGTGCCTTGTCCTCTAAAGCCTTTGCATATGTGCCAGCGAAGATAGTGCGCTCTATGGTAGCCTCGGATTCCCTAGCCAAAGCTAAAGCTGAGGGCAAATCCTTGGGCTGCGCTGGCAAGACTATGGCTCTCAAGGGTTTTCTAAGGCCTGCAATAAATGCATGGAGAGCATCCTCTCTAACTTCATTATTGAACAGAATAGCACTGTCCGGTTCGTGTGTCATAACGATCTTGTTTGTTATCAACGTTAATCGTTTTTCTACGTCGTCGTAATACTGCATTAGGCTAAGTTCCCCTTGCCTAACTATTTCAAGTCCCTGCCTAAGGACACGCAGCGACGTTTTGTCCGCGTAAGTGCAGTCTAATCGAGCAATAATGGCATCGAAATTTAAGACTGTGTTATGGGCAACTAGTAGCCCTCTTGCCAACCCCCTGATTTTATTTCTGATAATCGAAACGGCCTGATAATGCGCTTCGCTACCATAATACGGTTTGAAGATCTCGTATGCGTCTACGGCTGATTGCCGCCATGACACATAGTCATCTTGTTCTCCCGTAAAATCCGGCATGGTTTTTACGATGTCAAGCTTGACTTCACATCGAATACTAGGGTCCGGTTTTATCCTTTCGTAAGCTTCTACTTGTGGTGCTTCCACGCACAAGCTTTTCATTTGCTGTTTCATCTCATATAACTGTGTCTGGAATGCCTGTTTCAATCTAACTTCTTGCTAGGCTAAGGCCTGGCTAACGGCTCCAGCTATAACTGCTTCTAAATGGGCAGCTTCCATGACTGTTGTGTTATTTGTCGTACTAGGCCGAAAGCCTTCTGATTCCCACCCGTCGTCACTCTCGTATTCGACTTTGATGTCTCTATATGCCCAACTCATTTACCATTGGTTGGCACCGCGCAATTAAATTTTTTTCAAGCACGGTTGTGTGCTATACGAGGTGCGATAATTACATTAGTAGAATGCGACACAAAGACAAAAAAAAATTTTTTTTCCAAAAACGAAGGGTCTGTGCAAAAAAATAATTATTTCTTACTAATTCACGAATGTGAAACAACGAGGTATGCTATAGAATTCGTTCCTGGTAAAAGTATGCAGTGCAAAATACCACTCCGTAGGGTATGTTATAGAATTTATGCTTTAGGTATGCAATGAAAAACAACAAGATAATTTGGGGTATGCTACAAATTTTTTCTTGGTATACTTTTATACTTTTATGCAGTGGAAATAATACTGGCATACAAAAAAGCCTTTTGGCTTTTTTATTTATTTAATACACAATTCCTAGGTTGCCGAATTGACTTCACTAATCAAACTTACATGGTTTATCTTCTTAACTATCCTGTTAAGGTACTCCTAGGTCCTTGATGAACGTCGGGCGCCAATTAGGTTTTGTCCTATTGTCCAGAGGTCCTTCCGATGGGTGGCTCCGGCAGATAGGTGTCCACGTAGATAACTGATCCCCTGGTCCTGGCGTTACTCAGGCGGAATGTCTTCTTACGCAGATTATGGTGGAGGGCGTGACTTTGCCCCCTTTGCTGGACACTGGCCTTCGGGCTCAGCGTGGATAAATTATATCAAATGCAATTGGTTTTACGGCAGAAGCCGGAGTAGCTTGTTCTTTATTTATAAAGTGCTCGCTTAGAACTGAATATAAAAGAATGGAAAAATATGAATCTACTCTAGCTTTAATGCATCACGCCATAAACCCATGGTCGGCAAGCCAACTCAGCATTTATGCAGCGCATTTCGATATCCCGGAAGATGGATATCCAATTGCCACTGCTGACTGTTCTTAGCGCAGAGCGCTGAACTCAGTTGGGGCGCGTCAGCATTATTTATCTGAAGCTACTTAGTTGCTAGGGTAATTTTAACGTAAACTTATGCTCTGTTAGTTGTTAACTTATATAGTTTGTGGGGTCGGAGATGCTTCCTTTAATGCGTTACACATTTCTGGAAAAAATTATAATACCCTTTTTCAAGGGTATAAAAAAAGCCGACAAATAGCACTGGCACTTGCAAGGCAGTTGATCACCAGTCTGTACGCTATCGACCGTCTGTAGGGTTCAACAAACAGGTAACCCAAATAAAGTTTGGCTTATCTGCCTGATTCGTGGGTGAATGTCATTAGATTCTATAAACAAAAAATCAAATTTTTTTCAACGAGAGTGCAATGGGCAATGTTACATGAATAAAAAAAAAGGAAAAAATTGGAAGGAGATTCCTGGATCGTTGCAGGAATCGACATTGATATTTGCTCGCTGCGCACAATGAGCTAGGCTGCCAAACTAACGGAACTTGATAATAACTCGACTCAACATAGCCTTAGCTTTTATTTGGGTTTTGCGAGGCCTACATCTATATACAAAGCCAGGGCTTTTTCTGGTCAATCAACAAACAACAAAACTAAAAAAATTTTAACGAATATTTGCAGACCACGCGCTGAAACATATGTTCAATTTGAAAGCTCACCCTTGATCATAAAAAATCGTCAGACACACTGCTGCATGGCGAGATATATAAGCTGCGTTTGTGCGTTTTTGTTAGTAATAGGGAAAAATAAAAAATAATAACACTTTATTCTGGAAACCTTTCATCGTTAGAAAAAACAATATAAAACAAGTGAGAAAAGTTATCTTCGGCTTGCCGAAGATGGTATACCCTTGAAAACAAAAATGTTTTCCATACAAAGCCTTGTTTTCATATCGGTCGTTTGTGTGGTAGCTATATGATATAGTGGTCCGATCCAAACCAAACTTTCACAAATCGTGTATGGCTAAAATTAAGGAATAAATGTTGAATTCGGTTGCAATAGGTTGGAAAACAAAAAAGTTTTCCATACAAAGACTTGTTTTTATATCGGTCGTTTGTATGGCAGCTATATGATATAGTGGTCCGATCCGACCGATTCTTGAACTTGATCTGCCTGCAACAAAAATAATGATCTGGTAAAAATTTCAAAACGCTAGCTTTAAAACTACTGTCTATTTTTTGCATAGAAACAGACGGACAGACGGACATGGCTATATCGACTCGGCTGTTGATGCTGATCAAGAATATATACACTTTGTGGGGTCGGAGATGCTTCCTTTAATGCGTTACATATTTCTGGACAAAATTATAATACCCTTTTTCAAGGGTATAAAAATATAAAAGATAGAAAGACGATGGGGAGTATATCATTTGGCTTATCATCATCTTGCTGTGTGTCTTGTTGGCAGCCGGTCGATTAGGTCCCTAGGGAGTCGCCTGTTGAGCCTCCTTTGTGGGCGAGGTCTGGAGAGACCCTTAGCGAGTCGGTTGCGATGGCGCTCCAGTCTGTCGTTGTAGCGGCTGGAGTGGAAATTTATGGTCTCAAAGACCGTGAGCAGCTTTAGGTCACTGTGGAGGGTGGTGCTCCTCACATACCAATCGCAGCCAGTGATCGTCCTCGCCATCTTATTTTGGATGCTCTGGATTCTGCGGATCTGGCTGTCACACGCCAGGCCCCAAATTTGGCACGCATACCTCCAAATAGGAGCTAGGATTTGATTATATATAGTCAACTTATTTCTTAGCGACAGTTTGCTACGCGGGCCCATGAGCCAGTAGTGCTTTGACGCCGCGGCCCGTATGCGTATTCTCAATTCGCTCACTTGCTTTGAGAAAGTGAGCCGGCGGTCAAGTATGACTCCCAGGTATTTGGCTGAGTCAACCTGTTCCACAGGGGTGTCGTCAAAGAGCAATGCTGGTGGCATTCTCCGTTTGAGAGTGTAGCAAACATTCGTGGACTTGTTTCCATTTATGCCAATATTCCATCTCCTAGCCCAGTCGGAAAATCTTGTTGCGTAGTTTTGGATCCCGTTGGCGGCCTCCTGCTCGCACCTGGACCTGTACGTTATGCACACGTCGTCGGCAAATGTGGCCAGCATTGACGTTCCGTAGAGACTGTCAGCCGGGCGCGGCATGTCATGGCTATAAAGGCAGTATAGTAGCGGGCCTAGGACGCTTCCCTGGGGTACTCCAGCTGCCGCAATATACTCGGTTGAGAGCGCAGAGTGGAAACGGACCGCAAATCTCCTATTCCTAAGATACGACGCCAGGAGACAGTAGTAAGGCGTAGGCAGGGTATTCTTGATTTTAAGTAGCAGACCAGGATGCCACACACGGTCAAACGCCTCCCGGACATCGAGGAATAGAGTGTTGCAGTATTCGTCGCAGTCGAAGGCCGTTAAAATTTGCTCGACCACTCGATGCAGTTGCTCCACCGTGCAGTGACCAGCACGGAATCCGAACTGGTGTTCTGGCATTATTCCCTGAGCATCTATAAACCTGACCATCCGCTCGGCAATCAACCTCTCAAACACCTTTGAGATCGATGGGAGGAGACTAATCGGCCGGTGGGATCCAGGGTCCTTCTCCGGCTTGCCAGCTTTGTGTATCATAGAGATGATTCCCAGTTTCCACTGCGAAGGGAAGTACTGAAGCCTCACAATAGCGTTAAAAAGCATCGCTACGTAGCGGATCGCTCTGCTCGGTAGGGCCTTTAGAGTGGCGTTACATATTGCATCATGCCCTGGTGTTTTTTTAGAGTTTTGCTGGGCGATAACATCAGCTATTTCAACAGGATCGAACGGTTGGATCGGCATGTCCATTTGGAGAGCTTGGGACAGCTGATCGTCAGTCTCTTCAACCTGCTGCGGGCTGGCGAGGTTAAAAGGTTGGAACCGCTCGGCCAGGTGCGCGGCAAACGCTTCTGCTTGCTCCAAATCAGTTCGGCACCATACCCCGTTGCTGTTCACCAATGGTGCTTTCCTTAGGCAACGTCTTTTAATCGCACGTGTGGCCTTCCAGAGCGAGTGCGTCGCGTCGGCTTCGGTACCCGTATTTGCTAACCTGTCATCGAACCATCTGGAGCGTAAACGCCTCTTCTCTGCAATGAACATCAGAATCTCTCTGGGGACCGGTATTCTGGCTGCTGCGGGTCTCAGTCCTGGGGTGTGAGTGGCCAATCTAGCTGCTACGCGGATGTTGTGGGTGAGAGAGTCGATTGCAGCTTCAATGTCCCGCTCGGAGTTCAGCGCCATGTCAAGGTTCAGTGACAACTCGAGGTGCTCTTGAAAACGTTCCATGTTAGTGCGCCTGCTGATAAGCCGCTCGACTTTGGGATAGGCTGTAGCTGTTGTGTCCAGAGTGATGATGAGAGGTAAGTGGTCAGAACTGAGCATGGCAACCGACCGGATATCTGAGTGTAAACCCTGGATACCTCTTTTCAGCGCAAAATCGATGTAGCCTGGAGACCCTCTACTGCCAAAAGGGGACCTTGTGGGGCCCCCTGTTGCTAGCGAGTTTACATCAGAGTTAAAGATTAGATTTGCCAGGGCATGACCTCTTTGGTTATACCTCCCTGCTACCCAAAGCCAGTGGGACGCATTCCAGTCGCCTGTAACAATGAATTTATGCTGTTGTTGCTCCAATATGGATTTAAAGTTGTCTGTGGTCCAAACGAACCTCGGTGGGCAGTAGACCGCGCCGAAGTTAATAATGCCGTCGCCAGTTTCTATAGTTGCAGACGCAAACTTGATTTGATCATAATCGCTGATCCACCTTTAGCGTTACCCTCACCCGGGTCGTTTGCAGTATAGGCCTCGTAACCATACAGCTTGGGCTTGACTACATCTTTGCAATGTGTTTCACTAATAAGCAAAACATCTATCTCGTATCGCCGCACAAAGCATTCAAGTTCGGGCAGTTTCGCGGAGACGCCGTTGGCGTTCCATAATAAAATGCTCAGCGGCTTCATTTTTTCGCTGTCTGCGCGTGTATAGCAGTGAGCAGATGGATCATCTGCCCTTGCTGTAGTAGCATCATCCTCGTTTGTTCAATCTGCTGTTCCTGAAGGGAGCGCAGAGCGTTCATGCTTTCGTTTAGCGTCTGCAGGATGCTAAAAGTGTTATTGTCCAAAGGGGGCTGATGTCCGCCTCTAGACCGACTCCTTTGCCGGCTGTGCTTCCTGATCTCAGGTTGCTGCTGGAAGGGCTGCGGCACCTGTTGCTGATCCTGCTTGGGTCCCATCCAGGCTTGAGCTACATCTGTGTAGGAGACTCCGCTTCGGAGAGGTGCAATCGGCATGCATTCAGTAGGAACATGGGACATAGGTCGATTGTTGACTTCGCTTCTTCCGCCCACACCTCTTTTTGGCCTAGAGCGCTGAAGGAATGCCTGGAGTTTGGAGCATCCGGAATAATTCGCTGGATGCTGTCCACCACAGTTATAGCAAGTGCATGGCTCGCTTCGTGGTCGCGTACAGTCTTTGGCAGGATGTTCACCGGCGCATTTGAGGCAGATGTGCGCCTTACGGCAGTATTTGGCCGTGTGACCAAATTGCTCGCATCGATGGCATTGGGTTGTCGTATTTCGCTTGCGAAGGGGCTCGATGACAACTCTCATGTGGCATAAGCCCTTAAGAGCCAGGATCTCCTTGTTGTTCGTCGCAGCAGCGATGTTCAAAAAGAACATGTTTACGGGATTGGCAGCAGGAGCCCCTGGCTCGTTTCGCCTTTTAGGTGTATGAACGTCTAACACCTTGTGGCCGAGACTTTTCAGTTCATCAATGATTTGTTGATGGAGCGTACTGTGGTGGAGTCCTTTAACGCAGTCTCGGTATGGCCTGTCCTCCTTGAGCTGATAACAGTGAAACTCAAGCTTTTCGGTCTCGAGCAAGCTGACTATGCTGCGGAAGGTGCTAGCGTCTGCCGCGTAGAGCCTCAGAACTCCGACCATCGATGCCTTGGCAAAGACCTTGTTCAGATCAGTGATTTTTGAGATTTTGTCCATCAGCAGGGGTGCGCTTTCCACGCCTTCCAAAACTATTGGAGGGGGTTTAGGTTGCGCCTTGGAAGTTGCACTGATTATGCCAGAAGAGGCAGCATCATGTTTGGCAGCAGCAATAGCTGCTTGATAGCTGGTACTGGGCTGCTCGCTCAGATCCTCGGTTTGCGCTAGCAACCCAAAGCGGTTTGAGCTGCCGCTGTAGGTGGGCACAGGAATTTTGTTATCCAGTATTTCCTTCTTCTTGGCATTCATTGGAGACCCACTTGAGACCTTCCTCTTGATGACTTGCATCCGCTGAGGCGCTGGCTTAATAGTGTTGGCCACTTTGGACGTCCGTTTCGTCTCAGAGGCTTTGTTCACTGCAATATTAAAGAGCTCGCCGAGGCTGAGTAAGCGCTCGGTAGGAGCGGGCATCATAGTTTTTGCATTTGGGTCCATAAATGCAATTTCCAAAAGTTTTTAAACAAACTTCGATCAGCTGTGAACAGCTGCTTTAAACAGCTGAATTTTTGTTGTGGACGCTGTTCAGCGGGCCCACAATGTAGATTGTTTGCAGCAAGGTTATATCTCTGCGCTTGAGTGTTTTTTTACCTGATAGTGAGTCCAGGGAACACTCTTCACAGTTTTGCCACTATTTTGGGCTTTACTTGATATATTGGGTCGAAATTAATATTTTTCCCGCTTGTGGTGTTAATAAAGTGCAACTCGTCGCAAGGGTTGCCACTCTTTTTACAAAAAAGGCTGTTGGCTTTTTTATTTATTTAATACACACAGTCGCTAATCTGCTCTTGACGAGATCATTTGTGTCGCGGGAAAAAAAAAACAAAGCGTGTTTACGCGTTATTCTTTTGTTCTTTATTCTTCGTGTGCTAAAAATAGCACAGATCTGATGCTGTCTAGTGCAGTGTCGGCAGTTGGACAACAACAACAACATAAGTGTAGTGCGATAGACTGCATTTGTGGCCCCCTAGGGCATCGCTGTTCCCCTCACACTGCGCGCAGCTGCACAAGAGGGGCAATAAAAGCAGTGATTGTCTTACATTCGACTTTGCATAAATTCGCGGGAAATGGCAAATTCTAGGAAAACGAAGCTTCTTAGCGAAGCTCTGAGAAAAGCCGTCATGGACGAGGAGATTACAGGAGAGTTAACTCTGGCAGAAGAACTGGCCACTAGCGGCAAGCTTAACCCATATGGTATAGCAGTATCAAGCAGTAATGCAGCCTGTGTCACTAGTACTCTGACAACAACTCATAGTCCAATATATACCTACACTACATCATCTCCCAGCATATGCAGTAGCGCATGCTCAACGTGTATGCCTCCTAAAGCATTTAGCACTTCTATAGACTTCCCCCTTTACCGGGCCTCAATGAATCTGATTCACCTAGATGGCAAAAAATCCAGAGCCAGAAGAGGAAGGTGCCATCGAACTCACCAATAATTCAACGAAAACGTGCTGTTTCTAGAAATTTAGCACCCAGTGACCCTGTGACAGCAAACAGGTTCGAGACACTATCAGTAGATGACGACGAGATGGACTGTAATAGTGTGGACGAACCATCGACTAGCGCTGCAGCAGCGGCCTACCGTTCTTACACCGCTTCTAAGGCTAAAGACAGCAACGTACATAATAAGAACGCAAACGTACAAAGTAAAACTGATTCATCTACGGTAAACGCTGCTTCTACTGGTAGTCCAAAACCACCACCAATCGTTCTTATGGACGTGACAAACGTGAATGAACTTCTTATCGCTATCGAGGAAGTTACAAATCTTGAAAATGTTGAAATCAAATCCTCTGTGGGCTCCACTCACAGAATATACACCAAGGACGCAAATACCTACAGGGCTGTAGTACGACAACTAATTACTCTGAAAATTGAATTCCATTGCTATCAATTGAAAGACGAGAAGCCATTCAAAGTTGCTGTGCGAGGATTACACCATTCACAGCTCCAAGATAAAATCAAAGAGGAATTACTCAGACAGGGGCATAAAGTTCAATCAATATATAACCCAAAAAGCAACAAAAGCGGTGAACAGATGAACGTCTTCTTCATTAATGTAGAAAAGAATCTAAATAAAAAAGATATACTCCAACTACGATCTCTATGCCGCCAACGCGTCAGTTTTGAAGTAGCCAGAAAAGCGCACGACATTGTGCAATGTCGGAGATGCCAATCGTTTGGTCATACTGCAAAATATTGCTACAGACCTTTTATCTGTGTCTCTTGCGGTGAATATCATAAATCATCAGATTTTCCCAGAGGCAAAGAAGCACCAGCAACTTGCACTCACTGCGGTGAAAACCACCCAGCTAACTTCCGTGGCTGCAAATCCTATCAAAAATTGCTCAAAATGAACGACAATGTACAGAAAACTCCAAAAGTGGGCATAAACAATAACTCTACACCTAAACATTATGAAAATGGAGTTTCTTATGCTCAAATAGCCAGAAATGCACTTCCAATCACGGAAAAACAAAACAAACGACCAGGAAACCTAACAAATAGGCTACAGGACACCATTCAACAGCAACATCACTACGGTGCAAAAAATCATGCGCACTTCTTCCCAGATGTGTCACAACAGCAAAATGCACAAGAATCTAAAATAGAAACGGCAATTGCATCGCTCACAAAAGCTATCGAGGGTCTACACTCCATGCAAGCCCAGATGCCCAGACGCTGGTCGCAATTAACGCGCAACTCACACAATGTCCCAAATAAAAATTCTCACCTGGAACACGCGAGGTGCTGCCGGCAAAATGACTGAAATCGGCCACCTTGCGGAGAGAGAGAATATTGACATTCCCCTTCTCACCGAAACGAAGACATCCAACCTTCAACTATTTGGATATGAAGTCTACACTTCAAATCTACCTGACGGCAGCTGCAGGGGTGGAGCTGCAATCCTGGTTAACAAAAAGATCAATCACTTTCCCATTGAGCCAATCGCCCATGCTCAAGTCCAAATCGTGAGTGCCAAAATCCAAACATGTATAGGACAAATATTCATGGGATCAATCTACTGCCCTCCAAACTTCAGCTGGATTCAATCAGAATTTGATGACATATTCGCTAACTTCAACTTTCCAAGATCATTCATTAGCGGAGACTGGAACGCAAAACATCCATGGTGGGGTTCTGCGATCACCTGTCACCGAGGTAACTTACTTGCCGCTAGCGTCATCTCAATTAACGCCAACATCCTGGCGACTGGAGCACCAACATACTATCCAAGCGCAGTAAATCGAAGACCATCCTGTTTAGACTTTGCAATCTATCGCAACATTCCACACGACAAGCTAAACATCAGAGACAGCTGGGACCTTGAATCGGACCACCTGTCTCTCATCACTACATTAAAAACAGAAGCCATACAATGCACTCAACGTGGGCAACTTCTTAGCAAACATAAAAATGTAGCTGTTTTCAAGGAAGAACTATGTAGATCGATACGCCTTAACATTGAGCTCAACTCTGCTGCTGAAATTGACGACGCGGTAGACCTCTTCACTACCAATGTGACAAATGCGGCGAGGGGTGCAAACGTGTACACTGCAAACAATCATAGCAGAGCCCTCATACGCCACTCGAATAGAATTGACCCAACCATTGCAGAGATTCTAGTCCGTAAGAGAGCACTGAGAACACGTTATATTCGAACGCACAGTCCTGAGGATAAAGCTCAATGGCATAGATGCGCCAGAGAGCTTCACGTTGCCATGGCTGAATTGAAAAATGCGCAATTCGAACATATGCTGACCAATATGGATTATTCTAATGATTCCATTTTTAATATGTGGTTCTTCACCAAAAAAGTAAAAAGAATGCCACAGAAAGTTACGCCTCTGAAGAACAGCAATGGTAACTGGTGTCGCTCCTTAGAAGAGCAAGTACAAACATTTGCGGAACACCTTGGCGACAGATTCACTGCGTTTAATTTCGCATCCGAGGGGATATCAACAGAATAAACGAAGTACTACAGCGCCCATTCCAGATGTCACCTCCAATAAGACATATCCGTCTGGAAGAAGTCTCAAACGTGATACGTACCCTCAAAAGTCGAAAGGCGCCAGGTCACGACCTAATAAGCAACGCAGTACTTAAAATCCTTCCCAAGAGAGCACTATTACTTATCACATTGATATTCAATGCGATACTTAGAGTGCAATACTTTCCCAAAAAATGGAAGAGTGCTAGAATCAGTATGATTCTAAAGCCAGGGAAGCCGGAACAGGATCCAAGCTCCTACCGGCCTATCAGTCTCCTGCACTCCTTATCGAAGGTAATGGAAAGGCTGATAGCTTCCCGACTTATAACACACCTAGAAGACAATGATACTATCCCAATGCACCAGTTCGGATTAAGAGCTGGTCACAGTACGATTGAGCAATTGCACCGTGTAGTCAATCATATCCTGAAGGCCTACGACCACAAAGAATACTGCAACGGAATCTTCCTTGACATTCAACAGGCATTTGATAGAGTTTGGATCCCGGGACTACTAGCCAAAGTCAAAACAGCGCTGCCAGCCAACCTGTTTGAGCTCATCAGATCGTTTCTCACAAACAGAGAGTTTTGCGTCCAGTCCAGAGACGCAACCTCTGCAAATGTTGCCATTGCAGCTGGCGTACCTCAAGGAAGCGTCTTAGGACCGATACTGTACTCCATCTATACAGCAGACATCCCCAAGCCAAGCTATTATGAAATGACCTATGACAACAGCAAAATGCTGTTGGCCAGCTTCGCTGACGACGTCTGCTTTCTCAGCTCCTCGAACAGTGAGACCGAGTCGTCACAAATGCTGCAAACTTATCTCAACGAATTCGAGAAATGGGCCATGGCGAACAACATCAAAATTAACGAAAGCAAATGCGTAAACGTTTGCTTTACGTTACGCCGTAACACAACTCCTGCGATACAAATTAATAATGTGGACATAGAGCAAGCGACTAAGGCGAAATACCTAGGCCTCATACTGGACAAACGCCTAACCTTCCGTGAACATATTGCCAGAGTCGTCAAAATGTGCAACCTAAAGCGTAACCAACTATTCTGGATGCTAAATAAGAAAAGCAAACTACCTATAAGATGCAAGCGTCAGATTTATCAGCAAATCATCGCACCTAGTTGGAGATACGGCATCCAAATTTGAGGAGTGGCGGCTGCGTCCCACCGAAAACGACTCCAAACCGTCCAGAATAAAACATTAAGACAAATCACTGGCTGTGAGTGGTTCGTTAGCGGCCAAACGCTTCACAATGACTTAAACCTGAGCCTTGTTGAAACTTACATGGTTTATCTTCTTAACTATCCTGTTAAGATACTCCTAGGTCCTTGATGAACGTTGGGCGCCAATTAGGTTTTGTCCTATTGTCCAGAGGTCCTTCCGATGGGTGGCTCCGGCAGATAGGTGTCCACGTAGATAACTGATCCCCTGGTCCTGGCGTTACTCAGGCGAGAATGTCTTCTTACGCAGATTATGGTGGAGGGCCTGACTTTGCCCCCTTTGCTGGACACTGGCCTTTGGGCTCAGCGTGGATAAATTATATCAAATACAATTGATTTTACGGCAAAAGCCGGAGTAGCTTGTTCTTTATTTATAAAGTGCTCGCTTAGAACTGAATACAAAGGAATGGAAAAATGGCCATAAACGCCATAAACCCATGGTCGGCAAGCCGACTCAGCATTTATGCAGCGCATTTCGATACCCCGGATGATGGGTATCCAATTGACACTGCTGACCGTTCTTAGCGCAGAGCGCTGAACTCAGTTGCGGCGCGTCAGCATTGTTTATCTGAAGCTACTTAGTTGCTAGGGTAATTTGTTAACTTATATTCTTGATCACCATCAACAGCCGAGTCGATATAGCCATATCCGTCTGTCTGTCCGTATCAACGCTCAACAAGAGCTACAGACATGTGCCATATATCGTTGTATAGGTAATTACCATACGAAGTACAAGTTTGTTGTTTTATTTTGATATCCCCCCGTTCCCCCGCAAACCGCAAAAAACTGCCACGCCCACAATTATTAACCTAATGCAATTCGGCATATGCGTTGGTGCTTATAAAAGCAATCTAATTTTTAAATTTGAATTAACAAATCGGATAAGAAACACGGAAGTTATGCCACATGCAAAATCTATGGCAAGGGAAGCAGAAGCGCAGCAAAACACGCATTGCGGGACGCCGACTGCGACGTTGACAGCGAAATGTGTATGGCTTTATGACACACGAAACTTATTTTCATAACCAAAATCATACCAAAATTTATATTGTTATGGTACTCTTTACTAATATGGTAGAATATTGTTTCATTTATTTATTGATATTAAATAAATAAATTGTAAGCATGTCTAAGGGTACAGGGTATTTTGCAATCGGGAAACTCGACTGCTGCTACCTTACTTGTTGTTTTGGGTTTGATTTCAATTGTTCTTGTTGTTCAGTCCGATTCTTGTGTTCTTGTAATTTGTATTTAGTATTCAGTGCACCTTTTTAAATATTAAATTCTTAATTTAAAATTAAGTTCTTCCACGATCACTCTCACAGTAGTTAGATATCGTTGGATTAATGTGGATGTTTCGATTTTTCCACTAAAAATATGGGTTGTTGGCGGCGCGAGTTCCGTTTTACATTTAACTTATTATCGTTAATATTTATTTAGAACCTTTGAAGTACACCGCCCCACGTTGGGCGCCAATTAAAATTTGTATTGTTTAATATTTAAAAAAATAATTTTTTTTTAATATAATTTTAATATTTTTTGATGATAACATTTTTAACTTACAATATTACAAGACACTGGTTTTTTGCTTATCCCTAATTGGAAACCGTTCTCGATCTTGTCCCGAATCAGACTGATCTATAATTCTTAATCCTAATCCAATCAACCTCGGCCTAAAGCTTTTCTTTAAAAACTTTTTGAACTTTCAATTATGTTTTGAATAAAAGCTTTATGCTCAAATTATTTTACTGCATTGTGGAATTAAAATTTGCTGACTGATGCAGTTTGATTGAAGCGCAATAAGTTGATCATGGCTTGGTCTCCAAGCGGAAGCTGTGTTTACTTTAAGTTTGATAATTTATCTTATCGCGTAGCTAAGTGCTGGCAAAGGCAAGGATGAAAACAAAAACAAAGGAAATGCCGCCGGAATTTGAAATTTGTTTATGAACTGGGGTAGAGTGCTATGTTTACGGGTTGTATAACTTGCATATCGACGCATTTTTAAAATGCTTATGCGGTGCTAACATAGAGCATAACTAAAATGAGGGCAAAAACTGCCCAGTAAAAAGTAAGATACCTTATGTTGAAATTAAAAATTTGTTCAGTTTACTGTAATTTCTTGGCCTATCTAGTTATTACAAACCATTTATTAATCCAACATCCTCAAAGGAGAAAATGGCTCGGTGAGTAAGCATATGTTCAAGTGATTAAAAATGGAGCTTAATGAGAGTCACAAAAGCGACATTAAAAGTTTAAAAAACATCCTGTCATCCGACGATATTATCCTCATTTTACTAGATTACAAACAAGCTTTTGACTGATGCTTCCATGATCGGCATTATTGTGGTACTGCTTCAATGAGGAAATAACCATAATTTCGCTAACGCTGAAACAAAGCGAACGCACTATGCCACGTTTGTCCTCAAAGAAAACAAATTTATGTAAAGGAGAGATATTATACTCTTCGAATCAATCGAAGTAATCAAACAACTCATTAATACCAATTGAGTAAACGCGATTTAATATAATTTGCAACTAAGTTCTGATGCTGCAAGAATGTTGTTCTAAGGGAAACAAACTGAAATTTATATTAAATATCAAAGTTATTTATCAAATATTAAATAAATCCTTCGTCATTATTATTCTCCGAAAATGGCTAAGTTAGGCAATGAAGGGGTAATATATTGAAAAACATGTACAAGAACGAAGGCGAAACATGACAGGCACACAAAAAAACAGATGCTTGGAGTACCACCAACTCCATCGTATGCTAAAGAAATGCTCTATAGATGTTTTCTTTCAACAGACAAAAAACGTTTCCTTGCTTGTGTCGAAAAGTTCTTTAAATATTTTTTTGCACAACAAATCGTGCCTCGCATACTTATGGCGTAAAAAAGCGGTTTATTCAACTTTATTCAACTCTTCCACATACAGAAACAATATATTGCAATTGTTCAAGCATTGAATAGATATATTAAAATATTAAAAGAATCTAAAAGGGGTCTGACCAACAACCAAATGTATTATACACGTATTTTATGACCGATCCCTTCAAAACAAACGCACATGTAAACGCATGCGTAAGGTGATACTGCCATGCACTTAAAAGCGTCACAAAACACTTAGGCCGCCAGCGCACATACCAACGCATTAAATTTGTTGGGGGCATAAGTATGTAAATAGTTTCAAAAATCTATTGTTAGTACATAAAAATCTAATTGTAAGATTTTTGTGTTTCTTCGGATTTTGAAGAATATTATTTTTTATTTTATTTATTTAACAATTAACAATGACCTGCTAAAAAAAAAGGTATTCTAAGATTTTTAATTTATTAACATTAAGGGAGAGTTTAGGGGATAAAGTATAAGTTAAGAGGTTATAGTTTTTACAAATAGTGCGAAAGGGATCGTTTTCAGAGTAGTTGCATATGCAAATAGGTAACCATAGGGGTCGGAAGGACCTAGTTTTCCTATTAGGGATGCAAAAATATAGTTGGTTTAGGTGTTTGGAATCAACCATGCCATGGATAAGCATATGTAGAAACATGACCCCAGCACAGGTTCGGCGCTCCTTCAGAGGAGGTAACTTCAACAATTTAAGCCTGCAACGGTACGGCGGGAGACGATTATCAGGATCCCAGTTTAAGTATTTTGGGAAAATAACAGAAACTGCTTTTCCACCGACTCAAAGCTATTTTGAGGACGAGCGAGCAGTATTCAAGGATAGGACGAAATACGGTGATATAATGGGATTTGGTGGTGAAAGGTTCGTTAAATTCTTTACAACATCGCTTAATAAAGGCTAACATTTCTCTGGCTTTATTCACTGTCTCAGTCATGTGATCATTAAACTTTAGTTTATGATCAAAAAGAACTCCAAGATCATTGACTGTGGATACAAGGACTTGATTTCAGAGACAGGCACCCGATGAGACATGGATGACCTTCGACTTGGTAGATTTAAATAGGACACGCTGAGTTCGATCTGAAAGGTAGGAAGCAACCCACATGAGGATATTTGTTGGAAAACCAATAAACGAGAGTTTCCGTAGCAAGAGCTGATGATTAACTGAATCAAATGTCTTGCTAAAGTCAGTATAAATTACATCAGTTTGCAAGCGATATTGAAAACCTCGGTTGATTATTGACGAAAATAAAAGTAGATTAGTTGTTGTTGAGCAAAGCTTGACAAAACCATACTGTGCTGGTGAGATTATGCTCTTGCTACATGTTGCAGCTGCGATGTAATGAGTTTCTCAAGAACCTTGGGAATCGCAGATAGCTTAGCAATGCCGCGGTAGTTCTCAACGGAAGCCTTAGAGCCTTTTTTATGAATTGGTATAAGGTATGATTCATCCATAATTTAGGTAGGGAAGTTTGCTCCAAGGACAGGTTAAAAAGCATAGTGAGAGGCAAGGTAAGAAGATCGGAGCATCTTCTCAGGATGCAGCTAGGTACGTTGTCTGGGCCTGGTAAAAATTAGATTTTGATTGATGAAAGAGCCGTAAACACTTCATGACAGTGGAATTTAGAATGAGAAATGTAGGGTTAATGATATGGATAATTAGAGGCGGGATCAAATGAATTAGATGAGTAGGTTGATTGAAAAAGTGACGCAAAAAGATTAGATGTGAAGAGTCGGAAGTTTTATTTTATGATCGGGAAGAGGGGAAAAGATTGGATTTACGTTTAGAGTTTACAAAAGAGTAAAAAGACCGTGGATCATTTCGAAAATTGAGGTTGCGTTTTGAAATATAATTTTTATATAGTTGATTGTTAAGGTCAAAAAACTGGTTGCGGATTAGAAGATAAGTAGAAAGATGTAACAAGAATGGAGACTTTAAAGACTTTTTGCAAGGTCTAGATTTCCTATTTTTTAGGAAAGAGAGTTGCTTATTAAACCATGGAGGTTTTGACGTTGATGAAGTCAATGTTTCAGGGACAGATTTATTTATGGCGATATGAATTACTTCATAAAAAGAGTCTGTAGCTTCATCGATATTGCTGAAACTAGAAAGATAACTCCAGTCAATATTAGTCAGGTGATTTCTTAAGTCACCATAGTTGGTTTTTTTAAAGCATTTTTGACGAGGATGCTCGCTATTACAGGGAGGGACTTCAAGACAGTCAATAATTACCGAAACTAAGAGTGTTGGATGGTGAGAGTCCTCAGGAGTAGATAAGGGAGGAGACCTTGTTATTGTGGCAGAGGAGGTAGTATTAGAGAAAATGAGGTCAAGCGACCTGCCACGGGAGTTCCTTATAAGGTTAAATTGGAGAACGGCAGAGTCGGCTAAGCCATCAAGGAAGTCATTTTGGTTAGTGGGTAAAAGCGAGTTATCATCATCCGAGTTGATCCATGAAAAGAGGGGCAGATTGAAATCCCCCATAACTAGAATAAGATCAGCATCATTTAACAGAGACAAAACTGATATAATGGCAGTTAAGTGGTGCATATAAATGAGTGCATCACTCAAAGGAGGCATGTAGGAACAAGTGATGAAAAGGTTAAAGGACTCAGAATGAACTTTAACGGCTAAAATTTCAATTCCGAAAGGATTAGTAATAGTGATACGTTCCACTGAGTAGATGTTGTTTACGGTAATAAGAACGCCACCTCCAAAGGTTGGGCGATCTTCCCGAAAGACAGTGTACTTCGATACAAAAATTTCATTGTGCAGTTCAGTTTTCCAAAAATACTGCGAACGTTTTGGTAGCAACAAGAAAAAATCTTGTTACTTAATTCTTTGAGATAGTTAATGGACTGAACCCTTGAGAAGAATTAATGAACAATAATGTGCTCACGCCAGGTTGCAGGATCTAAAGCTTTAGCAAGGGAAACATCTGGTAAAGTTATTTTAAATAAGGATATGCCACGTTTATGTTTACAATTAAATTTGGTCACAAAAAGTTCTGAGCGAGCTATACTAAGATTATTTGAAAGGTGAAGCCACAGATCTCAGCGTAAGTCCAGAAGATCGCGATTCAGATGGTACACCTGTCAATGGTTTCGGTTATTTTACCACGAGTTGGCGGGTTGGTGCGGCGGCAGGCAGGCGTAGTGAGGCGTAGAGCAGCAGGCTGGCTTGGTGATATGACGGTTGAAGATTTGTCAAGAATGGGACCTGGTGGGAGATTCCTACTGGCAGTATCCGGCCAGGGACATCAACCATAACATTACTTACTGGCAAATGTGTGGCTGGATTAACGACGGGAAATTTAAATTTGTAGGTATGCCATTTGGGTTAACAAACGCTCCAAGAATATTTTAAAGAGCTATGGATAATATTTTAAAAGAACAAGTCGGAAAACCTTGTCGTGTTTATATAGATGATATAATAATCTTTTCAAATACAATTGAACAACATTATACTGATCTAATTCAAATAATTAATATTTTACAACAAGATAGTAAAATTATAATTTTAAAAATGTGGGAAAGTTGTCCTCGACTACCCCGAGCGGATACCCTTCACTTCCTCCTTTTTAGACAAGATTCTTTGCCTATATCACGGTTAGATAACCCGATTTCATGGTTAAGATATTTTCGAATATAACAGCTTAATGATATATATCTAATATATATACATCTAAATGTAACCGTCGTAAACTCTTAATAACTTTGACATACATTGTCAAATCGACAAACGTCATACCACATCTGATTCTTCATTTCAAGTAGTTATTAACCATGGATAACTACACTCCACCTGAACGCGCTAAAATTGTTCAGCTATACATCCAAAACAATTTCTCTATCGTGGCTATTCAACGTGCGTTCCGTTCCAAAAATAAAATCAAAAGTGCTTCCGCAAAGCACCATTAAGCGTTTGTACGAAAAATTTTTATCTACTGGTAGTCTTAGGAATGCCAGACGTCCAAATAAACCAAGACCAAGGCGTTGCGATCAATATGTCGCTGCCGTAGTGGCCAGTGTTGAAAGGTCTCCGAAAACATCGAGTCGACGTCGATCTGCGCAATTGAATATGCCAAGATCCACTCTCCGACGTATAATACATGACGATTTAAATTTATTCCCATATAAAATACAAGTGACGAACAAAATGGAGCTACAGGACAAACCGCGTCGTGTTGCATACGGACAGTTTTGTGTCAACATGGCCGAGAGTGATGTTGATTTTTGGCGTAAAATCATCATGAGCGACGAGGCACATTTCTCACTGAATGGAGCGGTAAACAAACAAAACTGCCGCTTCTACGCCACTGAAAACCCACAAATAATCCACAAAGCGCCCCTCTATGACCAAAGAGTGACATTTTGGTGTGGTATATATTTATTAACAAATAATATTTTAAATGTTAATAATATTAATCTCCTTGAATTAAAATAAATGCCTTTGTAAAAAAATAACAAATTGTCTTTTCCTTAACAATTTACGAATCACACGGGTCACATGTAGATGGCCCACCCTGTGTATGGCATCTGTGCAAATAAGTATAAGCAACGTCGGGTCTGCGACGCCTCCTTTTGTGAGTTACAAACCCTCATACCTAACTAAATATTCACTTTTTGAGTGAAGGGTATATACAAACACAAAACAAAAGAGTTTTTTTTAAACTAAAATTTTTATTTTTAATGGAACAAAGCTTAAGCAAAACATAACTTTCTGGTGTTTTTACTAAATTCTTTTAAAACTTTGTTATTGAATTCATCCAAATCGTCCATAATTAATCGTCGGTGAACACTCATCAAAGCCAGACCATTAATATGACTTTCTACCATTGTACTTCGCAGCCAAGTCTTTATACGTCTTAAGCTGCTAAATCATCGCTCAACTGAACAAGTTATACACGGTAAAGCGATTACAATCTTCAGAGCTCTTTGAATATGGGGATAAGATTCATTTGCGTGCTGAATCGTATCAAGAACAGTCATATCAGATACATTTGTTATCTTACAGCGCCACATTTGTTGCCAAAGCTCAATATTATTTTTAAGGCTGGGTAAATCGTAAAACTGCGAAATTATTTCGCAACTTTTTATACGTGAGTCTGCTGACATTATTTGCATTTTTGCCGGATGTAAATAGAACAAAGAAAATGATACATTATTCTCATCGGGAAACCGATTATCGAGTGACCTAATAATTGCGTCCAAGTAAGGAAGAATCAATGACCTCCTCCAATACTCTGAGCTATTTTCAGCTGGATGTTTTTTTAGGTGACATTGCTTCCCAAATATACGAGGAAGTGATGTCATATCCTCCTCCAACCCAATTGTCTCTGCAACGACTGTTCCATTTCTTAATACTTCATCCGTTATACTTATATATAGTATAATTAGTTGTTTTATCATAATGGTGAGAACAAGAATATTTTCTATTGCAAGTTGTTGTAGTTATTTAATTTTTAAGGGTAACAATTTGATGTTTTTAACGCTTCTAAAAATTGCAAAAAAATGTATATAATTTTATATTAAGATTAAGAATCAATCTTTTGTATAAAATATTTTTTGTTTTGTAAAATTATGCATTAAAATTACTTAGCTATATTTTCGAAATGAACCAATAACATAAATATTAACCTAATAAAAAATGATTTGATGGACGTAAAAGAAATAAACCTATTTTAATTTGATGATTTAAAATATGTATTTCTCCTGAGATACTTAAGATTATTTGAATTAAAAAATGTGCGCCAATATTTTCAACATGGTTGCCATTGGGGGCAAATGATCTGATTGGATCACTTTTTTTTAGCTGCATGTGGCGGGACCTGTGTAGTTGGATCATGCAGTTAACGGCACTTTTCCAGTCAACGCGCACAAACTCAAAACCCAGTAGAAAATTTGCTGCAAATTCATCTTCCAACACTGGAAATTCTTAGTGAAAGCACCTAGCAAACAGCTTATGTATCGCTAGCTTAAGCAGATCGATGGAAGTGGAGGCAGGTTGACTAAGAGAATAAGAACAGTACATAGTGTAAATAAACAACTGGAAGTTACGTGATAGGCAGCAAATTATGAAATTTCTTGAACATTCCTTTTAGGCCAGGGGGGGCAGCTGCCCACCCCTTCCCTTCCCTGGCGACGCCCTTGTTCTGGCCTATTCTAAACATAATTGAAAGTTTAAGAAGTTTCTAAAGAAAAGCTTCTGGCCGAGGTTGATTGGATTAGGATTAAGAATTATAGATCAGTCTGATTCGGGACAAGATCGAGAACGGTTTCCAATTAGGGATAAGCAAAAAACCAGTGTCTTGTAATAGTGTAAGTGAAAAAGCTTATCATCAAAAAATATTAAAATGATATTAAAATAAAAATTATTTTTTTAAATAATCAAACAATAACAATTTTAATTTTCATCGCATAGTCGACTTCGTTTTCAGAACAAAATTTAACGTCAGCCACGTAGACGTAATAAATTTTTTTCTATATGCTCTCTCATATTGTTTTCAATGGTTCTTTGAAAAATGCTTTATTCTAAAAGGCAAAAATCGTATTTCCCACCGTTCACCGAGAACCAAGCTTTTTTGCGGTCCTGTTCCAATAGAAAAATTTGGTGGTACCCCGACTTTAAATATAGTGTTGTGAAATACTTTGCCTTTTATTCATTAAAGTTCATTTAGCTTTGTGTCATTTCATTTTCTCTGATTTACCTTGGTATTTAATAAGTCCAATGCCGCTCCTGCTAATGTTAACAAGTCAAAGTCTATTATGGCATCAATTGAACTTAGTGTGTAATTTGCCTAAAAATTTTCATAAATTTGTTTGTTATTTTGCTTGAACCATGCTAACAGCGAAGGATTTTTCGACAAAAACTATCTTTTTTAGCTCCTTTGTGGGCTTAATGTAATTTTTTGTATTAATTAAGTATCATTTATTGTATCAATTAATATCTTTAAAACTCTCCCACCCAACTTTCGTTTGATGAACGGCTGTCGGGATTGTTCCCTAAAAAATGAAGTAAGTCATTATTACCCAGCGACTCAGTGTTCTTCTGTATTTTAAACACAGCTGCCTTTGCATGGGGGCACCCTTAACAACATTGTTCAGCTTTTGGCATCTTTGTACCAGCGCTTTATCTGACGTATTCGATCTTTATTGAGCCTGTTCATTCCTACCTTGAGGTTTGAAGGAACTAGTTAGCTGCTTATATTTGAAAGAAGAGTCCATTTCCATTGACTTTGCGGGTTTTCCCTGCGTATTTTTTTTCCTGGTAACCAATCTTGTGCTGTTGTTTCCTGAGGAGAGGATTTTTCTCACAGCACATTCGTCCTTATTATGTTTTCCTTACTTTGTATGGGAGCGGTTCCTATGGTTCTTTCTTACCTGTTCTCATTGTATCATGCCTTTGACGTATAAGGCCGAAAACATGGTACGCTCGATGCTTGCTTCTCTAAGCTCTCTAACCAATGCTAAAGGAGATGATTGATCCGCTGACTGAGCCGTAAAAACAATAGCTTTGAGTGGTCTTTTAACGCCTGGAATGAAGGCATTGAGCGCATCAGCCCTTAAATCATCATTCAGAAGTGTTGCCTGCGCAGCTTCATGCGTCATTATCTGTAACAAGACATAGCTTTCTGTTAACTTCGTCATGATATTCAATTAGGATCAAGTCGCACGGAGGCTTCGTTAAAGTAAGAGCAATCTATTGTATGATATATTAATATCAGCGAAATTAACCACTCCGGGTGCTCTCCTTATTTGATTTCTAAAGATTGTAACCGCTTGGTAATGCGTGCAGCAACCATCAAAAAGTTTGAATAGTTCATACTTTAATATATACAAGGTGCGTTCCAAAGTAAACAGGACTTTAAAAAAAAATGACAGAACAAATGGTTTTATCGGCAAATAAACTTTAATCAAAATAGTCTTCTGCTTTAATACAGCTTTTTGCACGGCACAAAAGCATGTCGAACGAGTGTTTTAGCCCGTTCCCCGGCATGGCCGCTAGTATGCCTGTGCAAGCGCTTTCCTTTATTCGGCAAATGCATTTGTCCGAAAAGGTAGAAGTCGAACGGTGCCATATTAGGTGCCATTAAAATGTGATTTTTGGTCAAATAATCGGCCACAAGCATCGATCGATGAGACGGCGCATTATCGTGCAACAAACGCCAACAAGCTCATTTTCCCACCGATGCCAAAAACATACTGACACTTAAAACACAATAACTACACTTCCAATAGATGAAATGTCATGATATTTTTAATGGAAGTCGATAAAGGATAGCAGACTCTAACTAGTCGACATATAAATGGCGCCACGAGAGGGCGCTAGATTCAAAAAGTCGGGTCCTATATCAGCGGTATCTTGTTATTGTTTTAATATCCGACAAAGATTTGGGAGATTCTTCAACACGCTGCTTACTCACCGGAGCTCAACCCATCCGATTACTACTTTTTTCCATCGATGGGTTACGCACTTGCTGAGCAGCGCTTTACGTCTTACGAAGATGTACGAAAATGGCTCCATGACTGGTTTACCTCAAAAGAGCAACAGTTGTTTTGGCGCGGGATCCACAAGTAGCCACAAAGATGGGAAAAATGTACATATAGCAACGGAAACTACTTTGAATAACTTACTTTGTATCGTATCATTACAAGAAACGTGTTTTTTATGTACATAAATTCCGGTTTTATACTTACACACCTAGTATATAATATAATATATATAAGTATACTATAATATAAGTATACTATGCATCAACGGCTAATTCTATAATAATATATATAATATATATATACAATATATATAATATATATTCATATTATATAATTAATTTATTTATTTATATATAGTGACATATCCACAGTACATAAGCACTTAGTATGGCCGAGAGTGATGTTGATTTTTGGCGTAAAATCATCATGAGCGACGAGGCACATTTCTCACTGAATGGAGCGGTAAACAAACAAAACTGCCGCTTCTACTCCACTGAAAACCCACAAATAATCCACAAAGCGCCCCTCTATGACCAAAGAGTGACATTTTGGTGTGGTATATATTTATTAACAAATAATATTTTAAATGTTAATAATATTAATCTCCTTGAATTAAAATAAGTGCTTTTGTAAAAAAATAACAAATTGTCTTTTCCTTAACAATTTACGAATCACATGGGTCACATGTAGATGGCCCACCCTGTGTATGGCATCTGTGCAAATAAGTATAAGCAACGTCGGGTCTGCGACGCCTCCTTTTGTGAGTTACAAACCCTCATACCTAACTAAATATTCACTTTTTGAGTGAAGGGTATATACAAACACAAAACAAAAGAGTTTTTTTTAAACTAAAATTTTTATTTTTAATGGAACAAAGCTTAAGCAAAACATAACTTTCTGGTGTTTTTACTAAATTCTTTTAAAACTTTGTTATTGAATTCATCCAAATCGTCCATAATTAATCGTCGGTGAACACTCATCAAAGCCAGACCATTAATATGACTTTCTACCATTGTACTTCGCAGCCAAGTCTTTATACGTCTTAAGCTGCTAAATCATCGCTCAACTGAACAAGTTATACACGGTAAAGCGATTACAATCTTCAGAGCTCTTTGAATATGGGGATAAGATTCATTTGCGTGCTGAATCGTATCAAGAACAGTCATATCAGATACATTTGTTATCTTACAGCGCCACATTTGTTGCCAAAGCTCAATATTATTTTTAAGGCTGGGTAAATCGTAAAACTGCGAAATTATTTCGCAACTTTTTATACGTGAGTCTGCTGACATTATTTGCATTTTTGCCGGATGTAAATAGAACAAAGAAAATGATACATTATTCTCATCGGGAAACCGATTATCGAGTGACCTAATAATTGCGTCCAAGTAAGGAAGAATCAATGACCTCCTCCAATACTCTGAGCTATTTTCAGCTGGATGTTTTTTTCGGTGACATTGCTTCCCAAATATACGAGGAAGTGATGTCATATCCTCCTCCAACCCAATTGTCTCTGCAACGACTGTTCCATTTCTTAATACTTCATCCGTTATACTTATATATAGTATAATTAGTTGTTTTATCATAATGGTGAGAACAAGAATATTTTCTATTGCAAGTTGTTGTAGTTATTTAATTTTTAAGGGTAACAATTTGATGTTTTTAACGCTTCTAAAAATTGCAAAAAAATGTATATAATTTTATATTAAGATTAAGAATCCATCTTTTGTATAAAATATTTTTTGTTTTGTAAAATTATGCATTAAAATTACTTAGCTATATTTTCGAAATGAACCAATAACATAAATATTAACCTAATAAAAAATGATTTGATGGACGTAAAAGAAATAAACCTATTTTAATTTGATGATTTAAAATATGTATTTCTCCTGAGATACTTAAGATTATTTGAATTAAAAAATGTGCGCCAATATTTTCAACATGGTTGCCATTGGGGGCAAATGATCTGATTGGATCACTTTTTTTTAGCTGCATGTGGCGGGACCTGTGTAGTTGGATCATGCAGTTAACGGCACTTTTCCAGTCAACGCGCACAAACTCAAAACCCAGTAGAAAATTTGCTGCAAATTCATCTTCCAACACTGGAAATTCTTAGTGAAAGCAGGTGCTAGGTAGCAAACAGCTTATGTATCGCTAGCTTAAGCAGATCGATGGAAGTGGAGGCAGGTTGACTAAGAGAATAAGAACAGTACATAGTGTAAATAAACAACTGGAAGTTACGTGATAGGCAGCAAATTATGAAATTTCTTGAACATTCCTTTTAGGCCAGGGGGGGCAGCTGCCCACCCCTTCCCTTCCCTGGCGACGCCCTTGTTCTGGCCTATTCTAAACATAATTGAAAGTTTAAGAAGTTTCTAAAGAAAAGCTTCTGGCCGAGGTTGATTGGATTAG
The DNA here is from genome assembly GCA_018150545.1 of Drosophila ercepeae. Classification (NCBI taxonomy): domain Eukaryota; kingdom Metazoa; phylum Arthropoda; class Insecta; order Diptera; family Drosophilidae; genus Drosophila; species Drosophila ercepeae. Next base: position 269,581 of record JAECWL010000016.1, on the reverse strand, counting down.
GATTAAGAATTATAGATCAGTCCGATTCGGGACAAGATTGAGAACGGTTTCCAATTAGGGATAAGCAAAAAACCAGTGTCTTGTAATAGTGTAAGTGAAAAAGCTTATCATCAAAAAATATTAAAATGATATTAAAATAAAAATTATTTTTTTAAATAATCAAACAATAACAATTTTAATTTTCATCGCATAGTCGACTTCGTTTTCAGAACAAAATTTAACGTCAGCCACGTAGACGTAATAAATTTTTTTCTATATGCTCTCTCATATTGTTTTCAATGGTTCTTTGAAAAATGCTTTATTCTAAAAGGCAAAAATCGTATTTCCCACCGTTCACCGAGAACCAAGCTTTTTTGCGGTCCTGTTCCAATAGAAAAATTTGGTGGTACCCCGACTTTAAATATAGTGTTGTGAAATACTTTGCCTTTTATTCATTAAAATTCATTTAGCTTTGTGTCATTTCATTTTCTCTGATTTACCTTGGTATTTAATAAGTCCAATGCCGCTCCTGCTAATGTTAACAAGTCAAAGTCTATTATGGCATCAATTGAACTTAGTGTGTAATTTGCCTAAAAATTTTCATAAATTTGTTTGTTATTTTGCTTGAACCATGCTAACAGCGAAGGGTTTTTCGACAAAAACTATCTTTTTTTAGCTCCTTTGTGGGCTTAATGTAATTTTTTGTATTAATTAAGTATCATTTATTGTATCAATTAATATCTTTAAAACTCTCCCACCCAACTTTCGTTTGATGAACGGCTGTCGGGATTGTTCCCTAAAAAATGAAGTAAGTCATTATTACCCAGCGACTCAGTGTTCTTCTGTATTTTAAACACAGCTGCCTTTGCATGGGGGGCACCCTTAACAACATTGTTCAGCTTTTGGCATCTTTGTACCAGCGCTTTATCTGACGTATTCGATCTTTATTGAGCCTGTTCATTCCTACCTTGAATTTTGAAGGAACTAGTTAGCTGCTTATATTTGAAAGAAGAGTCCATTTCCATTGACTTTGCGGGTTTTCCCTGCGTATTTTTTTTCCTGGTAACCAATCTTGTGCTGTTGTTTCCTGAGGAGAGGATTTTTCTCACAGCACATTCGTCCTTATTATGTTTTCCTTACTTTGTATGGGAGCGGTTCCTATGGTTCTTTCTTACCTGTTCTCATTGTATCATGCCTTTGACGTATAAGGCCGAAAACATGGTACGCTCGATGCTTGCTTCTCTAAGCTCTCTAACCAATGCTAAAGGAGATGATTGATCCGCTGACTGAGCCGTAAAAACAATAGCTTTGAGTGGTCTTTTAACGCCTGGAATGAAGGCATTGAGCGCATCAGCCCTTAAATCATCATTCAGAAGTGTTGCCTGCGCAGCTTCATGCGTCATTATCTGTAACAAGACATAGCTTTCTGTTAACTTCGTCATGATATTCAATTAGGATCAAGTCGCACGGAGGCTTCGTTAAAGTAAGAGCAATCTATTGTATGATATATTAATATCAGCGAAATTAACCACTCCGGGTGCTCTCCTTATTTGATTTCTAAAGATTGTAACCGCTTGGTAATGCGTGCAGCAACCATCAAAAAGTTTGAATAGTTCATACTTTAATATATACAAGGTGCGTTCCAAAGTAAACAGGACTTTAAAAAAAATGACAGAACAAATGGTTTTATCGGCAAATAAACTTTAATCAAAATAGTCTTCTGCTTTAATACAGCTTTTTGCACGGCACAAAAGCATGTCGAACGAGTGTTTTAGCCCGTTCCCCGGCATGGCCGCTAGTATGCCTGTGCAAGCGCTTTCCTTTATTCGGCAAATGCATTTGTCCGAAAAGGTAGAAGTCGAACGGTGCCATATTAGGTGCCATTAAAATGTGATTTTTGGTCAAATAATCGGCCACAAGCATCGATCGATGAGACGGCGCATTATCGTGCAACAAACGCCAACAAGCTCATTTTCCCACCGATGCCAAAAACATACTGACACTTAAAACACAATAACTACACTTCCAATAGATGAAATGTCATGATATTTTTAATGGAAGTCGATAAAGGATAGCAGACTCTAACTAGTCGACATATAAATGGCGCCACGAGAGGGCGCTAGATTCAAAAAGTCGGGTCCTATATCAGCGGTATCTTGTTATTGTTTTAATATCCGACAAAGATTTGGGAGATTCTTCAACACGCTGCTTACTCACCGGAGCTCAACCCATCCGATTACTACTTTTTTCCATCGATGGGTTACGCACTTGCTGAGCAGCGCTTTACGTCTTACGAAGATGTACGAAAATGGCTCCATGACTGGTTTACCTCAAAAGAGCAACAGTTGTTTTGGCGCGGGATCCACAAGTAGCCACAAAGATGGGAAAAATGTACATATAGCAACGGAAACTACTTTGAATAACTTACTTTGTATCGTATCATTACAAGAAACGTGTTTTTTATGTACATAAATTCCGGTTTTATACTTACACACCTAGTATATAATATAATATATATAAGTATACTATAATATAAGTATACTATGCATCAACGGCTAATTCTATAATAATATAATATAATAATATATATATACAATATATATAATATATATTCATATTATATAATTAATTTATTTATTTATATATAGTGACATATCCACAGTACATAAGCACTTAGTATATGCCTACATAAACCACACGCCTACTATATAAGTACAAACATAATATGTAACCCCACACTACCCTACACTATTAAACCAATACACCCTTTGCTATCCAGTCAATACCAGATAAGAACCAGACTGTTATTCGAATCCTCAAGACAAGTCCAGATGGAAAATCCCCAAAAAGAATTAGACTGTCATTCGAATCCTCCAAATGGAAAAACCCCAAAAAGCCAAAACAGGATGTAAACATTTCACCCACTGGTAGACTAAACATTTTATTGCCTAAGTCTTCACCCAATTGTCACGTTCCCACGTTTAAAGCTCGGACTCGTTAAACTCGAAAACAAAAGTGTTAGATTACAAGATCGGAAGACCAAAGTCAAAGATCACTTGTATCCAAGAGCAAACGCACTCGAATCCAAGAGTAAATTAAAATCAAGAACTCCAAAGCTTTCTCCAAAATTCTCTTAGGACTCTAAGTCCAAAGTCCATATCCAAAAAGCTCGAGACCGAGGCTTGATCGTAAATCAATCCAGATCAATAAGTTAAGTTCAGTTTGAGACCTAAAACTATTCGGGTCGGTGTTCTTCAAATACAAATAACTTGTAAAATTAAATTCGGTAAAAATAAAATTTATTTTTTTTACTTACGAATAAACCAAGTTATCTAATTGGCGCAGTCGGTAGGATCACACATTTAAAGAGTCCTTTACCTTAATACGGTATTGGCTAAATAAAGGATAAGCTATACGACTAGCTATCCTAAACCAACGAATTCAAAAACAGTGATTCAAAAATCGTGATCCGCAAAAGAATCTACGTGCAAGTAGTATTCGAAATAATAAAATCCCGTGCGGTCGAAAACAAAAATTAAATAAAATTTTTTAATTCCGAAACTTAACAAAATCTAAAAAAACAAATACAATGGCAAATCCCCCACAACTCTCCGAAATTCATTTGAACCAATTGTTGGCTCAAATAAAGGAATTGCACTACTACGATGGCACACCAGGAAAACTATCCGGATTCATCAGTCAAGTTGAGCAACTGCTTAGCTTGTACCCCACCCAGGACACCCGACAGGCACATATTATCTATGGAGCAGTAAGGCGCGTACTCGTGGACTCAGCATTAGACGCCGTCATCCAGGCCAACGCAACCACATGGATGGACATGAGAGCAGCTTTATCCATATCATTCAAGGATCACAGGCCTTACGTAACACTGGTGAAACAACTGGAGGAAACATCATACCCGGGTAGCATAAGTAAGTTTATCAATACTCTTGAGGTGCAATATAGAAATATTTACGACAAACTTGAGTTAGAAATTGACCCTGTTAGTAAATCGAACTATACAGAAATGTTAAAGAGAACGATTAAATCAACAATCGATAGAAAACTACCAGATAGAATGTACATGTCATTAGCCCGTAAGGATATTAATACTATCCCAAAACTAAAACAAGCCACAATGGAGCTCGGACTCTATGACGCTAACCCTGAAGACCAATATTTCAGTGAATCAGAATGGCATAAGAAAAAGAATAGGGATAATGGGAATCAGAGAAATAACCAAAGATATTACAACAGACACCATAACTATAGTACCAATTATCCTTCAACAAACCAAAATTCTAATACTCCAATTCAGAATCCAAATCCCAATATTAATCAAGTCCAAAACTCGCCTCGCCCTATTCCTCCCAATCAGAAGGGAAATTATTTCGATTTCAGAAATAGTTTAAATCAAGGTAGGCAGAATAATCCTCTCAATTATCAGCCGTCAACCTCAAATAATGTGAATAATAATAGACCCGTAAAGCGACAGCGAGAAAGCCAGAGTGATCAGAGCAGAATGGATGTAAATTTTCATCAGACTGCCTCGGACACTCAGGACCTTTGGGACGAAGAGTCAGTCCCTATGTCCGAATAAACTATCATAATAAACTTTACAAAGGAATTATCGACACAGGTTCTTCCATCAACATCATAAAGGAAAATTATGCTAGGCTAGAAGAAAACCAAGAAGATCTGACGGTATACACAATAAATGGGTCAATAAAATTAACCAAAAGTATTATGATGAACAGAAATTCTATGTTCATAATTTTTCCGATAATTATAATATCCTGTTAGGTCGTATCTATCTAGAAGATACAAAAGCAAAAATTAATTATGAAAATGATACAGTATCCTTAGGTTCGAGAAGTTACAAGTTCATATACGAAGAAAAAAAGGGCGAGACCGCATCTAAAAAATTCCTTGACCCAGAAGTAAAAGTTGATTCAGCTACAGTAAAGCAAATCGACACAAAAAAGCAAAATGTTAAGACCGCACCTAAGTGCCTTAAACCTAAGCTTAAACAAAAACAACAAAAAGAGGAGACCGCATCAACTAAATGCCTCTCTCCAAAAGTTATTATTAATACAGTGGACAATGATGAAACACATCTTGATCCCACGTCTATTAAGGACGACATAATCAGCTACGCGATAAATAATGAATAACGAGAGTGTAACGAATACAGACTTGAGCATCTAAATGCAGAAGAAGTTGAATGTTTCAAAAAGGTCCTATATGATTATAGAGACATTCAGTACAAAGAAGGCGAAAATTTGACTTTCACTAGTACTATTAAACATGTCATCCAGACTCATCATGAAGATCCAGTCTATCGTTAACCATATAAATACCCCTAAAGTGTTGACCAAGAAGTCAACAAACAAATTAAAGAAATGATAGAACAAGGGATCATTCGCAAATCAAAATCCCCGTATTGTTCTCCCATTTGGGTGGTCCCCAAGAAGGCAGACGCCTCTGGGAAACAAAAATTTAGGTTGGTAGTAGATTATAGAAGTCTCAATGAAGTAACTGTCAATGACAAATTCCCCATTCTCCGAATGGATGAGATATTGGAAAAACTTGGTAGATGTCAATATTTTACAACAATTGATTTAACCAAGGGATTCCATCAAATTCAAATGGATGAAAACTCCATTTCGAAAACTGCATTTTCGACTAAACATGGGCATTACGAATACACACGTATGCCCTTTGGTCTTAAAAATGCTCCCGCAACATTTCAAAGATGCATGAAAAATCTTTTAGAAGATTTAACTTATAAAGATTGTTTAGTATACTTAGACGACATTATAATTTACTCCACTTCATTGGAGGAACACATTTTGTCTTTAAGTAAAGTCTTTGGAAAGCTCAGGGACGCTAATTTAAAATTGCAGTTAGACAAATGCGAGTTCATGAAAACGGAAACAGAAATCTTGGGACACATTGTAACTACTAACGGCATCAAACCTAATCCGAATAAAACGAACGCAATTACAAATTTTCCATTACCAAAGACACCTAAGCAAATTAAATCATTTTTGGGCTTATGTGGGTTCTATCGCAAATTCATACCCAATTTCGCGAAAATAGTTAAACCCATGAACCTCAAATTAAAGAAAGGCGCGGTAATATATACTAAATGTAAAGATTACATCGAATTATTTGAAAGATTAAAGGTTTTGATAACATCAGATCCGATTTTAATCTACCCTGATTTTTCAAAACCCTTTTCCTTAACAACTAATGCGAGTAATGTAGCCATTGGCGCAGTGTTATCACAAAACCATAAGCCCGTTTGTTATGCCAGCAGAACCCTGGATGAACATGAAATTAATTATGCTACTATCGAAAAAGAATTATTAGCTATAGTTTGGGCGACGAAATATTTCAGATCATACCTATTCGGAAGCCCATTTGAAATTTTAAGTGATCACAGCCCGTATGGCTTAATAATATCAAAGAGCCAAACATGAAATTACAAAGATGGAAAAAAATTAAACGAATTCGATTACAAAATCAAATATCTTCCTGGCAAAGAAAATTATGTAGCGGATGCTCTTTCCCGCACAAAAATTGAAGAAGCCATGCTAGGTGAAGTCGCCGATAGCGCAAATGCAACTATACATAGTGCAGCTGAAGATAATTTGAATTACATATCAATAACGGAACGACCAATCAATTTCTTCTCTCGACAAATAGAGATAGAAAGAGGCGACTGCTATACAACAAGTGTTAACCATTTCTTCCAGAAACTAAAAATCAAAATAACTTACAAAGAAATGACACTTGAACTTGTTAAAAACATCATTAAAGAGTATGTGTGTACAAAGAAAAGCGCTATATTCTTCCCTAATGATAATGACTTTCTGATTTTCCAAAGGGCCTTTACCGAAATCATAAGTCCCAACAATTTCACAAAACTGTTGAGATGTACAAAGAAACTAATTGACATACTCACTTATGCCGAATTTAAAGATTTAATACTAAAGAGGCATAAAGAAGTTCTACATCCAGGTATAGAAAAAACTATTAATTGGTTTAAAGAAAAATACTACTACCCGGATAGTCAAAAGTTAATCCAAAATATTATCAACGAATGTGAGATTTGTAACATAGCGAAAACAGAACATAGAGATACGAAATTAAGTTACGAAACCACACCAGAAATAATGAATGCTAGAGAAAAGTATGTAATAGATTTTTATCTCACCGGAAATCAAATCTTCTTATCTTGCATTGATATCTATTCAAAATTTGCATCACTAATTGAAGTAAAAAGTACAGATTGGCTAGAAGCAAAAAGAGCCATTATGAAGATATTCAATGACATGGGAAAACCCCAAGAGATAAAGGCAGATAAAGATTCAGCATTTATGTGTGTAGCTTTACAAAATTGGTTAAAATCTGAAGGTGTAAATATCTCTGTCACAACAAGTAAAAATGGCTTATCTGATATTAAAAGGTTTCATAAGACCGTAAACGAAAAATTGAGAATCATCGGTAGTGAACAAAACATCGAAGATAGATGCACAAGATTTGAAACAATCTTATACATCTATAATCACAAAACAGTACATAACACTACTAAACGATCTCCGGCAGATATTTTTCTATATGCAGGAAGCCCAGACTTTAATGTACAACAAAACAAAATCGACAAAATCGAGCAACTCAATAAAAAGAGACATGATTTTGAGGTTGATGTTAAATATAGGCAAGCCCCACTTGTAAAAAGTAAAATTACCAATCCATTTAAGAAAACAGGAAGGATTGAACAAGTGGATAATAAACACTTTGAAGAGACAAATCGAGGCAGGAAAATCGTACATTATAAATATAAGTTTAAAAAGCAAAAGAAGAATAATAAGAGTAAATACGATAATTTCAGGGCAGTCGAGGAGGAGTAAAGGACTTAACATTCCAATAGTGTTTATTTGTATGATCTCCTTTATCAACATGGTCCCGAGCAGCAATATTGGAGTAAACCCACTTAGTGCGAAAAATGGATACCTTATATTCCAAACAGGAACAGTGGAAATCCCCATAAACTACGACTACCATTCTTTGAGTATAAATATAACAAAGACAATGTTAACATTCGAAAACCTAGTAAAAGAAGCAAGGAATTTCTCTAGAGTACCACAAGTGCAGTATTTAGTGGAGAAATTAAAACGAGAAATTAATGGGTTACGAATTATTAAGAGACATAAAAGAGGTCTTTTAAATGTGGTAGGAACAGCATATAAGTATTTATTCGGCACTTTAGACCAAAACGATAAAGATGAGCTAGAAGAAAGAATTAGTAACTTGTCAGAGAATACAGTACAGAAACATGATTTAGATACGGTAATAGACGTAATCAACAATTGAATTGACGTTATTAATAAGCTCAGAACAAAAAATGACAAAGATCAACAAATAGCAATATTGATTTTCAACTTGCAACAGTTCACCGAATATATAGAAGACATTGAACTAGGAATGCAATTAACCAGGCTGGGAATCTTTAACCCAAAATTGTTAAAACACGACTATTTAAAACAAATAAATTCAGAGAAAATTTTGAAAATAAAAACATCAACATGGCTTAAAACAGATACAAAAGAAATCTTAATTATTTCTCATGTCCCTAGCAAGATTGAAAAAATTCCCATTTTCCAAGTAGTACCCTATCCAGACGAGCATGGTTACATTCTAACTGAGCATACATCTGATAAATTCTACATTTATAATAATAGCTATAGTTTGGGCGACGAAATATTTCAGATCATACCTATTCGGAAGCCCATTTGAAATTTTAAGTGATCACAACCCGTATGGCTTAATAATATCAAAGAGCCAAACATGAAATTACAAAGATGGAAAAAAATTAAACGAATTCGATTACAAAATCAAATATCTTCCTGGCAAAGAAAATTATGTAGCGGATGCTCTTTCCCGCACAAAAATTGAAGAAGCCATGCTAGGTGAAGTCGCCGATAGCGCAAATGCAACTATACATAGTGCAGCTGAAGATAATTTGAATTACATATCAATAACGGAACGACCAATCAATTTCTTCTCTCGACAAATAGAGATAGAAAGAGGCGACAGCTATACAACAAGTGTTAACCATTTCTTCCAGAAACTAAAAATCAAAATAACTTACAAAGAAATGACACTTGAACTTGCTAAAAACATCATTAAAGAGTATGTGTGTACAAATAAAAGCGCTATATTCTTCCCTAATGATAATGACTTCCTGATTTTCCAAAGGGCCTTTACCGAAATCATAAGTCCCAACAATTTCACAAAACTGTTGAGATGTACAAAGAAACTAATTGACATACTCACTTATGCCGAATTTAAAGATTTAATACTAAAGAGGCATAAAGAAGTTCTACATCCAGGTATAGAAAAAACTATTAATTGGTTTAAAGAAAAATACTACTACCCGGATAGTCAAAAGTTAATCCAAAATATTATCAACGAATGTGAGATTTGTAACATAGCGAAAACAGAACATAGAGATACGATATTAAGTTACGAAACCACACCAGAAATAATGAATGCTAGAGAAGAGTATGTAATAGATTTTTATCTCTTCAAAATTTGCATCACTAATTGAAGTAAAAAGTACAGATTGGCTAGAAGCAAAAAGAGCCATTATGAAGATATTCAATGACATGGGAAAACCCCAAGAGATAAAGGCAGATAAAGATTCAGCATTTATGTATGTAGCTTTACAAAATTGGTTAAAATCTGAAGGTGTAAATATCTCTGTCACAACAAGTAAAAATGGCGTATCTGATATTAAAAGGTTTCATAAGACCGTAAACGAAAAATTGAGAATCATCGGTAGTGAACAAAACATCGAAGATAGATGCACAAGATTTGAAACAATCTTATACATCTATAATCACAAAACAGTACATAACACTACTAAACGATCTCCGGCAGATATTTTTCTATATGCAGGAAGCCCAGACTTTAATGTACAACAAAACAAAATCGACAAAATCGAGCAACTCAATAAAAAGAGACATGATTTTGAGGTTGATGTTAAATATAGGCAAGCCCCACTTGTAAAAAGTAAAATTACCAATCCATTTAAGAAAACAGGAAGGATTGAACAAGTGGATAATAAACACTTTGAAGAGACAAATCGAGGCAGGAAAATCGTACATTATAAATATAAGTTTAAAAAGCAAAAGAAGAATAATAAGAGTAAATACGATAATTTCAGGGCAGTCGAGGAGGAGTAAAGGACTTAACATTCCAATAGTGTTTATTTGTATGATCTCCTTTATCAACATGGTCCCGAGCAGCAATATTGGAGTAAACCCACTTAGTGCGAAAAATGGATACCTTATTTTCCAAACAGGAACAGTGGAAATCCCCATAAACTACGACTACCATTCTTTGAGTATAAATATAACAAAGACAATGTTAACATTCGAAAACCTAGTAAAAGAAGCAAGGAATTTCTCTAGAGTACCACAAGTGCAGTATTTAGTGGAGAAATTAAAACGAGAAATTAATGGGTTACGAATTATTAAGAGACATAAAAGAGGTCTTTTAAATGTGGTAGGAACAGCATATAAGTATTTATTCGGCACTTTAGACCAAAACGATAAAGATGAGCTAGAAGAAAGAATTAGTAACTTGTCAGAGAATACAGTACAGAAACATGATTTAGATACGGTAATAGACGTAATCAACAATTGAATTGACGTTATTAATAAGCTCAGAACAAAAAATGACGAAGATCAACAAATAGCAATATTGATTTTCAACTTGCAACAGTTCACCGAATATATAGAAGACATTGAACTAGGAATGCAATTAACCAGGCTGGGAATCTTTAACCCAAAATTGTTAAAACACGACTATTTAAAACAAATAAATTCAGAGAAAATTTTGAAAATAAAAACATCAACATGGCTTTAAACAGATACAAAAGAAATCTTAATTATTTCTCATGTCCCTAGCAAGATTGAAAAAATTCCCATTTTCCAAGTAGTACCCTATCCAGACGAGCATGGTTACATTCTAACTGAGCATACATCTGATAAATTCTACATTTATAATAATCAGGTATATCATAAAAAAACAGAAAAGATTATATATGACAAATGTATAGTTGGAATTATAAAACAGGAACCAACCCAGTGTAAATATACAAAAACTCACAAAAACTTTCAAGTAAATTACATAGAGCCAAATATTCTAATTACCTGGAATTTACCAGAAACAATAATAAATCAAGATTGCACCAACAACAAAATTATAGTATCAGGAAACAATATCATAAAAATAAAAAATTATACAACTCAAATTAATGAATTTATAATTTCAAACAACTTAGCAGATTTTACACAAACAGTTTATATCACTAATAATGTCACAAAATTAGAGCCCATGGCATATTTGCACACTAAAGAGATAATAAACTCACATGTAAAATACTATGTAACACGACATTTGTCATTACAATCATTAGCTTGACTCTGTATTTAGCGGATAAATTTAAGAATATACCTAAGAAATTAATTGTAAAATACTCTAATACTCAAAACGAAGAACATACGAACTATAATATCAATGTAAAAGAACAAATTCAACCAGAAAACAACATTATGATGTACCCAAATTTAACTGCCTGAGGACAGGCCAAATTCAATGGTTGGGGGAGTGACATATCCACAGTACATAAGCACTTAGTATATGCCTACATAAACCACACGCCTACTATATAAGTACACACATAATATGTAACCCCACACTACCCTACACTATTAAACCAATACACCCTATGTTACCCTTTTGCTATCCAGTCAATACCAGATAAGAACCAGACTGTTATTCGAATCCTCAAGACAAGTCCAGATGGAAAATCCCCAAAAAAGAATTAGACTGTCATTCGAATCCTCCAAATGGAAAAACCCCAAAAAGCCAAAACAGGATGTAAACATTTCACCCACTGGTAGACTAAACATTTTATTGCCTAAGTCTTCACCCAATTGTCACGTTCCCACGTTCAAAGCTCGGACTCGTTAAACTCGAAAACAAAAGTGTTAGATTACAAGATCGGAAGACCAAAGTCAAAGATCACTTGTATCCAAGAGCAAACGCACTCGAATCCAAGAGTAAATTAAAATCAAGAACTCCAAAGCTTTCTCCAAAATTCTCTTAGGACTCTAAGTCCAAAGTCCATATCCAAAAAGCTCGAGACCGAGGCTTGATCGTAAATCAATCCAGATCAATAAGTTAAGTTCAGTTTGAGACCTAAAACTATTCGGGTCGGTGTTCTTCAAATACAAATAACTTGTAAAATTAAATTCGGTAAAAATAAAATTTATTTTTTTTACTTACGAATAAACCAAGTTATCTAATTATATATATAAATTAAGATGATTATGATGGAAGGGGGACTACCCTTCTTAACTGCTGGCCTAGGGACTCAGTCAGTTTATTTCAATAAAAGAATAACGGCGGTTGCCGGAGTTGTTTTCATGCGAGCTTGTGCTCTTTATTTGATAAGGTTTCAAAACGAACTAAAATATAAAATGATTCTTAAAGCTAACAAAAGAATCGCAGCGGCCACGCAAATATGCTGTGTTTGCCGGCTGCGCATAAGTTTCCGGCCCAATGCCGGGTCAGCACTTTTGACGTTTTTATATTATATTTCGTACACTGAGCCAACTGTTCTAGTACGTTGGCTTGTGTTAACTTATATTATATTTCGCACACTGAGCCAACTGTTCTAGTACGTTGGCTTGTGTTAACTACTCCCCCTTCAAGATTCCGGCCGTCCTCGGTTGGTCCTAACTCGGCGATCATCCCGTTTAATTGGATTGCAGATCTCCGCGCTCCGATGAACCGTAGACAGGTGATGCCGATACAAATCATTGCACAACCAATCGCTGCTGCGATAAATATTATGCGATGTGAATGGTTAGTATCAATTTCTCTCCCGAACTCTTTGATGAACTCCAAGTTACGTTCACTCAGCTGGTGAAGATAGGGGAGGCTCAGAATATCTCTGTTGGCGGTGATATTCAATGATGGGGAACTCGCTACCCCTGGAGCTCTTGTTTGGGCCTTGTCGTGATTTATGTAGGTGGTATCATTTATCACGACGCGATCGTTGAAGGTGATGAGATGTGTGCCACGTAGGTAGACTTCCGTTCCGTTGTCCACCGTGACCCTGGCTGGCCGGTCATTGATGATGATGATGATTCCCTCACCCACGCGGGTAAGCGGGTGTAGGTCGCTTGGTTGCGACTCGCAATGCGCTAGGACACCTGCGTGTAGTTCCCTGGCGCATGAGCTTTCCGTTGATAGTTGGCAAAAGGTAGCCCCCGGTGTTGGGGTACAGTCCTTGATTGTATGAACTTCTTCTCCACACTTTGCCACCATGTTGTCGGTTATCCGTAGCATAACTCCTTTGCAAGTGACCGGGAAAATAGTGACCTTCTTACAAGATAATTTTACTTTGGGAAATTTAATAATAAAGTGTATCATGTTAGGGGATTGTAGTATTTTTACGGACGATGCGGACATAAGATCCCCTATGGGGGTATCTGTGGGCTCTTTCAGCCAAACTGATTTTAAGTCTGCATGATCTAGGATATTTGGACTGACAATATTGTTTTTCGCCAGTGTTACAGCTAACATTAAATTCTGTAACTCCATCATTAGTATTCTATTCCTAGCCAGCAGTGTCTCGTACAAATGGCCGGTGTCAAATTGGGTATTTTTATGAGTTTGTAGGATTTGATTTACAGTTGTTGTTAGTTGGTTAATTCGGCTTTGTATTTTCGTATTAATTTTGATCTGCCTATTGTTTGACTGTGTCAACTGCCACTCTGTGAACCTAATCTTTTCTAGATCGCCGGCATCCGGCGTCCCCGCTACTACCTTTAGCATTGAGCCTAGAAAATCTAGACTCCTTGCGATTCTATGGTGGACTTTCAACGAATCCAGCGTATCTCGAAGGTGCGAGGTATCCACTTCTAGCAACTTCCTCATGTGAGACTGTGGAAACATCTCGTTCATGCTGCTTGTTTCTTCTATTATGCGCATGTATTCCGAAAGATTTGCCGAGTGGGTCACATACGCGAACTCCTCCCACACCAGGATCTCTCCATCTATGATGGGGATATACCTTGTTTGTGAGTAGTTAGTGATGTGCGCTGACACCAATGCCAGTGAGAGGAGGATGAAAACTCTGCACCTGTGGAAATGTATTTCTTTAGTCGCTTTTTCTTGTTCGTTGAGGTTTATCCCATCACCAATTACTTTTATCCTAAAACTAAAACATCGCGCCTTTGGCAACGGACTTAATGTCTACTAAATGGAAGTTTGCCAAACGGCTGGTGATAATAAAAAATTTAAAATTAAGCGAGAGAGTCATTTTAAGTTGTCCTTGTGGACTACCCTCCCCTCAATGAGGACCGTGGTCCCCAGGTCTGCTTGTATGGTTTTTTCCTCACACAAAGGAGTGAGTTTATTGCCAAGCCTTCTATTAGTTTTGACCAAAACTTTTTCGCCCACTTCGAAGACTTTGTTTTGTCGAGAAGCATTCTCCCTAGACCTTAGCGCGTCCTGGGCCCTCTTAATTTTGTCAGCAATCCGTTCTTGTGTGTCGTCCGTGTATTCTTGTATTGCGTCGACTGGCCCCTTATTGGTGACCGAATGGATTGATTTGTTATATCTGGTAGTGGCTACCAAGATTATTTCCACGGTATCACTTAAGCCCTTGTCAATTTTTAGGCACCTGGCGAGCTCTAGTAGAGTGCTGTGAAAACGCTTCACTTGCCCGTTTGATACACTGTGAAGGGGTGGCGCATTCGTGATGCTGACGCCGAAATGGTTGTCTAGCATGGCCGTGATCGTGTGCGATTTTTACGATGGCTCGTTGTCGCAGTAAATCACTCTGGCCTTTGGGAAGAAATTCATGATTTGTAACAAGGCCGGTTTCAAATCCTCAATTGTTCTTGACGGCACATGCTGTACAACGGCGAATTTCGAAAACTTGTCAATGCAAGTGAGAAAATATTTTTTATCCGTCGAGAAAATGTCTATGTGTAGCATTTCTCCTATATGAGAGGGAATCGGTGACTCGCCAATCTCTTGTTTCTTCGGATGCCTATCATATTTAGCTTTCGCGCATGTTCTGCAGTTTTGGACAATTTCATTGGCCAGTTTGGCCATTTTTGGGAAGTAGTACTCTGTGAGGACTTGTTTCACATTTTCCTGGGCCGACCGGTGGGCCCTATTGTGTTCTGCTAACATGATTTCCCTTTTTTCCTCGACCCCAAAAATGTCTGTAACACGGTTTTTGCAGTGCCAGAATTTTGTAGTCGGGAACCTCCGGACTAATTCGTCCTGCACCGTTGCTAGCGTGTGCAAATCGCAATGGAGAGCGTTTACGCCCCTGGGGACTATTGTGTCCGCAAGGTCATTGAGTAAAGACTCCTTATCGGTGAAGTTGATAGAATGTCGTTTCTTGTCTTTAAAGAGAACGAAAGAGCGTTTTAGCGGAAAGCGGGCCTCTTCTAGAATTAGTTGGTTCTGGAAGCAGTTTAGGGGCTTATCCGTTGTTTCTATGGTGTGAGTGAGGGAAATCTCACTGTGAATGGTCGCAACGCATGATTCTGCGTCTTGTTCTTCTATGGCATTAACTTGCTGCCTAGATAGGGCATCAGCAACTAAGTTTTCTTTTCCCGGTTTATATACTACCTTCGCACCCGTTTCTTCGATGCGACCCTTCCACCTTTTAATTTTTGCGTTAGGGTTGGAATCTGATACCGAGAATGACAATGGCTGATGATCGGTGAAGATAGTTATATCTTTCACCGCATATAAATAGTGTCGCAGCTTGGCCAACGCCCAAACGATGGCCAATAATTCTCTTTCGTTTGTGGCGTAATTCATTTCCCTATCCTTTAATGTCCTCGAGATCATTGTAATAGGACGGTTCTCTTGTGAGAGCACTGCGCCAATACCGCAGGCCGAAGCATCCGTCGTTAGATGGAATGGCTTCTTGTAATCTGGGTATCTGAGCATAACATCTTCGGATGCCAAAATGTTCCGCAGTTTCTCGAAAGAATTTTTTTGCGCCTCATCGAATTGTACTTGGATATGTCGCGATCTATGTCTGCTTACACTTCCATTTTCGCCCTTTAGGATGTCCGAAATAGGCCTTGCTATGGCTGCAAAGTCCTTAATGAAGCGTCTGTAATAGCTCGCGAGACCTAGGAATGATCTAACCTCAAATACTGTTTTTGGTTCAGGGAACTCTTTTATGGCCCTGACCTTTTCTGGGTCGGTGGTAGTGCCATCGCTGGTGACGATAAAGCCAAGAAAGTTAACGCTTTTTTTAAAAAAAACTTGACTTTTTTACTGAGACTTTCATATTAGCATCGATTATGGTTTTTAGAACCCAATCCACGTGCTTGACATGAGCATTCTC
Organism: Drosophila ercepeae; assembly: GCA_018150545.1. NCBI lineage: Eukaryota > Metazoa > Arthropoda > Insecta > Diptera > Drosophilidae > Drosophila > Drosophila ercepeae. Next base: position 253,131 of record JAECWL010000016.1, on the reverse strand, counting down.
ATTTTCTGAGAAGATTATTACATCATCGACGTAGACATAGCAAGTCTTGCCGATTTGCTCTCTGAGAATGTCATCAATGGCTCTCTGGAAGATGCTGGCAGCATTTCTCAAGCCAAAGGGAAGCCTCTTGAATTCGTACTTCCCTCCGTTTACGGAGAAGGAAGTTTTTTCGCGGTCATTTTCCGCTAAGACGATCTGGTGATAACCGGACTTGAGGTCCAGTGTCGTAAAGAATTTGGCTTTGCCCAAGTTGCCCAGTATCATGGAGATATCTGGCATCGGGTATTTGTCTGGGATAGTTCTTTCGTTTAGTTTACGAAAGTCTATGACCAGTCGTCTATTTTGATTGCCGGCCTCGTCGGTTCCTTTTTTATCAACCACCCATATTGGGTTGTTATAAGGAGACACCGACTTCTGAATTATACCATTTTTAAGCAGGTCTTGGATTTCGTTGTTGACGAAATCTGCTGCCCCCATGGGTTATGGATATAATTTTGCGTAAATTGGCTCTTCGTTAGTCGTCCTAATCGTGGCCACTACCGATGTGTTATATGGTAGGGCCTCGTTGGGATATGCGAAGGCGTTTTTTCGGCTCCTTATCATCCCCAGAAATGCCTTCTTCACCAAAGGTGGTGCATCTGTGCACTCCACGTTATTGAAGTTGACGTCGGTGCATTTATGGAATGAAATCTTCTCAACTTCCTCGCCCCACTTGAGTTGGGCGGAAGCGAGGCAAAGTGATGCACCGGCCTGTGTTAACAGATCGGCCCCGATTATCCCGTCGAATGTTGTAAGATCTGGTAGAATGAAAAAGGTCGCTTTTAAATTGAAAATTGAGACGAAGCATTTTTTTGTAACGGTGGTGGTACCGTGGATTGAGTGAATTTCGAAAGGAGAGTTCACCGGGCGGATATCCTTTAACTCTTTGCGAGATCGGATGAAATTTTTTGACGCACCGGTGTCTAAGAGGAAATTCATTGGTACCCCCGCTACTCGTCGTCCGATGACGGGTAACAGGGATTTTCCCCTAAAAAATTGACGTAGTCAGAATCATACTCGGCAATGGCATCGTCGTCTATTTTCGATGCCGCTTTGGAGGCGGCGGCAGCATATGCCCCTGTGTTTTCTTCAGCGTTCTGCATGGTGAAGTTAATTTTCTGTTGTTTCCTCACGGCGCCTGTGCGCTCTGAGGTGGCTGGTCGTCTGTTCTGGTAGGCATTTGCCTGGGTCGGCTGCAGCAATTTAGAAAATGATGGGTCGACCTCCATAGGCTCTGGTGTGCCGTTGCCTTTGTAATTTTTGGCACTTTGGGGGTCGGCGTGAACCTGTGCCTTATGCTGCCTATTAAAATGTGGGTTTTTGGTATTAAAATGTTGTGGGTCATGGTGGTCGTACCTGTCAAGTTGACGACCCTGCGTCTTTGGAGCAGGTTTGCGATCTTTGTCTTCTTGACTTTTTGCAAAACTGGCTGCAAAAACGTACCTCTCGTGGTTAGATTCCACTTCCTGTGCTAAGGCCAAAGCTGACGGCATGTCTTTTGGCTTTGCCGCGAAAAGCACGTCAGTGAGGTTACGTTTAAGTCCCGAGATGAAGATACGCAAGGCGTCCTCTCGGAACTTTTCGCATAATGTTTTTGCTGCCGATGGCTCGTGAGACATATGAGCTTTATCTGTGAGTAGGGTGAGTTTTTTCTCGACCTCATCATAGTACTGTAACAGGGTCATGTTGTGTCCCTGTCTTAAAGTGCTCATGTCTTGTTCAATGACATGCATTGGACGCTTGTCACTGTAAGTGAAATCGAGCCGATTTATAATAACATCGAAATTCAGTACAGTGCCAAACGAGGATAAAACGTTATTGGCCGCGCCCCTGACTTTGTTCCTAATGATTGTCACTGCCTCGTAATGGCGAGTGGTGCCGTTGAAATCTTTAAATATGCGATATGCAGCAATCGCCGCTTGTCGCCATGAAACATACGATTCCTGTGTTCCCGAGAATTCAGGCAAATATTTAACGGCATCTAAAGTCATGCTACATGGGGAATTACTAGTTATGTCTATGGGCTCGTAAGTTCTAATTACGGGGGCCACTGCTGAGGTGGAAGCGACATTTGTTGTTGCCAACTGGTTGGTTAGCTCTTGAATTTTCAGACGCATTTCATTTCGCGCGAGTTCATTTTTGGCAGCTTCGTCCGCCAAAGTATTGGCCACAACTGCCTGTATTACAGCTTTGAGCTGTTCTGGGTCTATTGCCATTTCAGGGGAATTCGCGGTTGCGCGTCTTAGAGGGGAAGCTTGATTTTCGTTGTCAGACTCTGAGTCTGTGGAGTACGGTCTACTATTCCTATACTGTGAGAATGTGGGCTGCATGAGCAGTCCAATTCATTTAGGTACAGCTGCGGTTAAAATAATAGCACTACTGCAGGTGGAAAGCTGATTTCCTAAAAAAAATTAAAAAGTGTCAGAAAATACCGAAACGCTGGGACAAACACGAAATGTGCCTATGGTGCTATCATTGTTACCGCAACTGTATGCAAAAGCTGCCTGTATGGGTAGCAGTTGATCAAAGACAAAAAAACAAAAAATAAAGACAAAGACTGCAGCGTCGAATGTCGCGCTAGCATCGAACGGAAACAAAAAACAACAATAACAAATGAGAAGCGAACGTATGCGCTGTTATAAGATATAATTATATGATTTTATTTTTATTCCCATTGACACGAGACCATGTTCCAGTGTATCTGCTGGATTAATGAATTATTAATTTATTTTATTACTATACTTTATACTTTTTTCTTTTTAAAAAAAGTTTCTGTGCAGACTTAAAATGCGTTTAGCATTAGTTCCCACTCACATGATTTTTTTTAGTGTGTGTGTGTTTGTTTAATCACTAATTTCCTTCACTTTTCCCGCGCCGCTGTCCTTTGCCTTGTCGCAAATTTTCTCGCTGTGTGGGCGGTGTTGGTGATGGTGGTGGTGGGTGGTTTTTTCTACCACTAGTTGAGCGCCAATTAAGATGATTATGATGGAAGGGGGACTACCCTTCTTAACTGCTGGCCTAGGGACTCAGTCAGTTTATTTCAATAAAAGAATAACGGCGGTTGCCGGAGTTGTTTTCATGCGAGCTTGTGCTCTTTATTTGATAAGGTTTCAAAACGAACTAAAATATAAAATGATTCTTAAAGCTAACAAAAGAATCGCAGCGGCCACGCAAATATGCTGTGTTTGCCGGCTGCGCATAAGTTTCCGGCCCAATGCCGGGTCAGCACTTTTGACGTTTTTATATTATATTTCGTACACTGAGCCAACTGTTCTAGTACGTTGGCTTGTGTTAACTTATATTATATTTCGCACACTGAGCCAACTGTTCTAGTACGTTGGCTTGTGTTAACTTATATACTCGTATATAGTGACACATGCCTACTATATAAGTACACACATAGCATGTATACCACATATACCCTACACTACCCTACACTATTCAAATGTAATAAATAAAACCAATACACCTATGTTACCCTTTGCTATCCAGTCAATACCAGTTAAGAATCGGACTCGCCAAACTCGAAAACACAAGTATTAGATTACAAGATCGGAAGACCTATTCAAAAAGCACTTGTATATTATCAACGAATGTGAGATTTGGAACATAGCGAAAACAGAACATAGAGATACGAAACCACACCAGAAATAATGAATGCTAGAGAAAAGTATGTAATAGATTTTTATCTCACCGGAAATCAAATCTTCTTATCTTGCATTGATATCTATTCAAAATTTGCATCACTAATTGAAGTAAAAAGTACAGATTGGCTAGAAGCAAAAAGAGCCATTATGAAGATATTCAATGACATGGGAAAACCCCAAGAGATAAAGGCAGATAAAGATTCAGCATTTATGTGTGTAGCTTTACAAAATTGGTTAAAATCTGAAGGTGTAAATATCTCTGTCACAACAAGTAAAAATGGCTTATCTGATATTAAAAGGTTTCATAAGACCGTAAACGAAAAATTGAGAATCATCGGTAGTGAACAAAACATCGAAGATAGATGCACAAGATTTGAAACAATCTTATACATCTATAATCACAAAACAGTACATAACACTACTAAACGATCTCCGGCAGATATTTTTCTATATGCAGGAAGCCCAGACTTTAATGTACAACAAAACAAAATCAACAAAATCGAGCAACTCAATAAAAAGAGACATGATTTTGAGGTTGATGTTAAATATAGGCAAGCCCCACTTGTAAAAAGTAAAATTACCAATCCATTTAAGAAAACAGGAAGGATTGAACAAGTGGATAATAAACACTTTGAAGAGACAAATCGAGGCAGGAAAATCGTACATTATAAATATAAGTTTAAAAAGCAAAAGAAGAATAATAAGAGTAAATACGATAATTTCAGGGCAGTCGAGGAGGAGTAAAGGACTTAACATTCCAATAGTGTTTATTTGTATGATCTCCTTTATCAACATGGTCCCGAGCAGCAATATTGGAGTAAACCCACTTAGTGCGAAAAATGGATACCTTATATTCCAAACAGGAACAGTGGACATCCCCATAAACTACGACTACCATTCTTTGAGTATAAATATAACAAAGACAATGTTAACATTCGAAAACCTAGTAAAAGAAGCAAGGAATTTCTCTAGAGTACCACAAGTGCAGTATTTAGTGGAGAAATTAAAACGAGAAATTAATGGGTTACGAATTATTAAGAGACATAAAAGAGGTCTTTTAAATGTGGTAGGAACAGCATATAAGTATTTATTCGGCACTTTAGACCAAAACGATAAAGATGAGCTAGAAGAAAGAATTAGTAACTTGTCAGAGAATACAGTACAGAAACATGATTTAGATACGGTAATAGACGTAATCAACAATTGAATTGACGTTATTAATAAGCTCAGAACAAAAAATTACAAAGATCAACAAATAGCAATATTAATTTTCAACTTGCAACAGTTCACCGAATATATAGAAGACATTGAACTAGGAATGCAATTAACCAGGCTGGGAATCTTTAACCCAAAATTGTTAAAACACGACTATTTAAAACAAATAAATTCAGAGAAAATTTTGAAAATAAAAACATCAACATGGCTTTAAACAGATACAAAAGAAATCTTAATTATTTCTCATGTCCCTAGCAAGATTGAAAAAATTCCCATTTTCCAAGTAGTACCCTATCCAGACGAGCATGGTTACATTCTAACTGAGCATACATCTGATAAATTCTACATTTATAATAATCAGGTATATCATAAAAAAACAGAAAAGATTATATATGAAAAATGTATAGTTGGAATTATAAAACAGGAACCAACCCAGTGTAAATATACAAAAACTCACAAAAACTTTCAAGTAAATTACATAGAGCCAAATATTCTAATTACCTGGAATTTACCAGAAACAATAATAAATCAAGATTGCACCAACAACAAAATTATAGTATCAGGAAACAATATCATAAAAATAAAAAATTGTACAACTCAAATTAATGAATTTATAATTTCAAACAACTTAGCAGATTTTACACAAACAGTTTATATCACTAATAATGTCACAAAATTAGAGCCCATGGCATATTTGCACACTAAAGAGATAATAAACTCACATGTAAAATACTATGTAACACGACATTTGTCATTACAATCATTAGCTTGACTCTGTATTTAGAGTATAAATTTAAGAATATACCTAAGAAATTAATTGTAAAATACTCTAATACTCAAAACGAAGAACATACGAACTATAATATCAATGTAAAAGAACAAATTCAACCAGAAAACAACATTATGATGTACCCAAATTTAACTGCCTGAGGACAGGCCAAATTCAATGGTTGGGGGAGTAACATATCCACAGTACATAAGCACTTAGTATATGCCTACATAAACCACACGCCTACTATATAAGTACACACATAATATGTAACCCCACACTACCCTACACTATTAAACCAATACACCCTATGTTACCCTTTGCTATCCAGTCAATACCAGATAAGAACCAGACTGTTATTCGAATCCTCAAGACAAGTCCAGATGGAAAATCCCCAAAAAGAATTAGACTGTCATTCGAATCCTCCAAATGGAAAAACCCCAAAAAGCCAAAACAGGATGTAAACATTTCACCCACTGGTAGACTAAACATTTTATTGCCTAAGTCTTCACCCAATTGTCACGTTCCCACGTTCAAAGCTCGGACTCGTTAAACTCGAAAACAAAAGTGTTAGATTACAAGATCGGAAGACCAAAGTCAAAGATCACTTGTATCCAAGAGCAAACGCACTCGAATCCAAGAGTAAATTAAAATCAAGAACTCAAAAGCTTTCTCCAAAATTCTCTTAGGACTCTAAGTCCAAAGTCCATATCCAAAAAGCTCGAGACCGAGGCTTGATCGTAAATCAATCCAGATCAATAAGTTAAGTTCAGTTTGAGACCTAAAACTATTCGGGTCGGTGTTCTTCAAATACAAATAACTTGTAAAATTAAATTCGGTAAAAATAAAATTTATTTTTTTTACTTACGAATAAACCAAGTTATCTAATTATATATATATACTCGTATATAGTGACACATTCCTACTATATAAGTACACACATAGCATGTATACCACATATACCCTACACTACCCTACACTATTCAAATGTAATAAATAAAACCAATACACCTATGTTACCCTTTGCTATCCAGTCAATACCAGTTAAGAATCGGACTCGCCAAACTCGAAAACACAAGTATTAGATTACAAGATCGGAAGACCAATTCAAAAAGCACTTGTATATTATCAACGAATGTGAGATTTGTAACATAGCGAAAACAGAACATAGAGATACGAAATTAAGTTACGAAACCACACCAGAAATAATGAATGCTAGAGAAAAGTATGTAATAGATTTTTATCTCACCGGAAATCAAATCTTCTTATCTTGCATTGATATCTATTCAAAATTTGCATCACTAATTGAAGTAAAAAGTACAGATTGGCTAGAAGCAAAAAGAGCCATTATGAAGATATTCAATGACATGGGAAAACCCCAAGAGATAAAGGCAGATAAAGATTCAGCATTTATGTGTGTAGCTTTACAAAATTGGTTAAAATCTGAAGGTGTAAATATCTCTGTCACAACAAGTAAAAATGGCTTATCTGATATTAAAAGGTTTCATAAGACCGTAAACGAAAAATTGAGAATCATCGGTAGTGAACAAAACATCGAAGATAGATGCACAAGATTTGAAACAATCTTATACATCTATAATCACAAAACAGTACATAACACTACTAAACGATCTCCGGCAGATATTTTTCTATATGCAGGAAGCCCAGACTTTAATGTACAACAAAACAAAATCGACAAAATCGAGCAACTCAATAAAAAGAGACATGATTTTGAGGTTGATGTTAAATATAGGCAAGCCCCACTTGTAAAAAGTAAAATTACCAATCCATTTAAGAAAACAGGAAGGATTGAACAAGTGGATAATAAACACTTTGAAGAGACAAATCGAGGCAGGAAAATCGTACATTATAAATATAAGTTTAAAAAGCAAAAGAAGAATAATAAGAGTAAATACGATAATTTCAGGGCAGTCGAGGAGGAGTAAAGGACTTAACATTCCAATAGTGTTTATTTGTATGATCTCCTTTATCAACATGGTCCCGAGCAGCAATATTGGAGTAAACCCACTTAGTGCGAAAAATGGATACCTTATTTTCCAAACAGGAACAGTGGAAATCCCCATAAACTACGACTACCATTCTTTGAGTATAAATATAACAAAGACAATGTTAACATTCGAAAACCTAGTAAAAGAAGCAAGGAATTTCTCTAGAGTACCACAAGTGCAGTATTTAGTGGAGAAATTAAAATGAGAGATTAATGGGTTACGAATTATTAAGAGACATAAAAGAGGTCTTTTAAATGTGGTAGGAACAGCATATAAGTATTTATTCGGCACTTTAGACCAAAACGATAAAGATGAGCTAGAAGAAAGAATTAGTAACTTGTCAGAGAATACAGTACAGAAACATGATTTAGATACGGTAATAGACGTAATCAACAATTGAATTGACGTTATTAATAAGCTCAGAACAAAAAATTACAAAGATCAACAAATAGCAATATTGATTTTCAACTTGCAACAGTTCACCGAATATATAGAAGACATTGAACTAGGAATGCAATTAACCAGGCTGGGAATCTTTAACCCAAAATTGTTAAAACACGACTATTTAAAACAAATAAATTCAGAGAAAATTTTGAAAATAAAAACATCAACATGGCTTTAAACAGATACAAAAGAAATCTTAATTATTTCTCATGTCCCTAGCAAGATTGAAAAAATTCCCATTTTCCAAGTAGTACCCTATCCAGACGAGCATGGTTACATTCTAAATGAGCATACATCTGATAAATTCTACATTTATAATAATCAGGTATATCATAAAGAAACAGAAAAGATTATATATGAAAAATGTATAGTTGGAATTATAAAACAGGAACCAACCCAGTGTAAATATACAAAAACTCACAAAAACTTTCAAGTAAATTACATAGAGCCAAATATTCTAATTACCTGGAATTTACCAGAAACAATAATAAATCAAGATTGCACCAACAACAGAATTATAGTATCAGGAAACAATATCATAAAAATAAAAAATTGTACAACTCAAATTAATGAATTTATAATTTCAAACAACTTAGCAGATTTTACACAAACAGTTTATATCACTAATAATGTCACAAAATTAGAGCCCATGGCATATTTGCACACTAAAGAGATAATAAACTCACATGTAAAATACTATGTAACACGACATTTGTCATTACAATCATTAGCTTGACTCTGTATTTAGCGTATAAATTTAAGAATATACCTAAGAAATTAATTGTAAAATACTCTAATACTCAAAACGAAGAACATACGAACTATAATATCAATGTAAAAGAACAAATTCAACCAGAAAACAACATTATGATGTACCCAAATTTAACTGCCTGAGGACAGGCCAAATTCAATGGTTGGGGGAGTGACATATCCACAGTACATAAGCACTTAGTATATGCCTACATAAACCACACGCCTACTATATAAGTACACACATAATATGTAACCCCACACTACCCTACACTATTAAACCAATACACCCTATGTTACCCTTTGCTATCCAGTCAATACCAGATAAGAACCAGACTGTTATTCGAATCCTCAAGACAAGTCCAGATGGAAAATCCCCAAAAAGAATTAGACTGTCATTCGAATCCTCCAAATGGAAAAACCCCAAAAAGCCAAAACAGGATGTAAACATTTCACCCACTGGTAGACTAAACATTTTATTGCCTAAGTCTTCACCCAATTGTCACATTCCCACGTTCAAAGCTCGGACTCGTTAAACTCGAAAACAAAAGTGTTAGATTACAAGATCGGAAGACCAAAGTCAAAGATCACTTGTATCCAAGAGCAAACGCACTCGAATCCAAGAGTAAATTAAAATCAAGAACTCCAAAGCTTTCTCCAAAATTCTCTTAGGACTCTAAGTCCAAAGTCCATATCCAAAAAGCTCGAGACCGAGGCTTGATCGTAAATCAATCCAGATCAATAAGTTAAGTTCAGTTTGAGACCTAAAACTATTCGGGTCGGTGTTCTTCAAATACAAATAACTTGTAAAATTTAATTCGGTAAAAATAAAATTTATTTTTTTTACTTACGAATAAACCAAGTTATCTAATTATATATATATACTCGTATATAGTGACACATGCCTACTATATAAGTACACACATAGCATGTATACCACATATACCCTACACTACCCTACACTATTCAAATGTAATAAATAAAACCAATACACCTATGTTACCCTTTGCTATCCAGTCAATACCAGTTAAGAATCGGACTCGCCAAACTCGAAAACACAAGTATTAGATTACAAGATCGGAAGACCAATTCAAAAAGCACTTGTATCCAAGAGCAAACGCACTTGAATCCAAGGGTAAATCAAAGTCAAGAAATCCAAAGTCTATATTCAAAAAGCTCGAGACCGAGGCTTGACGTAAATCAATGCAGATAATAAGTCGAGTTCAGTTTGAGACCTAAATTTAATCCGTCGGTGTTCTTCACCATAAATAACTTGAAAAATTAAAATTCGATAAAATAAAATTATATTTATTTTTACTTACGAATAAAACAAAAGTATTTAATTGGCGCAGTCGGTAGGATCAAATAATTAAAGAGTCCTTTAATACGGTACTGGTTAAGTAAAGGATACGCTATATGACTAGCTATCCTAAACCAGCGAATTAAAAGCATCGATTCTAAATTGTGTTTCGAAGAAGAATCCACGTGCAAGTGCAAATCAAAAAATAAAAAAAGCCGCGTGGTCAGAAACAATCTGCAAATCAAAAAAATAAAAAAAAAACCGCGTGGTCCGAAACAATCTGCAAATCAAAAAATAAAAAACCCGATTGGTCAGAAACAATCTGCAAATCAAAAAATAAAAAAACCCGCGGGGTCAGAAACAATCTGCAAATCAAAAAATAAAAAGCCCGTGCGGTCGGAAACAAAATTTAAATTGAATTTTTAATTCCGGAGATTTACCATAACAAAAAACCAAAATCCATTAACACTTAAATTCTGTACATCGAATAATTACAAAAAAACACAATAATGACAAGTCCTCCGCAACTCTCTGAGATTCATTTCAACCAAGTATTGGCTCAAATAAAGGAACTGCATTATTATGATGGCACACCTGGCAAACTATCTGAATTCATCAGTCAAGTTGACCAACTGCTTAGCTTATACCCTACTCAGGACGTTCGACAAGCTCATATTATCTATGGGGTATTATTATCTAAGACGGGTACTTGTGGACTCAGCATTGGAAGCCGTTATCTAGGCTAACGCAACAACATGGATGGATATGAAATCAGCACTAGCTATATCCTTCAAGGAAGTAAAATTGCAATATAGGAACATTTATGACAAACTTGAATTAGAGGTTGACCCTGTCAGTAAATCTAACTATACAGAAATGTTAAAAAGAAGCATTGAAGCAACAATTGATAAAAAATTGCCAGATAGAATGTACATGTCGTTAGCGCGTATGGATATTGGCACCATCCCAAAGTTAAAACAAGCTAAAATGGAGCTTGGAATTTATGACGCTAATCCAGAAGATCAATATTTCAGCAAATCGGAAGGGCAGAAGAGAAATAATAGGGGTAGTGGAAATTAAAGAAAAAACCAACGATACTTTAACAAGAGACACCATAATTATAGTACCTATTATCCCTCAACAAGCCAAAACTTTAACACCCTAACCCAGAATCCGAATCCAAATATTTGTAAGATCGAAAATCCTTCGAATGTTTCCTTATGGAGCATAGCTCCGTTTATTTTGTAGTTAGACTCGTGTCAGTTATAAAACTCGACTGACTCTTAAAGCTAATACGCCTTCGCTGACTGGTGAAGTCGGCAGAGAAGCGGCTATTATATATGTATGTTAAAAGAGTTGAGCGAAAATGCTATGTGCGCACAGTATGTATATAGCGGCATTTGGTGAGCGTGGGAATGCTGACCATGCACTTGTGCAGTGTGTTTCAGAAGCGGGCGATCATATAACGCTTCCACTTGAACATTATTGCTTATACTAGCACTGCCAATGCATATGTTATTGATTTATGCAAGTATTCTGAGTACATTGTACTCTATGTAAATATGTAATGCAAATAAGTCTTAATATAGTTTTTTTTGGAACGCAAACGGCCTGCAGACGAGCAAAGCCGAAGTAGAGCACATCATCAAAAAAGACAATATCGATGTTCTTTTAGTTTCGGAATCCCACTTTTGTCCCAGATCCTACTTCCACATCAGCGGGTACGAACTGTTACATGCCAACCATCCATCTGGCAGAGCACGCGAAGGAGCAGCTATGCTCATCAGGAGTGGCATTCAGTACACGGAACTTCCCGCGTTTCAGGAGGAATGGGCTCAGTGCGCCGTGACCGGGATTTCTAGCCCACAGGGAGATATCACCATTGATGCGGTTTACTTCCCACCCAGACACTCGATAACCGAGACCCACCTTCAGGACTTCTTCGAGTCCCTCGGTCCTCGGTTTATAGCAGCCGGAGACTTTAACGCCAAACACTCCTGGTGGGGGTCCCGCACAAACAACCCCAAAGGCATAAAGCTCTTTAAGTACCTGCAGGGGAAGAGTCTGGACTGCCATTCCACTGGAGAACCCACACACTGGCCTACCGACCCTTCAAAACAGCCGGCTCTGCTGGACTTCGCCGTCTCCAAGGGCATAGGACACTCTAAGAAAACATGCACAAGCTATGATAAACTGCTATCTGACCACAGCGCAGTAAGCTTGCTCCTAAACATCCCCGTCCTCAGAAAAATCCCGCTTAGAAGACTCACCGGAAACACACACAAATGCCCCCAAGTTTACGTTTTGGATGCTTTCCTCCCAGTACCCAGATACCCCTCTTTCCACACCAAGCAACATAGATGCGGCCATAGAAAAACTAACCAAAGAGATGCACAATGCCGCTGAGTTTGCGAATCCACCTCCACCGACTACCCCGAGAATACCTAAAAGAGACGTGCACTTGAGGTATCCGGAAATCGCGGCCCTCGTGGCCGAAAAAAGGCGCCTCAGAAGAGTCTAGTTTTCCTCGCGCAACCCCAGGGACAAGACAGCACTTAATCGTGCCACTAAAGATTTGAAGGACAAGCTATCCATCCTACGGCAGGACTCGTTTCATAGATTCCTTATGGAGCTGGAACCTGGAGACCCGCAACACAATCTGTGGAATGTCACGAGGCACATAAAAAGACCTGTGAAGAAGATATCACCCGTGCGAAAAGTGGACGGTTCCTGGTGTCGGACTGAGGTCGAAAGAGCAGAAGCCTTTGCTGATCATCTACATAGTGCATTCTCACCGTTCGACAGATGCACTGGCGAAGAGAGAGCTGCAACCATAAGGTTCATAGACAGCCCAAGTGCCCCTGGCCTGCCAATACAGCCCGTCGAACCAGAGGAGATTGCGCAGGAGATCGCCTCCCTAAAAAATGGCAAGTCACCGGGTCCTGACCGTATCGATGCAACAGCACTGAAAATGTTGCCCCTAATCTGTTCCCAAAGGCTGGCCAACATATTCAACATCTGCCTCCGTCTAGGGTACTTCCCTAAAGAGTGGAAGCGAGCGGAAGTAATTGTCCTCCTGATACCTGAGAAACCTGAAGACAACCTAGCATCGTATCGACCGATTAGCTTGCTAGCAATCCTTTCCAAAATACTTGAAAGAGTATTTTTACGTAGAGTACTGCCAGTATTGGAGGAGGCCGGTCTGATCCCTGACCACCAGTTTGGCTTCAGACGTCTCACGGAACACCTGAGCAATGCCACCGGATTGTTGAGACTATACTTGAGGCCTTCGAAAAGAAGAAGTACCGCCTTCCTCAAGTCATACACAGAGGGAAGAGAATTCAGAGTGAGATGCGGATCATCAATCAGCACTCCTAGGCCCATAAGAGCAGGAGTACCACAAGGCAGTGTTCTTGGATCCATCTTATACACACTCTACACAGCGGACTTCCCCATCACCCCCTCCCGGAACCTCACAGTAGCCACTTATGCCGATGACACCGCCTTCCTAGCCTCCGCCACAGATCCTCAGGAAGCTTCAGCCATCATCCAGAGGCAACTGAATGCCCTCGGTCCATGGATGAAACGATGGAACATCGTGGTCAACGCTGAGAAATCTACACAAACAGCCTTCGCACTACGCAGGGGAGAATGCCCCCCGTCACACTCAACGGGGAAACCATCCCAACTAATAACACTCCCAAATATCTAGGGCTGACACTGGACCGCAGGCTCACATGGCGTCCGCACCTAATCAATAAGCGCAACCAGGCCAACCTACGGCTTAAGCAACTGCATTGGCTCCTGGGAAGGAGGTTCAAACTCAAAGTAAAATTCAAGCTGCTTATTTATAAGGTAGTGCTTAAGCCAATCTGGACATATGGGATACAGTTGTGGGGCACGGCAAGCTGTTCGAACCGCATCAAAATACAGCGATTTCAGAATAAATGCCTGAGAATAGTTTCGAACGCCCATCCGTACCACGAAAACTCAATAATCCATAAAGAGCTTGGAATTAGATGTGTAGCAGAGGAGATCACCCGTCTCAGCGGAAGATACATAAAAAGACTGGATAACCACCCCAACCACCTGGCCATCAACCTCCTAGATAATAGGCAATCCCCAAGACGCCTGAAAAGGAAACACCCGCTTGATCTCCCCAACCAATAGACCCCTAAGTCAACCTCATAAGATATACATTCCATGTACCTCCCTTAAGTCAAGGTCCCCCCAAACCATTTAATGATTGTCCACTTAGACAGATTTTAAATACAAATTAAGAATGTTATAAAAAAAAAAAAAAAAAAAATGCTATGTGCGCACAGTAGGTAAATAGCGGCATTTGGTGAGCGTGGGAATGCTGACCATGCATTTGTGCAGTGTGCTTCAGAAGCGGGCGATCATATAACGCTTCCACTTGAACATTATTGTTTATGCTAGCACTGCCAATGCGTATGTAATGTGTTATTGATTTATGCAAGTATTCTGAGTACATTGTACTCTATGTAAATATGTACTCTAAATATATGTACGCATACCACATATTAATCAAACCCCAAAACTCGACTCGTCCTCTTCCTGCTAATCAGAGGGGAAATTAACAGATTCAGAAATGATTTAAATCAAGGTAGGCAGAATAACCCCCTCAATTATCAGCCTTCAACTTCGAATAATGTGAATAGCAGTAGACCAGTAAAAAGACAGCGAGAAGGTCAGAGTGCACAGAGCAAAATGGATGTTTTATCAGACTGCCTCGGACACTCTGGAAACGGGGGAAGAAGAGTCAGTCCTCATGTTAGAATAAATTACCCTAATAATCTTTATAAAGGAATGATCGACACAGGTTCTTCCATCAATATCATAAAGAAAAATGTTGATGGCTTAGAAGAAAAACAAGAAGATCTGACGGTATATACAATAAATGGGCCAATAAAATTAACTAAAAGCATTATGATGAAACCCAACCCAAGATGTCTGTCCAAACAGAAATTCCACATCCATAATTTTTCCGACAATTATGATTTCCTGTTAGGTCGAAAGTATCTAGAAGATACCAAAGCAAAGATTAATTATGAGAATGAGATGGTTATATAAGAAACAAGTAAGGTAGCAGCGGTCGAGTTTCCCGATTGAAATATACCCTGTACCCTTAGACATGCTTACAATTTATTTATTTAATATCAATAAATAAATGAATATCAATAAATCTTCTCTATTAGAAAAGAGTGCCATAACAATATAAATTTGGTATCAGTTTGGTTATGAAAATAAGTTTCGTGTGTCATAAAGCCATACACATTTCGCTGTCAACGTCGCAGTCGGCGTCGCGCAATGCGTGTTTTGCTGCGCTTCTGCTTCCTTTGCATAGATTTTGCATGTGCCATAACTTTCGTGTTTCTTATGCGATTTGGTTCAAATTTAAAAATTAGATAGCTTTTATTAAATAAGCACCAACGCATATGCCAAATTGCATAGCATTAGGTTAATAATTGTTGGCGTGGCAGTTTTTTGCGGTTGCGGGGGAGCGTGGTCGTGGCAGTTTTTTGCGGTTAATTAATTAAACAACAAACTTGTACTGCGTATGGTAATTACCTATCCAACGATATATGGCACATGTCTGTAGCTCTTGGAGTTTCTGAGATCTAGGCGTTGATATGGACAGACGGACGGACGGAAAGACGGACATGGCTATATCGACTCGGCTGTTGATGCTGATCAAGAATATATACACTTTATGGGGTCGGAGATGCTTCCTTCTGCCTGTTACATACATTTGCACCATATTATGATACTCTTTTCACCCATTTTTAATGGGTACTGGGTATAAAAAAGAAGGAGGAGACTGCATCAACCAAATGCCTCACTTCAAAAGTTACTATTAACACAGTGGACAATGATGTAACACATCTCGATCCCACGTCTATTAATGACGATATAGACAACTTCGCGATCAATAATGAATTACGCGAATGTAATGAATATAGACTTGAGCATCTAAATGCAGAGGAAGTTTAATGTTTAAAGAAAGTCCTATATGACTATAGAGACATTCAATACAAAGAAGGCGAAAATTTGACTTTCACAAGTACCATTAAACATGTCATCAACAATCACCATTAAGATCCAGTCTACCGTAATCCCTACAAATATGCCCAAAGTGTTGACCAAGAAGTCAACAAACAAATCAAAGCAATGATAGAACAAGGGATCATTCGCAAATCGAAATCCCCGTATTTTTCTCACATTTGGGTAGTCGCTAAGAAGGCAGATGCCTCTGAGAAACAAAAGTTTAGGTTGGTAGTAGATTACAGGAATCTCAGTGAAATAACTGTCAACGACAAATTCCCCATTCCCCGAATGGACGAGATATTGGATATTGGATTCCAATACTTTACGACAATTGATCTAGCCAAGGAATTCCATCAAATTCAGATGGACGAAAACTCTATTGCGAAAACTGCATTTTCGACTAAGCATGGGCACTATGAATACAAGTTATTAAGTGGGAGGCCGGTTGGCCGTCCTGTTTCTATGATGAAATAGGATGATTACGTTGGAAGGAGACTGTCCTTCAATACCGCTGGCCTAGAGACTGAGCCGGTATATTTTGTAAATAAAAAGGTTTAACGGCTAAGTGCCGGAGTTTCTTTATATGAGCTTGTGCTCTTTATTAATTGAATATAAAATCAGAACTAAACTTAAGAACTAACAAAAGCTCATGCATGACCGGATGCCCGTGGCAGACCGCTGACCATGCACATTTTGCAGAAGTCATACGATCGCTGCTAGCCAATGGGACAAAGCCACGGCCCATAAGGGCGCAATATGTTGGCTCAGCTCTCGGGCCAATTAGGGTGGATCCAATTTGGGGTGGACCATACATAAGTGGAGTAATAATTATAATATTAAATGCTTAATATTAATAAATTATGGGTAATAAAATGATTAATATTAATAGGAGGAATAAAAATAGGCCTGCTGATGCTAACCTGGGAGTTCGTTGTTAACTACTCCCCCTTAAATAAGACGCCGTCCTCGGTGACAGCCAATTCTTCAATGGATTTTTGCAACTGGGATGCCTCCCGTTTGCGCCTGCAGTGTTGTTGCAGCAGGACCAAGCCGCATAACGTGAAGCTAACGGCGACTCCCGCGACGAACCAGATTTTTGGTGCACCTCCCGCGGACACGTCCTCTCTGAGCTCCTGCATCAGCCGCAGGTTGTGCTCGTTCATCCGCTGTAGTAGCGGCAGACTCAGTATTTGATAATGTCCGGTGATGTTGATTAATGGGGAGGCCGCGATTCCAGGGCTCTTATCCACAGCGTAATTGAGGTTCAAATATACTGAGCCGTTGATGACTGCCTTCCGTTCGAAGGTAATAAGGTGGGTCCCTATTACGGTTGTGGTAGGCCCGTCATCGATAGTAATCCTCGTAAATTTCTCGTTGACGATTATTACTCCATCGTCCACGATTGTAAGGGGCTCTAGATTGCTGGGCTGCGTCCGGCATGTAGCCACACCGCCGGCATGTAACTGCCTGGCGCAGGTGTCGTGAACCGCCTTTTTGCAGAACGTGGCCAAGTTGGTAGACGCGCAATCTGAAACTGCTAGGACTCCGTCATCACATTCCGCCAAGACGTTTTCTTCAATTTGTAACATGGTATGGTAGTGAGCAACAGGAAAGAGCAGGACTTTTTTACAAATAAACTTAACTTTAGGATATTGAACAATTACATGGATAAAAATATTAGATTGAAAAATCTTAATCTTAGATACATCCATAAGACTAACTATGGGGACCTCTGTGAGCTGTTCGTCGAAGATAGATTTAAGGTCATTGTGATTAAAAATAACTGGATTTATCATATTGTTTTTTGCGAGTGTGATCGTGAGCATGCAATTTTGTATTTCTGAAATTAGTATTCTATTTCTGGCTAAGAGGGTCTCGAAAAGGTGGCCGGCGTCAACCAACCCGTCCCTTTTCTCTTTGAGGATTCTGTTTACTGTGTCTGTGAGTTGGTTAATATGGTTTTGCGTTTCTGTGTTTATTACTACCTGCCTATTGTTTGCCTCTATTAGGGCTGCTTCGTTAGTTCTGATTCTAAAGAGGTCCTTCGCGTCGGGCGTGCCCGCCACGACCTTGAGTGCCGAGCCCAGGAAATCCAGGCTCCTGGCCATTCTACGGTGCACGGTAATTTCATCCAGCATGTTCTGGGCATGGTTGATGTCGACTTTCAGAAGTTTCCTCATGTGGGACTGTGGGAACAGTTCAAGCATTCCGACTGTAGAGTCAATTATGCTAGAAAACTCAGACAGATTTGTCGAGTGCCTAATCAGGCCATACTGTTCCCATACTAATACATCCCCGTCTAACACCGGGATGTATTTTGCATGCGAGAAGTCGGTGACTCGCGCGCTTGCGGTGGTTAGAAGTATGATGGATATTACGGCAAGCCTGTGGAAATTATAGCAAATGGTGAGTGTTTAATATAAGGGCGAATGTGGCAGATGAAATGCCTATTTGATATTGTCCTTATGGACCACCCTCCCTCTAATGAGAACAGATGTTCCCAGATCTGCTTCCACACGCTCTTCTGAATAAAGCGGGGTCAATTTGTTACCTAACCTTTTGTTGTTACGTAGGTGTACTTTTTCACCAACTTCAAAGATTCGGTTTTGTCTAGAAGGGTTAATTCTGTCCAGGTTAGCTTGTTGTGCCTTGTCAATTCTATCTTTGATTGCCAACATGATCTCGTCATTGCCAGCGTGGATAACCTCCACTGGTCTAAACTTTGTGACCGAATGTAGCGACCTGTTGTATTCTATCGTAGCCCGTGAGATCAATTCCACAGTATCCTCTATTTTTTATCAATTTTGAGGCATCTGGCGATTTCTGCCAGTGTACTGTGAAACCTTTCAATTTGGCCATTGGAGCTACTGTGTAGCGGTGGCGCATTGACAACATCGATGCTGTATTGGTTTTTAAGCAACGACGTGATTGTCTCAGAGTTGAAAGAGGCTTCGTTGTCGCAGTATATGGTTCTGATATTTGGGTAGAAGTTTACCAATTGGAGAATAGGGGCTCGTACATCGATGATTGCCCTAGAAACTAAGGGTTGTACGATGGCAAATTTGGACAATTTGTCAATACAGGTTAAGAAGATTTTTCTGTCAGTGGAAAATATGTCGATATGCAACATTTCTCCAACGTATGAAGGTATAGGGGTATTTCCTAATTCCTGTTTCTTAGGATGGCGGTCGTATTTGGCTTTATTGCAGACTTTGCAATTTGCGACCACTTTGCTAGCTAGTTTAGACATATTCGGGAAGTAATAATCCCGGAGAATTTGTTTAGCGTTCTCTTGTGCAGCCCGATGGGCGCGATTGTGCTCGGTGTTAGTGATTTCAAGCTGTTCATTGACGTTGGTAATATCACTGACGAAGGCTTTACAATGCCAAAACTTTGTCGCAGGAAACTCCTGCCTCAAGGCATGTTGAATACGCGCCAGGGTAGGGAAATCACAGTGAATCGCGTTCACGACATTGGCGTTGACAATTTCTTTAACGGATTCTACAAGCGAGTCTTTGTCATTAAAGTTAATGATATGGCGAGTTCTATTTCCGAAGATTATGAAGTCTCGCCGAAGCGGTTGGTTTGCTTCTTCCAAAATGATTTGGTTTCTGAAGCAGTTCAGAGGTTTGTCTGTGGTTTCTATAGTGTACGAAAGGGAAAGCTCACTATGCACCGTGGCTGCATCGGACTGGGCCTCAGCCTCTAAGTTGTTCAGGGGTTGTCGAGATAGCGCGTCCGCTACCAGGTTTTGTTTTCCCGGTGTGTAAAATACTTTCCCGTTGTTCTCATCAATAAATGCTTTCCATCGCTTAATCTTAGCGTTGGTGTTTTTCTCGGATACCGCGTATGTGAGGGGCTGGTGATCTGTAAAGATCCTTACCTCTTTGGTACCGTATAGGTAATTTTGAAGTTTGCCTATTGCCCAGACTATCGCCAACAATTCTCTTTCGTTGGTGGCGTAGTTCAGTTCGCAGTCTTTCAGCGTACGAGAGATCATGGTGATGGGCCTCTTGTTCTGGGACAATACCGCGCCTATACCACTGCCTGAAGCATCGGTGGTTAGGTCAAATGGTAATTTGAAATCGGGGTACGTCAAAATGACATCTTCTGATGCTAGGATGTTACGCAGGTGATCAAACGCATTGCGCTGGGTTTCATCAAATGTAACAGGAACTTTTTTCGACATGTTTTTGCTCACTGTACCGTTTTCCCCTTTGAGAATATGAGTGAGAGGCCTGGCAATGGAGGCAAAATTCTTCACAAAGCTTCTGTAATAGCTCGCCAGGCCGAGGAAAGACCTAAGGCTAAACAGATTTTTGGGTTCGGGGAACTCTTGTATTGCCCTGACTTTTTCAGGGTCTGTTTTCGTTCCCCTCCTAGTGACTATGAAGCCTAAGAATTCTACGCTTTCCTTAAAGAATTTAGTCTTTTCTCGTGCCACCTTCATGTTGGCCTCGAGCAGTCGCTTAAGCACTATATCGATGTGCTTAACATGTTCGGTTTCGTTTTCTGAAAATATAATGACGTCATCGACATAGACGTAACATATCTTGCCTATTTCTTCCCTCAGCACATCATCGATGGCTCTTTGGAATATGCTACCTGCGTTTTTTAATCCGAAAGGTAATCGGCAAAACTCGTACTTCCCTCCGTTAACTGAGAAAGAGGTTTTTTCCCGGTCCTTCTCGGCCAAGTATATCTGGTGATACCCTGACCTTAAGTCTAGGGTAGTAAAGTATCTGGCTTTTCCCAAGTTCGCTAAAATCATGGGAATGCTTGGCATAGGGTAGCGGTCAGCAATTGTTGGTTCATTTAGTTTCCTAAAGTCGATTACCAAGCGCTTATTTTTGATGCCGTTATCGTCAGTCCCTTTTTTGTCAACTACCCAAGCAGGGCTTTTGTATGGGGATCTGGAAGGCCTTATTATGCCATTGCTCAGCAGCTCCTTGATCTCGTTGTTAACAAAGTCTGCTGCCCCAATGGGGTAGGGGTATAATCTGGAGTAGACGGGTTCGTCACTCTTAGTTCGAATAGTGGCGGTGACCGAGGTGTTGAAAGTTAGCGCCTCGTTAGAGGTCGAAAACACCTTGATTCTTTTCAGAATAACATTTTTAAATTCGGCTTTCACCGAATTTGGTACCACTATGTCATCAATTTTAGTGAAATTAACGTTTTCACAGTCAAAGAATTTGAGCTTTTCAGTGACGTTTGCGTATTTTATTACGCTGTCGCGTCTCGACCGGCATTACATTTCTAAGCTCCTTTATGGGCTTAAGGTAATTCTTTGCCGCCCCCGTGTCGATAAGTATTTTTAGTGTTCTACCAGCCAACTGTCGTTCGATGAACGGCAGTCGGGAGCGTTCCCTAAAAAATGTAGCAGATCTTTAAGTTCATCGGAGTCGTTACCTTCTTCAATGCTGGCGACTTCCGCTTCAGCTGTGACGGAATACCCTGCCTCTTCCTGCTCGTGGGATTGAGTTATATTATTAACACGCTGGCGTCTTTGTCCCGAATAACGCTGAGATGAATTCTGTCTTTTGTTGTTGCTATTATTCTGAGGCTTTCCCCAATTTGTTTCCTGCCTAAATTTGGCTGTCGAAGGGTCGATCTCCATAGGCTGTACTTTGTTATGGTCTACAATTTCGGGGTCCCCGCGCTTCTGCCAGGGGCTGTCCTCTTGTGGCTTGCTTTGGAATTGCTTAGGAATAAAGTGTGGATTTTTATCCTCTCCTTTCCATTGCTTTCCCTGAAATTTATTAGTACGCCTGTTGCCATCATGCACAAGAGCCTTGTCTTCGATGGCCTTCGCGTATGACGCCGCGAATGCACTTCTTTCAATGCTATTTTCAGCCTCCCGCGCAAGCGCTAACGCAGTCGTAAGGTCTTTTGGTTGTGCTGGTAGCACCAGTGCTTTGAGCGGTCTTTTCAGCCCAGCAATAAATGCGTGTAGGGCATCGTCCCTAACCTCCTTATTTAAGATAGTTGCAGTGTCCGCACTATGCGACGTAACTATTTTGTTCGTGACGAGCGTGAGTTTCCTCTCGACTTCGTCATAGTATGCCATAAGATCGGCATCACGTTGTTGAACCATCTCGAGATTTTGACGTAATACTCGTAGGGACGTTTTGTCCGCGTATGTGCAGTCCAGCCTAGCCAGAATTGCATCGAAATTTAGCACAGTATTATGTGACGTGAGGAGCGCTCGCGCGTTACCACAAATTTTGTTTTTAATAATTACCACTGCTTCATAGTGGGCCTCGCTGCCCTTGTATCTCTTGAATACCTCGTACGCATCTGATGCGGCCTGCCTCCAAGACACGTATTCATCGTGGCTGCCGCTAAAGGTTGGGAGCGATTTCACAATATCTAACTTGACATCACACTTTATGCTGGGGTCAGGCGTTACCCTTTCATAAACTTCTACTTGGGGTGCCTGCACAGTTAACGAGCTGACCTGGTTTCTAACTGATTCAATTTCTGCCCGCCAGCGCTGCTCCTGTGCGGTTAGCGCGGCGTTGACGGCATTTGTTATGAGCGCTTGGACCATTTCTGCATTCATTTCTGATGAGTCTGGTTGTCTCACTGCGGGGCAAAATCCGATTTCTTCACTATCGTCACTGTCTACTTCTTGCTTCACTTCCCTATATTCCCAATTCATCGGCCGCAAATGAAGCTGAGTGAATTAATTGGCAGTAATATGGGTGGCGAATAAAGGTAAAATTTGCGTTTCGCGCACCGCTTTTAGTTGGCCAACACTTGTAGCTAAGTCAGGGTCTGGCGACGATGTACAATATTTTAGAGGAGTCACAACACAGTGGGCGAAGTATAACAAATTTGAGACAAAATATAATAATAAACCCGCAGAATTTATATGTGTCAAACTTAGCAATCATTTGCTGGAGTTGCTGCACAGAGAGTGGAGTCACAGAAAATTCGAGAAAACATCACAATAAAAACGCTGAGTTATACATCCCAAAAAAAATTCCAGTTGGGAAATGGTCGGAGCGAAGCACAGGCTTAGCAAACACACAGATACACTGGGCACAAAATTTCTACGTTTCTTTATTTAAAATTAGACACATGCAAATAAAGTAAATTCACAGAATACTCCAGGGGAAAGGTGCGGGGCATAATCGCCACACAAAAATGCAAGGAAATATATATATCGGGATTTTACACTGTACGGAATTTTTACTGGCGAGGTATGCAGAACTCACAGGCACACTTTATTTATTCGTTTATTACAGTATCATGACCTGGTGCTATCTTAGTCGCACAGTCACTTACATTTTATGATCTTCAGGGTAGGTTCGAAGAGTAGTTGGGCTCCAGTTATTAAGTGGGAGGCCGGTTGGCCGTCCTGTTTCTATGATGAAATAGGATGATTACGTTGGAAGGAGACTGTCCTTCAATACCGCTGGCCTAGAGACTGAGCCGGTATATTTTGTAAATAAAAAGGTTTAACGGCTAAGTGCCGGAGTTTCTTTATATGAGCTTGTGCTCTTTATTAATTGAATATAAAATCAGAACTAAACTTAAGAACTAACAAAAGCTCATGCATGACCGGATGCCCGTGGCAGACCGCTGACCATGCACATTTTGCAGAAGTCATACGATCGCTGCTAGCCAATGGGACAAAGCCACGGCCCATAAGGGCGCAATATGTTGGCTCAGCTCTCGGGCCAATTAGGGTGGATCCAATTTGGGGTGGACCATACATAAGTGGAGTAATAATTATAATATTAAATGCTTAATATTAATAAATTATGGGTAATAAAATGATTAATATTAATAGGAGGAATAAAAATAGGCCTGCTGATGCTAACCTGGGAGTTCGTTGTTAACTTACACACGTATGCCCTTTGTTCTGAAAAATGCCCCTGCAACTTTGCAGAGATACATGAACAGTCTTTTAGAGGATTTAATCTATAAAGATTGCTTAGTATACTTAGATGACATTATAATTTACTCCATTTCATTGGAAGAACACATCTTGTCTCTAAGTAAAGTCTTTGGAAATCTCTGGGATGCCAATTTAAAATTGCAGTTAGACAAATGTGAGTTCATGAAAAAAGAAACGGAATTCTTGGGACATGTTGTAACTACTAATGGCATCAGACCTAATCCAAATAAAACGAATGCAATCACGAATTTTCCATTACCTAAAACACCTAAACAAATTAAATCATTTTTGGGTTTATGTGGGTTCTAAAAAATAGTTAAACCTATGACCCTTAAGCTGAAGAAAGGTGCGGTAATCGATACCAAATGCAAAGATTACATCGAGTCATTTCAAAGACTAAAGGTTTTGATAACATCAGATCCAATTTTAATCTACCCTAATTTTTCAAAATCCTTTTCCCTAACAACTGATGCGAGTAATGTAGCCATTGGTGCAGTGTTATCAAAAAATCATAAGCCCGTTTGTTATGCCAGCAGAACGCTGAGCGAACACGAAATTAACTATGCTACTATTGAAAAAGAATTATTAGCTATAGTTTGGACGACCAAATATTTCAGGTCATACCTATTCGGAAGGCCATTTGAAATATTAAGTGATCACAAACCTTTGGTATGGCATAATAATATCAAAGAGCCAAACATGAAGTTGCAAAGTTGGAAAATAAAGTTGAATGAATTCGATTACAAGATCAAATATCTTCCTGGCAGAGAAAATTATGTAGCGGATGCTCTTTCCCGCACAAAAATCGAAGAAGCCATGCTTTGTGAGTTTGCCGATAGCGCAAATGCAACGGTACACAGTGGAGCCGAAGATAATTTGAACTGCATATCAATAACTGAGCGACCAATCAATTTCTTCTCTAGACAAATAGAGATAGCAAAGGGCGATAGTGATACAACAAGAGTTAACCATTTCTTCACGAAGTTAAAAATCAAAATAACCTACAAAGAAATGACACTTGAACTCGCTAAAAACATCATTAAGGAATACATGTGCACAAAGAAAAGTGCAATATTCTTCCCTAATGATAGTGACTTTCTGATTCTCCAAAGGGCCTTCACCGAAATCATAAGCCCCAACAATTTCACGAAACTGTTGAGATGTACGGAGAAACTGTACGGAAGTGGTTTCATAAGACCGTAAATGAAAAATTGAGAATCATTGGTAGTGAACAAAACATTGAAGATAGATGCACAAGATTTGAAACAATCTTATACGTCTATAATCACAAAACAACACATAACACTACTAAACGATCTCCGGCAGATATTTTTCTATATGCAGGAAGCCCAGATTCTAATGTTCAACAAAACAAAATCGAGGTTGACGTAAAATATAGGCAAGCCCCACTTGTAAAAAGTAAAATTACCAATCCATTTAAGAAAACAGGCAGGATTAAACAAGTGGATAATAAACACTTTGAAGAGACAAATCGAGGCAGCAAAATCGTACACTATAAATCTAAATTTAAAAAGCAAAAGAAGATTAAAAGAGCAAATATGATACGTCCAGACCAGTCGAGGAGGAGTAAAGGATACAACATTCCAATAATGCTTATTTGTATGATCTCCCTTATCAACATGGTCCAATGCAGTAATATCGAAGTAAACCCACTCAGTGCGAAAAATAGATACCTTATATTCCAGACAGGAACAGTGGAAATCCCTACAAACTACGACTACCATTCCTTGAGTATAAATATAACAAAGACAATGTTAACATTTGAAAACCTAATAGAAGAAGCAAAGAATTTCTCCAGCGCACTATGGGCCAGCAAGCCGATTTTTCGACGAATTTTTAAATTTTTCATATAAAGTAAACCTGTTTTAATAATAAAATTTGAATAGTATATACTTCGACTAAAATGAATCAAAAGATTTTGGTTGTTTTGATGCATCTCTTAAATTTTGGCAGCCCTTCTAAGTCAGCTCTTTGATTGCATGCGTGCGAAACTAAAAAGCGCAGGAAAAATTTTGTTGACTTACGAGCGTGCCAAAATTTTTGTGGTTTAACCAATTTTCACAAAAATTATGGAAAAGAAGGGCCAAGGTATGTAGAATATTTGTATTAAAAAAAATTTCGTTCATGTTTGTTAATGTGTGTTTTTGTGTGCGTTTATTCGTGTTGTCCAAAAGTAGAAAAGCTAACCGGCTGACCCGTCTTTTGTGGAGTATAACTAATTTTGTGCCAATTTGTGCCAAAAAGTAATTATGTGTCATTATAGTGCAAAGTGTGTATAAACTAATTTTAAAAATCTTTTTTGCTCCTTTTTGCTCCGATGTGTATAATCCTTAATATTACAGCTGTGGTTGAGTTCGCCTATGAGCAACTGCTTGATATCTACATACAAAACAATCGTAGCGCATCTTCCGTTTCGAGTTGGATTTATGATGAACTGAAAGAATTCGACTTAAGCACGGAGAAAAAGGATGAAATCAACACCAAAGTGAGAAGCTTTCACCTTTACATACAAAAGAATTTGGCAAATTGTAGTAGAAATATGGCCAGATTTAAGACAAAGCATACCAAATGGCTTTCGTCCAACATGGTTATAACAGTAAGTTCATTGTTGTCTTCAAATCCAAAGCCGTCTACATCAAGACGAGTTGGACGCCCACCCATTGAATATATTAACGCCGGTCCCCGTCAGAAGAGAAAATTGGCAACCGATTTAGCTGTAAATCAGGGTCACAACACACCTCTTCTTGTGCATGCCGCTGCAGTTTCGGCCAAAAAATCGAACGGTAAAGATACAGCCCTTGTGTTAAACTTGCTAAATTTTGTTAACATGAACAATAATAACAATGTTCCCGATTTTTATGCTAACAAAGTGATAGTGATTCAGATTCTGACTCTGAAAATCCGTTTTCAATAGATATTGATGTAGAACACGACTTTTATGAACATTTTTAAATGTAAAATACTTATTTATAGTCATTTTGAATGCATTGTTATTTTTTAGTTATTAATATTAAGGTTACGTGTTAAAAAAAATTAATTAAAAACATTTGCTGAATTTAACGAGTGCTAGCATTATTAATTACCGTACAATTAAGAATAAGAGGAAACCTATCTCATATGGGCGGCTAGGGAAGGCGTGGTCAGATCGGTCTGAAACTTGGATATGTTTTTATATGCATCGACACTATCATATGTACGAAATTTCAAGAACCTAGCTTTTAAACTTTAATTTTCGTTGAAAAATCGGCTCGCTGGCCCAATGTGCAGCGTACCACAAGTGCAGTATTTAGTTGAAAAATTAAAACGAGAAATCAATGGTTTACGAATTATTAGGAGACATAAAAGAGGTCTTTTAAATGTGGTAGGAACAGCATATAAGTATTTATTCGGCACTTTAGACCAAAACGATAAAGATGAGCTAGAAGAAAGAATTAGTAACTTGTCAGAGAATACAGTACAGAAACATGATTTAGATACGGTAATAGACGTAATCAACAATTGAATTGACGTTATTAATAAGCTCAGAACAAAAAATGACAAAGATCAACAAATAGCAATATTGATTTTCAACTTGCAACAGTTCACCGAATATATAGAAGACATTGAACTAGGAATGCAATTAACCAGGCTGGGAATCTTTAACCCAAAATTGTTAAAACACGACTATTTAAAACAAATAAATTCAGAGAAAATTTTGAAAATAAAAACATCAACATGGCTTAAAACAGATACAAAAGAAATCTTAATTATTTCTCATAACCCTAGCAAGATTGAAAAAATTCCCATTTTCCAAGTAGTACCCTATCCAGACGAGCATGGTTACATTCTAACTGAGCATACATCTGATAAATTCTACATTTATAATAATCAGGTATATCATAAAGAAACAGAAAAGATTATATATGACAAATGTATAGTTGGAATTATAAAACAGGAACCAACCCAGTGTAAATATACAAAGACTCACAAAAACTTTCAAGTAAATTACATAGAGCCAAATATTCTAATTACCTGGAATTTACCAGAAACAATAATAAATCAAGATTGCACCAACAACAAAATTATAGTATCAGGAAACAATATCATAAAAATAAAAAATTGTACAACTCAAATTAATGAATTTATAATTTCAAACAACTTAGCAGATTTTACACAAACAGTTTATATCACTAATAATGTCACAAAATTAGAGCCCATGGCATATTTGCACACTAAAGAGATAATAAACTCACATGTAAAATACTATGTAACACGACATTTGTCATTACAATCATTAGCTTGACTCTGTATTTAGCGTATAAATTTAAGAATATACCTAAGATACCTATATACCTACCCCTACGTTACCCTTTGCTATCCAGTCAATACCAGTTAAGAATCGGACTCGCCAAACTCGAAAACACAAGTATTACATTACAAGATCGGAAGACCAAATCAAAGAGCACTTGTATCCAAGAGCAAACGCACTTGAATCCAAGGGTTTTTTTTTATTTTTTTTATTTTAATTTATTGAGGCATACAGGATATCTTAAAACCCCTTGGTGACCTTGGAATCTATTAATACTGCCCGAGAGGCTCGCCGGCTAAATGTGCTTAGCGTTACATTATTACTAAATTTAAACTTACAAACGAACAATATTTGCAAAACTTAAAAACTAAAGATATGGTGAAAGAAAGTTTGAACGACTAGTATGTCGATTGGCCTATCATCATCTTGCTGTGCGTCTTGTTGGCAGCCGGTCAATTAGGTCCCAGGAAGTCGCCTGTTGAGCCTCCTTTGTGGACAAGGTCTAGTAAGACCCTTAGCGAGTCGGTTGCGATGGCGCTCCAGTCGGTCGTTGTAGCGGCTGGAGTGGAAATTTGTGGTCTCAAAGACCGTGAGCAGCTTTAGGCCACTGTGGAGGGTGGTGTCCCTCACATACTACTCGCAGCCAGTGATCGTCCTCGCCATCTTATTTGGATGCTCTGGATTTTGCGGATTTGGCTGTCACACGCCAGCCCCCAAATTTGGCACGCATACCTCCAAATAGGAGCTATGATTTGATTGTAGATAGTCAACTTATTTCTCAGCGACAGTTTGCTACGCGGTCCCATGAGCCAGTAGTGCTTTGACGACGCGGCCCGTATGCGTATTCTCAATTCACTCACTTGCTTCGAGAAAGTGAGCCGGCGGTCGAGTATGACTCCCAGGTATTTGGCTGAGTCAACCTGTTCCACAGGGGTGTCGTCAATGAGCACTGCTGGTGGCGTTCTCCGTTTGAGGGTGTAGCAAACATTCGTGGACTTGTTGCCATTTATGCCAATATTCCATCTCCTAGCCCAGTCGGTAAATCTTGTTGCGTAGTTCTGGATACCGTTGGCGGCCTCCTGCTCGCACCTGGACCTGTACGTTATGCACACGTCGTCGGCAAATGTGGCCACCATTGACGTTCCGTAGAGACTGTCAGCCGGGCGCGGCATGTTATGGCTATAAAGGCAGTATAGTAGCGGGCCTAGGACGCTTCCCTGGGGTACTCCAGCTGCCGCATTATACTCGGTTGAGAGCGCAGAGTGGAATCGAACCGCAAATCTCCTATTCCTAAGGTACGACGCCAGGAGACAGTAGTAAGGTGCAGGCAGGGTATTCTTGATTTTCAGTAGCAGACCAGGATGCCACACACGGTCAAACGCCTCCCGGACATCGAGGAAAAGAGCGTTGCAGTATTCGTCGCAGTCGAAGGCCGTTAAAATTTGCTCGACCAATCGATGCAGTTGCTCACCCGTGCAGTGACCAGCACGGAATCCGAACTGGTGTTCTGGCATTATTCCCTGGGCATCTATAAACCTGACCATCCGGGCGGCATTCAGTCTCTCAAACACCTTTGAGATCGACGGGAAAAGACTGATTTGCTATCCAGTCAATACCAGTTAAGAATCGGACTCGCCAAACTCGAAAACACAAGTATTACATTACAAGATCGGAAGACCAAATCAAAGAGCACTTGTATCCAAGAGCAAACGCACTTGAATCCAAGGGTTTTTTTTTATTTTTTTTATTTTAATTTATTGAGGCATACAGGATATCTTAAAACCCCTTGGTGACCTTGGAATCTATTAATACTGCCCGAGAGGCTCGCCGGCTAAATGTGCTTAGCGTTACATTATTACTAAATTTAAACTTACAAACTAACAATATTTGCAAAACTTAAAAACTAAAGATATGGTGAAAGAAAGTTTGAACGACGAGTATATCGATTGGCCTATCATCATCTTGCTGTGCGTCTTGTTGGCAGCCGGTCAATTAGGTCCCAGGAAGTCGCCTGTTGAGCCTCCTTTGTGGACAAGGTCTAGTAAGACCCTTAGCGAGTCGGTTGCGATGGCGCTCCAGTCGGTCGTTGTAGCGGCTGGAGTGGAAATTTGTGATCTCAAAGACCGTGAGCAGCTTTAGGCCACTGTGGAGGGTGGTGTCCCTCACATACTACTCGCAGCCAGTGATCGTCCTCGCCATCTTATTTGGATGCTCTGGATTTTGCGGATTTGGCTGTCACACGCCAGCCCCCAAATTTGGCACGCATACCTCCAAATAGGAGCTATGATTTGATTGTAGATAGTCAACTTATTTCTCAGCGACAGTTTGCTACGCGGTCCCATGAGCCAGTAGTGCTTTGACGACGCGGCCCGTATGCGTATTCTCAATTCACTCACTTGCTTCGAGAAAGTGAGCCGGCGGTCGAGTATGACTCCCAGGTATTTGGCTGAGTCAACCTGTTCCACAGGGGTGTCGTCAATGAGCACTGCTGGTGGCGTTCTCCGTTTGAGGGTGTAGCAAACATTCGTGGACTTGTTGCCATTTATGCCAATATTCCATCTCCTAGCCCAGTCGGTAAATCTTGTTGCGTAGTTCTGGATACCGTTGGCGGCCTCCTGCTCGCACCTGGACCTGTACGTTATGCACACGTCGTCGGCAAATGTGGCCACCATTGACGTTCCGTAGAGACTGTCAGCCGGGCGCGGCATGTTATGGCTATAAAGGCAGTATAGTAGCGGGCCTAGGACGCTTCCCTGGGGTACTCCAGCTGCCGCATTATACTCGGTTGAGAGCGCAGAGTGGAATCGAACCGCAAATCTCCTATTCCTAAGGTACGACGCCAGGAGACAGTAGTAAGGTGCAGGCAGGGTATTCTTGATTTTCAGTAGCAGACCAGGATGCCACACACGGTCAAACGCCTCCCGGACATCGAGGAAAAGAGCGTTGCAGTATTCGTCGCAGTCGAAGGCCGTTAAAATTTGCTCGACCAATCGATGCAGTTGCTCACCCGTGCAGTGACCAGCACGGAATCCGAACTGGTGTTCTGGCATTATTCCCTGGGCATCTATAAACCTGACCATCCGGGCGGCATTCAGTCTCTCAAACACCTTTGAGATCGACGGGAAAAGACTGATTTGCTATCCAGTCAATACCAGTTAAGAATCGGACTCGCCAAACTCGGAAACACAAGTATTACATTACAAGATCGGAAGACCAAATCAAAGAGCACTTGTATCCAAGAGCAAACGCACTTGAATCCAAGGGTTTTTTTTTATTTTTTTATTTTAATTTATTGAGGCATACAGGATATCTTAAAACCCCTTGGTGACCTTGGAATCTATTAATACTGCCCGAGAGGCTCGCCGGCTAAATGTGCTTAGCGTTACATTATTACTAAATTTAAACTTACAAACTAACAATATTTGCAAAACTTAAAAACTAAAGATATGGTGAAAGAAAGTTTGAACGACGAGTATATCGATTGGCCTATCATCATCTTGCTGTGCGTCTTGTTGGCAGCCGGTCAATTAGGTCCCAGGAAGTCGCCTGTTGAGCCTCCTTTGTGGACAAGGTCTAGTAAGACCCTTAGCGAGTCGGTTGCGATGGCGCTCCAGTCGGTCGTTGTAGCGGCTGGAGTGGAAATTTGTGGTCTCAAAGACCGTGAGCAGCTTTAGGCCACTGTGGAGGGTGGTGTCCCTCACATACTACTCGCAGCCAGTGATCGTCCTCGCCATCTTATTTGGATGCTCTGGATTTTGCGGATTTGGCTGTCACACGCCAGCCCCCAAATTTGGCACGCATACCTCCAAATAGGAGCTATGATTTGATTGTAGATAGTCAACTTATTTCTCAGCGACAGTTTGCTACGCGGTCCCATGAGCCAGTAGTGCTTTGACGACGCGGCCCGTATGCGTATTCTCAATTCACTCACTTGCTTCGAGAAAGTGAGCCGGCGGTCGAGTATGACTCCCAGGTATTTGGCTGAGTCAACCTGTTCCACAGGGGTGTCGTCAATGAGCACTGCTGGTGGCGTTCTCCGTTTGAGGGTGTAGCAAACATTCGTGGACTTGTTGCCATTTATGCCAATATTCCATCTCCTAGCCCAGTCGGTAAATCTTGTTGCGTAGTTCTGGATACCGTTGGCGGCCTCCTGCTCGCACCTGGACCTGTACGTTATGCACACGTCGTCGGCAAATGTGGCCACCATTGACGTTCCGTAGAGACTGTCAGCCGGGCGCGGCATGTTATGGCTATAAAGGCAGTATAGTAGCGGGCCTAGGACGCTTCCCTGGGGTACTCCAGCTGCCGCATTATACTCGGTTGAGAGCGCAGAGTGGAATCGAACCGCAAATCTCCTATTCCTAAGGTACGACGCCAGGAGACAGTAGTAAGGTGCAGGCAGGGTATTCTTGATTTTCAGTAGCAGACCAGGATGCCACACACGGTCAAACGCCTCCCGGACATCGAGGAAAAGAGCGTTGCAGTATTCGTCGCAGTCGAAGGCCGTTAAAATTTGCTCGACCAATCGATGCAGTTGCTCACCCGTGCAGTGACCAGCACGGAATCCGAACTGGTGTTCTGGCATTATTCCCTGGGCATCTATAAACCTGACCATCCGGGCGGCATTCAGTCTCTCAAACACCTTTGAGATCGACGGGAAAAGACTGATCGGCCGGTAGGATCCAGGGACCTTCTCCGGCTTGCCAACTTTATGTATCATAGAGATGATTCCCAGCTTCCACTGAGGAAGAAAGTACTGCAGCCTCACAATAGCATTGAAAAGCATCGCTACGTAGCGGATCGCTCTGCTCGGTAGGGCCTTTGGAGTGGCGTTACATATTGCATCATGGCCTGGTGCTTTTGCTGGGCGATAACATCCGCTATTTCAGCAGGATCGAACGGTTGGATCGGCATGTCCATTTGGAGAGCCTGGGACAGCTGATCGTGAGTCTCTTCAACCTGCTGCGGACTGACGAGGTTAAAAGGTTGGAACCGCTCGGCCAGGTGCGCAGCAAACGCTTCTGCTTGCTCCAAATCAGCTCGGCACCATGCCCCGTTGCTGTTCACCACTGGAGCTTTCCTTAGGCAACGTCTTTTAATCGCACGTGTGGTATTCCAGAGCGAGTGCGTCGCGTCGGCTTCGGTACCCATATTGGCTGATGGAGGATAGACTTAGCCCTGTAAAAATCAGCTTTGTCCAGCGGGTGGCGTGATCTCATCCATCTGGAGCGTTAATGCCTCTTCTCTGCAATGAGCATCAGAATCTCTCTGGGGACCGGTATTCTGGCTGCTGCGGATCTCAGTCCTGGGGTATGAGTGGCCAATCTAGCTGCTACTTGAATGTTGTGGGTGAGAGAGTCGATTGCAACTTTAATGTCCCGCTCGGAGTTCAGCGCCATGTCAAGGTTCAGTGACGACTCGAGGTGCTCTTGAAAACGTTCCATGTTAGTGCGCCTGCTGATAAGCCGCTCGACTTTGGGATAGGCTGTAGCTGTTGTGTCCAAAGTGAAGATGAGAGGTAAGTGGTCAGAGCTTAGCTCGGCAAACGACCGGATATCTGAGTGTAAACCCAGGATACTTCTTGTCAGCGCAAAATCAATGTAGCCTGGAGACCCTCTACTACTAAAAGGGAACATTGTGGGGCCACCTGGTTGCTAGCCAGTTTACATCTGTGTTGAAGATTATATTTGCCAGGGCATGACCTCTTTGGTTGCACCTCCCTGCTCCCCAAAGCCAGTGGGACGCATTCCAGTCGCCTGCTACAATGAATTTATGCTGATGTTGCTCCAATATGGATTTGAAGTTGTCTGTGGTCCAAACGAACCTCGGTGGGCAGTAGACCACGCCGAAGTTTATAATGCCGTCCCCAGTTTCTATAGTTGCAGACGCAAGTTGCACCCTATCAGTGGCTACTGAAGGAAGCGGAAAATGAACCAAACTTGATTTGATCATAATCGCTGATCCACCTTTGGCGTTACCCTCACCCGGGTCGTTTGCAGTATAGGCCTCGTAACCATAAAGCTTGGGCTTGACTACATCTTTGCAATGTGTTTCGCTGATAAGCAAAACATCAATCTCGTAGCGCCGCACAAAGCATTCAACTTCGGGCAATTTCGCGGAGACGCCGTTGGCGTTCCATACTAAAATGCGCAGCGGCTTCATTTTGGCGCTGTCTGCGCGTGTATAGCAGTGAGCAGTTGGATCATATGCCCTTGCTGTAGTAACATCATCCTCATTTGTTCAATCTGCTGTTCCTGAAGGGAGCGCAGAGCGTTCATGCTTTCGTTTAGCGTCTGCAGGATGCTAAAAGTGTTATTGTCCAAAGGGTGCTGATGTCCGCCTCTAGACCGACTCCTTTGCCGGCTGTGCTTCCTGGTCTCAGGTTGCTCCTGGAAGGGCTGTGGCACTTGTTGCTGATCCTGCTTGGGGCCCATCCAGGCTTTAGCTACATCTGCGTAGGAGACTCCGCTTCGAAAAGGTGCAGTCGGCATACATCCAGTAGGGACATGGGACATAGGTCGATTGTTGACTTCGTTTCTTCCTCCCACACCTCTTTTTGACCTAGAGCGCTGAAGGAATGCCTGGAGTTTGGAGCATCCGGAATAATTCGCTGGGTGCTGTTCACCACAGTTATAGCATGTGCATGGCTCGCTTCGTGGTCGCGTACAGTCTTTGGCAGGATGTTGGCCGGCGCATTTGAGGCAGATGTGCGCCTTACGGCAGTATTTGGCCGTGTGACCAAATTGCTGGCATCGATGGCATTGGGTTGTAGTATTCCGCTTGCGGAGGGGCTCGATGACAACTCCCATGTGGCATAAACCCTTAAGAGCCAGGATCTCCTTTTTGTTTGTCGCAACAGCGATGTTCAAAAAGAACATGTTTATGGGATTGGCTCGTTTCGCCTTTTCGGTGTATGAACGTCTAGCACCTTGTGGCCGATGCTTTTCAGTTCATCAATGATTTGATGATGGAGCGTACTGTGGTGGAGTCCTTTAACGCATACTCGGTATGGCCTGTCCTCCTTGAGCTGGTAACAGTGAAACTCAAGCTTTTCGGTCTCGAGCCAGCTGACTATGCTGCGGAAGGTGCTAGCGTCTGCCGCGTAGAGCCTCAGAACTCCGCCCATCGATGCTTTGGCAGAGACCTTGTTCAGATCAGTGATTTTTGAGATGTTGTCCATCAGCAGGGGTACGCTTTCAACACCTTCCAAAACTATTGGAGGGGGTTTAGGTTGCGCCTTGGAAGTTGCACTGATAATGCCAGATGAGGCTGCATCATGTTTGGCAGCAGCAATAGCTGCTTGATGGCTGGTACTGGGTTGCTCACTCAGATCCTCGGTTTGCGCAAGCAACCCAAAGCGGTTTGAGCTTCCGCTGTAGCTGGGAACAGGAATCTGGGTATCAAGTATTGCCTTCTTCTTGGCATTCCGTGGAGACCCACTTGCCTTCCGCTGACTTGCATCCGCTGAGGCGCTGGCTTAATAGTGTTGGCCACTTTGGACGTCCGTTTCGTCACAGAGGCTTTGTTCACTGCAATATTAAATTGAATTAAACTAGTTAATGTGCTGTATATAAAAAAACTGCAGTGTAACTTTATGTCGGTTATTTGAATGCACTTGTACGAAGTCAGACGTGTTTTCATCGAGCTCCGTATAAAATCACTTGATTTTAGTGAAGTGAATAGCTAATAACATAAAAATAAATACATAAATTGAAAGCGAAAGAGACGCTATTGGCAATGTTAAATTGCTATCTTACAAAACTTTCTGTGTGTGGAATAATAAAGTAAAACTAAAAAAAAAAAAAAAACAAATAGACAACGAACAAATCGATCGTTCTAAAATGAGCCAACGCGAATTGCGCGCTCAGCGGCAAAAACTACAAGACGAGCGCCGACATACTTCACCGTCGTGTCTGACGCCCGCGAGTGCCAAACCACCCACCCGGTCAATGACCTAGCACCTGCAGAATGCACACGATCGCGGTCTTGCTCACCAATGCTTCTGACTGCTCGAAGTGAACCCGAACGCACTGAGAGCGTCTCTCTCACGCTCTCCCCATTCCAAACGGTGTCAAGTTCCTTAACTACCAGTCCAGTAATCACGATATCTACTGCATCTGCACCTTTAGCAACAACAACTGCAACAACATCAACATCAACTCTATGCTCAATACCGACAGCGGTGTACAATTCCGCTGCATCAACAACAACGAATGCAAAAGCACTCACACCGACTCTTGAAAGCGAAAGCCGACAAGAACCAAAACAAAACAAAAAACTTTGTCAAACAGGGCTGGATCGCTACATCCAAATAAAGCGAAAGCTAAGCCCACAACACAAGCAGGCTGGTAATCAGCCGAAAATAAATCACGCCAACGCTGCCAATGACTCAAGTTCAAATAGGTTTGCACTACTGGATGACTGTGAAGTGCAGGAACAGGAGCAGAAGAAGATAAAGCCGCCACCAATATATATACGTGAGAAAACCTCAAATGCGCTGGTTAACAAACTAGTTGCAATTATTGGAGAGAACAAGTTCCATGTTATACCTCTTACTAAGGGCAACATACAAGAAACGAAAGTGCAGACTCAGGATGAGTCTAGCCACCGATCAGTGACCAAGTACCTGGACGAAGCTGGGAAGAGTTACTATACCTACCAGCTGAAAAGTGCCAAAGGATTGCAGGTTGTCATCAAAGGAATAGAGTCATCCGTGACCTCATCCGAAATTATCGCGGCACTAAAGGAGAAGAACTTCAACGCCAAAACGGTGATCAACATTCAACATTCTCAACAGGAACAAAGAGCCGCAGCCACTCTTTAAAGTCGAACTGGAGCCATCGAGTCAGAAAAACAACAAAAATGAAGTACATCCTATATATAAGCTACAGTATCTACTGCACCGAAGAATAACCGTAGAAGATCCACACAAGCGCAGGCAACCTGTGCAGTGCACCAACTGCCAAGAATATGGACGCACCAAAGCGTACTGCACCCTAAAATCCATCTGCGTCGTTTGCAGCGATGCCCACAGTACTGTAAACTGTCCCAAGAACAAAAACGACAGCTCAATTAAGGTATGCAGCAACTGTGGCGAAAAACACACAGCCAACTGGCGAGGATGCATTGTTTACAAGGAGCTCAAGAGTCGCCTAAACAAACGAGTGGATTTAGCTCGTGATCGTATCACACCAACAATTCACAAAGCAATGGAACCGACTAACATCCCTTCGTCCGCCAGCCACCGAACGATGCCAAATTCTTCCTTTGCAAGTGTACTAAAATCAGGGATCCAAGTACCAACAGCAGTCACCTCCAGCGTCCAGCATAAAATTAACCAAATAAACACAAATAAACAAATAAACACACAGAACATGCAACAGCAGCCAATTGGCTTTGAAGCGATTATGCTTTCGATGCAGCAAAGCATGAATGACTTCATGACCTTCATGCAAGAAACTATGCAACAGCTTATGAGGAACCAAAACATCCTTATGCAAATGCTCGTTTCTTCTAAAACAGGATAATGACTCCCTTAATAATCGCTACCTGGAACGCTAATGGCGTTTCGCGGCACAAGCTAGAACTTGCTCAGTTCTTAGCCGACAGAAACATTGACGTTATGCTACTCTCAGAGACTCACCTTACCGAAAAGTACAACTTCCAGATACCAGGATATAAATTTTACTTTACGAATCACCCTGATGACAAGGCCCATGGAGGCACTGGCATACTAATACGATTGCGAATTAAGCACCACTTCCTTGGCAGTTGGCAAGAAGACTGCTTACAATGTACCTCTATAAACCTCCAATGCCATGACGGTGCTCTCACTCTGGCTGCTATCTATTGCCCACCTCGCTTCACAATCTCAGAGGAAAAATTCACAACACTTTTTGACTCGTTTGGTGAAAGGTTTGTTGCAGCTGGCGATTGGAATGCCAAGCACACGTACTGGGGATCTCGGATAGAGAACCCTAAAGGAAAACAGCTGTACAACGCAATCATCAAACCGCAACGCAAACTAAACTATGTTTCCCCGGGAGCGCCTACATACTGGCCAGCAGATCCCATGAAGCTTCCAGATTTGATCGACTTTGCCATCACAAAAAGGATATCCCAATCAATGATTACAGCTGAGGCACTTCCAGAACTCTCATCTGATCACTGTCCGGTGCTATTTCATCTTTTGTACCAGCTACAACACATCGAGCGACCGCATAGGCTCACAAGCAACAGGACCAACTGGGCGAGGTACAAAAAATATGTTTGTTCCCATACCGGCCTTTCTAGCCCCCTGGAAACCGAGCAGGACATTGATCAGTTTGCTGATGATATAGAATCAATACTTGTTGCAGCAGCAAAAGCGTCAACTCCACAAGACAATCATGTATGCAGTATAAAGTTTAACAAGACAAGAAGAGATACTGAACTGCTTGTGCTTGAAAAACGACGACTTCGAAGGGAGTGGCAGGAGCACAGATCACCTGGCGCAAAGAGTAGATTAAAAGCAGCTTCTCGCAGACTTACAAACGCGGTCAAGAAAGAAGAAGCGGCCGCACAACTAAGGTACATCGAGAATCTCACACCCACAGGCACAAAGAACTCGTTGTGGAAAAACCACAGGAACCTACAGGCACCAACAGAAACGGTTGTACCTCTCCGTAATTCTACCGGAAACTGGTCTCGCAGTGACACGGACAGAGCAAGAGTCTTCGCTGATCATCATTTAAAAAAAGTATTTCAACCAAATCCAGCCACTAACTCATTTACTCTCCCGCCTTTAACTGCATCTGACTTAGCACCACAAGATCCGGTAGTATTTCGGCCAAGCGAGATAACGAAAGTCATTAAAGAGCAACTGAAGACTGGAAAATCGCCTGGCTACGACTTAATAACCCCGAAAATGATCATCGAGCTCCCAATGTGTGCAGTCCTAAGAATCTGCTTGCTCTTCAACGCAATTACTAAAATTGGATACTTCCCTCAAAAGTGGAAGAAATCAGTTATAATTATGATCCCTAAGCCCGGGAAAGACAAAACACAGCCATCATCATACAGGCCAATAAGCTTACTTACTTGTCTCTCCAAGTTATTTGAAAAAGTTCTGCTACTACGCATCAGCCCCCACCTCAAAACACACAACACACTCCCATCGCACCAATTTGGTTTTCGGGCAAAACACGGAGCCATCGAACAGGTTAACCGCATCACGTCAGAAATTCGCACTGCCTTTGAACATCGTGAATATTCCACAGCTCTATTCTTAGACGTTGCTCAAGCATTCGATAGAGTATGGCTGGATGGACTTATGTTCAAAATTATCAAACTGCTGCCTCAAAATATACATAGGCTTCTAAAGTCCTACCTACATAAAAGAGTGTTCGCGGTTAGATGCAGTACAAGCACTTCAAACTATTATACTATAGAAGCCGGAGTGCCTCAAGGAAGCGTTCTCGGTCCCATTCTATATACACTATACACATCGGACATTCCGACAAACATTCAACTTACCACATCAACTTTTGCAGATGACACTGTCATTCTTAGCCGGAGTAAATGTCCCCTTAGAGCAACTGTTATTCTACAAAATCATTTGGAATCTCTTGAAAAATGGTTAGCTAACTGGAGAATTAAAGTAAACGAAAGTAAATGTAAACACGTAACATTCACACTGAACAGACAAACGTGTCCCCAGCTTACTCTAAACGGAGCACGAATCCCCCAGTCAAACACCGTCACATACTTGGGTATCCATCTTGACAGGAGACTCACCTGGCGCTCACACATAGCAGCCAAAAAAACTCAACTAAAGTTGAAGACCAACAAGCTCCACTGGCTAATCAACTCTCAATCCCCTCTTTGCCTTGAATACAAAATACTCATCTATAACACCGTGATCAAGCCAATATGGAAATACGGCTCTGAACTCTGGGGAAATGCCAGTCGTAGTAACATCGAAGTAATTCAAAGAGTTCAATCTAAGACACTTAGACTCATCACTGGTGCTCCTTGGTATATAACGAACGAAAATATTCATCGAGACTTAAATATTAACACCGTTTCTGACGAAATCTTCAATCAAAAAGCCAAACACCAAGCTAAATTAACATCTCATCCAAATCCTCTTGCACGCTCGCTAACCAGAACTTCCAGTTGGA
Organism: Drosophila ercepeae; assembly: GCA_018150545.1. NCBI lineage: Eukaryota > Metazoa > Arthropoda > Insecta > Diptera > Drosophilidae > Drosophila > Drosophila ercepeae. Next base: position 212,513 of record JAECWL010000016.1, on the reverse strand, counting down.
GTAGACTTCAACGTGCCGATCATCCACTCGCTCAGTTCCGATATAATTAGAGCCGTCTTTAAAACTAAACCCATCACTAAAAAAATGGATTTTAGTTATAATATAAGTCTAAGAGTCTAATATTAGTCTAAAACTTGTTGTTAGTCTCTATTAAGAAGAGAAGATCCAGCAAATAAAATAAAAATTGGAAAAAAAAAAAAAAAAAAACTTTATGTCGATGGCAAAGACGATAGACAATGGACTTATCGTTAACTTCTGTAAAAATAATGCAAAAGTAATTGATAGTTTTTTTTTTTTTAACATTCCTAATTTGTATTTAAAATCTATCCGAGTGGACAATCATTAAATGGTTTGGGGGAGACCTTGACTTCAGGGAGGAACATGGAATGTATATCTTATGAGGTTGACTTAGGTGTCTATTGGTTGGGGAGGTCAAGCGGGTGTTCTCCCCTGCGTAGTGCGAAGGTTGTTTGTGAGGATTTCTCCGTGTTGACCACGATGTTCCATCGTTTCAGCCATGGATCGAGGGCATCCAGTTGCTCTGGATGATGGCTGATGCTTCCTGAGGATCTGTGGCGGAGGCTAGGAAGGCGGTGTCATCTGCATATGTGGCTACTGTGAGGTTCCGGGAGGAGGCGATGGGGAGGTCCGCTGTGTAGAGTGTGTACAATATGGGTCCAAGAACACTGCCTTGAGGTACTCCAGCTCTTATAGGCCTAGGCGTGCTGATTGATGATCCGCATCGCACTCGGAATTCTCTTCCCTCTGTGTATGACTTGAGGAAGGCGAAATGGAAACTTGGGAGGTGGAATTTAATTTTGAAAAGTAGTCCAGGGTGCCAGACTCTGTCAAACGCCTGTTTGACATCCAGCATAACGGCGCAGCAGTACTTCTTCTTTTCGAAGGCCTCAAGTATGCTCTCAACAATCCGGTGGCATTGCTCAGGTGTTCCATGAAAGCGTCTGAAGCCAAACTGGTGATCAGGGATCAGACCGGCCTCGTCCAATACTGGCAGTACTCTACGCAAAAAACTCTTTCAAATATTTTAGATAGGATTGCAGCAAACTAATCGGACGATACGATGCTAGGTTGTCTTCAGGTTTCCCAGGCTTGAGGAGGACAATTACTTCCGCTCGTTTCCACTCTTTAGGGAAGTACCCTAGACGGAGGCAGCTGTTGCATATGTTGGCCAGCCTATGGGAACAGATTAGGGGCAACATTTTCAGTGCTGTTGCATCGATACGGTCAGGACCCGGTGACTTGCCATTTTTTAGGGAGGCGATCTCCTGCGCAATCTCCTCTTGTTCGACGGGCTGTATTGGCGGGCCAGGAGCGCTTGGGCTGTCTATAAACCTTATGGTTGCAGCTCTCTCTTCGCCATTGCATCTGTCGAACGGTGAGAATGCACTATGTAGATGGTCAGCAAAGGCTTCTGCTCTTTCGACCTTAGTCCAACACCAGGAACCGTCCATCCACACCAAGAGCAGGTCTTTTTATGTGCCTCGTGACATTCCACAGATTGTGTTGCGGGTCTCCAGGTTCCAGCTCCATAAGGAATCTATGAAACGAGTCCTGCCGCAGGATGGACAGCTTGTCCTTCAAATCCTTGGTGGAACGATTAAGTGGTGACTTGTCCCTGGGGTTGCGCGAGGAAAACCAGATTCTTCTGAAGCGCCTTTTTTCGGCCACGACGGCCGCGATTTCCGGAGATCACAAGTGCACGTCTCTTTTAGGTATTCTCGGGGTAGTCGGAGGAGGTGGATTCGCAAACTCAGCGGCATTGTGCATCTCTTTGGTAAGTTTTTCGATGGCCGCATCTACATTGCTTGGTGTGGAAAGAGACAAGAGACCGATCTGGGTACAGGGAGGAAAGCATCAAAAACGTAAACTTGGGGGCATTTGTGTGTTTTCCGGTGAGTCTTCTAGGCCGGGTTATTCTGAGGATGGGGATGTTTTTGTAGGCAGGGCTTCCTCTGAATGACGCAGGATGATCAGCTTGGCAATGTAAACAGCATCCTTTCTCGTCTTCCTTTTTGGTGCATGACCTAGAATCATGAGAATCACCACATTTCAGGCAGCGATGTGCCAGGAAGCAGTAGAGCTGGGTGTGTCCGAAACCTTGGCATCTGAAACATTGTGGAACATCGTTGAATTTCAGTGGGGGATCTACGGTGACGACTGATCTGCAAATCCTCTTTATTTTGAAAACCTCTGTGTTATTGCTCGCTGATTCTAGATTAACAAAGAAGATCACCAGTGGTTGTTTGGATTTCCTGCCAGGATTTGAGCAGGATTAAACATGAGGAATGTATTAATTTAATGGGACTACTTTAAAGATTACTTAATTTTTGATTTTTTTATGTAAAAAATAATTGTTATACTTAAGATTGATTGAATTAACTTGAAAATGCATATACTGCGTTGAGAAGGAGTGTTGGAAATATGAATTTCGGACAAAGCATTATACATACATATACATGTAGAATTATATTAGTTATTATGTTTATTATAGGTTCGCCAAGAATAGATTACAAACAAAAGGTTATGGTATATGTAATGTAAGTTTAATACAACTGAGACGATCGACGAGTTGCTGCGACACTGCTTCTGCTTTACGACTTTGTTTCGACTTCACTCCCCGACGACTGCTCAACGACTGTGTTGTACGACGACTGCTCAACGACTTGTTGACTCTCTCTTTCCGATTTCTTGTTACTCCCGATCCTCGACTTTTATATTAGTGTATATACTGCTGCACTGCTGACGTGTGCGCCTCTGCCAACCATACCGCCGTTAGACTTCTTACATTCGGCCATTCTGATTATTCATCAGTCCCTGATGACCATTCGTATTCGTTGTCCACCACAAACCTCCATGTGTGATTAGGGCCTTCAACACCTGCTGACTTTCGAACATCATATCGGCCGTTTCTCTTTATTTTTGTTACCTCGTACGGCCCCAAATACTCGCTGGCCAACTTCTTGCCTGCCACAAATTGGGTTGCATCTTGTACCTCCTCCAAAGAGGCCTTCCGTGCGCGACGATTCGACTTTGGCTCTATGGTTAAATGGTCATCGTACTCGGTAGTCTTTCGCCCGCGACGACGTGGTACCACTACTGGCGGAGCGTCTTGTGTTCTTTCCTTCTTCATTGGTATTTCCACGGTTTCTGCCGTTGCCTTGCGAAGACGTCGTCGCGTCTTGGGTTCTCTTTCCGCCAGCGGCATCAGCGGCTCTGGTTCAGTCTCTGATTCCGTATTCGTCCTTTCTTCTAACCCAGAATGTATTAAGTCCTTCTTAGTTGACAAGTCCTCTACCTCTGCCGAGGCTTTGCGGCTACGATGACGTGGTTTGTGCTCCCCTTCTTCCGGTTTTATTTACTCTTGTTCTGCCTCCGATATAGTTTTCACGGTTGTCATCTCCACTGTCTCGGCCGTTGCCTTGCGACCACGTCGGCGAGGCTTAGGGTCCTCTTCTTTTGGCACCGGTTTTGTAAGCTCATGCTCTGTCTCTAATGCAATACCAGGATTATCCTCTACCTCGGTAGGGATCTCCACCGACTCTGCAGTGGCTTTTCGACCACGTCGCCGCACCGTGGGTTTCTTCTCTTCCTGCAACAGCAGCGGTTCTTCTTTCGGGTCTGGTGTTTGGCTCTCCTCCTCTTTAGGCAGCGTCGTCAATTCCTCATGCGGTTCCAAAACAATACGGCTAGCAAAATTCGAAGTCGACTGCCGAATAATGCCTGTGTCAAGCCATTCGTCGATCTGTTTCTTGACTGTTTCGGCTTCAACAATGGAAAGGCTGGTTAAACGGTGCAATTTCTCCATCGGGAACAATGTGCAGCAACACTGAAACTTCTTCAACTGACTGGTTTGGTTTGTAGTCGTTGATCATCGCTGTATCGACACATCTATATCAGAATTTGTATTTGCAACATTATAAATGCTTATCTGATTTAGGTTTCCAAAAGTTTTCTCCCCCAGCAAGAAAACTTGTATCCAGCTCCGGACAACGTAAAGTTAAATTGGCTGATAAACTCATACCCCAGCAATGCATCCACGTAAATTCAACCTGTTACTCTGCAGCTGGACATTATGAATTTGGTCGTAAACACTTTTCTTGAGAAGTGTCACATCTGCTCCTGTGTCCACCAGACAATTCACCTCCACGTTGTTCACTCTTACTGTTTTAAATCGCTTTTCATTTTGTGCAACATTTATACCTGCTGTAGCTGCTGTTGTTGGATAGTTTCTCGATATGTGACCGCTTTGGCTGCAACGGAAACATTTTCTGGCTGCTTGTGCAATCCTTCCTTAGATGGTCAACGGAACCGCAGTTGAAGCAGTGGTTCATCCTTTGTGTACTGTCGGGCGGTGATTTCCGGTTCGGCTGGAACGACTTCTTTTCCACTTTGGATTTTTCAGCTACCTGTTCATAAACTCCGTACTGGTCCTGCAGCTCACGAAAAGATTTGCAATTATGAAGGGTGTACTTAAAATCGCTCTGTAGCTGTAACCCATCCACAACGTAGCGTATTATTGACAGTATGTCAATAGCTCCTAGCGACGCAATCTTTCTCATATGGAGAACATACTCGTGAAACGACTCTTGTTTGTGTTTTCGGCGTTCACGCAACTCGGCATGTACATCGGCGCTACATTTATAGTCGCGATCAAATTCATTCTCCAACTGCATCTTTAGGTCAGCATAGCTGTAAACTTCTGTTGAATCTAAAAACAACTTAGCCGTATGGGTTATTTTTGCGCGTGCCTGCACATACTTCTGCTTATCGGTGAACCAATACGCCTCCGCATTCAACTCGAAATTTCGGAACCATTGTTTAACCGGTATGCTTTGCCCGTTAAACTCTGGTATAATTTTTGTAAAGCTCTCTGCGACAAATGTACAATCATTTTTGCTTTTTTCATCAATTTGCATTTTCAGCGTGAGCAATTGCACTAGTTCTTGTAGCGTTCTATTGGTGTCTGCTATGCAACGTTTCTCGGCTTCCATCTCTACTTTTTTGATTCTATTTTTTCGGTTGTCCTCTTGATTTTGCGCTGCTGCTTTCGGTAGCGTAAGCTGTGTATGCTTTTCGTTCTCCGTACTTTCAACTTTTAGCGACGATCGCAGAGCATATGGCTGTCTCACTCTCAATTGCGACGTTGCCGACTGTTTCTTCTTTTCTTCGTCTCCTCTCATAAAATTAACAGTTATTTTTTTCTAACTGGGCAAAATGATTTCAGCCTTTTCACTTGACTTTCGAATTTTATTTTTCAACTGTTTATTGAACTCGTATTATTATTACTGCTCAAGAACACCACGGCGCTAACAGTTTTAATCACAATACAATTGCTGCTTTGAATATTACGACACTAACACTTGTATTTGCTTCTTGGCTACGGTTGAGCCCCCAAATTTTTAATTAAATTAGTTTTTATGTTTATTATACAGGGTGCGTTATGAAAGTAATGCGCATTTTCTAAGAAAAATATATTTGTTGATCCAATCAGTACAAATTATTAAAATTCTTCAAAATAGTCCCCTCCTGCGTCAATACACTTGCGGAGACGTGTATGCCACGCCTGGAAAGAACCCTGAAACTCCTCGACAGAAATGCCTTTCAGGAACCTTGTTACGCGAGCTTGGATGTTCTCCACCGACTCCCAGTGTTTTCCCTTTAGCTCTCTCTTCAGTAGGGGTAACAAAAAAAAGTCGCACGGAGCTAAGTCAGGGCTGTAAGGAGGCTGGGGCACAACTGAGATCTTCTTCTGGGTCAAGAAGTTGGTGACGACGAAGGCCGTGTGGCTGGGGGCGTTATCGTGGTGGAGCATGAAAACGTCTTTGATGTCTGGCCTGACGCGTACAACTCGGCGTTTCAGTCTCTTGAGTACCTCTTGGTAAAAGGCTCCGTTGACAGTTTGTCAGCGATTGCCCGGATGCTTAACCGACGGTCTGAACTCAAAGTTTCTCGCACACGGCGAACGTTTTCATCAATTCGTGCTGTTGTTGGACGTCCGGAACGTGGATCGTCGGTGACCTCCTCTCGACCCTCCTTGAAGGCCTTGTTCCACCTTCCACACTGAGATCTCGAAATGCACTCCTCCTTATAGGCCTCTCGAAGCATTTGATAAGTTCCCGATGCATTTTTGCCAAGTCGCACACAAAACTTTATGGCGTACCGCTGTTCCAGCGAACGCTCCATCGCACCGTGACACAACAGAAAAAATGACTTCGCTCTACGACACGTCCTACCACTTCTATTGCTCAGAGCGAACTGAGACCGAACGCGTTGGAAAGGAGAGACTCCGCCCCAAATTTTCAGACAGGTCCGAGCGTGCTACGACAGGTAGTTACGTGACAACGAAACCATGCGCATTACTTTCATAACGCACCCTGTATGTTCGCCAAGAATAGATTACCAACAAAAGGTTATGGTATATGTAATGTAAGTTTAATACAACTCAGAAGATCGACGAGTTGCTGCGACACTGCTTCTGCTTTACGACTTTGTTTGGACTTCACTCCCCGACGACTGATTAACGACTGTGTTGTACGAGGGCGGGTCAATAAGTCCGTGACTTTTTGAATTTCCCGCTTCTTAATTGAAATGGTAACACTGCTCCCGTCAACAATCATCTGTCAGTTGACTCTTGTCAAAAATTGAACAAGCTGCGACATTTAGTTTGTTTTTGACAGCCGTTAATATCAGACTACCGCGTTGACTGAGAAGAAAATGGAAAAAAGTGAATTTCGTGTGCTCATTAAGCATTATTTTTTGAGGAAAAAATCCATTACGCAAACCAAGGCCAAGCTTTATAAATATTATGGAGACTCTGCACCATCCATTTCCATGGTAAAAAAGTGGTTTACTGAATTCCGATGTGGCCGTACAAGCACGGAAGATGCCGAACGTTCTGGACGCCCAGTTGAGGTTCCCACATCCGAAACAATTGAAAAAATCCACGATATGGTTTTAGCCGATCGGCGATTAAAAGTGAGAGAGATTGTGGAAGCAAACAATTCCTATGACAATTTCGCAGGAATGTTTAGCGTTGTTCAATCGCAATATGAACGAGTCACGGCCTTATTGACCCCCCTCGAACGACGACTGCTCAAGGACTTGTTGACTCTCTCTTTCCGATTTCTTGTTACTCCCGATGCTCGACTTTTATATTAGTGTATATACTGCTGTACTGCTGACGTGTGCGCCTCTGCCAACCATACCGCCGTTAGCCTTCCTACATACATACTCGTGCGTTAGCACCGTTGTAAAGCTTAAGCTTTATGCTTATTCGCTGCCTACGTGCAGCTTTGGTTTTTAGTCACTAATAAACCTCTGTTAAAACTACACGATCAACATAACCCTTTTTTTTAATTTTGAATAATTCATCAAAAATTTTGTTTATTATAATTATTATTATTAGAACTTTAATTACTTTCTTTCTAATTACATTATTCTAATTCTAATTACATATTTTAATTAAATTCTTGGTTAGGAGCTTGAATAGGTCTTGAAATTAATTTGTTATTTCTTTGTCCACTATTAGTATATTCCACAGATAATAAAAATTTAGTATCTACTGAATCTTCTTAAAAATATTTTTCAATCCCAAGGTTATAACCTTTTTTTTTTAATTTTGAATAATTCATCAAAAATTTTGTTTACTACAATTTTAATTATTGGAACTTTAATTAAAGTTACATCTAATTCGTGGTTAGGACCTTGAATAGGTCTTGAAATTAATTTGTTATCTCTTATTCCCCTATTAAGAGATAATAATTTAGTATCTACTGAATCTTCTTTAAAATATTTTTCAACCCAAGCTATAGCATCCACTGTTTTATTATTTTCAGTAATTTTATTAATATTCAAAAATAATGAATGAAAATAATGAAGCCGTTGAAGGCAACTCCAATCGAGCGACGACATCTTTTATTTGCAGTCCGAGGGAGACTGCAAGGGCAACTTGCGGTGGAATGACGGCTTAGACGGCCAGTTGAAGAGTCGCTAGGAGCTGGAGTGACGGTTTAGACGGCCAGCGAGGAGGGTTTGCGAGCGCAGCCAGCGCTACTGGCAGAGGAGTCGCGCCGAGCCTCGGTACGACCGGGTCGCGGACGAGAAGACGCAGTGGAGCGTCGCAGCCAGCGGTCACGAGGCGCAAAGAGCGCCAAGCATCGACGGCCGGAGCGCGCACAGGCGCCGCCATATTGAAGCATTCCCCCAGGAAAAGTACCCGGCTGAATGGAGGGGAAGCCACCCCTATAACAACGACAGCGGATCAGCAGCCAGTGAGTAGTGGAGCAGTTACCCGGTCGCGGATGAATATCACGGAGGCGACGATTTCTTGCCACTACGGTGACTACAGTAGCTTCCCAACCTAGAAGTACTGCCGTCACAGCTGCGAGCCCAGCGCCGGAGATGAACCAGCCCCTCACGTTGGATCTTATGGAGAGAAAGCAGCGTTGGAGAAGGAGCTGGAACAAGTTAAAGCCCTGCGAAGTGTGAGCACCGTCAATTGCGCGCCAATCGCAGTTGGCACCAACAGTGGAGCGTCGCGTAGGCCGCCATCTTCGAGCGGCCCGCCATTACCCACATCTAACGGAGAGGCCATAACGGGGTCGAGTCGGTGCCCTATAACGGTGACGGTGCGAGCGGTGCGGCCTGCACGCTGCCCCCATCTTGGAGTGGACCGCCATTGCTAACAACTAGCAACCAATTTGTGGAGCCACTGTGTGCAACACGCACTGCGCAGCCAGCGCATGGATTCGTGCTACCGGGCGTGGCGTCCACAATGTGGCAACAGCTTCGCCACTTTTTGGATTAGGATCCAACTCCGCGATGACGCCGAATCGAACCCAGGGAGCATATGGGCCAAGGAAGCTTTCCGGACTTGCCTGTATTTGGAGGGCACGCCGAGGAGTGGCCGATCTTCAGCTGTGCGTTCATGGCTACAGGAGTACGCAAACGTGGTGTGCACGGTTTTGGACGTCGAGGGAAAGCAGCCGACGCGTCGAGTTCTGCATGCGAGCATCGACCATAACGAATACGATCAACAGGATGATCGGCATGGAGGTTGTAACATCTGTGGAGGACAACATTGAATCACGAGTTGCAAATAATTCGTTAAAGCTTTGCCGCCGGGAAGGTGGAGGATTGTGAAGAGCGACCGAGTCTGCTTCACATGCCTACGAGGCGGGCACATCGCTAGATCCTGCTATATGCAAGGTGAGTGAAAGATCAATGGATGCTGAAAGATGCACCAACGTCTGCTACATGGCGCGGACGAGTAGCGAAGGCCGCAGCAGCGAGGTAGTTTCAGACGCCACGGAGGGAACCAGCAGCCAGCAGTTTCCAGACGCAGCCCGGCCAGGATGCCTTCGTTACGAGATGGTCACAGGGACCAAGATGGAAACCAGCAGCCAGCAGTCGGAGCCTGCGGTGACATCAAGGAGATGTTCCACCAAGTGCTGATCCGACCCGAGGACAGATGTTCCCAACGATTCCTTTGGAGAGATGGCGACGACGAAAGAGATCCGGATGTCTATGAGATGAACGTAATGACGTTTGGAGCAGCATGCTTGCCGAGCGCGGCACATTACGTGAAGACCGTGAAAATGCCCTGAAGTTTCGGGATTCGGATCCGAGAGCAGTCAAGGCTATCACCGACTACCATTACCATATGTCGATAAATATGTGGACAGTTTCGCTACAGAGACCGCGGCTATCAGCGTATCTACCCGAGTGAAGGAGATACATGCGGATGCTGGATTCGAGTTATGCCAGTTTTCATCCAGCTCGCCCACCGTGGAGACGGCTTTAGGACCTGGACGCGTCAAAAGCGTCGGTTGGGGTGAGGCTGAGCAAAAGATTTTGGGCGTGGAGCAGTCCGGGCCATAGAATTGCACGTCTTCGTGGATGCTAGTCAGGCAGCATTCGCGGCGGTGGCCTATTGGAGGGTCACATATAAAGACGACAACGTGCTGGTGAGCTTCGTATGTGCAAAGACGAAGTGCGCCCCGATGAGAACAATGACGATCCCACGGCTGGAGCTGCAGGCAGCAGTTCTCGGAACCAAGCTGATGAACAATGTCAAGGAGGAGCACAGTGTGGCATTCACGGACCTGGTGTTATGAACGGACTCAATGACGGTGCTAAGATGGATCGGCAGCACCAACCGCCGGTAAAAGCAGTTTGTTGGCAACCGAGTGGCGGAGATTCTGGAGTCGTCAAAGGTTTCTCAATGGACATGGGTGCCTACGGCCTACAATGCGGCGGATGATGCGACGCGGTCGCAGAGGGGAGTCGACCTTAGCCAGGATTCAAGGCGGCTAAGAGGACCTGCATTTTTGAGGCAGCCAGCAGCCAGCTGGCCGGGGCCTGAGAAAAGAACTGAGCGTGTTCCAGATGACCCTGATGAAGAAGAGATGCTCTGTGAGTTTGCATTAGTCGTGACAAACGATTTTGTTATTCAGTTTCAGATATTCTCGAGCTTCAATCGCCTGGAGAGGATCATGGCCTGGGTCCAACGGTTTGCGCGCGTATGCCGCAAACAAAGAAGCGATCTCGAGGAATATGGCCCTACTGCAGCAGAATGTAAGGACGCGGAGAACCTGTTGGTCAGACAGGCACAGTTGGAGTCGGTTCCCGACGAGATGAGGTCGGTGAAAACTGGGCAGGACGTCGCTAGCTTGAGCGACATTCGAGGTTTGGTACCGTACCTGGACAAGAACGGGATTCTGCGAGCTTACGGCAGAATTGATGCCGCACTGTGCATGCCGTACAGTGCGAGGAGGCCCGTAATACTGTCACTAGAGGCTAGAACTTCGTGGGAGCTGACAGGGAAGCCAGACGCTTTGGTGACGTGTTTCGAGATGAAGAAAATTCAGAGTGAGTTGTTAAGCAGAAGCATAGAATGGGTTTTCAATTGCCCAGTGAACCCGTCTGAGGGCGGAGTATGGGAGCGCATGGTGCAGTGCGTCAAGAGAGTACTGCGTCATACCCTGAAGGAAGTTGCGCCGAAGTACTATGTATTGGAGAGTCTCCTGATTGAGGCGGAGAATATTGTGAATTCGCGTCCGCTTACCCATGTGCCTGTGGATGCGGAACAAGAGGCGCCGTTGACGCCAAATGACTTACTCAAGGGAGTAGCCAATCTGCCGGATACGTCTGGATTGGATGCGGAGCTGCCCATGGAGGGTTCTACAAGAAAGCAGTGGAGGATTGCTCGCATGCTGCTGGAGTACCTGCCTCCGCTTGTGCGCCGCGAGAAGTGGTGCCAAAGAACGGAGCCCATCCACCAGGGTTACATGGTCTTCGACTGCGATCCCGCCTTGCCCCAACGAGAGTGGTGCAAGGGCATCGTGGAGGAGGTCTACAGATGGAGTCGTCAGGCGCGCCAAAGTGCGCATGAGCAACAACGGCCTATCGAGGACAATGATGCGACCCGTCTCTAAACTTGCAGTTCTGGATTTGAGTGAATCGGTTATTCACGGGGTAGGGGATGTCGCGGATCGAACGGTGTAATCGATAGGCGTAGTCAGTATTTTCCTGATAGTAATAGGATTTAGTAGAAAGATGTGTGCGGGCACATTGTTTGCCGCCATCGCAAGCCGCGAAAAACTTGGCGTTATTTGTACTTGCGGGTACTTGGCGGGCAAGCTAATCAGCTGCAAAACATCACCAGCAATCAAGCACGATCGAGCCGAAGACAATTAGATATGTTTATGTTGTTTATCTTCCCGTCTTCTCTACTTCTTCTCCTATGTTGTCCTCTTTTTTTTGCTGTCAAATCAGATGCATTTGCGACTGGAAATTGCGATTTAGTGGCAAAGGATATCTGTCTGTAGATGATTTCATCTACAGAACTGAAGCTCTGACCAGACAAACATTAGAAGGCAATTTTGATTTGCTACCACGATATTCTTGCAATTTGTTCGAGGGGAGCGCAGCGGAGTGGTTTTGGAGGTACCACAAAAGTGTTTGTGAATTAAGATGGCCAGATCTTTGCGGAGCACTTCGAATTCAATTCAAAGATGCTCGCTGAAGCCAGTATTGATCGGCGTAAGCAAAAGTCGAACGAAAGTTTCGATGAGTTTTCGCAATCGGTAGCAGCTATGGCTGATCACCTGTCTGTACCGTTAACGGACTCTTACCTGGTGGGGGTGCTCCGAGCAAATCTTTTGCCGGAAATCTAGCACGAATTGCTCCACGTCCCAATCCATAGTGTAGGCACGAAATATTCAAGCAACAAATGGCTAGGATACCAACTTTTAGCACTAGACCCATTCAAAAGTTCAATTCAAAAGTTGGTAAATGAATTGGCTGAACAGGCAGGTAGCGAATCAGAGACTGAAGTCGCCGAGGCAGAGGATATCGCTGCGATAGAGATTGAATGCTGGAACTGACTGAAGAAGGGACATAGATATCACGATTGCACGTCAGAAAGGCGAGTTTTTGCTATGGTTGTGGAAAGCCTGACACCTATAGGCCAAATTACACAAAATATCAGTCAAAAAACTAAGTAGCTCGAGCACAATTCAACAGTGCTCGAAACAAGCATTAGCATGCACGAAACACAGCAACCTCGTAGCCCCGATGGATACTCCAGAAGAGCATTCCATTGAATTAAATATAAATAAACAAAATGATTTTAATTTACCAGATTTTCAAAATATATCCTCTCAAGAGAATAGTATCCAGAACCCAGACTTTTTAAATAAGAATAGCAAGGAAAAACTTTCACGTATCCGCCGCAGGCAACATGTCAGAATGCGCCGGAACGAGCTTTCCAAATTACTGTCTGCCATAGTGGAAAATCCGCTAGACGTTAGACCATATGCCGAGTTGACCATTTTAGGAAATAAATATACCGGATTGTTGGATACAGGCGCCTCCATTAGTTGTATAGGTGGTACCTTAGCTAACGAATTTATAAAAAGGCACCATTCTTATAAGCCATTATCATGTGCAGTGAAAACGGCCGATGGCAAGTCACAGAAAATATTTGGCAGACTAACTACTAAAGTAGGTTTTAAAACAAAACTCATAAAATTATCCTTTTATATAGTACCTTCGCTATCGCAAAATCTTAACTTAGGTATAGATTCTTGAAAACATTTGACTTACTCCCTTTCGGTTTTCGGCAGGCTGAATTGTCAACCTTATATGATCCCATGCTACGATCATTATCGGACAAACAGCGACACCAATTGGCATCTGCTATAAATTTATTCCCGTCATTTACAAAAAAAGGGTTAGGGCGTACCTCTGTACTTTCTCACAGCATAAATGTTTCTGAAGCAAGCCCAATAGAGCAAAGGCATTTTCCAGTATCTCCAGCTATCGAAAAGCTAATGTACGAGGAACTAGACCGAATGATAGATTTAGGGGTGATTGAAGAGTCGAACAGTGCGTGGTCTTCCCCGGTTGTTTTGGTCCGCAAACCAGGAAAAGTCAGACTTTGCTTAGACAGCAGAAAAGTAAACGATGTCACTGTCAAAGATGCATATCCTAAGCCGTTTATAGACGGAATTTTGAGCAGACTTCCTAGAGCAGAATATATATTAAGTATTTATTTAAAGGATGCTTTTTGTCCAATTCCACTTTAACCCAAATCTAGGGATAAGACTGCGTTTACCGTACCAGGCCGACCACTATATCAGTTCACTGTAATGCCATTTGGGCTGTGTAATTCACCGCAAACTATGTCCAAATTAATGGATCGAATCATACCAGCGCACTTATGAAGCGAAGTATTCATTTATTTGGATGACTTATTAGTGGTATCCGACACACTCGAACGGCATATAACAACTCTTGGTGAATTGGCATCTCATTATATAGATCGGGCTTGACTATTAACGTTGAAAAAAGTAAATTGTGCCTTAAAGAAATACAATATCTGGGCCATATAGTAGGTCATGGCACTATCGCCACTGATCCAGAAAAGCTTTCGGCAATAGTTAACTTTCCGGTAGCACGATCCGTCAAACAACTCCGTAGATTTTTAAGAATGACAAGGTGGTACCACAAATTCATCAAAAACTATGCTTCCATTGCTCCTCCTCTTACGGATGCTCTTAAACAAAAGAGAAAGTTCGACTGGTCCAAAGAAGCACAAAAAGCTTTTGAACAGCTAAAACAGCAAATGTGCGAAGCGCCGGTGCTACACAGTCCGAACTTCGATGCCGAATTTTTCCTGCACTGTGATGCTAGTCACACGGGTGTTGGTGGTGTTTTGGTACAACTAAATGCTGCAGGCGACGAAGATCCCATAGCATTTATGTCAAGAAAGCTGAATCAAAGCCAAAGGAACTATTCAGTGACTGAAAAAGAGTGTTTATCAGCCATCCTGGCAATCAAGAAATTTAGAGCCTATGTGGAGGGGCAAAAATTTACAGTCGTCACCGATCATGCGTCGCTTAAATGGCTGATGTCGCAGTCAGAGCTAAGCAGTAGGCTGGCCCGATGGGCCCTTAAGCTTCAAGGCTTCAGCTTTGAAATTAAGCATCGTAAAGGTAGCCAAAATATCGTTCCCGATGCACTTTCCCGAACGTTTACTGAAGATTTGGCATCGGTCGATATGGACCAGTTCATCGATATTGACTGCGATAGCTTTAAAAGCAAAGAATATCAGATTTTGGTGAAATAAATTGAACAAAGTCCAGTCAAACTCCCCGATATAAAAATTGTAGACGGGATATTATATCGTAGAATGGAACATGCAACCGGCGACCGCATTGCTGATGATATGGTTGCCGAACGAGGTAATATCGATTGCCTTAACATTAGCGCATGATCACCCTCGCATTGTGGTATCAACAAAACCTTAAAGAGGATACGGAGATATTACTTCTGGCCAAATCTGGTTACTGACGTTAGAAAATATGTCAATAACTGCGAAAAATGCAAATGCACGAAGCCCCCATATTATAGCCTGAAACCAACACTTGGCCAGACAGGCGAGACGAGACGTTTCTTTCAGAAACTATATGTGGATTATTTAGGTCCATACCCACGTTCTCAGTCAGGAAATGTAGGGATTTTTGTAGTTCTAGACCATTTTTCTAAATTTCCGTTATTAAAGCCAGTGAAAAAATTTACTGCTGAAGCCATTTTAAAATACCTGGAAGAAGAACTGATACATTGCTTTGGCGTACCTGAGGTCACAGTTCAAATCCCATGCCTTCAATAACGTATTAGAAAAATATAAAACAGCTCACTCATACACCGCCGTATACTCTCCTCAAGGCAACGCGTCAGAAAGAGTTAATAAAACAGCCATAGCAGCGATCAAAGCCTATATACATCCGAGACAAAACAGTTGGGATGAGCAGCTTAGCAAAATATGTTGTTCTCAACGCTCGAGCTGGCACACAGCAATTTACACTACACCGTATCGGCTAACCTTTGGTCAGAACATGATCACAAACGGATCAACATGTAGCATATTGAACTAATCTACCCTAACAATACAATAAATGATTGGGTATAACTTAGCGTCAATACATTGTGACACTTTGTCATAATAAATATAAATATATAAATATACAAAAAGACCACCAAAACTACGTAAGCAATCCAGCGCCCCAGTAATACGATCTAACGCTTATACATAAGCCGATCGCGGAGCGTGGGAATGCTGAGCATGCACTTTGCAGCTCAAGTGGTCAATGCCTTCTGCATACATATGTAAATGTATAAATATAAGAAAGAATAAATAGATATAAGCAATGTATGTGCGGGTTAGCTGAACCCAACTTCAGCACACTTTAATCATTCAATAAAAGAACCTCGAACAATCAAGAGGGTGTCAGAACATGGCGACCGTGACAGGACTCTACCAGGACACTACTAGGACACTACTAGGACCCTACTAGGACTCTACCAGGACATCCCTTGGACGGCATCTTTAACACAAGGACAAGCTCTGAGATTGGGACGCCATCAATGCGGCTGTCACGAATGTCAACTGCGCCACACGGATAGCTGCTCCATTGTTTCCCACTCCATTGGATACTGCATCATCCTGGACACCACATCGATCCAGCCTGGATCATCCTGGACACCGCATCGGTCTGTACCCATACGAAGATTCCGGTAATTCCGTAGCAGGAAGAATTCTATGCTACAAGAAGTTATTATTATTAACTAAAAACATAATAATTGATGGCGGAAGAGCCACAATTCTCAACCGCACAGCCCACGACGCAAAGGGACTTGCCAACGTTGGAAGAAGCTCTGCAGCAAAATACTGCAGATGGACCACGCCCACTCACAATAGCTGAGTACCGGGCAAGGCAGGAAAGGAAGGAACCGAAGAAGCACAAACGCTCCGGACAAAGGGTAAAGCTACTTAGGCAACGCCGACTGGTCAAGGAAATGACCCAGTTGGCCAGAGACGAGGCATCCCGACAACGCTACAAAGAGCGTCTTGAGGACATCGAAAGCCAGATTTCGCAAGGTGCGAAACAACGCAAACGGGCTGCATAAATAAATGCCAATGCCCCAATTTGCCTTAATTTTAATTTCTAAACCCAAGCCGATGCGGGAAACCGCTGCTTGAAAAACACTAATATCTGTTAGGCTTTTTACTAACAATGCGGTTGGACAATTTTTTTTATATTGTAAACAAATATGTGAGCCAACCACATTTATTAACAACTAATATTTCCACGTCTCCGCTACTGAGTATATATATATGTAAGAAGGCTAACGGTGGTATGGTTGGCAGAGGCGCACACGTCAGCAGTACAGCAGTGTAATACAAAAGTCGAGGATCGGCAGTAACAAGAAGTCGGAAAGCGAGAGTGGGCAGTCGTAGTTGAGTCGTCGTTGCAGAGTCGTCAGTAGTCAGCAGTCGAGAGCAGTCCAGCCGCGGTCATTAAATTAGTCGTATTACATCATCATATCATTACTCATACCATTACCTAAATTTAACACAAATAAACATCATTATAATAACTAATCTTACATTTGGGGGCTCAACCGTAGCCAAAAAACAAATAAAAACTGTTAGTGCCGTTGTGTTCTTTAGCAGTAATAATAACACAAGTTCAAAAAAAGAAGTTCAAAAAAAGTTGAAAAAATAAAATTCGAAGTACAAGTGAAAAGGCTGAAATCATTTTGCGCAGTTAGAAAAAATAACTGTTAATTTTATGAGTGGAAACGAAAAAGAGAAGAAACAGTCGGCAACGTCGCAAGTCAGAGTTAGAGATCCATATACTCTGCGATCGTCGCAAAAAGTCGAAATGACCGAGAACGAAAAGCATACACAGCTTACGCTACCGAAAGCAGCAGCGCAAAACCTAGAGGACAACCGAGAAAAGGGAAACAACAAATTAGAGATAGAAGCCGAGAGAAGTTCCGTAGCAGACAACAATCGAACGTTACAAGAACTAGTTCAATTGCTCACGCTGAAAATGCAAATTGATGAAAAAAGCAAAAATGATTGTACAATTGTCGCAGAGAGCTTTACAAAAATTATTCCAGAGTTTAACGGGCAAAACATACCGGTTAAACAATGGTTCCGAAACTTCGAGTTGAATGCGGAGGCGTATGGGCTCACCGATAAGCAGAAGTATGTGCAGGCACGCGCAAAAATAACCCATATGGCTAAGTTGTTTTTAGATTCAACAGAAGTTTATAGCTATGCTGACCTAAGGATGCATTTGGAGGATGAGTTTGATCGCGACTATAAATGTAGCGCCGATGTACATGCCGAGTTGCGTGGACGCCGTAAGCACAAACAAGAGACGTTTCACGAATATGTGCTCCATATGAGGAAGATTGCGTCGCTAGGAGTTATTGACACACTGTCAATAATACGCTACGTTGTGGATGGGTTACAGCTGCAGAGCGATTTTAAGTACACCCTTCATAATTGCAAATCTTTTCGTGAGCTGCAGGACCAGTACGGAGTTTATGAACGAATAGCTGAAAAATCCGAAGTGGAAAAGAAGTCGTTCCAGCCGAACCGGAAATCACCGCCCGACAGTACACAAAGGAAGAACCACTGCTTCAACTGCGGTTCTGTTGACCATCTAAGGAAGGATTGCCAAGCAGCCACAAAATGTTTCCGTTGCAGCCAAAGCGGTCACATATCGAAGAACTGTCCAACAACAGCAGCTACAGCAGGTATAAATGTTGCACAAAATGAAAAGCGATTCAAAACAGTAAGGGTGAACAACGTGGAGGTGAATTGTCTGGTGGACACAGGAGCAGATGTGACACTTCTCAAGAAAAGTGTTTACGACCAAATTCATAATGTCCAGCTGCAGCCTTACATGTTGAATTTACGTGGTCTAGGCAACAACATCACTCGTCCAGTTGGTTGCTTTGTAGCAGAAGTTGCTGTCGATGAAGAAAAAATATACCACAAACTTGTCGTGGTTGCGGATAGAGATCTCCAACATGATGCACTGCTGGGATATGACTTTATCAGCCAATTTAACTTCACGTCGTCCGGAGCTGGATACAAGTTTTCTTCCCTGCTGGGGAGAAAACTTGTGGAAACCTGAATCAGATAAGTATTTATAATGTTGCAAATACAAATTCTGATATAGATGTGCCGTTACAGTTCGAGAACGAGGTGCGTGCGATGATCAACGACTACAAACCAAACCAGTCAGTTGAAGAGGTTCCAGTAATGATGCACATTGTTCCCGATGGAGAAATTGCACCGTTTAACCAGTCGCCCAGTCGCCTTTCCATTATTGAAGCCGAAACAGTCAAGAAACAGATCGACGATTGGCTTGACACAGGCATTATTCGGCAGTCGACTTCGAATTTTGCTAGCCGTATTGTTTTGGTGAAGAAAAAAGATGGCTCACACCGTATGTGCGTCGATTTCCGGAAGCTGAATTCAATGGTGTTAAAGGATTGCTTCCCCGTGCCGATCGTCGATGACGTACTCGAAAAGCTGCAGAAGGCCAAATTCTACACTGTTATGGATTTGGAAAACGGGTTTTTCCATGTGCCAATCGCCGAAAGCAGCAAGAAATATACAGCTTTTATAACGAAGAATGGGCTATACGAGTTTAACCGTGCTCCTTTTGGTTTTTGTAACTCGCCAGCTGCATTTATGCGATATGTAAATTTCGTGTTTCGAAATCTGCTAAATCAAGATGTGCTAGAGCTTTATATGGATGACATTATAATCTATGGAGCAACCGTCGACGAATGTTTATCAAAAATGAAGATGGTCTTTTCAACAGCTGCAACATACGGTCTTAAAATAAAATGGCAAAAATGTCATTTTCTGAAAACTACGGTGAATTTCCTGGGACATTTCGTTCAAGACGGATACGTTTGGCCAGGAGAAGAGAAGACGAATGCTGTTGGTAAATTTGCTGTGCCGAGGAATATAAAAGCCGTACAGTCATTTTTGGGACTTACTGGATTTTTTCGCAAATTTATAAAAGGCTATTCAGAAGTTGCCAGGCCGTTGACTAATCTGTTGCGTAAAGATGTAGCTTTTCAAATGAAAGCTGAAGAACTTCAGGCTTTTCAAAATTTAAAAAATGCTCTTATTCAGGAACCTGTGTTGAAGCTGTACGACCGCAATGCCAGAACTGAAGTTCACACTGATGCATCAAAGGAGGGATTTGGTGCTGTTCTCATGCAGTGGCTCGGCGATAGGCTATTCCCAGTACACTTCTGGAGTAAAAAGACAACAGAGGCAGAAGCAGCTCGGCATAGTTATATCTTGGAAGCAAAGGCTATTTATCTCACACTCAAGAAATTTCGCCATTATTTGTTGGGCATAAAATTCAAGCTGGTAACTGATTGTGCTGCGTTCAAGCAGACGCTGAATAAGAAGGATGTCCCACGCGATGTCGTACAGTGGGTAATTTACCTTCAGGACTTCGACTTTGAAGTGGAGCATCGTCCGGGTGAGCGGTTAAAGCATGTGGACTGTTTAAGTCGTTATCCGCAGCGGGTTATGGTCGTGTCTTTGGAAATAACTGCGAGAATGAAGAGGGCCCAAGCAAATGATACAATGATTAAAACTGTGGCAGAAATTCTCAAAAGTCGGCCATATGATGATTTTAAGGAAAAAGGTGGTCTGATTTATAAGGCTGTGTCCGGAAACGATTTGATAGTTGTCCCCAAGGTAATGCAGCGTGAAGTGATTGTCGCCGCTCACAATGTCGGCCATTTTGGGGTACAAAAAACAATGCACGCTGTCCAACAAAGCTATTGGATACCACACTTGGAGCAAAAAGTAAATGAAGTTATTACCAATTGCATAAAGTGTATCATTTGCAACAAAAAGCTTGGCAAGAAGGAGGGGTTCCTGAGTTGCATTGACAAAGGAGATAAGCCGCTTCAAACTCTTCACGCAGATCACTTGGGTCCTATGGACGCTACTTGTAAGCAGTACAAATATATTTTTGCTATTGTTGATGCATTCTCCAAGTTTGTATGCCTTTTTCCCACAAAGACAACCAGCAGCGAAGAGACTCTGAAAAAATTTGAAATTTGGTGCAACACTTTTGGAAATCCAGCCCGAATCATAACAGACCGAGGAGCTGTATACACGTCGAACATGTTTGAGCAGTACGTCAAAGAGAATAACATTGAGCATATATGGAGTACAACAGGAGTTCCCAGGGGGAACGGTCAAATTGAACGAGTTAATCGTGCCGTACTTTCCATCGTTGCAAAATTGTCGTCCGAAGAGCCAGCTAAGTGGTATAAGTTTGTACCAACCGTGCAGAAAGCTATAAACTCCAATGTGCATGCGTCGACAAAGAGGACTCCATTTGAACTGATGTTTGGTGTAAAGATGAACAATATTCCAGGCCAGTATATATCGGATTTACTTCAGCAAGAAATGTACGATGCTTTTGATGAAGAGCGGCAGCAAATGAGGCACAATGCTAAATTGGAAATACAGCGGGCACAGGATTCATATAAAAAGCATTACGACACAAAAAGAAAAGGCGAGCATGGGTATCAAATCGGAGATCTTGTCGCAATACGTCGCACCCAATTTGTGGCAGGCAAGAAGTTGGCCAGCGAGTATTTGGGGCCGTACGAGGTAACAAAAATAAAGAGAAACGGCCGATATGATGTTCGAAAGTCAGCAGGTGTTGAAGGCCCTAACCTCACATCCACAAGTTGCGATCATATGAAGCTATGGAGGTTTGTGGTAGACAACGAATGCGAGTGGTCATCAGAGACTGATGAATAATCAGAATGGCCGAATGTAAGAAGGCTAACGGTGGTATGGTTGGCACAGGCGCACACGTCAGCAGTACAGCAGTGTAATACAAAAGTCGAGGATCGGCAGTAACAAGAAGTCGGAAAGCGAGAGTGGGCAGTCGTAGTTGAGTCGTCGTTGCAGAGTCGTCAGTAGTCAGCAGTCGAGAGCAGTCCAGCCGCGGTCATTAAATTAGTCGTATTACATCATCATATCATTACTCATACCATTACCTAAATTTAACACAAATAAACATCATTATAATAACTAATCTTACATATATATTCAGCTGCAAAAATTTTTTTTTAATGACAGAAGAATTTTTATCTTCATTAAACGTAAACATTTTTTATTTTTGATTTTCTAGAAGAATAAATAAATATCACAATAATGAGAAAAAACTCATAAATAGAAAATCTCATTTTTTTTTTTGATTGTTCCTCAAACAAAACGTTTCATTGAAAATAAAAAAAAAAAATGGGATGGTTTAGCGATTCTAGTGAGGCAAAGGCCAATACTGCCAACGTAGTTACTAACGTAAAAATTATAGATCACACAGACGATATAAATGCGTTGTGGATCTTATTGCTGATTATTACAATAGTACTACTTCTACAATTTCTGCTTACAATTTATGTTAAGCATAACAAGATCATTAAAAGACGTTACATAAATAGGGCAAATCGTTTAGACCAGATTAAAAAAAAAAATAATAATATGGATTAGAAGAAAGCTTAATAAAAACTTTTTTCTTACGAAAAGAATGGAATGGAGCGAAATAGCGATACGAATAGACGAATTTCGTTTCAGGTTCGATAAGTCTTATAAATGTATCAATAGAGACGCAATAATAAAATCCGAAACTCTGAAAAATCATATAGAGATATTAGTAGGTGAATATAATAATATAGTTACATTAGTAAATAAATATGCAAATAGGCTCACATCTGAACATAATAACAAATGTTTAAGGGTTATAAAATCCCTAAACACAAGATTAAATAACATCAGAAAAAGAAGGCATATTCTGATAGATGTACCAGAAAGTCTAAGTCAATTGGTTGAATTCAACACAGACCAGTTCAAAGAACTAGACGAATCTGTTCAATCAAGCGGCGCTGAGTCCGATAGTGACATTGAAACGCTAGAAGGAAGCGACCGAATTGAATTTAAATCTGAACCAATAACAATTTCTGAAATGGCACAGACGTTGATAGAATTTATCAGGCTAGCCACATCTCTGATACCAGAGTTTGATGGTAAACCAGAAAATCTACAAAGTTTTTTGGATGCTCTAGGTCTACTAGATAGCTTAAAGGGCACACATGAAACGACAGCAATAAGCCTAATAAAAACTAAACTTAAAGGCCATGTAAGAAACCTTATAAGTAATGAGCAGACGATTGCTGCAATCATTACCCAACTGTCAAGTGCAGTAAAAGGAGAATCGGTAGAAGTGATATCTGCCAAACTTCTGAATCTACAACAGAGAAATAAAACGGCTAACCAATACACCCAAGAGGTGGAGAAACTGACAAAGGCCCTTGAAGGTGCCTATATCAGTGAAGGTCTCAGCCAATCCTTAGCAAATAAATACAGCACTACAACAGCTGTAAAAGCAATGACACAGAATTGCTCCATTGATAAGGTAAAACTTATCATGCAAGCAGGCACATTCACAAACATGAATGATGCCATCTCCAAATTTGTAAACAGTTGCACAGAGATAACAGGTCAAAGTAACACTGTACTCTATTATCGACGAGGTGCAAATAATTATAATAGAGGCGCCCGGGGTTATAATCGTGGAAGAAATAACTACCACAACAATTACAACCGAGGCAGCAATAACAACATTAATAATAACTATAATAACCGTGGAGGTAGACGAGGCCAAAATCAAGGGAGAGGCCGCGGAAACTACAACCATGGTAATAATAATAATAGCAGTGTGAGAATCGCGCAAAATACGTCGGAAAACTAACAGAACCCTTTATGAAACAACCAATAAATGTAAAAGTTCATTCCATCAATTATAGTCTTAATATATTCGTAACTTTCTATAATCATTCAACTGAAAATAAACTAACATTTCTCATAGATACTGGTGCAGATATCTCACTTTTGAAAGTAAATTCTGATAACTTCATAATTCAAAATGAAAAAATAATAAACATCGAAGGCATAGGCCAAGGTGTGATAAAGTCTCAAGGAACAACCTTAATAGAACTCCAATCAACAAAATATATTATTCCACATGAATTTCATTTGGTAAACCCAAATTTTGCAATACCATGTGATGGAATAATAGGCATTGATTTTATAAAGAAATTCAATTGTCAACTAGATTTCAAACCAAGTGAAGACTGGTTTATAATTAGACCCCAAAATTTAAATTATCCAATATATGTTCCGATAACATATAGCGCTGGCAACAATACAGTTCTTCTGCCAGCCAGATCACAAGTTATTCGGAAAATAGACATTAATGTTGTAAATGATTTCATATTTGTTCCTAATCAAGAAATACACAGTGGGATTTATGTTGCAAATACAATAGCAGCATCCAAACATGTATACGTTCGACTCCTAAATACAACTAATTTCGACCAAGTGGTCAAAGTAAATAAAATACAATATGAAAATCTAAAAGATTATGACATTCATAATACCGACACTGGAAATAGAAGCGAGCAAATACTTTCAAAACTAAAGAAAAATTTTCCAGACCAATTTAAAAATCAATTAACAGAATTATGCACACAGTATAGTGATGTGTTCGGACTGGAAACCGAACCAATATCAACAAATAATTTTTATAAACAAACATTAAGACTTAAAGATGATGAACCCATTTATATAAAAAACTATAGAAGCCCGCATAGCCAAATTGAGGAAATTCAAAAACAAGTAGGGAAATTAATAAGCGACAAAATCGTCGAACCGTCTGTATCTGAATATAACAGCCCACTCTTGCTAGTACCAAAAAAATCATTACCAAATTCACAAGAGAAAAAATGGCGATTAGTAATTGACTATCGTCAAATAAACAAAAAACTTCTTTCTGACAAATTTCCACTCCCTAGAATTGATGACATTTTAGATCAACTAGGTCGAGCTAAATACTTTTCATGCCTTGACTTGATGTCAGGTTTCCACCAAATAGAACTTGAGGAAAACTCTAGGAATATAACATCCTTTTCAACGAGCAATGGCTCATATCGCTTCACGCGATTACCATTTGGTCTTAAAATAGCACCAAATTCATTTCAGAGGATGATGACTATATCATTCTCGGGATTAGAACCCTCTCAGGCATTCCTTTACATGGATGACTTAATGGTGATAGGATGTTCCGAAAAACAAATGATTAAAAACTTAACTGACGTTTTTAATGTATGTAGGAAATATAACCTAAAGTTGCATCCAGAAAAATGTTCATTTTTCATGCACGAAGTGACATTCCTGGGTCACAAATGCACAGACAAAGGAGTATTGCCAGATGACAAGAAATATGACGTCATCAAAAATTATCCTGTCCCTCATGATGCGGACAGTGCGAGACGATTTGTAGCATTCTGCAACTATTATCGTCGATTTATAAGGAACTTCGCCGACTATTCACGGCACATAACTAGATTATGTAAAAAGAATGTCCCTTTTGAATGGTCAAGCGAATGCCAGAACGCATTCGAATACCTTAAAGAAAATCTTATGCACCCCACACTATTACAATATCCTGATTTTCGCAAAGAATTTTGCATTATAACGGATGCTAGTAAACAAGCTTGCGGAGCGGTTCTAACTCAGAACCGTGACGGGATTCAGCTCCCAATAGCTTATGCATCACGTTCATTTACAAAAGGAGAAAGCAATAAGAGTACAACGGAACAAGAACTAGCGGCAATTCATTGGGCAATTACCCATTTTAGACCATACATTTATGGCAAACATTTCACCATTAAAACGGACCACAGACCATTAACGTACCTATTTTCTATGACTAATCCCAGTTCTAAATTAACTCGCATGCGGCTAGAGCTTGAAGAATACGACTTCACAGTAGAATACCTAAGGGGGAAAGATAATTTTGTAGCAGACGCACTCTCACGTATAAATATAAAGGAACTCAAAGACATGCAACATAAAGTCCTGAAAGTCACTACCAGGCAACAAAGTAGACAAGAAAACTGTACAGTAACAAATAAGGAACTATTGCCTAGGCAAAGTATCCAAAATGTATCTAAGCCCAACGTACACGAAGTCATAACAAATGATGAAGTACGAAAAGTAGTGACCTTGCGAATAACTGAATCTATTTGTTTACTAAAACGAGGAAATAAAGTTATTGCAAGAATTGATGTTGACGATTTATATACCAATGGAATTTTTGATTTAGGTCAGTTCTTCCAAAGGCTTGAAATGCAAGCCGGTATACTAAAAATCAGCCAACTCAAATTGGCACCGAGTGAAAAAATCTTTGAAACCATTTCAATAGATAATTTCAAAAATATGGGCAATATAAAATTGAAATCATTAAGAGTAGCGCTACTCCAGCCGGTGACCATTATAAAAACTGAAAAAGAGATACAATCGATACTGTCTACATATCATGACGATCCAATTCAAGGAGGTCATACAGACATTACAAGAACGCTAGCGAAAATAAAAAGACACTATTATTGGAAAAATATGACTCGTCATATAAAAGAGTACATACGTAGATGTCATAAATGCCAAATGTCAAAAACAACGACACATACAAAGACCCCAATGACTCACACAGAAACCCCAACAAATGCTTTTGATATAGTGATAGTGGACACAGTTGGTCCACTACCGAAATCAGAATATGGCAACGAATACATCGTCACACTAATATGTGATTTGACGAAGTATCTAGTAACCATACCTGTAGCGAATAAGAGCGCAAATACTGTCGCAAAAGCTATATTCGACAATTTTATACTAAAGTACGGTCCAATGAAGACGTTCATTTCGGACATGGGTACCGAGTATAAAAACAATGTAATTCAAGATATGTGTAAATATATGAAGATTGAAAATCTTACATCCACTGCATATCACCACCAGACTTTAGGGACAATCGAACGAAGTCATAGAACATTCAATGAATACATTCGTTCATACATCTCTGCAGATAAAACTGATTGGGACGTTTGGATACAATACTTTACATATTGTTTCAACACAACACCATCAGTCATGCATAATTATTGTCCATATGAACTAGTCTTTGGAAGATTACCAAGGTAGTTCGCAAATTTTAATAAAACAGATAGGATAGAACCACTATATAATATAGAAGATTACTCAAAGGAAATAAAATTTAGATTAGAAATAGCATATAAAAGAGCTAGACTTATGTTAGAAAAAGCTAAGTCTTATAGAAAACAACTTTATGATAAGAAAACTTCAGATTTTCAATTAAAAATAGGAGATAAAGTTATACTAAGGAACGAATCGGGTCATAAGTTAGATCCAGTATATCTAGGCCCTTATACTGTTGAAACCATAGAAGACAGAGATAACATAGTAATTAGAGATACAAAACAAAAGAAGCAAAAAGTACATAAGGATAGACTAAAAATATATAATCAATGAAACGTTTCATTTCACTTAAGAAAAGGTCTGATCAACCTCAAAAAAAAAAAAAAAATTTTAATTATTTTTCCTTCTAAGAAAGTTAAACATAAATCCAAAAATATCGTAATTCAACATAAATTTTTTGTATTATTCTGTCATTATACAAAAATGCTTTGAGACAAAACATTGCTAATAGTTAATAAGAAAAATCAATAACAATAATAATATTAAGAACTAAATGACTACATATATTACGTCATTTCTTTAAAAAGGGAGGTGTAGCATATTGAACTAATCTACCCTAACAATACAATAAATGATTGGGTATAACTTAGCGTCAATACATTGTGACACTTTGTCATAATAAATATAAATATATAAATATACAAAAAGACCACCAGAACTACGTAAGCAATCCAGCGCCCCAGTAATACGATCTAACGCTTATACATAAGCCGATCGCGGAGCGTGGGAATGCTGAGCATGCACTTTGCAGCTCAAGTGGTCAATGCCTTCTGCATACATATGTAAATGTATAAATATAAGAAAGAATAAATAGATATAAGCAATGTATGTGCGGGTTAGCTGAACCCAACTTCAGCACTCTTTAATCATTCAATAAAAGAACCTCGAACAATCAAGAGGGTGTCAGAACAAACATACAAACTGTTGAAAACGTTGAACCTGTTAGAAGATCGCTCTGTGTGTTTTGAAAGGGATGATAGTTTTGACTTAGAACGAGACAAAGCAATAACATCAATGCGGAAACAACACCAAAGAAATGAAAATGCCTACAATTTGCGAGCCCGCAAAGTTTCATTCGCCGTAGGTCAGGAGGTATATCGGAGAAACTTCACGCAAAGTAACTTTGCAAAGGGATATACCGCGAAACTTGCACCTAATTTTATAAAAAGTCGAATAAAGCGTAAATTGGGAAACAGCTATTACGACGTAGAAGACCTAAATGGCCATTGCCAAGGAAAATTTCATGCTAAAGATCTGAAACAATAGACAAAACTACTTATTTTTTCACTTCGCTCCAAGCGTGGATCCCTCTAAAGCGTGATCTTGGTGGGATGGTTTGTAGGAGCGCTTGTCGCTCCAAATAATTTGGAGCTACACCTAAAAGAATGCAACCGTAGGAGGCAGTACGTTGGTTTTAGTTTTAGGAGTAGACTGCGACGATTTGAAAAATTAGTAAAGTATAGCAAGAATAGCCGCAACATAAATAGATAAAACTAAGAAAAAAAACAAGTGAGAAAAGTTATCTTCGCCTTGCCGAAGATGGTATACCCTTGAAAACAAAAAAGTTTTCCATACAAAGCCTTGTTTTCATATCGGTCGTTTGTATGGCAGCTATATAATATAGTGTTCCGATCCGGACCAAACTTTTACAAATCATGTATGTTTATATCAAATGAATAAATGTTGAATTCCGTTGCAATAGCTTGGAAAACAAAAAAGTTTCCTATACAAAGACTTGTTTTCATATCGGTCGTTTGTATGGCAACTATATGATATAGTGGTCCGATCCGACCGATTCTTAAACTTGATCTGCGTGCAACAAAAATAATGATCTGGTAAAAATTTCCAAACGCTAGCTTTAAAACTACTGTCTATTTTTTGCATAGAAACAGACGGACAGGCGGACAGATGGACAGACGGACAGACGGACATGGCTGTATCGACTCGGCTGTTGATGCTGATCAAGAATATATATACTTTGTGGGGTCGGAGATGCTTCCTTTAATGCGTTACACATTTCTGGACAAAATTATAATACCCTTTTTCAAGGGTATAAAAATATCAACAATAACAACACCCATACGAATTGAATAAATTAAATTTATCAGTCTCCGCCTCGGATAATTAACCCTCACACACAAACACTACCTCGAACCCAACACAGCACGCAACTGCTTCTATCAAGCGGCGAGTAGCTTAAGCATGGAACATATCCTGCCACAATACAAAATGCCAAGCAAAGTATCCCAAATAACTTTACAGCCACCGATTACCTAAGATGCTCCTCATCGTCAACAGCATCCCCAAGAGCGACGAGTCAATTAAGTTTTTTTTACCTAGATCAAAACTTAATTTAAAGTCATAGAACAAAAAACAACATACAATTAATTTAAAATTTTAATAAAATAAAAAAAATCTGCAATTTAAACAAAAAAAAGATCGATTTTTTAGCTTTAGCTTTTTTTTTAGGAAGCTACCCAAATC
Organism: Drosophila ercepeae; assembly: GCA_018150545.1. Classification (NCBI taxonomy): domain Eukaryota; kingdom Metazoa; phylum Arthropoda; class Insecta; order Diptera; family Drosophilidae; genus Drosophila; species Drosophila ercepeae. The sequence goes on along the minus strand of JAECWL010000016.1, from coordinate 183,469 downwards.
TACATTAGAAGAATGTGAAAATCACAATAAATTAGTAAAGTTAGTGCCGATAGACTATTATTAGACCATATTTTACAAAAAAATCAATTCAATATCATGCTTAATGAATTTCAAGAAGCGAAGGAAAAGATACAGGGTTTGTCCGGAAAGTAATAGGACTGAGTCGATTTAAAAAAATTTATTAAGCCAATCGTTACAATTCTTTAAAAACTTACAAAATAGGCTCCTTCTGCGTCGATGCAGCGCTGCCAGCGCGATCTCCAAGCTTTGAAGGCGTCACGGAAGATCCCCTCTGTCGTCTCAAAATGCTTGCCTTTCATCGGCCTTTTCAGGCAAGGAAACAAAAAAAAGTCCGGGGGCGCCACATCTGGGCTGTAGGGCGGCTGTAGGGCGGCTGCGGAAGCGTTGGGATGCGGAAAGGCGGTGTGAGCCGGGGCGTTGTCGTGGTGCAACTTCCAATCGGCTGCGATGTCTTGTCGGACCCGATTGACCCTTCGTTTGAGTCTCTTGAGCACTTCCACGTAAAACTTGGCGTTGACGGTTTGTCCAGGAGGAACATATTCATGGTGGACGATGCCTTTGATGTCGAAAAAGACAATGAGCATCGTTTTCACTTTGGATTTGCTCATTCTTCCCTTTTTTGGGCGAAGAGACGCCGGCGTGTGCCGGCGTCTCAGTCCTATTACTTAATCGACTCAGTCCTATTACTTTCCGGACAAACCGGATTCCAAAACTTATCACGTAGACATAATGTCGTAACAGAGCTAGATTCCAGGTTAAAGTATTACATCGATTAAGTAGAAAGATACTTTAGCCAAACGTTTAAAGAAATCCAGGAAAGGAAAGTATAATCCTTTCTACTACGAATTAAAATGTTAAAGATAGGTATATCTGAGCAGAATAGAAACTGCTTCAGATTTAAGGATTGAAGGCTTTGTGAAGAAATTTAATTTGGAAATATTGGAAATAAAAGAGGTCTATATAAAGGTAATTGATTCTTAAATCCAAAAAAGCTCAGCTCCAAAAATATAAGGGAACAAAGAATAGACGACTCACCTACCCGAAGCACAAAGTTTAGTAAAGAGGCTCTACAACAACAAGGAAGCAATATTAAAAAAGCAAGTAAAATCCAGACCAGAAAGTTATAATGCAATTCCTAGATCAACGGCTTAGTTTGTTGACCTTACAAGTAGTACAGGGAGAAATCCCTTTAAAAAGGGGTCCAAAGCCCTAAGAGAACTCTGAGAAAACGACATTTATTTACTATTATATTCTGTTTTGGTATCTGAATCACACAGAGTTTACTGCTGTCATTGAACAATATAAGTGTTACCGCACTATTTGATTACGAAAAGTCGGTAAATTTTGAGAATCGAATGTTACTGCGTGTGTGCTTCAGCCTATACACTGCAATGCAGTACACTCGCGTAAAGAAAAGAGTGTACGTATAGATCAGATGTGAATGTGAACAACGGTACCAACAAGTTGCGAATTGCCCGCGTTCCGTTCTGTGCCATTCTCCGCTCGACCGAGCTAGGGACAAAACTTATCACGCGCCGATTTTTTTAAACTTTTTATTACACATGGCGCGTCTTACTTTTTATACCCTTGAAAAAGGGTATTATAATTTTGTCCAGAAATGTGTAACGCATTCAAAGAAGCATCTCCGAACCCACAAAGTATATATATTCTTGATCAGCATCAACAGCCGAGTCGATATAGCCATGTCCGTCTGTCCGTCTTAACCAGATCATTATTTTTGTTGCACGCAGATCAAGTTTAAAAATCGGTCGGATCGGACCACTATATCATATAGCTGCCATACAAACGACCGATATGAAAACAAGTCTTTGTATGGAAAACTTTTTTGTTTTCAAGGGTATACCATCTTCGGCAAGCCGAAGATAACTTTTCTCACTTGTTTTACCATGTGCTGCATTTGATTAATGAGCTATTGGTATCATGCTTGAGTTGTTGTTTAAGATTGTTTATGACTTTTGAGCTTTCGTTATGTGTATATATTAGTGGCATTCTTTTTAAGAATCGAGGAATAAGGGGATAAGTTACCAAAATGAAATGCTTCGTTTTCGGTTTCAGTGGTGACAGCGAATATTGTGGTTGAGTTTTTTGAATCTAAGCAATTATATAAAAGAGTCTTTTCTTTCGTTTTTGATGGAGTATTGGATTTCTTTTATGGTATATGTACACCTTTTGATTGTTTGTGTGTTAGTTTCGTGCTGTAGGTTGTGTGCTGATGTGGTGCGAAAAGCCCCCATGACTAGCCTAAGGGCAGCGATCAATGTGGTTTTTTTAGTTTAGTATACTTTTTGGGCTAGCTACTCTACTATGATATATTTAGAGATCCCTTTGGTAGATTTCAATTAAAAAATAAAAAAAATAAAAAATAATTGTATTGTAAAATAATTTAATAGTAAAATGTAATATAAATGTTAATAGTAATTTACTAGATGTGCAGTACGTGTTGACATACCTTTGAGTAATCAATTTTTTTATATACAACCTGTAAAGCTGCCACATAGGTAACAGTAAACATGTTAACTCAAATAATAAAAATTTTCACCATGAAAAAAAAGGGTTTGTAAAATTCTACCTTAACATATATCTTGTACATACCGCATTCATATAATTGATTAAGCTTAGTCCACCATTCCAAGGAGTTTCGTCGTCACATGTTAAATTTGATAAATAAAGAGAGTGTGATTGATCTAATGTCTGCAATCCTATTGCAAAAATATATATCGAATCGAACATCATCGCTGATTCTGACTAAATTGTTTAAAAAGTTTTTAATAACTCTATGAATATCTCCTTTTTAACTCTTACCTCAAGCACATCAACATTTTTTAAATGTAGTTACAGTTAGTAACAGTTAGTAAGTTCAACTTACATTTTTTAACAATGTAGTAATTTCCTCCGAGTTAGTATCTACTATAATATTGTGTATTTCTTTTTCTTTAAACTCTTTTAATGTTGAAAGATAAGTCGCGTGAGAAACTCGCCTCATGTGTACTTCAACTTGAACAGATCCAGTAAGTTGGTGCAAGTTAACAATTCCTTTAAACAAAACATTAAAACTTGAATTTGTGCGAATTTAAGTTCTTTTAACTAAATATGTATATCTTAAATTTTTTATTTTATTTTGAACTATCCTTACTCTGCCACGCTTCCCTGTGGCACATTCTGATTTCATGATTGTGTGGGATTTTAAAATATAATTCTCATTATTTCTAATCATTAATCGCTACGCGTAATAGTTCATTGCGCTGCACTTTTTAATTGTTTCTGCATCGTTACTTAAATTTATCATTTTTATGTTGAACCATCGGTAACCATCGGACCCATCGCACGTCCTGCTGCTATTCTTGTCCTGTGTCCTGTGGGAACCAATCAAATTTATTGCGGCAGAACGCATTTCAAGTTCTTGTAATCGGACATCCTCAATCCTGGATGCTCGACGTTCTATTGTTCATCAGGACGCATCTGAGTCCTATACATATCGTCTGTCTGCTGCAGCACTTCGAGGACGACGACCCAAGTTACATTTTCTGCGCGGCATTACTTTGGTTTTCATTGTGTTTAACGTGTAGTTTTAACAGAGGTTTATTAGTGACTAAAAACAAAAGCTGCACGTAGGCAGCGAATAAGCATACAGCTTAAGGTTTACAACGGTGCTTACGCATGAGTATGTATACGTATGTATAATGCGTTGTCCGAAATTCATATTTCCAACACGCCTTCTCAACGCAGTATATTCATTTTCAAGTTAACTCAATCAATCTTAAGTATAAAAATTTTTCTTTTACATATACAAAATCAAAAATTAAGTAATCTTTAAAGTAGTCCCATTAAATTAATACATTCCTCATGTTTAATCCTGCTCAAATTCTTTGTTAACACATCAGCTACTTTACGGCAATTTTCTTTTGGGACATATTCGATATCAATACTTTTGTCTTTATAAATTTCTCTGACGTGGTGGTATTTTATATCTATATGTTTACTCCTTGCATGGAACTTTGGATTCTTTACATTGAATTGCATAAGCACACCGTATAAGCACATACAGGGTGCGTTATGAAAGTAATGCGCATTTTCTAAGAAAAATATATTTGTTGATCCAATCAGTACAAATTATTAAAATTCTTTAAAATAGTCCCCTCCTGCGTCAATACACTTGCGGAGACGTGTATGCCACGCCTGGAAAGCACCCTGAAACTCCTCGACAGAAATGCCTTTCAGGAACCTTGTTACGCGAGCCTGCAGTGTTTTCCCTTTAGCTCTCTCTTCAGTAGGGGGAACAAAAAAAAGTCGCACGGAGCTAAGTCAGGGCTGTAAGGAGGCTGGGGCACAACTGAGATCTTCTTCTGGGTCAAGAAGTTGGTGACGACGAAGGCCGTGTGGCTGGGGGCGTTATCGTGGTGGAGCATGAAAACGTCTTTGATGTCTGGCCTGACGCGTACGACTCGGCGTTTCAGTCTCTTGAGTACCTCTTGGTAAAAGGCTTCGTTGACAGTTTGTCCTTGCGGTACAAACTCAAAATGGACGATTCCTCGGACGTCAAAGAAGACAATCAGCATTGTTTTGATACGAGATTTGCTCATGCGCGCCTTCTTGGGTCTGGGAGAAAATTGTGTGTGCCACTCGGAGCTCTGTCGTTTGGATTCTGGACGTCCGGAACGTGGATTTTTGTATGCGTCTTTTTCATGATTACTTAAAGTTTTAATTATATTGCCCCGCGCTCCCCCCAATGTGAGTATTACCAGTGCATTTGTTATTATTCTAAGATAATATAACTGTTAAGTCTAGCTGCAAATAGTTGCAAACCTATTTATATTAATCAATAAACTAACGCCGCCTCCCTCTTTTTCAACGCTAAAAATGCGTTGAAACCAGCTGTTCTTTTTGTGTTTTGTGATGTTGCTTTTGTTATCGTCATTTGTGAATGTACATATTCAATTTTATTTTATTTTATCCTGATCAGTCTGCTGATATAACGGGCCTTAATAAGGATTTAATTATCAGATGCTCAACTCTATTACAAGCCATGTCATCAGGGTACAATATCAATGCAGAAAAATTCGGAAAATATGCTTTAGAAACCGCACAACAACTAATAAATGAATATCCATGGTATTACCTTCCTGCTTCAATACATAAAGTTTTAGTACATGGTTCTGATATTATAAAAAATAGCTTAGTGTCTATTGGAGAGTTATCTGAAGAAGCTGCAGAGTCAAGAAACAAAGACATTAAAATGTTTAGACTTAAGCATACACGAAAAATTTCCCGTGTTATAACGAACACCGACTTAATTAATAGATTATTTTTAAGCCTTTTTTCGGGTCAAAAAAAACTGCTTTGTAAAAAAAAATCTAAACTCTTAAATTCAGCAATTTATTTGCTTGATTCAATGTAACGTATTTATTGTTATATATATAAAATTAAGTTGAAGTTTAATTAAATGTTTTTGAATATAGGGTTTGTTATGCTAAGGGTTGTGCTTTACAGATATAAGGAGTAAAGGATAAAAATTGCTGCATACTTATAGGTGCTCGAAAAAAGGATTTTTGTATTTTTCGGGGGAAGAAAGGATCCAATTTAAAAAATTTTTTCACCAAGTTTTTTAAAGTTATATTAGATGCCTAAAACGAAATCTTAGCCTTCTAGCTGCATGGGAAGTATTTATGGCCGCTCTCCCATACAAGCCCGACCACTGTATACTGTGGGCTTTAGGCAAGTTACAACACTCTCTGTACGGCACTCGCGATATCAACATTTATACAGACCACCAGCCTTTGACATTCGCTGTGTCCGATCGGAATCCTAATCCGAAGATAAAAAGATGAAAAGCGTATATAGACTATCATAACGCGGAAATTCATTACAAACCGGTTAAAGAAAATAATGTGGCCGATGCTCTCTCCAGGCAGAATATTAATGCCTTACAAAATGAGCCTCAGTCAGACGCTGCGACTATTCCTATGACCTACACGGTCGAAACGACAGAGCAACCACTAAACTGATTCAGGAATCAAATCATTATAGAAAAAGCATGTTTCCAACTAAATCGAAGCTTAGTGTTGTTTCATAGCAAAACTCGCCACTTAATCAGTTTCGCCGACAAAGGCAGCACTTTAAAAATGCTCAAAGAAGTCGTAAACCCCGTCGTCGTAAATGCGATACACTGCGACCTACCCGCTCTGGCAAGCTTCCAGCATGACTTAATTGTTCATTTCCCGGCTACACCGTTTGGCTATTGCTAGAAGGGTGTAATGGACGTAACCAATAAAAACGAACAGTTAGAAATTATCACGGTAGAACACAGTCGTGTACACAGAGCGGCTCAGGAAAATACCAAGCAAGTCCTCCACGATTACTATTTCCCAGCTTAGCAAAAAAAGTGGTAGCACATTGCAGAGTACAGGGTGCGTTATGAAAGTAATGCGCATTTTCTAAGAAAAATATATTGTTTGATCCAATCAGTACAAATTATTAAAATTCTTCAAAATAGTCCCCTCCTGCGTCAATACACTTGCGGAGACGTGTATGCCTCCTCGACAGAAATGCCTTTCAGGAACTTTGTTACGCGAGCTTGGATGTTCTCCACCGACTCCCAGTGTTTTCCCTTTAGCTCTCTCTTCAGTAGGGGGAACAAAAAAAAGTCGCACGGAGCTAAGTCGGGGCTGTAAGGAGGCTGGGGCACAACTGAGATCTTCTTCTGGGTCAAGAAGTTGGTGACGACGAAGGCCGTGTGGCTGGGGGCGTTATCGTGGTGGAGCATGAAAACGTCTTTGATGTCTGGCCTGACGCGTACGACTCGGCGTTTCAGTCTCTTGAGTACCTCTTGGTAAAAGGCTTCGTTGACAGTTTGTCCTTGCGGTACAAACTCAAAATGGACGATTCCTCGGACGTCAAAGAAGACAATCAGCATTGTTTTGATACGAGATTTGCTCATGCGCGCCTTCTTGGGTCTGGGAGAAAATTGTGTGTGCCACTCGGAGCTCTGTCGTTTGGATTCTGGACGTCCGGAACGTGGATCGTCGGTGACCTCCTCTCGACCCTCCTTGAAGGCCTTGTGCCACCTTCCACACTGAGATCTCGAAATGCACTACTCCTTAAAGGCCTCTCGAAGCATTTGATAAGTTTCCGATGCATTTTTGCCAAGTCGCACACAAAACTTTATGGCGTACCGCTGTTCCAGCGAACGCTCCATCGCACCGTGACACAACAGAAAAAATGACTTCGCTCTACGACACGTCCTACCACTTCTATTGCTCAGAGCGAACTGAGACCGACCGCGTTGGAAAGGAGAGACTCCGCCCCAAATTTTCAGACAGGTCCGAGCGTGCTTCGACAGGTAGTTAAGTGACAATGAAACCATGCGCATTACTTTCATAACGCACCCTGTATGTACCAAAGCCAAATATGACAGGCACCCAAAAAAGCAATAGCTCGGGGAAACACCCATACCAAGTTACACCGGCCAAATGTTGCACATTGACATCTTCTCAACCGATAGGAAGCAATTCCTAACATGCGTTGACAAGTTGTCGAAGTTTGCGGTGGTACAACCAGTGCAGTCCAGAACAATAGTGGACATCACAGGGCCCTTGCTTCAACTCGTAAACTTGTTCCCTAAAGTCAGAACAACATATTGCGACAATGAGGCCACTTTCAATTCTGAAACTATCACGTCTTTACTGAAAAACATCTACCGTATAGACATTGTGAACCCATTGTGAATAAGGACAAATTCAAAACTTCAAATAGGTCCCCTCACTTATAATTTGCTACTAAGCCATATTTTTAAAAAGTAAGCCAGATTTAAGTTAAAACACCGTGGTCTCATTCTACGTTTGGATTGCAAGTCCACCAACCAGTCCAACGCTCATCACCCTAGCAGTGGCAAATGCACGGATTACCTACTTTTCTCACGCCAAATACATTCCAGTCGTAGATGGAGATGTGCTTGTGTTTGAACAACGTAACTACTTGAGGCACGTGAGTAACTTTTCCGAATTCACTAGTATGGTAGATGAGACAGAAAAATTGTCAGAGTCTTTTCCGCAATCGCAATCAAAGTGGTTGCGGGAACTGATTCGAATTTTTTGAAAATCAGGATGACAGAAGCTCAGCTAGTGGACTCAAATTCCAGGCAGATTACTAAAAACTCAGAAACTCAAAAACAGATAAACAAGCTAACCATTAATTAAATTAAGACCATTAATAAAATAATCAAATCCCGAAAAAACGATTTTGTTGACATCCCACATTTTTACGAGGCACTTCTAGCGAAAAAGAGAATGGTGACAACAGAAATGCAAAATGTAATTCTCACTGTAACATTGGCGAAAGCTAACAATCCCTCGATCCTTGATCATGCCGATCAGAAATCAATTATTGAACAAGACAATCCAATAGTTAGTTTACTAAAAGCTGCTAGAACTAGGATTCTCCAATCCGATGACATAATCCATATACTAATAGCTTATCCTAGAGTCAAAGTCAGGTGTAAGGAGGTCTCCGTCTACCCGGTATCACGTTGGCAGAATGTGAAGAAGACACCTTTGCGATCACCAAGTGCACAGAAACTACGCACAACACCTTCTGCGTCTCGTCGCGGGAAATACGGCCCAATGTTATACTCAACCCAGCCACCTCAGAAAAACAATGCCGATAGATGACGGCATCGTTATCATCAACGAGGCAACAGCCCGCATCAGCACGGACGGCGGCCCAGAGGTGCTCGTTAAAGGAACGTGCCTGGTAACCTTCGAACATTGAAAGGAACGGAGTTCGTAAATCTGCGAAAAACATTGGACAAGCAGCCTGGCATAGTATGATCACCACTTCTGAATATTGTCGGCCATGACCCGGTACTGAGCATACCCTTGCTACATCGCATGAACAACAACAATCTGCGTTTTATCCAAGGTTTCAAGGACAAGGTTGAAGGCCCGGGTTCCCCCAAACTTTGGTTCGTGGCTGGAGTGATCCTGAACGTTGGTCTGATTGGTTCATTCATCCTTTTTTTGGCATTAAGGAGAAAACGAGCCTTCATCATACATCATACATACAGCGAGCGATTGAAAAGTTTAATACAACCGAGGACGGTCATAAATCTAAGGAGGGGGGCTAGTTAACAACTGAAAAGAACACTCGATATATCTGATTCGGCAACTAAGTAGTTTAACATAAATAATACCCTAGCCAAAAATGAGTTCAGCACCACGCGTTATCCGGCGTGCCGAACTGCAATACATAAAATGCTGAGCCGCCGTGCCGACCACGATTATATGGCATGATGCATTGGAGCTAGGGTAGACTTATGCTTTAAAATATTTTGTACTTCAGTTCTGTCTAAGATACGAAAGCTTACGCTTGACCAATAAAATATTGCTCCGGCTTTATCCGTAATAATATTGTCTTATTATTGATAAATTTACTGAGCCACAAGGCCAGCGATTAAGGAGTAAAGTAACTCTCCAACGTAATCATCATAAGAAGACTTGTTACTACCAATTGCAGTCCCACTGCAAGAATCCACGGACAGCAGCAAACGCCGCTGGACTACACCTCACCCTGACACGCCTCCTACATCGACGCAGGACAGCAAAGACTTAATTTACACATTGACACAGTTCTTAAATGCCTGTGTCAAGCCAACATGAGAGTGGCTCCACAAAAAACCAAATTTTTTAAAGAAAGTGTCCAATTTTTATGTTTTATTGTCACTTCAAACGGAGCCAAAACAGATCCGGAAAAGGTAAATACCATTCAAGAGTACACTGAACCAACTAAAAAATTTGTTCAGCCTCAGGTCTTTTCTTGGATTGGCCAGTTACTACAGAAGTTTTGTCAAAGACTTCGCTTCTATAGCTAGACCACTTTCTTCAATACTTAAGGGAGAGAATGGCACTGTCAACAAACACATGTCAAAAAAGGTCGCTGTAGAATTTGATGATACCCAACGCTGAGCGTTCGAGCACCTAAGAGACACTCTATCATCTCAGGCCAAAAGCTGGCCGAACAAATCGTGTCGAACATCGAAAAAGGTACACGTATCTTGGCTTGGATATAAACCGAAATACCAATTTCTGAGGTGTCAGGGGCCAGCTGTGAAATAAATATGTGCTTAGAGGGGAGAATCACCTGTAGGGGTTTTGGTGTTACGGTTGACAAGACCGCGACATCAGTCCGTACCGGGGGTCTGGACGGTGGATTACCTTTAACAGTGGATTTTAGAGGTGCTAAGTTGGGAATCAAGTGCAGAGAGTTGGTCGCTGATTTTACGGAAACGGAAACCACCGAGAAACTCTTTGAAACCGTTTTTAGTTTGTCGCATGAATATTCGTATCCCTTTTTCAGCCACGGGACATCCACTGCAGCAAAAGTGGAATTGCATCCGAAACTGAGGCGATGAAACTGACACATACTACGATTTCACACAGTCAACATAATGTTTAACAATCCTCGTTTCTGCCTACAAGTATTTTGCTGATGAATAGTTATTCCAGTTATTTTTCTCCTCAATTTATTATACAAATATTTCATTCTGGGTGTGTCTGTATGTTTTTTTATTTTGTTACTAAAGGAATTAGTGATAATGTTGATTTAGACAATAGTGTTCATACGCTACCGCTATTTGAATTTTGTTGCTCGAGAATAGTATGTAGCCATGATCAAAATTTGTGTTGGTTATTTGAATTTGTTGAGTGTGAAACAATATCATTGTACATAGGGCTCCTGTGGAATTGTGACGTTATTAATTTTCTATTCTTTCGTAAATTGGGTTTTGTAGTAATGAGTTTCCCTATTTCAATTCATTAGTAATTTTATAATGGTCTGCGTCTATTTTTTCTACATTTTTGTTTGCTTCAAAAGGGTATTCAAATTAACTTTTTGAATTAGACCCTTTCTGTTTTTACTGTCAATATTAAATTTTAGTCGATCTTCATTTATTTTGTAAATTTTTTGTTATTTAATTTGTGTTGTGTTTAATACTAGGTGTTCAGCGTAAAGGAATATTTGAGCAGGTGTTTGTCCAGTGGTGTCATGTTTAGTTTTATGGTTGTAATTATAAAGGATTGTTTCTATCTTGCTTAATTTGACGTTTTCATCGTTGGATGAATTTTTTATACGAATTTCTATTTATGGTTTTATTTAATCGTTCGACGTCTGCTACACCGTTTTTTTTTTGCAGTATTGAGTTGTAATTCGATTTTTTCTTCTTCAAGCCATCGCTTCAAAGCTAAACTGAAGAAAGCTCCATATCTGTCTACTTTTTTTTTTGGTTTACCTAGCTGATTGAACATGCGCATTAATGCATTGCTGCGGTCTATCCAGTAATTTGTCTTAATTTTTTCAAGTGTAAAAAATTTTGAATAAATGAAGTAAATGTCTACCACAAATTTGTCTTGACAATGTTCAGGGCTGGGTGTGATTTGAAGAGGCATTTTTGTGTTTTTCATGTGATTGAAGTATTCTTTAAATTCAGCGTATGAAGAAACATTTTTTAATAGGTTGAGGCTGAGAATCACCGTAGTGTAAGTGGTGTAATAATTTCTATATATGATCTTTGAATAATTTCGAAATCTACATCTCTTTCAATATATATGGTAATGTTTCTTTGCCTCTCATGGTGGCGTTGCTCCAAATTGGTGCAGCATAGAGCAGCGTTACCTTCGCTACCGCCACCAGTAGTTGCCTGGCCGGGTAATTGGGACCTCCTTAGTTGGGCATGAGCCTAGACAAGGACGCAGTTGTTATTGCTGCTTTCCTGCTCGCGTAGCTAGCTTGGTCCTTGAAAGATAGCCTGTGGTCTATCACTACTACCAGGTATTTTAAGGAGTCTTGCGAGTCCACCTGTGCCCCGTTGACCGTGATCAGCATTCTTTACACCTTCTTCCTGCTGCTTATCAGAACAGCCTCGGTCTTGTGCGCCGCAATTGTTAAGACGGCTTTCTCTAGCCAGTCGATGGCCATACTAATTGTCGTATTCACTTGCCTTCGAGGACTGCTATTGTTTTGACCACTGCAGTTATTGCCACATCGCCCGCAAAGCAATATAGCTCAGCTCCTAAGGACCTGTTGATGCCCAGGATTCCGTCGTACATAATGTTCCACAGGATCGGTCCAAGCACAGATCCTTGTGAAACACCTGCAGAAACACGGTAGCATCTGGGGCCAGCGTGCGAATCGAACCAGAGCACCTGCCTTGGGAATAATTCCGATACGGTGCTAGCCAGGACATCAGGGTCAGTTGGAGTTGCCTCTCTCTTCCTTAGCTTGTTATCTACGAGTTTGTAGGAAAGTCCCCAGGTATATCTATCTACGGTATTTAGCAGTTCCTTAAAGGCACGTGATTTGTCAGCCGATATGCCGTGCTTAAGCTCAGATTTTTTTTTGCACTGGAATTAATCAAAGGGTATGTTTTATCAAAAATAGTAACCGGTTTATTTTTTAAATTTATAATTGATTGTGCAATATCTAACAAGTTGAACGTGTCCAAAGTGATAGGACCGTTTGATGTAAAAACTTCACATTTAGTGTTGGACCCTGTGTGTATGAGGCATTTGTATGTGCAACCTTTGCATACAATTTTTATGTATTGGTGTTGCCCTAGCCTGACCTGGACATTTTCGTCTGATTCTGTGTTATTTTGGCTTGGTTCATTTTTATCTTTGTTGGATGGCTCTTGGTACTGTTCTTCATTCAATAATCCCTGGTATTGACTGTAGTCATAATATTGCTGTTCATAGCTCGGTTGAGGTTCATAGTATTCGTGCTCATCTTGAAACCTTAATTCGTCAAAAGACATTTTAGTTTATTCACTGTAGGATGGTCTTAATCGTTTAATTATTGGTTTTTTTGTTGGGAAGTTAATATTATTAGATGTAGAGGGTTGTTGTGGTTGAGAATATGTATTTGTTCTTAAATTTTTATGATATTTGTGGATTTTTTTTTCATACTTATTGCGATATTTATTGTATCTTTTATTGTGAGACTAACAATAATTGTTCAAATCTTATTATATAATTTAGATTATTTACATTGATGTTTACTCTTTTTGATCTAAACTACCTCGTTGACAAGATTTATACGGAGGTCTCTGTGGATGCTTTCGCTGCGTAGGTACCATGGTGCCCCAGTGATAGTTCGCAAAATCGTTAACTGAGCTCACTGTAAGATTTCAATGTTGGTTTTTGAAGCGTTTCCCCATAGTTCACAGCCGTATGTCCAGATGGGTTTCAACACGGTATTGTAGAGGAGTACTTTGTATTCCAGACTAAGGCGAGAGTTGCAGTTTATAAGCCAGTCAAGATTGGCTGTTTTAAGCTTCACATTAATCCTCTTGAATTCTGTATGCCGCCACAAGTGAGGCGTCTATCTATGTGAACACCGAGATACGTTAGTACGTCTGCTGGTGGAATGAATGTATAGTTTAGGGTACAGGGTGGGCAGGTTTGTGTGTTCAATGTGAAGGTTACATGTCTGCTTTTGGTCTCGTTTGTCTTGATTCGCCAGTCCGCAAACCATCATTCCCATAATTGAAATGGCAGGAAAGTTGTTCTGTTGCCTTTGCTGGGCATCTAGATCGGCTAAGTATTGCGGTGTCGTCAGCAAATGTTGTGAGCTGATAGTTTGTAGGCATGTCTGCTATATAAAGAACGGGCTTTAGAAATTCCTTTTCAAACAGTTTCGAGAAGCACTTGAGAAGACTAATTGGTCTATAGGATATGGGTTGGGTTTTGTCTTTGCCTGGCTTAGGAATCATTACTATGATCGCCTTTTTCCACCTTGGGGATAGTATCCAAGCTTCGTAATAGCTATGAAGAGATGGCATAAGGTCAGAACCGTACACGGTGGGATTTCTATAATCATTTTTGGTGTCAACAAGTCATGTCCAGGTGATTTTTTAAGATCTTTTATCGTGGATGCTATCTCGCTTTGGCTGAATGTAATTGGATATATAGGTGGTAAGTTTTTAGTGACTGCAGGTAGGACAAATGAGTTGGTAACAGGATTGGGCTGGAATACCTTCTGCAGGTGATCGGCGAACACATAGGCTCTATCTTTGTCACTGCGTATCCAGCTTCTAGAGGGGCCTCGCAGTGGAATGACTGTTTCTGCCGGCGGCTGGGCATTTTTGTGTGCTTTCCCCAAAGGGTTGTTTTTACTGGTGGGCGATAGTTGTTTGATATATAGATGCTGAGCGTTTGCTTCCTCAAGCTTAAGTGCCCTGGTTAGTCTAGTTCTTTAGCCGTTGGGGATCTGTGATTCTGCCATTCTCTTCTTGGTCTTCGTTTATTAAGTACTAACTGTTCGATTTCGCGATTTGTCTTGCTTGTCATTTTGTGGGTGTCTGGAGGAGTATTGGCCTTGGCGGCAGCAAGAAGTGTTTCCTTGATCGATTTGACCAGGCTATCAACATCCTCCTCGGTGAATATGAGTTGGTTTCATATGCGTACAAACATATTTCGCGTACCTTGCCCAGTTGGTCCTGATGTCTGTCAGCCTGTAGGGGCGCTCAGTTATATAAGGTCGATGCCTGAGAGTAAGTAGAAGTGGCTCGGCCGTGATAATATTTCTTGGGATCTTTCTTATTATTGCGAAGTCAATGAGGTCCGGAAGCGTATTTGGATCCGCTGGCCAGTATGTAGGCCTACCTCGAGTCACATAATCGAACTTGTTTCGCGGCTTGATGAGCGCGTTGTAGAGTTAGTTTCTTCGTAGTGTTTGTCATCATTTTAAATGGATTGGTTGTCTTTGTCTTTACTAATAGAGATTGTTTATAGTTAGGATCGACCTCGAATTCGGGTCGTTTTTCATTATGTTTGTTAATTTTACGAATTTTATTTGCCTGAGTGTTGTATTCAGGCGTTTCTGCTTAAATGAAGATATCAGCTGGTGTCATATTTTTGGTTTTATTTTTTTGTGATTATATTTTTTTATTGATTTTGTGATTATCGGAGTTCAAACTTTATGTATTTATTTTCGATATTTGTCTTACGAGGGCTGCTATATAGTGATGTATTTAGGTGGTCCAAACCGACCACTTCAATTATTTCAAAGAACTAAAAACAGTTATGCACTTAAATGATTTCCATAATGTATCCCATCTGCGCAGCATGCGTTTTTAATAAACAATTCTTTGGCAGCGGCACTTAGCCGTTCTCGTAAACAAATCCTAAAGCCTGACCTAAGCAGATTTGACTGCTCTCTTTGAATCTTTTCCTAATCTTAAGAATCTAAGAGCAATGCTCTCCAGAAATGCAAATATTGTTAAAACACTGAGGCTTCTCCTCAATCCAATTTACATTTGGTTTTTAGTCTTAAGCTGATATCCGAATAAAGAAGTTCAATAAAAACCTTTGTCAAATAATTCTTCTCAGCTGATAAGGAAACTACCAATACAATTATTTACTATTTTAGCTCATCACGATAATACAGACTTAAGATCTTAATTACTGTTGCACAAAATGAGGGAATTTATGAAGAACACATTAATTTTGAATTTAATAAAAACCCAAAATACCGTAATAAAAACAAAATCAAAATAACTCTGAACCAAACGAAAATTTTCGGTCAACAGCCCCGGACAACACGAATACATAGAAATAGCATACAAAGGTTGCACATACAAATGGCACAGGACCACAATTAATATGATCAATGAAAATATATTTTGTGTTCCTATTAAAAATAGTAGACGTGAAGTTTTAACATTAAATGGCCCTACTACTTTGAACAACTTGATTCTGTTACCCAGAAATAGTATCTTCAAAGCAACCGAACCATTTTGTGTTTTGTTATTCCAATAGAACTTGGGACTTGGACTGCGCATTTATAACGGTCCGAGTCGGGCTTCCAAGAGCGGAGTCCCACTATGTCCGTTGCCCCTTCGCTACCGTTGCTGCTGTGACTAAATATTTGCAAAGACGTAAATTGAACCCCAACCTAGAGTATGGACTGGCAGGCCCCCCCGCATGCCAGCAAGCTCGGCAAAACACTACCCTGCAAGCCCTCAAAGCAAGGAAGTGCAGCTCGAGCAGAGACTCAAGCTCGAGTTCTTCTTACTCGGAGCCCAGCGAGATCAAGCGCAAATACGCGCGTGATAGGCAAGGAGAAGAGCCAGACGTCACGCCTAGCACCAGCGCAGCTCTGCGCAGCAGCAAGCAACAACCCCTTTGCCCTCCTCTCAAGCAAAGAAGACGACGACGAACATGACTAACCTGAAACTGCCTCAGAGGCAGTGGCATCTAGAACAGCAGAGAAACCGAGCCCGATCCTGAAGACCCTCAAGCCTCCCCCGATCTACATCCCAGACGTGACCGACATTACCGCGCTTGTCAAGATGACAACGACTCCCGTGGGTACCAAAAAGGGTTTCTCGTACAAATCGGAGAGAAACAACAACGTACGCGTAATGATGCCAGACAAGGAGTCCTACACAGCGCTACGCCAGCATCTCGTGGCACACAATAAAAGGCACCGCACCTTCCAACCGGCGGTCATCAAGGAACTTCACAACACATAGGACCAGACAGAAATTAAGGAAGAACTCCACAAATACGGCCATACTGTGAGGAATCTGCACAATCCCATTGGCAGGAAATCCTAACAACCACTGGGAATCTTTTTTGTTAATCTCGAACCAGCGAGGAACAACACAGAGGTTTTCAAAATAAAGAGGATTTGCAGGTCAGTCGTCACCGTAGAGCCCCCACTGAAGTTCAACGACGCTCCAATATTTCAGATGCCAAGGGTTCGGACACACCCAGCGCTATTGCTTTCTGGAACATCGCTGCGTGAAATGTGGTGGTCCTCACGACTCCAGATCATGCACCAAAAAATATATCGAAAAAGCATGCTGTTTACATTGCCAAGCTGATCACCCTGCAAAAAGGCAAATGCACAGCAATCTCCCAAAGCCAGACCCTTTGCGAGTAGCAACAAACTACCTCCCATCCAGATACCAAATATCGTCAATGGTATGAGTTACAGGGACGCACTTCTAGGAAACCAAGCGACACAGCCTACAAATCCCCAACAAACCCCTCAAACCACTCCCGAAGCCACACAACCCAACCAGTTTGAAACGTTGCTTGCCCGCATGGAAGGAACGATTGAGAGGATGATGGAAAAGTTGATCTCGCAGATGTTGGAGTTAATAGCTCCCCTCCTCAACAGGAAATAATGCAAATAATTCTCCATATAGTTCTCCTGTGGCATGTCACGAGGCGCATAAAAAGACCTGCGAAGAAGATATCACCCGTGCGCAAAGTGGACGGTTCCTGGTGTCGGACTAAGGTCGAAAGAGCAATAGCCTTTGCTGACCATCGAGTGCATTCTTAACTTTCGACAGATGCACAAGCGAAGAGCGTGCTGCCACCATAAGGTTCGTAGACAGCCCCAGGGCTGCTGGCCCGCCAATACAGCCCGTCGTACCAGAGGAGATTGCGCAGGAGATCACCTCCCTTAAAAAAGGCAAGTCACCAGGTCCTGACCGAATCAATGCAGTTTACTGGCAATCCTCTATAAAATACTTGAAAGATTATTTTTGCGCAGAGTACTGCCAGTACTGGACGAGGACGGACTGCTCCCTTATCACTACTTTGGCTTCAGACGCTTCCATTGAACACCTGAGCAATGCCACCGGATTGTTGAGAGCATAATTGAGGCCCTCGAAAAGTAAAAGTACTACTGCGCCGTTATGCTGGAGCCAGTCTGGCACCCTGGAATCCTTTTCAAAGTAAATCCCACGTTCCCACTTCGCCTTCGTCAAGTCGTACACAGAGGGAAGAGAATTCCATGTGAGATGCGGATCAGCAATGAGCACACCTAGGCCTATAAGAGCAGGAGTACCTCAACGCAGTGTTCTTGGACCCATCTTGTACACACTCTTCATAGCGGACCTTCCCATCACCCCCTCCCGGAACCTAACAGTAGCCACATATGCCGATGACACCGCCTTCCTAGCCTCCGCCACAGATCCCCAGGAAGCATCAGCCATCATCAGAGACACTTGGATGCTCTCCATCCATGGCTGAAACGATGGAACATCGTGGTCAACGCGGAGACATCCTCACACACAACCTTCGCACTACGCAGGGGTTGATTGCCCCCCGTCACACTCAACGGGGAAACCATCCCAACGAATAACCCAATCCCAACCTACGGCTTAAGCAACTGCACTGGCTCCTGGGGAGAAGGTCCAAGCTCAAAGAAAAATTCAAACTGCTTATTTACAAGGTAGTCCTGAAGCCAATCTGGACCTATGGGATACAGTTGTGGGGCACGGGAAGATCTTCAAAGCGCATCAGAATCCAGCGGTTTCAACATAAATGCCTGAGAACAGTTTCTAACGCCCATCGGTACCACGAAAACTCCATCATTCATAAGGAGCTTGGAATTCCAGGGGTAGCAGAGGATATCACCCGTCTCAGCGAAAGATACCCAAAAAGACTGGACAACCACCCCAAAACACCTGGAAATCAACCTCCTAGATAATAGCCAATCCCTAAGACGCCTGAATACGAAACACGCGCTTGACCTCCCCCATCAATAGACACAAAAGTCAACCTCATTAAATATACATTTTATGTACCTCCCTTACCTCGTAATATCACACACAAACCTTTTTCTTTTCTTTCAAACTTATTGGTATGGCTATGTCAAATGAATAAATGTTGAATTCGGTTGCAATAGATTGGAAAACAAAATAGTTTTCCATACAAAGAATTGAAATCTGATTGATCGTTAGTATGGCAGCTGTATGATATAGTGGTCCGATCCGACCGATTTTTGACCTTGATGTGCATGCAACAAAAATAATGATCTGGTAAAAATTTCACGCTAGCTTTAAAACTACTGTCTATTTTTTGCATAGAAACAGACGGACAGACGGACATGGCTATATCGACTCGGCTGTTGATGCTGATCAAGAAAATATATACTTTGTGGGGTCGGATATGCTTCCTTTATTGCGGTACACATTTCTGGACAAAATTATAATACCCTCTGCAAGGGTATAATAAGAACGTTAAAAAAAAAAAACTATAACGCTGTGGCTGTTTCCCATCTTTCTTCTGAGCTTAAATTTGCAGAAATATAATAAGTAATGGTGTTGGCGCAATGGTATTAATACCACCAAGAAAAAGCCCGAATAAGTTACATGAAACAGTTATATTGGTATAAGTATTAGTTTTATTATTCGTGAAGCGCGTCTTCTTAGTTAGTGATTTTAAAAGAACTAGTGAACATAATATTCCCCAATCTGCATCTAATACTCCGTATAGACGTGATGCTTCGTACCGCTTAGGTATCGCAGTATGCGTTTTGCTGCCCTCCAATGCTCAGCTCCGTAGCTTCCGTGTCTCAAGAAATTCACAGCATACGCAATATCTGGTCTTGTTGTAACTTTTATTAGGAGACCTTCTCATTTCTGTTTCATCGTGGGGCTCAGAACGCTCCAATATATACTTCTTCTATTGGGATTGATGCTGGTTTGCATTCTGCCATAACAAATATTTTCAAAATGGTATCAGACCCACCAAGCACGTTTTTCATATCGAACTCTTCTTCAAGGGAACTCTTCATACGATGCAGACATTCAGTATGAATTGACGCTAATAATAAGTCATCAACGCAAATCATGACTCTCTGTTAGTTTACTAGACCATTGTAAACCAGATTGTCGTAGACCGTACAATCCCTTCTTGAGTAGAAAAACGGGATTTTTTATCTTTATCAGCACCTTACGCCATGCCTTCGCTGCTCTCATATGGTCTCTGGCAATTGTGTTCTGCTGCATCTGATTTCAATTTGTCTATGAGCTCGCTCAGTCCTTCTGGTACTTCCAAGTGGACTTTCTCTTTTAGCTCTCCGTTTAGGTACTCTGTCACCACGTCCATTTGATGGACCTCAGTCTGACCGATGTAAATCGCACTACAGGTTAATACATCCCATGAAAATCTTCGCCAGGTCTTTGCGAGTAGCCTTTTGCAACTAGCTTCGCCTTCTTGCCGGATACAGTGCTATCTCAGCCGGACGTTCCTTAATTTTTGCTTGTGCCGTTGCACAAATACGCCATGTATTCGTCTTCGATTGAGCTTTTCGCCTCTTCAATTTTTTTAGGGTCGCATTCCTCAAATCTTCTTCTGATGATGAGTTAGAATGCGTCTCATAAATCCTCTCGACGACAACCCTCTCGGTTGTTGGCTGATATATTTTTCTTGGTCTTCCCCTTTGGGGAAGACCTGGCTCCTTAAAAGCCAGCAGTAGTAACATTGATATCATGCAAAGGGCTTAATCAAAGATACTAAAAAAAATCACTGGAGCACAGAAAGAGATCTTCAAATCAGATCCGTAAGAGAAGAAATAATTCAACAAAAACAAAAGTACATGTGCAAATTAACTTATTAATTAACACACCCTAACCAACTTGCGAGAAGCTTTGAACATAAGCTGTGGTCAATAATATTTTTTTGAGGTCATACGGTATGCGTATGTATTCCCATTTTCCTTGCTAATGTTTTCAGGTATGTACAATATAAAAATGATTGTTCAGAACTTAAAAAACATCTATAACGTTGTGGCTGTTTCCTATCTTGTAGGATTAAATTTGCAGAAATATAATAATTAAAGCTGTTGGGGCAATGGTATTAATACCACCAACATGCAGCGCGAATAAGTTAAATGAAACAGTTATATTGGTATAAGTATAGGTTTTATTATTCGTGAAGCGCGTCTTCTTAGTTAGTGGTTTTACAAGAACTAGTGAACATACTGGAATGAAATTGGGCAGTGTAGTTGCCAGATCGTTCCTTTGTATAGATAAACGTTACAGTTCAAATGATATTGCAGATTTTGCTGATTTCATATGTATGACGCCCAGGGATGATATACACTCTTGATGTTTGATGCTGCTTACAGCCTTCGTTAGGACGTCCACGCGCATATACTCTGTCTGCATAAAAGTTAACAACTGAAAAGAACACCCGATATATCCGATTCGGCAACTAAGTAGTTTTACATAAATAATACCCCAGCAACTAAGTAGATTGACACAAACAATGCTGACGCGCCCAAGATGAGTTCAGCACCACGCGATATCCGGTGTGCCGAATTGCAATACATGAAATACTTAGTCGGCGTGCCGACCACGATTTTATGGCGTGATGCATTGGAGCTAGGGTAGATTTATGTTTCAATATATGTTCAATATATGTTCAATTATGTTCACAATTCCACGAGTATCATTTGCAAATGCCTTGACAGGCATAGTAAAGCCAGCTTCAAAGTCGGCAATCTCCCTAACACCAGCCGCCCAATCAACAACATCAGAGAAACACCACATCTTAGAACAGCCATCAACTGGAATTGAATCACTCATTATTTCACTTCAAAAAAGCATGATGGAATTTATGCAGTTTATGCAATCTACAATACCTCATACAAGACCTCATGCGAAATCAAAACTTACTCATGGAAATGCTTGCATCCCAACATTCCAAACCATAAATGGCTATTTTAAAGATATGTTACTGAAATGCTTACGGCATTTCACAGCACAAAAACGAACTTATTCAATTCCTAAAGGAACACGACATTGATATAATGCTAATCTCCAAAACCCATCTCACAAATAAAAATAACTTCTTTCTTATCCAGACTCATCCAGACGACAAAGCTCATGCTCAGGCATCCTTATCAAGAGACGCATCAAGCACCATAAATTGCAGCCATTTGCAACCAATTACTTCCAAGCTACGGCAATAAGTATTAAAGTGTCTTTCGGCAGTCTTAGTATTGCCTCAATATACTGCCCACCACGGTTTTCTACTTCGGAAGAAGACTTCATGGAATATTTCAACCAACTAGGTGCCCATTTTATATCAGCAGGCGATTATAATGCCAAACACACGCATTGGGGCTCCCGTCTTACAAAACCAAAAGGAAGGCAATTATACAAAGCTTTAATCACAAGATCGAATAAACTAAACTGGCCTACATATTGGCCAGCTGATCCCAACAAAAAACCGGATCTTATAGACTTTGCTACAACCCGAAACATACCAAAACAACTAACGCGGATAGAAGCCATAGCTGACTTGTCCTCGGACCACTCTCCTATCCTTCTTCAACTGTTCGAACATCCACCAACGTTGGAACGGCCTGATATTATTACATCCAACCAAACAAACTGGCTTCGTTACAAAAAATATATAAGCTCACACATTGAGCTAAGCCCAACACTGCACCACGAGGCTGACATTAATAATTCTGTAAATGCCTTTGAATTTATTCTCACCACTGCTGCACGCGTATCTACACCTCAAATTAAACCAAAAGTAGTACATCAGTACCGTACAAATAGGCAAATTCAACAGTTTCTTTTAGAAAAAGACAATTACGACGAGAGTGGCAAAAAAACAGATCACCAGCAAGCAAAGAGAAACTAAAAGCTGCAACTCGAAAACTCTCTAGAGTACTGAAACAAGAAGAAAATCTTGCACAACAACTCTCTCCAACATGTGCCAAAAACACACTCTGGAAAGCGCGCAGTCTCAGTGCCCCTATTGGTACAGACAGCCCTATCCGAAGTCTTACAGGAAGATTGGCTAGAAGTGACATAAAAAAGGCGAACGTGTTTGCAACACACCTCCAAGAAGTCTTCCAACCAAATCCTGCGACCAATTTATTTGAGCTTCCGGAATTCTCAAGCTCTGACATAATACACACTACGCCCCTGAAATTCCGATCAAGCGAAATTAATCAAATAATCAAAGAGCAATTAAAGCCGAACAAAGCACCGGGCCACTATAGAATTACTCCAAAAATGATTATAGAACTACCGAGTTGTGCTGTAAATCATTTATGCACGCTTTTCAACGCAATGACTAAATATGGTTATTTTCCTCAAAGATGGAAAAAGTCAACTATAGTTATGATTCCAAAACCTGGTACAGACAAAACACAAGCATCTTCATATTGACCAATAAGTCTTCTGCCCTGCTTATCAAAACTATTCGAAAAACTCATCTTATCGCACATCAGTCCCCATCTTAGTATAAAGGACATAATCGCAATGCATCAATTTGGGTTCCGATGGTACAATATAACAGGTAAACCGTATCACCACGGAAATACGCTCTGTGTTTGAAGAACGAGAATACTGCTCTGCTTTATTTCTTGATATTGCCCAAGCGTTTGACAGGTGTGGCTCGATGGACTCATGTACAAGACCAAAACATTACTCCCCAATAGTATGCACAAACTCCTCGAATCCTATCTGCATAAAAGATTATTCTCCGTAAGATGCAGCGCCTTAACATCTGCTGAGCGTGAAATCAAAGCTGGAGTTCCTCAAGGAAGCGTTCTCGGTCCCATTCTATATACACTATACACATCGGACATTCCGACAAACATTCAACTTACCACTTCAACTTTTGCAGATGACACTACCATTCTAAGCCGGAGTAAATGTCCCCTTAGAGCAACTGTTATTCTACAAAATCATTTGGAATCTCTTGAAAAATGGTTATCTAACTGGAGAATTAAAGTAAATGAAAGTACATTTAAACACGTAACATTCACACTGAACAGACAAACCTGTCCCCACCTTACTCTAAACGGAGCACGAATCCCCCAGTTTAACACCGTCACATACTTGGGTATCCATCTTGACAGGAGACTCACCTGGTGCTCACACATAGCAGCCAAAAAAACTCAACCAAAGTAGAAGACCACCAAACTCCATTGGCTAATCAACTCTCAATCCCCTCTTTGCCTTGAATACAAAATACTTCTCCATAACACCGTGATCAAGCCAATATGGAAATACGGCTCTGAACTTTGGGGAAATGCCAGTCGTAGTAACATCGAAGTAATTCAAAGAGTTCAATCTAAGACACTTAGACTCATCACTGGTGCTCCTTGATATATAAGGAACGAAAATATTCATCGAGATTAAAATATCAACACCGTTTCTGACGAAATTTTTCCATCAAAAAGCAAAACACCAAGCTAAATTAACATTTCATCCAAATCCTCTTGCACACTCGCTAACCAGAACTTCCAGTTGGAGTAGACTTCAACGTGCCGATCATCCACTCGCTCAGATCCGATATAATTAGAGCCGTGCTGAAAACTAAACCCATCGCTAAAAATGGATTCTTAGTTATAATATTAGTCTAAGATTTTAAAACTTGTTGTTAGTCTCTATTAAGAAGAGAAGATCTAGCAAATAAAATAAAATTGTAAAAAAAAAAAAAAAAAGTTGTCTAATAATACGAAATATATTGCATATCTCTTATGTTTTTCTGTTGCGTAAATTCGAAAAAAATAACAATACAAAGTAATGAAAAAAAAAAAATTTATTAAAAAATTTTATAAAATAAGAAAAAGAGAAAATTTTTTTATTAAATTAAAAATAAATTGCATACCCCAAGTTACCCTATGTTTCTTGCGGCACAAAATTAAAAAAAAAAATAAGTAAGGTAGCAGCAGTCGAGTTTCCCGATTGCAAAATACCCTGTACCCTTAGACATGCTTACAATTTATTTATTTAGTATCAATAAATAAATGAAACAATATTCTATTAGAAAAGAGTACCATAACAATATAAATTTGGTATGATTTTGGTTATGAAAATAAGTTTCGTGTGTCATAAAGCCATACACATTTCGCTGTCAACGTCGCAGTCGGCGTCGCGCAATGCGTGTTTTGCTGCGCTTCTGCTTGCCATATATTTTGCATGTGGCATATATTCCGTGTTTCTATCCGATTTGGTTCAAATTTAAAAATTAGATAGGTTTTATAAGCACCAACGCACATGCCGAATTGCATAGCATTAGGTTTATAATTGTGGGCGTGGCAGTTTTTTGCGGTTTGCGGGGAGCGTGGTCGTGGCAGTTTTTGCGGGGGAACGGGGCGTGATATCAAAATAAAACAACAAACTTGTACTGCGTATGGTAATTACCTATCCAACGATATATGGCACATGTCTGTAGCTCTTGTAGTTTCAGAGATCTAGGCGTTGATACGGACAGACGGACGGACGGACGGACGGACGGACGGACGGACGGACGGACAGACGGACATGGCTATATCGACTCGGCTGTTGATGCTGATCAAGAATATATATACTTTATGGGGTCGGAGATGCTTCCTTCTGTCTGTTACATACATTTGCACCATATTATGATACCCTTTTCACCCATTTTTAATGGGTACAGGGTATAAAAACAAGTGAGAAAAGTTATCTTCGGCTTGCCGACGATGGTATACCCTTGAAAACAAAAAAGTTTTCCATACAAAGACTTGTTTTCATATCGGTCGTTTGTATGCCAGCTATATGATATAGTGGTCCGATCCGACCGATTTTTAAACTTGCGTGCATCTGCGTGCAACAAAAATAATGATCTGGTAAAAATTTAAAAACGCTAGCTTTAAAACTACTGTCTATTTTTTGCATAGAAACAGACGGACAGACGGATAGACGGATAGACGGACAGACGGAAAGACGGACATGGCTATATCGACTCGGCTGTTGATGCTGAAGAATATATATACTTTGTGGGGTCGAAGGTGCTTCTTTTAATGCGTTACACATTTCTGGACAAAATTATAATACCCTTTTTCAAGGGTATAAAAAAAATAAAGCAGCGGGAATTATATTTTTGTGAAAACCTTTTTTAAGATAAAAGTTATCTACCTCCATTCTATTTTCTCGCGCAACGTAATTTTGTTGTTTCACGGAAGCCGATCATTTGTGCAGGTCTTTATTGCAGGTCTCAGGAAACCCTTGAGAGCCATAGTCCTACCGGCTCAACCCAAGGATTTGACGTCAACTTTAGCTTTGACCGAAGCAACCATAGAACGCACTACCTTTGCTGGCACGTATGCAAGGGCTTTGGAAGATAGGGCACTCACCTAAGAGCAGCAAAAAACTCAAAGCCGCTCACGAGAGTCACAGGGGAAAAATAGCAGGGCCGAAGATGGCCAGGGGAAAAACCCTCAATTTTTTTAAAAAACAAAATAGGGCCTAACAGAATAATTCGCCCCAGGCACAAGCAAATACCATAATCAGTATCCTGAGCCTATGGAATTGGGCTCCACTATGACACAGATTAGACAGCCGACCGCCTTCGGAAGCGGTCAACCCGCAAATACCAGAAGCGAGAGTTTCCGAGGCCATAAAAGGCCAGGTTCCACACGTATGACAGAGAGTCAGAGAGTTCAAAATACCATGCAACAGGCTGACGATAAGAATGACAGCGAATATGAAAGCGCCGCCGCAGCGGCCGTTACCAAAATAGATGAGGAGTCTGATGATAATGATCAGATCAATTTTTTAGGGAGCGCTCCCGGCTGCCGTTCATTGAACGCCAGTTACAGGGAAGACAACTAAAAATTCTAATCGAGACAGGGGCGGGGAGAAACTACATCAAGAAGGAGCTAAAAAATGTGGTCCCGGTCGATTCCCCTTTCACACTTAGTTTCATTCATGGTTCTAACAGGGTTCACCAGGAATGTTTTACGAACATTTTTGGGAAAACAGCTAAGTTCTTTCTTTTAGACGCGCTGACACCTTTCGATGGAATGATAGGATTTGTCTTACTGGCTCAAGTAGGGGCGAAATTGGACACGGAGAAAGGTACAATAAATTATGGTTCTGTTTCCGAAAAGCTGCAGCATTATAATTGCTACAATGTAAATAACACTAACGTGAATGACATTGCCGTACCAGAATCCGTAAAAATTGACTTTCATAATATGATCACGAACAGATCTAAGGCGTTTTCGGCCTCTAACGAGGCACTGCCATTTAACACTTCTGTCGTTGCCACAATTCGGACAAACGATGATAAGCCGGTATATTCCAAATTATACCCGCTTCCCATGGGCGTATCTGAGTTCATGAAGCGAGAAATCGCAGACTTATTGCAAAAAGGCATTATTAGAACTTCAAGGTCGCCTTACAACAACCCAACATGGGTTGTGGACAAAAAAGGCCATGACGATCTGGGGAATAATAATAAGCGTTTGGTTATAGACTTTAGGACTTTTCGTTAAAGACTTTGCGGCAATCGCGAGGCCTTCGACAAGCTTGCTGAAAGGAGGAAATAGCTCCGTCAGCAAACACATGTCTAAGAAAACTCCTATTGACTTCGGATTAAGAAATTTTTTGGCTTCCGAAGATGTAATTCTCAGATACCCTGATTTCAGGAAGCCGTTCAATCTGACAGCGGATGCTTCCGCGAACGGTATCGGCGCCGTTCTATCGCAAGAAATGAGACCTATTACAATGATCTCCAGGACCCTCAAAGATAGCGAGTCACGAATGAAAGAGAGTTGTTGGACATAGTGTGGGCTTTAGGCAAGTTACAGCACTATTCGTACGGCACTCGCGATATCAACATTTATACAGACCACCAGCCTTTGACATTCGCGGTGTCCGATCGCAATCCTAATCCGAAGATAAAGATGGAAAGCGTACATAGACGACCACAACGCGAAAATCCATTACAAGCCGGGTAAGGAAAATCATGTGAAAATCATGATCACAGATCAACCACTAAACTGCTTCAGAAATCAAATCATTATAGAAGAAGCATGTTTCCAACTAAAACGAAGCTTAGTATTATTTCGTAGCAAAACTCGCCACTTAATCAGTTTCACCGACTAAACCAGCATTTTAAAAATGCTCAAAGAAGTCGTGAGCCCCGACGTCGTAAATGCGATACACTGCGACCTAAACACTCTGGCAAGCTTCCAGCATGACCTAATTGCTCATTTCCCGGCTACACAGTTTCGATATTGCAAAAAGCTTGTAATGGACCATACTAATAAAAACGAACAGTTAGAAATTATCACGGCAGACCACAATCGTGCACACAGAGCGGCTCAGGCAAATACCAAGTAAGTCCTCCGCGATTATTATTTTCCCAAAATGAGCAGCTTAGCAAAAGAAGTGGTTGCAAATTGCAGAGTATGTACCAAAGCCAAATATGACAGGCACCCAAAAAAGCAAGAGCTCGGGGAAACACCCATACAAAGTTACACCGTCGAAATGTTGCACATTGACATTTTCTCAACCGATAGGAAGCAATTCCTAACATGCGTTGATAAGTTTTCGAAGTTTGCGGTGGTACAACCAGTGCAGTCCAGAACAATAGTGGACATCACAGGGCCCTTGCTTCAACTCGTGAATTTATTCACTAAAGTCAAGTCAATATATTGCGATAATGAGGCCGCTTTCAATTCTGAAACCATCACCTCCTTACTGAAAAACAGCTACCACATCGACATTGTAAACGCAGCCCCTCTACATAGCTCGTCAATCGGTCAGGTGGAACGGTTCCACAGCACGTTGACGAAAATCGCCAGGTGTCTTAAGCTAGACAAAAAAATCATCGATACTGTAGAACTAATCTTGAGGGCAACTGTATAAACAGTTATATAACAGGACCCTACACTCGGTCACTCATGAGAAGCCGGTCGAGGTTCTCCACACAACAAGCTGTCCCCATTATGCACGGAACACAAAGTGCAGGCACCTCTCATAAAGGGGAGGGTGGTCCATAAGGACAACCTCAAGTAGGCCCCCTCACTTATAATTTGCAAGTAAGCCATATTTTTAATAGTAAGCCAGATTTAAGTTAAAAAATCGTGGTCTCACTCTACGTTTGGATTGCAGGTTCGCCCTCACAACGCTCATCACCCTAGAAGTGGCAAATGCACGGATTACCTACTTTTATCACGCCAACTACATTCCAGTCGTAGATGGAGATGTGCTTGTGTTTGAACAACGTAACTACTTGAGGCACGTGAGCAAGCTTTCCGAATTCACTAGTATGGTAGATGAGACAGAAAAATTGTCCGAGTCCTTTCCGCAGTCGCATATGCGCAAGTTACTAGATGTCAATAATACAGATCATTTGAGAACCTTGTTGTCCGTCCTTAAAATATACCATAAAATTGCAAGAATCTTAGATTTCTTGGGGACAGCCCTTAAAGTGGTTGCGGGAACCCCTGACGCTTCGGATTTTTTTAAAAACCAGGATGACAGAAGCTCATCCAATGGACTCAAATTCCAGGCAGATTTTCGGCCATGACCGAGTGCTGAGTATACCCTTGCTACACCGCATGAGCAACAACAATCTACGCTTCATCCAAGGTTTCAAGGACGAGCTTGACGCCGCGGGCTCACCCAAACTTTGGTTTTTGCCCGGAGTGATCCTGAACATCGGTCTGATTGGTTCATTCATCCTTTTTTTGGCATTAAGGAGAAAACGAGCCTCCATCAACATACAACGAACGATTGACAAGTTTAATACAACCGAGGACGGTCATAAATCTGAGGAGGGGGGTAGTTAACAACTGAAAAGAACACTCGATATATCTGATTCGACAACTAAGTAGAGTCGGCGTGCCGACCACGATTTTTTGGCGTGATGCATTGGAGCTAGGGTAGACTTATGTTTCAATATATTTTGTACTTCAGTTCTGTCTAAGATACGAAAGCTTACGCTTCATCAATAAAACATAGCTCCGGTATTGCCGTAAAACCATGTCTTATTATTGACATAATTGCCGAGCCACAAGGCCTGTAATTAGAGAGGAAGTAAACTCTCCAACCTAATCTTCATAAGAAAACTGGCCCCCACAACTGCAGTACTACTGCAGAATTCCAGGATAGCAGCTAACCCCGCTGGACTACACTTCAACCTGAAAAGCCTCCTACATTGACGCGGCACAGGATTACATATTTTATACTTAATAGTGATGTCGCCCTTTTGATGCTTCTGCTGTATGAAGTGATGACGTACATCGATATGCTTCGTGCGTGTATGGATGCCGAAACCTTTTACCAATTTATGAGTTTTCCGTCTTTTCGGTCCACCTTGCAAAGAAGTTCCTTTAGAGATACGGCTTCTTTCTATGTATCGGACATTGCCAAGTATTCAGCCTCTGTTCTTGATACCCAACTTATGGCTGCGTCAGCCATGACGAATGCTAGACTAGAGTACGAGCGACTGTCATTTAAGTATGCGCCCCAGTCTGCATCTAATACTCCGTATAGACCGTGATGCTTCGTACCGCTTAGGTATCGCAGTATGCGTTTTGCTGCTCTCCAATGCTCAGCTCCGTAGCTTCCGTGTCTCAAGAAATTCACAGCATACGCAATCAATATCTGGTCTTGTTGTAACTTTTATTAGGAGACCTTCTCATTTCTGTTTAATCGGGGGGCTCAGAACGCTCCAATATATACTTCTTCTATTGGGATTGATGCTGGTTTGCATTCTGCCATAACAAATATTTTCAAAATGGTATCAGACCCACCAAGCACGTTTTTCATATCGAACTCTTCTTCAAGGGAACTCTTCATACGATGCAGACATTCAGTATGAATTGACGCTAATAATAAGTCATCAACGCAAATCATGACTCTCTGTTAGTTTACTAGACCATTGTAAACCAGATTGTCGTAGACCGTACAATGCCTTCTTGAGTAGAAAAACGGGATTTTTTATCTTTATCAGCACCTTACGCCATGCCTTCGCTGCTCTCATATGGTCTCTGGCAATTGTGTTCTGCTGCATCTGATTTCAATTTGTCTATGAGCTCGCTCAGTCCTTCTGGTACTTCCAAGTGGACTTTCTCTTTTAGCTCTCCGTTTAGGTACTCTGTCACCACGTCCATTTGATGGACCTCAGTCTGACCGATGTAAATCGCACTACAGGTTAATACATCCCATGAAAATCTTCGCCAGGTCTTTGCGAGTAGCCTTTTGCAACTAGCTTCGCCTTCTTGCCGGATACAGTGCTATCTCAGCCGGACGTTCCTTAATTTTTGCTTGTGCCGTTGCACAAATACGCCATGTATTCGTCTTCGATTGAGCTTTTCGCCTCTTCAATTTTTTTAGGGTCGCATTCCTCAAATCTTCTTCTGATGATGAGTTAGAATGCGTCTCATAAATCCTCTCGACGACAACCCTCTCGGTTGTTGGCTGATATATTTTTCTTGGTCTTCCCCTTTGGCCTGTCCTTAAAAGTTTTGGACGCCCTCTTCTATGCCGCTGCCACCCATTATTGGAATCTGCTTCGCTGGATGAACTGTCGCTTTATTGTACCCACTCATTTGACTTGCTGATTGGGATGCCCTCATCTGTTATAACCTTCGTATTGTGGAAGTCGCTCTTGAGCACTGAAACATTTAAGAACTTGAAATCATTAGCAATTCTTATTTTTCGCCTTTCCTGTGACCACAATCGATACGCTTCCGATTCCGTTGAATAGCCGACAACAATATATTCTTAAGATTTCGTCCCGAACACTCCGGCTCCCTTCTATGGAGGAGTGCCAGCAGTAGTAACATTGATATCATGCAAAGGGCTTAATCAAAGATACTGAAACAAATCACTGGAGCACACAAAGAGATCTTCAATTCAGATCCGTAAGAGAAGAAATAATTCAACAAAAAGAAAGTACATGTGCAAATTAACCTATTAATTAACACACCCTAACCACCTTGCGAGAAGCTTTGTGACTTCGCCGCAACGACCTCCTGACCCAACGCTGATCATTGGTCCTTTCTCCCAGAATGCAATTCAAAAGACTGTTAAGCACTATATGTAATTAAGATTTGAAAACTTATTGTTAGTCTCATAATTCTAGGGAAGGTTCAATAAATACAGCAAAATTATATTTAAAAAAAAACCTTGTGGACTTCTTAAACCTTCCCCAAAACCCACCTAGCTGGATGACAGTTCTCAAGTTTCTCAATCATGGAAATTTGTTACTTCGGGATTTTTATGAATCCTTTTTCTACTTATATTTCTCTCACAAATGACGTTGAAATAATTTTTCGCTTAATTTTTCGGCAGTAAAATTTGTAGTTATAGTTGCTTTTTTTTTTGTAAACTTCCCATTTTTCCCTTTAATTTGAACATAAGCTGGGGTCAATAATATTGTTTTGAGGTCATACTGTATGCGTATGTATTCCCATTTTCCTTTCTTATGTTTTTATGTACAATATAAAAATGATTGGTCAGAAGTTAAAAAACATCACTATAACGTTCTGGCTGTTTCCTATCTTTCTTGTAGGATTAAATTTGCAGAAATATAAAAATTAAAGCTGTTGGGGGAATGGTGTTAATACCACCAACATGCAGCCCTAATAAGTTACATGAAACATATATATTGGTATAAGTATAAGTTTTATTATTCGTGAAGCGCGTCTTCTTATGGTAGTCAAGTTGTATTTTCGTCCCGTTCTTTAGAGGCTTCCAATAATTAAGGTATATTTGGTGGGGTAGGTAAATAGTCAAATTCTGGGCAATTACCTATCAACCTCAAACCTGCATAATGGATTTTAAAATCCATTAGATCTATATGTGATCCAACTCATTGGTATGTGCGTTATAGTATCACCTTACTTACTTGTATGCCTTTGTTTTCGTCTTTAATGGATTGGGCATAAAATACAATATTATTATATTGGTTTTTGACCCGATCCCTTTGTGTTTTTTCATGTATGTATTTTTAGTTCAGAATAAGTTTTCACTTATATATTTAGTTTCCCTTTATTGTATGGGGCTCGTAAATCTTAGCAGCGGCCAACACATAGGCCACATGACCCCCTGTGACAGATGCGGCCGGTAAAGGGTGACAACTAGATGGCTACGCATTCAGTTATGCAACGCCATCCAAAACGCTGTGGGCACAGCCTATCACTACCAATTTGTAAAAATTGGTCCCACTCGTGCTTGCTATCTGAAGAAACCAGTCGTCAGCTGAACCCGCTCGAAAAATCCGCTCAAGCTAGGTGTTCTTTTGTTTTGATCTTCACTCAATGCGCGAACCAATTTGTACCACTGTTTGCTCCCCTTAGAATACAGTGTCTATTCAATAAGTAACGGGACTGCTTCGCTGTAGCCTCAACGAAGCGGAGCGTCGGCTGGGTAGAAGGATCTCCCGCCAACAAAGCGCGCCTTTTTTTTATATTTGTGGCGCGAGATTTTTGGTGAACAACGTTACGCTGTGAAGTTTTGCTTTAAACTCGGAAAATCAGCGTCGGAGAGCCTTGAACTCATTTAACGGGCTTATGGGGATAATGCCATAAGCCGTACAAGAGTTTTCGAGTGGCACAAAATGTTCAAGGAAGGCCGGGAGCTTGTTGAAGACGAGCACCGCGTCGACCGGCCAACGACAGCTCGAACAAATTTTCAGGTGCCCAAAGTGAGAAGAGTTTTAAACTCTGACAGGCGTTTAACCATTGACCTTATCAGTGAGGAGACCGGCATTTCATTCGGAACTGTCTACACTATTGTAACTGACGATCTTGCGATGAGGACAGTGTGCGCGAAGTTGGTCCCAAAAATCTTGACCGAAGAAAAAAAAGCCGCTGCAGCTGCTTGCGAAAGACGGCGTAACAACGTTGCCTCACCCCCCCTACAGACCAGACCTGGCTCCACCTGACTCTTTCCTATTTCCGCGAATGAAAAGAGAGCTCAAAGGACTCCAGCGGCTGTGACACAGGCTCTTATAATCATTCCGGAAAACGATTTCCAGAGCGCTTTTGAAGAGTGGCAGATGCGCCAAATTAAGTGTATCAATGCAGGAGGGATGTAATTTGAAGAATATTAAGTAACTGTAAAGATACCTACAATACATTTTTTTTTTAAATAGACCATGTATAGCAAACGATCTTTTGAATTTGTTTGTGGGTAGACTGTGCGACGGAAATAAAAGTATGGATTCATGGACAAGTGCTTCTTATTGGATATACGCATATATTATGCATATACAAGATGTACACATATACAAAATTAAGCTTGAAGTAATTTTTTTTTTAAATCTCTTTTAATCCTTTTGTCGCAATGATAACAGAGATAACATGTCTTGGGTCACAATATTATTATGAACGTTTATGCACTTTTTAAATTATTCAAAAGTAAATAGCACATTGTTTTCCTAACTAATATGCTTAAGGGGGAAGCTGGTAAGAATTTTTTTAAAATCGAAAAAAATGTTGTTGTCTTAAAAGGTTCTTTAGTGTCTAGGAAATAACATACCAAAAAATGGATGCCGGCAAAAATGTCTAAATGCCCAAATTTTCATTCGACGGCAGTGCCTCGCTGGTATGCCCCGAGTGCCACGTACGGGCACTTACAATGCTTACAACTTTAAACGCATTTTTCTCGAAATCACTCTTCGGCCACAACTGGCTGAAGACATAACTCAAACAAATCTTCAGCGATTCTTACGAAATTTTGAATAGTACATACATATGAAATACCGTTCTCCAGATTTTTATTTGTATTAAATAGTTTTTTTTTAATCAACAATTTTATATCTTTTTTTATAGTGAAAATTGTAACTTCTTGTTCAAACGTGCACCATTTCGAGAAAAAACAATATATCGAAAAAATCCTACGTACGTATCTTGGACAGCGGCCATTTTTAAATTAATTCACACGAATTTTGTGTTTGTATCATGAAACCTGTATTATTAAACCTATTTCACTAATTTTAGATTGATACCTTTGTTGTGTCAAAATAAATTCATAAAATATGCCCATTTTTCTCTAGAGCAGCTTCCCCCCTTAAGAATACAACAATCCCAGACAGATTGATATTTTTGTGACCTCTGGTATTTTTCATGCGACCGAATTTTTATATCGATTAATATCTATCTAACCAAAAATATGTCATATTTACTCGTCTCTAGTTTTACTTTGTAAAAGAAAATTGTTGTTTACAAGATGGGTTCAACAATGGTGAAACCGTTGGTAAAAAATGGAAATTTGTTGGATGCTTTACCATCGCAGGTCTTTTTTTTTAAATTTATACTCCATAACAAAATATAATATTAATAATTTTATTAAAGGGTACTCTCCATGTAGTAATGTTAGGTTTAGATTCTGCGGGCAAATCAACGGCACTATACAGACTCAAGTTTGATCAATATATGAACACAGTCCCAACTATTGGATTTAATTGCGAAAAGGTATTTATTCACTAAACATTGTTACAATGAATTTGATAAAATCATTAATCTAGGTACAAGGAACTATTGGAAAAGCAAAAGGTGTGCATTTTCTAGTTTGGGATGTCGGAGGGCAAGAAAAATTAAGACCTCTTTGGCGAAGTTACACTCGGTATTATGTGGTTAATTATTTGTCTACGAAAAAATTAGTGAAAATTTCTAATATTATTTTTTTTATTTATCTAATTAGTTGCACAGACGGTATTTTGTTTGTTATCGATTCTGTTGATATAGAACGTATGGAAGAGGCAAAAATGGAATTAATGCGTACAGCGAAATGTCCGGATAATCAGGTAATATAGTTATACATACTAGTAAATGAAAATAATTAGCTTGCAATTAAAATTGATTTTTTGATAAAATTGACAAGAGAATCAAGAATTGTAACTTAAATATTTATTCTACAATGTATACATTTTTGGTGTATTTTTGGCAGAGGCTGGGCAGAGAAATGTTTGGATGCGAGGCCGCTCCAATAGAATCCGAATTATTTCGGTTATCCGGTTATTCATCCCGAGCTGAATCCGGTATTTAATTTACAGAAATGGGTCAATTTTTATAAATTTCTAAATGCCACTACAGCAGGTCGTACATATGTTATTACTTAACGTTACATCGCAGGCTGCCCAAAAACATATATAGTATATGCAAATATATTTAATTATTTTCAGTAAATTAAAAAATTCTCGGTTTGATTGACTTTTTCCCAATTCAGGGAAGCCTTCCAATAACTTATAAAATAAGATATATAGTCTTATAAAATTTATGTCTACGAAAGTTCACAAACATGAACGTGATGACAAATCCGTTCTTTACAAAGCAGGTATAAGGTATTGTCGAGCGAACCCAGTCGTTCCAACCTACATACATAAACGACAAAATGAAAGCACACTAACGTTATTTGTTTAAACCATTTTATATATTATATCTATAAGAATCTGGTTTATTCCTTATAACTTGACGTAGACGTCCTTAATCTTCAACTTTTTAATCGAAATTGCTGATTTTATTATTGTGAGCTCCTAATCGGTACTTTTTTCCGGTTATTGGCCACCTGATATATCCGATATAAACCCAACCATAAACCACTGGTTGCTCCGGTAGGCCAAATATAAAATCTTTATAATTATATTTTTTTTTATTTATATTTATATTTATATATTTATGCTTCCTACTTCTGCATTGTGCATTGAGACCAATAGGGTGGAGTTCTGAATTGCTTGATTTCAGAGATTTTGCAATATTCCCTGAACTCATGGCTAGTGTATTGCCCGCAATTGCCCGTGTTTAAGTATTTTGGAAAACAAACTCAGCAGAAAACGTTCAGTGTGTTAGGCAAGTGGAAGTTATGGTACGAAGAGACTTAAACTCCATGTTTCGTAAAAATAACACTAATAGAAAATCCCCATTCGACAATGGAAGTCGGAAGCCACGAAAATCCATGGACCCGTTCAAAACGGTGCTGGATTGTTAGCTTGGGACACTACGAAACAATAGTACAAGATTAAAAAAATAATGTTTCAGCATCTCGATAAATGACAGCTTGAAACAAGCGCAGACCAGATGTGTTCTTGCAAATAAGTAGTGTGGAATGATTTTTCGATCGAGCGCAGTCGGACCTTCATGGGCTAACTCTTGTGTATTCTGGCATAAAGTAGCCGGAATGATTTTTCGATCGTCTCTCAGTAAGATTGACCCAACTGCCGATAACTTTGCCGCGTCTGAACGAGTGCAGCCTTTTTAATGTTGCGTATGTCCAAGAAATATCGTTTAGGTTCTGTGTGAGGAATATTATATTCTGCACGTGTCTCGAAATTGGCGATTCATGAGATGCTACATAGTCGCGATATGGAGTCGGATTTGTTCTTTTTTGCGGCTTTAAGGATAACTTTAAACTTAAAAGCTTGTAACCGAAGGAGCCATCTTTCTATGCCAGCTAGTGGCTTTTATGACGGCTTAAATATAGCCTTGAGGGGATTGTGATTGACCGATTCAAACTTTAGCTCTTTTAGGTACGTTAAACTTATCCACCGCCCGCCTTATTAGTTTCTAAATATCGTAAATAATTAGTGGTTCGTTATATTTTGTGAACTAGAGCACCTATCGCTACTGAGCTGTCATCAGAAATCAGAGCAACAACTATTGTAGCAGTTCAGTATGATTGGCCACATCTGGGACACTTTCCAACGTAAGCGACAAATCGCACCAATTTTTTTCTTCCCTTTATTACAAATATTGAGTCATTTAATACGACATTATTATCTTTGCAGAGGGTATTGTAATGGTCAGGAGTTTAAAGGACCACGTGATTTTAAGGACGGTCGTTATACAGTAGTATAGTCCTGACCCAGAAAAAGTCAATCTAATTAATCAGGGAGCAGGGAAAGTCCCGCTCTGAAATCTATTCATCGATTGTTCCTCGAGTGTTCTTAATATCTGCTTGTAAAGGTTCGCTTAGCCTAAAACCGCCGGTGACGCCAGCAGCGGAGCGGCATTTATATATATTTCTTATTTTAGCTTATAGAGAGAGTGTTCTAATAGCGCATGTGATTTTCTACTTTTGTAGTAACGGTTCAGCTGAAGTCAGTGATCTTTCACTTTCCCTTGGGCTGAACCGTTTACTTTGACATTATGTTTTAACAAAATATACGGCTCTAATTCGCCTCCTTTTAAAAAATAACGTAATTTAGTGTACTTATTTTATTTTATTTTTTTTTAATATATATATTTTAATTTATTTTTTTTTATTATTTCATTTTAATTTATGATGCCAATCATGAATAAAAAATCTTTAATCTGTTTTTATGTACTACTTGTTTTCTATTTTTATTGTTTGATATTATTATATTGTCTCTTCTATTTTCTACCTTATATGATCCCGTATATTTAAAATCTAGTTTATGTCCTATGTTCATTTCTTAATAAAACCTTATCTCCTACTGATATTTCTATATTTTTGTATTTAAATCAAAATTGTGCTTATTTGTTCTTTTATATTCTTCAAGCATAGTTCTAGCTCTCTTATATGCTACTTCCAATCTAAATTTACTTTCCTTAGCATAATCATCTATGTTATAAATTGGTTCTATGCTAGTTATATTATTAAAAGGTTTTGGTAAGTTATTTGTTCTACCAAATACTAACTCATGGACAATAAT
Source organism: Drosophila ercepeae (assembly GCA_018150545.1). NCBI lineage: Eukaryota > Metazoa > Arthropoda > Insecta > Diptera > Drosophilidae > Drosophila > Drosophila ercepeae. Next base: position 145,232 of record JAECWL010000016.1, on the reverse strand, counting down.
TATGTACCATATAGGGGGTTGTATTAAAACAGTAGACGAAATACTGACGCCATACTATTTAACCCATCCTTGGAGCAAACTTCCCTACCTAAATTATGGAATGAATCATACCTTATACCAATTCAAAAAAAAGGTTCTAAGGCTTCCATTGAGAACTACCGCGGCATTGCTAAGCTTTCTGCGATTCCCAAACTTCTTGAGAAATTCATCACATGCATGCAAGAGCATAATCTCACCTGCACAGCATGGCTTTGTCAAGCTTCGCTCGACAACTAATCTACTTGAATTTTCGTCAATAATAACAATAATAATAACGTCAACAATAATAAACCGAGGTTTTCAATATCGCTTGCAAACTCATGTAATTTATACTGACTTTAGCAAAGCATTTGATTCAGTTAATCATCAGCTCTTGCTACGGAAACTCTCGCTTATTGGTTTTCCATCAAATATCCTGATGTGGGTTGCTTCCTACCTTTCAGATCGAACTCAGCGTGTGTCCTATTTAAATCTATCAAGTCGAAGGTCATCCATGTCTCATCGGATGCCCCGCAGCGTAGTCATCTAGGACCACTGTTGTTTATACTCTTTTGTGAACGATCTTCTCAATATGATTAGTTATGCCTCTATGCTTATGTATGCTGATGATCTCAAGTTATGCTATTCCTTCTTGGAACATTTCCTGCACAGGCATCTGCAACTAGACCTTGAGGAACTCTATTTGTGCTGCACAAGCAATCTTCTGTTGCTAAACTGCTCTAAATGCAAACTTATGACATTCCATCGCAGTTTGCCGCTTATTGTATCTTACTGTCTCTGAAATCACGTCCTTGATCGTGTTTCCACAATCAATGATCTTGGAGTTCTTTTTGATCATAAACTTAAGTTTAATGATTACATTTCTGTGACAGTGAATAAAGCAAGAGAAATGTTAGCCTTTATTAAGCGATGTTCTAAAGAATTTAACGATCCTTTCACCACCAAATCCCTATATATCACCCTAGTTCGTCCTATCGTTTGGAGTCCTCAATACTCCTTTCACCAAAATAGTATTGAGTCGGTGCAAAAGCAGTTTTTGTCATTTTCACTGGGATCTTAAACTGGGATCCTGATAATCGTCTCCCACCGTACCGTTGCAGGCTTAAAGTTACCTCCACTGAAGAAGCGCCAAACCTGTGCTGGGATCATGTTTCTACACATGCTAATCCATGGCATGGTTGATTCTAAACACCTTTTACACCAACTATTTTTTTCCATCCCTAATAGGAAAACTAGGTCCTTCCGACCCCTATGGTTACCTATCTGCAGATCCAACTACGCTGAACACAACCCCTTTCGCACTTTTTGTAAGAACTACAACCTCCCCTGAACTCTCTCCTAATGTAAATAAACTAAAAATCATAGAATACCTCCTAGAATAGTTATATTGTAGTTATATTTATATTTTTATTCATATTTAGCAGATCTTTGTTAAATTGTTGTTTAAATACGTCCCAATCAGTCTTATCAATCGATATGTAAGATCGTATGTATTCATTTAAAGTTCTATGACTTTCGACTTCACCTACTGTCTGATGTGGATGAGCGGTAGTCGTTACATTTTTAATTTTAAAATGTTTGCATAAATCAGTGATTATTGAATTCTTATACTTTGTACCCATGACGATGTACCCATGTCCGTAAGTCAAAATAAAAGATTCGAAAATTACCTTAGCGACGGTACTTGCGGTTTTGTTTGGTATGGGTATAGCAACTAAATATTTAGTTAAGTCAGAAATGAGGGTGACTGCATAGAGGACCTATAGGATCCACTATCACTCTGTCGAAAGAATGTCCAGGGGTATCAGTAATAACCATGGGAGTCTTTGTATGCTTGGTTACTTTAGCTTTTTGGCATTTTTGACATTTTTTTATGTAGTCTGTATTTGTTAAGACATACCTTTCCTATAATAATGTCTTTTGACCTTGGCCAAGGTTTTTGAAATGCCTGTATGTCCTCCTTGTAATGGATCGTCATGTAGTGTAGACAAAATTGCTTCTTCTTCACTATTTATTAAGGTCAACGGGTTGAGTAGCGCTACTCTTGATTTTTCCAATATTTTATTGCCCATTTTTTAAAATTATCAATTGAAATGTATTCAAAGATATTTTCCCACGGTGCCATTTTAAGTTGACTGATTATGTATATACCGGCCTGCTTTTCAAGCCTTTGAAAAAATTGATCTAAATCAAGAACTACATTTGTATAAAAATCATCAACATCATATCTTGCAGTAATGTTTTTCCATGATTAAGAAACATATCATATTTTTTACTTGCAAGGTCACCACTTAGGTACCTCGTCATTCTTGATGACATGGTATACGTAGGGCATTAAATCTTTTTCTATTGATTGCGTATGCAATTCAGATTTATTTGTTTCCCCTGCGCAGCATTTTTGTCTACTTTGAAATCTTGTAGTGACTTTCATTATGTATTCAGTAATTTTTTTTAATTCTTTGACGGTTATTCTAGATAACGCATCAGGAAAATAGTTGTCTCTGCCTCTCAGATACTTAACTGTAAAATTATATTCCTTCAATTCAAGTCTCATACGAGTTAATTTTGAGCCAAGATTAGTCATTGAAAACAAGAAGGTGAGTGGTCTGTGATCTGTTTTGACTGTAAAATGTTCACCGTAAATATAGGGTCTAAAGTGGGTTATTTCACAGTGTATTGCTGCCAACTCCTACTCCGTTGTACTTTTATTACTCTCACCCTTTGTATCTATCTAGATGCGTATGCAACTGGAACTGTTTTGAGATAAAACTGCGCCACACACCATCTTGCTTGCATCTGTTGTAATACAAAATTCTATACTAAAATCAGGGTATTGCAAGAAAGTTGGTTCCATCTGTTTAATTTTTAAATGCAAAATTTTTTTTGAGTAATCTTCTTTCCACTCAAAGGGAACATTCTTTTAACATAATCTAGTAATGTGCCATGAATAGTCGGCGAAGTTTTCAATAAATCTCCTATAATAGTTACAAAATGCAACAAAACGCCTTGCACTATCTGCGTAGTGGGGTACTGGATAATTTTTGATGACATCAAACTTCTTGTCATCCGGCAATATTCCTTTATCGGTGCATTTATGTCCCAAAAAGGTGACTTCTCGCATAAAAAATTAACATTTCTGAGGATGTAAATTAAGATTGTATTTCCTGCATTTGTCGAAAACAACTGATAAGTTCTTAATCATATGCTTTTCGGACAACCTATTACTATTAAATCATCCATATAGATAAATGCTTGCGTTGGCTCAAGGCCAGAAAATGCAATAGTCATCATTCTTTGAAAAGAATTCGGCGCTATTTTTAGTCCAAATGGTAATCGCGTAAAACGATATGAACCGTTTGTTGTTGAAAATGAAGTTATATTTCTTGAACTCTTTTCTAGTTCAATTTGGTGAAAACCTGACATCAAGTCAAGGCATGAAAAATATTTAGCTCGACCTAGTTGATCAAAAATGTCATCAATTCTAGGGAGTGAAATTTTATTGAACAATAGTTTTTTTATTGATTTGACGATAGTCAATTACCAATCGCCATTTCTTTTTTTCCGAGTCTGGAAGATATTTTTTCGGTACTAATAAAAGTGGACTATTATATTCTGATACTGATGGTTCTACTATCTTATCATCGATCAATTTTTTACTTGAGCTTGAATCTCGTCTATCTGACTATGAGGATTTCTATAATTTTTTATATAGACTGGTTCGTCATCCTTCAATCTCAGTTTCTGCCTATAAAAATTGTTTACCGATACTGGTTCTGTTGTCAGACCATTTGCTTTATAAATACCTGTTTGTATTTGGGATCAATATATTTGTATCTTCAATTGAAGTTACATTGATCTTTCGTCTAACTTTCGATTTTGGTGGTAATTCTATTAAATATAAATATTATATATAATATAAATATAATAATATAATATAATAATATAAATATTATATATAATATTTATATATAAATTGGATAATTTAAATTATTAGGTCTAATAATAAACCAATCTTCTGTAGGTTTGAAATCTAGTTGGCAATTGAATTTTTTAAAATCAATGCCTATTATTCCATCACATGGTATCGGGAATTGCTGAACTACTATATGAAAATTGTGTGGAATTATATATTTTTCTGTCTTTATCTCAATTGACGTTAATACTTTGGATTCAATAATCTCTTGGCTAATGTCTTGGATATTAATTCTATTGTAATCTTGTATGCTATTGAAGTAATCGGATTCTTTTTTTAAAATTGAATTGTCTGAACCTGTGTCAACTAAGAAAATTAATCTTTTTCCTTTTGCCACGTGATTTAATGAAATGAATATAATTATACTGAGATTGATTGAGTCAACCTTTGCTTTGTCTATTCCTGTGTATCTGAGGGCTGATGAGAGTTTCCCGAATTATTTTGGGCTACTCTCACATTTCCACATTAGTTGTTATTGTTATCATTTTCTTTATTTCGGCTAACTCTATTCGAGTTGTCACGACCTCTATAATTATTACCATTATTTTGGTTATAATTATTACCGTTATAAACATTATTGTTATAATTATTGTTATAGTTTCTATTATTGTAACGGCCATTGTCTCTGCCGCAACCGTTACCTCTATAACTATGACCTTAATTAGAATTACGTCTATTGGAATGCAATATTGAATTCACATTTCCGGTAACTCTTGTACTGTTACGCATCTATGGCAGCGTCCATAGTTGTGCATGTACCTGCCTCCAGAACGGTTTTAACACTTTCGTGCTCGGCCTTTTTTATTATTACATCAATTGCGTCGCTGGTACGTATTCTGGTGGCATAATTTGCCGGTAAACCTTTATCGATATACGAGGCTTCTAGGAGCTTACGTAAATTCTCGACTTCGGACTAAACTGTGGCTGTTTTGCGCTTCTGTTGTAACGTAGACAATTTTGCCTTGATATTTTGGGATCTCTCACCAACAATTGAAGTTTGCAATTTATTAATTATTGCGAGAATTGTTGTTTCATCCTTTACCAAGTTCAAAGTTGTGCCAATCAATTTTGTTTTTATTACTTGGACTACATTGTTCTCATATGTACCTATAAATTAGTAAAGTCTCCTTCTTGATGATCCAGAGAATTAGCGTAGTGATCTCCAGCGGTGATTCAGAGACTTCTTGCAGAGTTTTGGCGAGGGACTTGTGTCCCGGGTTTATTCTTCTTAGAAAGATTATGGTGAAGGGTTTTACTTTGCCCCCTTAATTGATATTTCTAGCCTTGTGGCGTAGTAATGTGTTTGTCAATAATAACAAAGTATTTACGGCTAAGCGCCGGAGCAATGCAGTGATTTATTCTAATGCTGAGCAAGAACTGAAGAAGTCACAATATTAAAACTTAAGTCTACTCTACGCGACAATGTATCACGCCACCAAGACATGAGCGGCAAGCCGACTCAGCATTACTTGCGGCGCAGCATAACACTTCAAATAAGAAGTGTGAGCTTTCTGCAGCTGGACGTTCTTAGCGCAGAGCGCTGAACTCAACTCTGGCGCGTCAGCATTGTTTACACGGAGCTACTTATTTGCTAGGGTATAAGGAGTCGCTTATGGGTTTCGCTTTCGCCCTCAAAGTCTGGAAACGACTTTATTATGTCTAGAGATTCATTATACACTACACCTGGTATAATTTCAGCATCTGTGTAAGTTTCAACTTCTGGGATGTTTACTGTAAATTTTTCTATGCGCTCATTAGACGTTTTTAATTCTTTGTCAAATAATAATTTTTTTGGACTTGCAAGCGCCCCTGCAACGGCACTTTCTACTATAGCTTTCAGTTGGTTTGCTGATTACTCCATTTTACTAGTTTTGTTTTCTGATTTCGCGTTTTTTTTTTTCTTTTGCCTGCGGTTTCTAATTGTGTTGTCCCTTTTACCACTCATCAATGTGTTATTTATAACCGTCAATAACCTTCACGTGTGTAGGAACGATTTTTTATTATACCCTTGAAAAAGGGTATTTTAATTTTGCCCAGAAATGTGTAACGCATTAAAGGAAGCATCTCCGACCCCACAAAGTATATATATTCTTGATTAGCATCAACAGCCGAGTCGATATAGCCATGTCCGTCTGTTTCTATGCAAAAAATAGACAGTAGTTTTAAAGCTAGCGTTTTGAAATTTTTACCAGATCATTATTTTTGTTGCACGCAGATCAAGTTTAAAAATCGGTCGGATCGGACCACTATATCATATAGCTGCCATACAAACGACCGATATGAAAACAAGCCTTTGTATGGGAAACTTTTTTGTTTTCCAAGCTATTGCAACTGAATTCAACATTTATTCATTTGACATAGCCATACATGATTTTTTAAAGTTTGGTCCGCATCGGACCACTTTATCATATAGCTGCCATACAAACGACCGATATGAAAACAAGTCTTTGTATGGAAAACTTTTTGTTTTCAGGGGTATACCATCTTCGGCAAGCCGAAGATAACTTTTCTCACTTGTTTTAATCTACTTTATCTATTTTATTTGTCAAAATTGACATTTTCATACACTTAGTTTTCCTACATAGAGTTTTCGTATAGCTTTACAGGCTATATTGCTCATCGGGCAGAAGTGATTTCGCTAAATGTTACAAGGTTTTCTTAATTATTAATTTTATTTATTAATTTTGTGCATTTTTGTTTTTTTTTGTTACTGATGGTCCTACACCTTGGGTTGTGCTTCCGGTATCTGTTCACTTTGGGTGGCACTGCGGTTCCTTGGGCCAGCTTGAAGCGCTAGGCGGTGCCGATGCTGTGTGATGCAACGGCCTGTTGTGAGGTGCAACTCTTGCACGTGTACTCACAATAGGGACTCCATGGTCCCACGTAATCCGGTGGACACTGCTTCTTGTATCTTGATGGAATGGCTCTGGGTGGTGGAATGATTTTATTATTCTCTGCGTTATTTAACGATCTTATTTCTGAGTGAGTTGGACACTGGGTTTTACTCTGCGCTTTTGCTAAATGATCCCGCAAAAAGTCGAGCTCTAATTGTAATTTCTGAACCGTCGACCATGCAGGTGGTGGCATTCGAGTATGTATTAGCCACTTTAGGTGTGCTATTCTCGATTTTATTTTCTTTTTCTCGCAACCGCGTCTTCTCTCCATGTCACTCTACTCAGTCAGTTTTTTTCTTTGTAATTTCATTCGAGCCTTGATGTCGTCCAAAAAAAATTTTAGTTTGTAGTTGTAGCTTTGCCAGTTTCGTTTAAATGTTTTCTTTGTCCCTCACAGTAAAGAGTGTCCTTTTACCCTTGCATATAAGAGTGTCCTGTCACGGTCACCATGTAATGGTCAGGAGCTTAAAGGACCAATCGGCTTTTATATATATTTATTATTTTAGCTTATAGAGAGAGTGGTCTAAGAGCGCATGTGATTTTTTACTTTTGTATTAACGGTTCATCTGAAGTCAGTGATCTTACACCTTCCCTTTGGCTCCCTTCCTCTTTATTTCTAAAGATAATAAAATCTGTTTTTATAAAATCTCGTAAATGGGGTGTATATTGCTTCCTACTTTTTTTTGTATTATTATTTTGGGGCTTTGTTGTAAAAAAAAAATGGTTACATGCATACATGCTATTCAAAATACTGGCCCCTGTTTTCTACTATTTTCGCCCTTCTTTCTGGTAGCATGCGGATTTTGCGACGGAAAACCCGATCCTATTTTGAGGTGATCTAAGTATCATAATGTTTTTGACTTCTCCAAATGAACGAAATTGCTTTTTACCTAGATCGTGTTCCATCCATCGGAACAGGTGATATTCAGATGGGGCATCGTCTTGAGTCGTATTGCATTTTGGTCTTTCAAAGAATTCTGTTTTTTTTCCCCACCAGTGGTAAAAAAAACAGAATAAAAACCAGCGCCTTAAAGTAAACCAAAGCAAACCAAAACCAACCAAATTCCTCCAACGTATGTGGTCAAGAAAACAAGCAAAAAAGTCTGTGATTTTTTTTCCCAAAATGTTACTGCTAACAACAATGTGACGGTAAAATTTGGAATTGCGGATCATACATATTTCAACGATGCTACTATGGTATGGCTGCTATAAAGGCCTCCAAGGATTCCCAACTAAAGGTAGAAATAAGCGAAAGGATGAATCTATCAAGCAAATCAAAAGCATCTGATTCCGCATCAGTGCGGAGCTCCATTCCAATTAATAACTTGGTTCATCTGATAGAAGAGACGGCAGGGTGAGGCATTAGATGAGCGTCATCTATTAAAACCTGGGTCGTTCAAGTGAGCTTGAACTAATTAAGCAGCAAGCAATGATGAACCTGGCAAGTAGGTACGAAATAAATGCTTTCGATCAATAAGGGATAGACATCTTCCAGGCAAAAGTTGCTGCACTGATTCTTTAAAGGAAGTTGGAACAATTCAAAAGTTCCAATTATGATGTGCCAAAGCTGCCAAAAATGCACCTTCCAATCTTAAATGGGAATGCAAAGGAATAGCCAACATTTTTCAAGATGTTCTCGGAAATTATAGACAGCAGGAAGGATCTCAGCAACACCAGGAAGTAGGAATATCTAAGAGCATGTCTAAAATTAGATGTTGAAATGGTAGTTAGCCATCTGATAACAGGATTAGCGGCTAGTTATACAGCAGCATGGCATACAAACGCTATGAGAATAGCAGAAAAATATTCTCACAACACTTTAACAAGCTAATGGAACTGGAGTGTTTACAGCCCGATTTCGTAAATAATTTAAGGATGTTTTTTGAAACCGCGACCGAAAGCATCTTTACTATCAAGGAAAGGGGGCAGATAGAGAGCTATCTATGTAATGCAATTTTTGCAGAAATTCTACTTCCGAAATTTTCGCAAAGGCTTTGCAGCTGTATGAACAGTAAAGAAGGTAAGAACTATACAGTCCTTGCAAGACTTGCTGGAATTTATTGAGCAACAATATAACTCAGTAAATGCCATGTCCAAAATTCCGCACGTGCGAATTTTGCTCTTTGGAGGGACACGATATGGCAAATAGTCTCAAATTCAGAGCACAAACAATACAAAAACGAAAAGAATACGTGATAAAGAATGGCATGTGCTTTAAATGCTTTGGGAAACATATTGTTTTACACTGCAAAAAGGATATTAGATGCAATCGATGCCTTATCCATGAAGAGACACATCCACAAGGCAGTAATAGCCGCAAGCTAGGCCAAGATACACTATTGGCTACAGACGTGATTCTAGTTAAGAGGTTACAACGAGTTGACGGTTATTAATGTTGGATCCCAAAAGACGCTGATTTCAGAGGAAGAAGCGCAAATATTAAGGATTCCCATAGTAAGTACTGTAGGGGACGAAGAAATCTCCCAGAATATTCAATTATCAAAAAATATCATCCACTTGACGATCGAACTAAAAATTCCAAGCAGCTTTCCAACATCGACGGAGGCATTGGTTTTACCAATAGTTTTTGTATGGAATATAAGTGCAACTACAACCATAAATCTAAAAGACCATTTGGTCTCCAGAGAATGTCTAATCATGTCTTTAAACATGAAAAGGGACACTTGGCTCCTATATAACATAAAAATGACTAGAAGAAGAGGCGCCAGTCGCGCTTGCCGAAACAGGAGGATGCGACACTGGACGTCACAGACGACTCGGGGTCAACGCGTCACAGACATCACAAGCAAAACAAGTAAGGTAGCAGCAATCGAGTTTCCCGATTGCAAAATACCCTGTACCCTTAGACATGCTTACAATTTATTTATTTAATATCAATAAATAAATGAAACAATATTCTATTAGAAAAGAGTACCATAATATAAATTTGGTATGATTTTGGTTATGAAAATAAGTTTCGTGTGTCATAAAGCCATACACATTTCGCTGTCAACGTCGCAGTCGGCGTCGCGCAATGCGTGTTTTGCTGCGCTTCTGCTTCCCTCGCCATAGATTTTGCATGTGGCATAACTTCCGTGTATGTATGTATGTAACAGGCAGAAGGAAGCATCTCCGACCCCATAAAGTATATATATTCTTGATCAGCATCAACAGCCGAGTCGATATAGCCATGTCCGTCCGTCCGTCCGTCCGTCCGTCTGTCCATATCAACGCCTAGATCTCAGAAACTACAAGAGCTACATACATGTGCCATATATCGTTGGATAGGTAATTACCATACGCAGTACAAGTTTGTTGTTTAATTTTGATATCACCCCCCGCTCCCCCGAAAACAGCAAAAAACTGCGAAGCGCAGCAAAACACGCATTGCGCGACGCCGACTGCGACGTTGACAGCGAAATGTGTATGGCTTTGTGACACACGAAACTTATTTTCATAACCAAAATTATACCAAATTTATATTGTTATGGTACTCTTTTCTAATACAATATTGTTTCATTTATTTATTGATATTAAATAAATAAATTGTAAGCATGTCTAAGGGTACAGGGTATTTTTCAATCGGGAAACTCGACTGCTGCTACCTTACTTGTTTTATTATGTATACGCCAGGAAAATAAAATCTTCTAACCGTCCGTAGGTGGCATGCTAGATTCATAATCATCCAATCACAGCTATGCCTACGTACCAAAACAAAAACCTCCGTAAGCTCTTCAGTCCCTTACGCGCTCACCGGGACTGCCAGTTAAGGTATTACTTCGGTGAGCACGATGTGAAGCAAGATCGCACCCTGTTAATTGGCCAAGAGGCGCACGTCCTTCACCCCCTTAGTCGCCTTTTACGACAAACCGGTTACGCTGAGGTAGTATTCTTCTCCCGACACGACGTCTGCATTAGCCTCCATCTCGTCGGCTCCAACACGTTTCATCATGTCTGTGATGATGCTATGTCGCAGCTACCAAGAATCGCTCATCGCCATCATAGCCGCGATTAAGCCGCTTGGGCTGAGCGGAACACCATTTGTTTGGCGGCAAGCCTGCCAGTGTTAGTGCTGCGTCTCCGGATACAGTCCTGAAGCCTCTATAAGCCTAAGTGCCATAGACCGTACTACCGAGCGCGAGTTAGATCCCAACGTAGGTTCGGGAGTTAAGTTGTGAAGCTTTTAGCTGGTGTTGATTCCCAAAATAAACGTCAACTCTATCAAGCTTTGCCCTGACACTGCCCTATAGATACCTTCCGAAATCTCCATGTCTTCTTTTAATACTACTGTGGGCAAAAAGTAAGGTGAATTTGTTTGTAAAATGAAAAATCTTTATTTATTCTTCTACATCAATTTCATCCCCTTCGAAGTAATCCCCTCCCGATAAAATACACTTATGCCAACGTTTTTTCCAATCCTCGAAACATGCCAAATAGTCCCTTTCCGGTATAGCCATCAGCGCCTTCTTCGATTCAGCTTTTATCTCCTCAATCGACTCGAAACGCGTTCCCCGGAGTGGTCTCTTGAGTTTTGGGAATAGCCAGAAGTCATACGGAGCCAAATCAGGCGAATACGGTGGTTGCGGAACGATATGCGTCGAATTTTTGGCGAAATGGTCACGAAGAACGAGTGCAGTGTGAGATGGTGCATTATCGTGACGCAAAAACCAAGAGTTGTTGGCCCATAATTCTGGTCTTCTTAGACGAATTGCTTCACGCAAACGACGCATAACGCTCAAATAATATTCCTTATTAACAGTTTGGCCGGGTGGAAGGAATTCATAGTGCACCACACCACGAAAATCGAAGAAAACTGTCATCATGACCTTGATTTTTGAACGACTTTGACGTGCTTTTTTCGGTCTGGCCTCGCCTTTAGCACGATATTCGCTTGATTGGTCGGTTGTTTCAGGGTCGTAAGCATAAATTCAAGTCTCATCTCCCGTAATCATGCATTTGAGCTTGTCCTGATATTCAGAAAGCATTGTTTCACACACATCAACGCGGCGACTTTTTTGCAAGAAATTGAGCGGTTTTGGTACCAAACGAGATTTGACTTTTCGTAGGCCCAAATGGTCTTTCAAAATTGTTTTCACAGATCCTTCTGATATCCCGATCATATCAGTAAGGTCTCCAACAGTCAACCGACGATTTTCGAGCACTAATTCCTTCACTTTATTGACGTGTTGGTCATCTGTTGACGTCGATGGTCATCCGGAGCGCTTCAAGTCATCAACACGTTCTCGACCCTCTTTGAAGTCTTTGTACCACTTATAAACATTTTTCTGCGACATGGTAGAATCACCAAAGGCCTTCCGCAACATCCTCAACGTTTCCGCAGCCGAAATTTCATTCCGCAAACAAAATTTGATGCACTTCTTTGCTCAATTAAATCAGACATTGTAAAAATCGAAACATGCACTCGTGGTCGTTTGGTAAATACAAGCGTAAATATATTACAGGTGATGACATTGACATGAAATTTGTCCCAGATGTCATTAGCAGTCCTACCAACTCAAGAAAAAAGAACTAGCCCGAAATGTTAGGCCCGCGAAGTTTAAATTGGAAATTCACCTTACTTTTTGCCCACAGTAGTATGGTTCTGTTTATTAGGAAATCCCCATCCTTAAGTAGCACTGGAACAGATATAACTCTTTTCGATTCGGCTTCTATTGTATACAATTCTGATGGTCTGTAGACCTCCAAATGAATCTTCTGTTGCATATTTGCTACCTCGGTGTCATTCTGGATAAGCGACTTACATTTCAACGCCATGTAACGGATGTAACTCGGCGTTTCAAAACATGGCTTGGCTCCTTAGGCCTGAAAACAAACTTTCAATTTCCAACAAGGCCAAAATTTATAAGGTTGTCTTGGCTCCTATTTGGAAATATGGCATCCAAGTATATGGCATCGCCGCAAAGTCCCACCTCAACAAAATTCGTGTGGCGCAGTCGCAAATCTTGCTTGGTACATCCGCAACAAAGACATTGAACAAGAGCTGAAGGTACCAAGGATTGGCGATGTCATAAACAAACAAGCAACCGCTTACCTAAATAAATTGGGAAATCACCCAAACCAGTTGGCTCGAAAACTCTTGATGAGGAGACGTGTATTGGGACTGAGGGCGAGAAGGAGGCTCCTGCGCATTCACCCAACAGATCTGCTGAGAAGATATATAAGTTAATTGATAAAATTAATTCATGCCTCCAGACTCCCTAATTAGGTTTAAGTATGTAAATATGTAAATACTCGATAGAAATTATGATACTCTGCAGTATAAGTTACTACAAACAGTAACAGTGGACTGCAATGTAAATAAATACAATTTTGATAAAAAAAAAAAAAAAAAAAAAAAAAAAAAATATTTGCTACCTCAAACCATCCGTTCTGCATATCAATAACCGCCTTCAACTGCTGCAGCATATCCATTCCGATCAACCCCTCGAAGAACTGATGAAATTTAAAGAGAAACATTCTTATCTTACCAACTCCTCCTAACTCTGCGAACATTGGTAAAAATGCTTCCCTCTCAACCTCATGCGACTGCGTGATTGTTTTAATGGCTATTGGGTCTTTTAGCTTTCTTACATACTGTGGATGCCCTAACTCTGGTCAAATAAATGAAAAGGTGGATCCCGTATCGATTAATAATTTTATTGATCTTCCCGGCGTAATCTTTACCAACAAATAGGGCAACGTCGGATGACCTTTCCTCGTTCCTAAATATCCTGTGGATTGTTCGAGGCTGGCTGTGGAAAATTTGCGTCATCTTCTTGAATGTGAGTGTTCTACCCTAAACAAACAAAGCTGCCCGCCCTTGGTAATGAACCACACGCCCATCCCACAAGCCGATAACGTAACATACTTAGGTATTCATCTGGACAAGCGGCTCACCTGGCGGAAACACATAGAGGCCAAGACGACGCACCTCAGACTAAAAGCAAAGGATCTACACTGGCTTATAAACGTTCGCTCTCCCCTAAGCTTGGAGTACAAAGTCCTCTTATATAACTCCGTTCTAAAACCCATATGGACCTATGGCTCCGAGCTATGGGGCAACGCATCGAGAAGCAACATCGACATAGTACAGCGAGCACAGTCTAGGATTCTGAGAATCATTACTGGAGCTCCATGGTATCTTCGGAACGAGAATATACACAGAGACTTACAAATAAAACTTGTCATTGAGACAATAGCAGAGAAAAAAGTTAAATACACTGAAAAACTAGCCTCACATCCAAATCCTCTTGCAAGAAAACTTATTCGTGTATGCAGCCAAAGCCGACTGCACCGGAACGACCAACCAGCCCAGCGTTAAATTTTTTAGGCCACGCAGCACGAATCATTTCATAAAATGATATGTAGTCAGTTTAGAATAAGATTTGAAAACTTATTGTTAGTCTCTTAAGTAAAAGGGAAGATTCAATAAATAAGCAAAACATTGAAAAACAAGTGAGAAAAGTTATCTTCGGCTTGCCGAAGATGGTATACCCTTGAAAACAAAAAAGTTTTCCATACAAAGACTTGTTTTCATATCGGTCGTTTGTATAGCAGCTATATGATATAGTGATCCGATCCGGAACAAACTTTCAAAAATTATGTATGGCTACGTCAAATAAATAAATGTTGAATTCGGTTGCAATAGGTTGGAAAACAAAAAAGTTTTCCATACAAAGACTTGTTTTCATATCGGTCGTTTGTATGGCAGCTATATGATATAGTGATCCGATCCGGACCAAACTTTCACAAATCATGTGTTTGACATATCAAATGAATAAATGTTGAACTCAGTTGCAATAGCTTGGAAAACAAAAAAGTTTCCCATACAAAGACTTGTTTTCATATCGGTCGTTTGTATGGCAGCTATATGATATAGTGGTCCGATCCGACCGATTCTTAAACTTGATCTGCGTGCAACAAAAATAATGATCTGGTAAAAATTTCAAAACGCTAGCTTTAAAACTACTGTCTATTTTTTGCATAGAAACAGACGGACAGACGGACAGACGGACATGGCTGTATCGACTCGGCTGTTGATGCTGATCAAGAATATATATACTTTGTGGGGTCGGAGATGCTTCCTTTAATGCGTTACACATTTCTGGACAAAATTATAATACCCTTTTTCAAGGGTATAAAAAAAAAAAATCTTCTTGAATGTTATGCAGCTGGCCACTGACCGAGGCTCTACTGCCGTGCTTATCTGCAGTGCCGTTTGAATTAAACGATCTCTTAGAATTGTTCGAATTATACGGCTGTCTGGACTGTCCCGAATTGTTCGAATTCTTGGACATTCTGACTGGCCACTGCCTTCTGTGTTTGTTGATCGTTCAATCGCTAGCTGTCCCCTGCCATTGCTGCTATAACCGTTGTTGTTATACCCGTTTTTATAATTCTTTTTGTTATAATTGTTACTATTATAAACATTCCACTGCCTATCTCGGTTCGTTTGGTTCTGATTCCATCTGGAGTTCCTGTTTTGGTAATCAAGGCAACTAACTTTTCCTCCCTACAAGCTATCTCATAAGCCTTGGCTATATTCGGGACCCCCATGTTCCTTATGGTTACTCCTATCGGTCCCTTTAAGGCCGAAATAAACACATTTAGCACTATCTCCTCATACCATTTAATTTTTTCGCCCCTCAGCAGTATGCTGTTCTCGCCTGTTTTGGTCACCAAGGCCTTCTTCAGAGTCATAACCCTAGTGTAAAGGGTTTCTACGTCCAGTTTCTTCTCTTTGATATGGGTCACCTCCATTATCAGGTCCTGCTCTGATCTTTTGTCTTTAAAGTGGGAGATCAATATTCTTTTAATCTGATCCCAATTTAGCTCCGACTCGTCCATATCGAGGACTTTATCCGCTGCTCCTACTATCTTGCTCCGGACTGGTCGGAGCGCTAGTACGCTTGAAGTTGTTGACATTCTAGTCCGTCCGTTGGGTTCGACATAATTATCCTACGTGTATGTGTGTTGTTTGTGTTTGTACGAAAGCCGCTGTGTACCTACTATTCTGCCTTGTCAATTAATAAGAGCTATGTTGCTTGTGTTTAAGCAGTAATCCGCTGTGTACTTATTCTAGTGATCTAGCTTATCGCTGAATAAGATACGAACTTGTATATAGTGTGTGTAGTGGAAACTCGAGTGTCCGTGTGTGAAATGGAGTTTTGTAATTAATTATCATGAGTAAATTTCTTTCTTCTAACGTCCAAAATTAATTTAGCAAAATGGGGTTTAATAATACTTGTCGCTTGCTTTTCTTTTATTTATTTATTTACTTATTTATTTCATTTTTATACCCTGCATGCTGAAGCTAGTTGTTTGGCTGTGCGATACAGCCTCAGAACCAATTGCGGACAGTCAGTGCTATGGTATCGTCAACTTTACCCTAACACCCTGCATGCTGAAGCTAGCTCCTTGGCTGTGCGATACAGCCTCGGAACCAATTGCGGACAGTCCTGCACCCCGTCCTTCTCCCTTAACTTGTAGTACTGAGCATAGCATACTCCTAACCATTCCTACGCTAAGCGGCCGCCCTGTAGGTACAGTGCGCCGACCAATATATGTGAATGACTGGATCGCTAGATTTCCTTCTAATCAACCGAACTCGTCCTCATGCGAGGCAGCCGCCCTGTGCGTTACAGTGCCCTGCCTAATACATGCGAACGAACCGAATTTGTTAAACTTCTAATCAGCAATCGCGCCGTTAGGCTCGTCCTTAGGCCTGAAACTACCGACTGCGCCAGTTAGCTCCCAACGTAGGTTCGTGAGTTAATATGTGAAGCTTTTAGCTGGTGTTGATTCCCAAAATAAACGTTGGGGTTGGGGTTGGAAGTCTGGAAGAATGAATTCTTTTATTTCTTTCTCATATTTTACAGTTTGGTTTGGTACATTTGAGTTTATTCTAATATGCTGATCTACCAAAAAGTACAAGTGGAGCGGATGCGATTCTGTGTCGTCAAGTGGCCCCGATGTTTGGATCGATTCAGCATCTCCAGTGCGAGGGTGAATGCTGAGCTGGTAACTCGCGCTTCTTTCAGGTATAAACCTTTCATGGCTTTGCTCCAAATTGGTGCAGCATAGAGCAGCGTTGCCTCTGCTTCCGCCACCAGTAGTTTCCTGGCCGGGCCCCCCTATGTTGGCCATGAGCCTAGACAAGGCAGCAGTTGTAATTGCTGCATCTTGCTCGTGTAACTAGCTTGGTCCTTAAATCACAGGCTATCTGTGATCTATCAATACTCGCAGGTATTTCAAGGACTTTCGAGGCTACTTGTGTCCCATTGACCGTGATCAGTATTCTCTACACCTTCTTTCTGCTGCATAATAGAGCAACCTCCGTCTTGTGCGCCGCAATTGTTAAGCCGGCTTTCTTGAGCCAGTCAATGGCCCCATTAATTTCCGCATTGCGCTTGTCTTGGAGGACTGCTATTGTTTTTGCCACTGCAGTTATTGCCACTGCAGTTATTGCCACATCGTCCGCAAAGCAATGTAGTTCAGCTCCTGTTGATGCCCAGGATCCCATCGTACATGATGTTTCACAGGATCTATCCAAGCACAGATCCTTGTGGAACACCTGCTGAAATACGGTACCTTCTTGGTCCAGCGTCCGTATCGAACCAGAGGATACGATAAGTGAAGTAATTGCTAACAATGATCCTGACGTACTCCGGGATTCCCATTCTATGCATGGCCCCGAGGATTACTGGCCATCTAGCAGTGTTGAAGGCGTTGTTTACGTCCAACGTGACGATTGCACAATACTCCGTCCTTCTTCCCAAGCATCTACCACCATCGAAGGCGTTATTGGCAATGTTTCTCACCGCCATGAGTGCTTCCAGGGTGGTATTTCCCTTCAGAAAACCGCACTACTGACTTCCCAGGCCGTTGCTGCTCTCTGCCTTTATTCGAGAATACAGTATTCGTTCGAATAGTTTACCCACGATATCCAGTAGGCATAACGGGCGGTAGCTGGTTGCAGCATGTGCTGGTCCCTTGCCTTTCGGCAGCAGAACTAGTTTTTGTCTTTTCCACCTCGTCGGAAAGACCCCGTCTGAGAGACACTGCTGAAAGGTTTCCCTGAAGATTTCAGGTCTAGCTAACTCCACTGCTTTGACAACTGCTCCAGGAATTCCATCCATGCCAGGAGCTTTGTTGGGCTTGATTCGCTTCGCAGCCTCGACAACTTCGAGATCTGTGATAAACGGGAAACCAGGGGGACGGGCTACTGCTGTTGGCCGCCATGAAGTGGTCTTTATTGGGAATAATTCCGCTACGATGCTAGCCAGGACATCAGGGTAGATGGAGTTGCCTCTCCCTTCCTGAGCCTGTTAGTTACGAGCTTGTAGGAAAGTCCCCAGGTATCTGTGTCTACGGTATCCAGCAGTTCATTATAGTCACGCGATTTGGCAGCCGATATGCCGTGCTTAAACTAAAAGCATCCATAAGTTCCGCGTGATGGGTGCTGCCTCTGGCTCGTTGTGCCCTTTTCCTTGCCCTTAGGCATTCAGACCGTAACTGATTTAAGGTGGCGCTCCACCAGTATACTGGGGACATGCGCTGCGCTTTTTTCCTCCTTGGCATGGTTGCATCGCACGTTTCTTTGAGCATCTTTATGAGGTCAGCCGCCATTGTATCTGCATGACTATTTGAAATTCGAAGGGAGTCGAGTTGATATGCCAGCATATCTTCATCGATCTTCCTGCCCGACTGTTTTTCTCTGCCGCCCATCGATAAGATGCAGAAGGAAATTAAAGCGTGGTTACTCAGCGTTACAACGTCGTGGACAATCCAGCTGGAGTTAGCCACTAACGCTCTGCTGATAAAGGTAATGTCAATGAAAGACGTGTCCCTATCATTGTTGAACGTTGGTTTACGGCCGTCTTTCAGCAGTATCAGGTCCAACATTAGCATAGTGTCTATCACTGCTCGGCCCTGCTACCCCATTTTACTGTCAAGGCATTATTTTATTTTCAGACCGCGTGAAGCCATCTTTCAGCTTTCAGAGGCTTTCCCCTCTACTTCCAGCAAAAGTTCCTGTTTCTGGCTTCTGCGAATTTTGCGAACATGTTTGCCATTGTTGCTCGTAGTGATAGAGCTGTTAGCTGCAGGGGCCAAGTTGTCCAACTCTACAGCACTGCGACGACTGCCTTTAGAGCAGTCCACTCATAAATTTAAAAATGAATTTAAATTTTTCGCGCCCTAACAGATCTCCAGAGCAGATCTGGAAGCACTGTTGATCTGCGATAAGTTGGCAGCACTAGCAGCGGATTTTACAGCTGGATTACCCAAACAATGGCGAAAGTTTTTCTAGAGTTGTAAATAGCAAGCGTCTCCAATTCGTTTGGATGGTATCGCGACTCTGATGGAGACGTCATCTTGCCAATATATTTTATAAATCAAGAGATGATATTTTCATTTAGCTCTCCATAATCCACGCAGGGGCGGGTCGGTATCATTTTTTTTCGACAAATAACAATGTTTTATTCTAACAGCTGTTAAATTATATGCTGAAAGCTTTATTAGGTCCATGCACATTGGTATTAACATTAGCCAAATCAGCCAAATTATCTTCGAAAACTTCAACAGCCAATATAGATTTTTCGTTAAAGTTTTTGATGCCATTGTCATACCGACTTCCTGTCTCAAAATATCCCAACCAATCATAGCGTCATACTTAATATAATTCTCTAGCTATGTAGTATATGTCGGAGCGTTGGTTTTAGTACTTTGCAGACAAGTGTAGTTCTAGTATTTTGTAGACCAGTGTTAAAGATTCGGTGTACGTGGCGCCGTTGGGGTCAGGCGACACCCTGGCGGCTTGCGCCTGCATACGCACAGCATTTCCATGGAATGGTAAAGGCATGGCAAGAGATGGACTCTGTTGCTGAGTGAGGTCGTTGGCCGTGGACTGAGAGAGAAAGAGCTTTGAGTGAAAGGAGTGAGTGTGAGGGTTGGTCAGGCTCGGTGCTCTCGAGGGAGATCAGTTCTTGCAGCGGCATTGAGACGAGCAGAATTTACTGTGCCTTTCATAGAATTTTACAAGAATGGATGCTATAATGAATGTTTCTCCGACATATATATAATATAATATAACAATATAACAATATTTTCTATAAACTGGAACGGGAAGCAACGGCAAAAAACTCGGAGAGCCAATTTTCACAGGCCTCTCTTGAGGCCAACTTCTTACTATTAAGGGCGTTCGCTAAAGACAGGAAAAGGACAGGAATGGTAATCACTTGGTGCCAGATCCTGACTATAAGGTGGGTGCATAAGGACCTCCCATCCGAGCTCCCGGAGCTTCTGCCGCGTCACCAAGTACGTATGTGGCCTGGTGTTGTCCTGATGGAACACAATTCGGCCTCTGTTTATCAAAGATGGCTTCTTCTGGATAAGTGCTGCCTTCAAGCGGTCCAGTTGTTGGCAGTTGACGGTCGAATTGAGCGTTTGGCCATAGGGGAACAGCTCGTAGTAGATGATTCCTTGCCAATCCCACCAGAAACACAGCAAAACCTTCCTGGCTGTTAATCCGGTCTTGGCCACCGTCTGGGCCGCTTCCCCGAGATTTGACCATGACCGTTATTGCCCGATGTTGTCGTAAGTAACTCATTTCTTATCGCCAGTCACAATCCGGATCAGAAACGGGTCGATTTTGTTGCGATGCAGCAACAATTCGCGGATAGAAATTCGGTCCATTATGTGTTTTATACCCTGTACCCATTAAAAATGGGTGAAAAGGGTAACATAATATGTTGCAAATGTATGTAACAGGCAGAAGGAAGCATCTCCGACCCCATAAAGTATATATATTCTTGATCAGCATCAACAGCCGAGTCGATATAGCCATGTCCGTCCGTCCGTCCGTCCGTCTGTCTGTCCGTATCAACGCCTAGATCTCAGAAACTACAAGAGCTACAGACATGTGATATATATTGTTGGATAGGTAATTACCATACGCAGTACAAGTTTGTTGTTTTATTTTGATATCACCCCCCGCTCCCCCGCAAACCGCAAAAAACTGCCACGCCCACAATTATTATCTTAATGTTATGCAATTCGGCATATGCGTTGAATTTGAACCAAATCGGATAAGAAACACGGAAGTTATGCCACATGCAAAATCTATGGCAAGGGAAGCAGAAGCGCAGCAAACCACGCATTGCGCGACGCCGACTGCGACGTTGACAGCGAAATGTGTATGGCTTTATGACACACGAAACTTATTTTCATAACCAAAATCATACCAAATTTATATTGTTATGGTACTCTTTTCTAATAGAATATTGTTTCATTTATTTATTGATATTAAATAAATAAATTGTAAGCATGTCTAAGGGTACAGGGTATTTTGCAATCGGGAAACTCGACTGCTGCTACCTTACTTGTTTTTCGTTAGTTCGTGTGGCACCCAAACATCGAGCTTCCTTTTGAATGCCAAGGTTATGCAAATGGTTCCAAACGGTTTTTTTTTGGCTTATCTCTAGTTCTTCAGCAATTAAATAAGTGCTCCCGTGACGGTCTTTTTCCACTATTTCCATGATTTTATCGCAATTTTCGACGACAGGCTTACCGACGCGTGGTGCATCTTTGACATCGAAATTACCGAAACGGAACGTAGCAAACCACTTTTGTGCTACACGTTCGTTTACAATATCGGGCCACAAACCAAATTAATTTTTTCTGCTGGTGTCCATCTTTGAAAAGCGCTTACAACGTACTGAGTCAAAAAAGACAAACTTTTTGCTCGAATAAACACGTTTTCAGCGCTGTATAGTATGACATGATGCGACACGTAACACCAATACTATGGACCATGACGCCATCTCTTTGATAAAAACCGAACGAACTTTTTGGTTGACCTAATATACAGGGTGCAATTCAAAAGTTCCAGGACTTTTATTAAAAAACGAATATTTGTTTTTTTTTTTTTAAATTTATTGTATGCCTTCAAAATAGTCTCCTTCTGCCTGAATACAAAATTTATATAACAGCTGACTTGTATAACAGCTGAGATATCGCGCTACATGTGACATTGCATTTGTAGTGTCGGTCGGAAAATAAGCATCGAACAAAGAGCCAATATTAAGTTTTGTGTTAAACTTGGTAAAACTTTTACCAAAACTCATCAAATGAAACAAGTTTATGGCGATGATTGTCTATCCCGTAGCCGTATTCCCGAGTGGCTTAAACGTTTTCAAGAGGGACGGGAGGACTTGGAAGACGACGAACGTTCGGGCCGGCCAAAAGATGGTGTGAACGAAAAAAACGCGGAAATTGTGCGTGAATTCATGAAAAAAGAGCCAAAATCATCGAAATCGCTTAAATATATGGAATCGGAATTATCAATATCCGCAGCGTCGATTTATCGTATTTTGACAGAAAAGTTGGGCCTCAGAAAGGTTTGTGCTCGATTTGTCCCGCACACTTTGAAACAACACGAAAAATACCTCAGAATTCAACATTCAAGAGGCATTATTAAAAAGGCCAAAAACGACCCAAACTTTTTGTATTCGCCTGTTTTGTCACCCTGCGGTTTTTATTTATTCGGAAAACTACATTTGGCCATGAAAGGAAACCGCTATGCTGACGTTGATGCCATCCAAAAGGCTATGACCGCCATCTTCAACGCTATACCGATAAACGACCTAAAAAAGTCATTAGATAACCTTCTTGAACGTGCAAAACGTTGTATTCAGGCAGAAGGAGACTATTTTGAAGGCGACCAATAAATTTTTCACAAAAAAACAAATAATATTCGTTTTTTAATAAAAGTCCTGGAACTTTTGAATTGCACCTTGTATGAATGATCTGCGACAAACTTATATAGACAGTGCACTGTTTTCAGATTACTTGAATTATAATAAGGTGTAACAGCAGTAAAAACTACCATTTAGGACGTTCAAACAATGCTTTCGGAAGTGTGAACGCAACGGCGGTAGGACGAATGAATTGCACCAGTATGACAGTAACGGGTATTTTCTCTTGGTATACCCTTGTAAACAGACTTGAAATTTGGGTCACAAGTGTGAAAGTGGTAGTCAAAAATAAATCTCCGATCTTATAAAGTTAATACGAGTATATGCTTGATCAGAATAACCTTCTGAGTCCGTCTGTGTCTTATTCTAAAAAGTATATATATTTTAGATCGGAATCACCTCTTGAGCCGATATAAGCATGCTAAGCTTTCATGTGGATGATGATAAAACTTAACATTTTATAAGAACCAATAAAAAGATCAATAAGATTAATAACAAGCTATCCTATAGCTCCCATATAACTGAAGGATCCGAAATGCCACAACTTTGTCTTTTTGGGAGTAGAAATTTGTAGAAATTTTATAAGGAAAAGACGGATAGACTGTTGCAAAAGCTTATACCGACTTTGGGTAGTGACCCTGGTTAAGACTCCTTATAAGATTAAAAATTTCTCTTCTATTCATGGCTGACTATTGACCATATAATACCCAATCTAAGGGTATAAATTTGGGTAATAAAAATTTGCATTTTTATGCATTTAAAAAAAAGAAACTTTATAAAACTATTCAACTATCAAACTATGTGAGTGTGTTAGATTTATAGTATAAGTTTTATTATGCGCTTAACACGTCTGCTTAGTTGATGAGATTTTTAGGAACTGTCAGAACATAAAGGAATTCCAAATAGGCTGTATACGTACAATATGTGTTGCCAGATCACTACTTTGTTTAAGTTAATCGTTACAATTAAAATGCTTAATATAACAGAGTGTCTAATCCGGAACATGACTGTTCCTTATGCCACATTCTCTGTTATGCACATTTCTGAACAAAATTATAATAACCGGTATAAGGGAATATATATAAGTCAGTTGTCCATAAATCCAAAAATCACTCGTTTCCCCTACGAAACGAATCAGTCGCATCGAACCCCTGATTTGACAATAGCACCCTAAGGTATTTAATATTTGCTAAAGGAAAAATATTAATAATAGAAGTAATATTTTGTTCATATTGGAAAAAAATTAAAAATCAACGAAGGTAAGAGTTTTTTTTAAATATAGTATGTTGAAAAAAAGTTTTACAAAAGTTTTAATGAAATATATTTACTTTTTTTCTATTTTAATAGGGTGTTCCGGTACTGATATTAGCTAATAAACAGGATCTTCCAGACGCTTGTGGGGCAAACGAACTTGAAAATCTTTTAGGACTAAACGAATTATATAATATAGTTCCAAATAAGGCGACGCTTAGTTCCAGTGCTTCATCCAATAATCTAATCGGCTGCAGCGTCTCAAACCAAAGGAACATTCAGACATCTTTATCAACAGAAAAATATATTCAACACCCCACACCTGTGGTTCATGTAAAACCTGTTCTTGCTCAAAATATCGAAGAACACTCAGCAATGAACAACATCTCTTGTACATCAATTAATTATTCCGACTGCAATAGATTGGACCAATATATTCAAAATGGCTCTCACAGTAGGTTTCATAACCAAAAAAATAGTGGTACAGCCAATCAATTTGAAACGAAGGGTTGGTATATACAACCTACCTGTGCTATAACTGGGGAAGGGCTGCAAGAAGGCTTGGATGCTCTGTATGATATGATCTTAAAACGTCGAAAAATAAATAAGTCTTATAAGAAACGAAGGTAGTTCAATATATATATATATATATATATATATATATATATATATATATATGCGTTGTCAGGTTAAAATTTGTTTAGCACAATTTAATAAATGAAATGGCACAATATGAAACATTTTAATTATTGGGTAACCCATAATATATCTCTGAAGCTAAGGTGCGGAGCGCCTTGTTTTCAAACATTTGTATGATTTGGATGCTACACTTACAGGCCGTTCCCCAGAGCAGGATGACTACGCCCAGATCGGCCAGACGATCGCCTTATATATGACGTCTAGCATGACCGCCAGGAAACTCTTTTTGTTTTCAAAAGGGTCCAAAACGTTTCCCACGATTCTGTGGCATTGCTATGGGGCCTTAAGTCAAACTGGTGATCGGGGATCAGACCACTCTGGTCCATACCTGGGAATGCTCTGCTTAAAAATACGTTTTCGAGTATGTTTGAAAAAATTGGCAACAAGCTTATCGGAAGTGCGATTGGCTTCAGGTTTTCCAGGCGTATGTATTATTACCACCTGCGCACGTCTTCAATATGCCGAGAAGTATCCAAATTCGAGGCATTTGTTGAATATTAGGGTGATAAGCTTTGTGCTCAATGGTGGAAGTAGTTTTAATGCAATTGCATTGATACCATCATCGCCTGGTGCCTTGTTGTTGCTCATTGCAGCAATAAATTTGGCAGTCTCTTCTTCCGTAACCGGGGATATTGGCTGATCGTCTTCGAGGGGTTTGTGATATGCGCACATATTGAGTATCCACTGTATTCAAATACAGAATAATATTTTAACAAAAACATAAATACTAACACATTGTAGAACTTTTATACAAACTTTAAGTAACCGGTTCAGCCAAAGTGCAAGTGTAAGAAAATCACTCACTTTAACGGCCCGTTAACACGAAAGTGCACAATCAGCATTCCTACGCTAGCTATATACTGGCCATAACAACATGCGCGCATATAACACTCCCGCTTCCCTTCAGCGCTGAGTAGCAGCGACACATGGTAATGGTAGTCGGTGATAGCCTTGACTGCTCTCGGATCCGAATCCCGAAACTTCAGGGCATTTTCACGGTCTCTATAAGCTAAAATAATAAATATATAAAAAAGGTGCTCCGCTGCTGGCGTCACCGGCTGCGCAGCTCCTCGGTTTTAGGCTAACCGAACCTTTATATGAATATATTAAAAACACTCCAGAAATAGACTTCGATTGGAGTGGGACCTTCAATGCTCCTACCTGTTTGGATATTTTGGATTTGGATTCGTAGATTACAGTACAGGATCCAAAAATGACAGGACAGGATCCGAAGATTACAGGACAGAATCCGAAGATTGAAGGACAGGATCCAAATATTGCAGGACGGCGGACAACAACAACAAAATTCTGAGTGAGTTGAGATTTAGAAGTGTGTGATGGGTAAAAAACGCGGTGGTGTTAAAAGCAATATACAAAAGAGAATAACTCACTTCCACCAAAGAAATGGCGCCTAACTGGTCAACATCGTGTAAATTGCAAGCTGAATTAGACCACTTAAGAAGCACATTAGATGCTAGAAAGCCTTCTAATGATCACTCAGAATACAATATAAGAAAAATTAATTACGAAATTAAACCACAATCTCTTCCACCAGCGACCGGTATACCATAACTAGAGAAGAAATGACCGGCACACTGCGAGGGAATCTGGAGTCCAATTTGTATTGGAACGTGTAACACAACAGTATCAACAATAGAGGAAAGACAGTAGCGAGGGAGTGTCAGCGCGCCAATACAACCGACGACCAGTTGACACAGGATCATCAGCAGCAGCAGCTAATCAAAGATCTATATTCTTTTTTTTATTATAAAAAAAAACTATTGTTAAATTGAGCGGAACCATTTCTGCCCGATTACAATTGTGGCCCGTAAAGTCATACAACCATTAGGTAGGAATATGTAAAAATAAAATTGAAAAACTAAAATTAAAAAAAAATTAGGCAAAAAATATAAAAAAAAATTTGGAATATACGTATATACATATAAAATATTAAAATAAACATAATATTCTCAATTTGAATGAGGGATAAAAAAATCAGAAAAATAGATGATAACTTAGAATATTTACTAAAAATTGTAACAGAAAGAAAATATACACCAAAAATGGGCTCAATAGACTCTAAGACAGTGGATTCCACAGCTAATGTAATCAATAAAATTGAAGTGTAAACCACTAATTTAAACATGATTGCTTTTCTGCAGCTAGCTATTTTTATACTATTAATAATGAATGCATTTATATAGGCATATAAATTGCACAACAAATGCCTATTAAAAAGTTATGGCAGCAGGGCAGATAATCTAGAAACTATTTAAAAAAAAATTTGACAAAGAACTAATAATAATAAAGGAACCATAAACTATGGTAAAGCAATTATACAAAAAACAAGAAAAATTTTAAGCTAAAAATAAAATACTATTATATATGTTTGATTAAACCCAAGTACAAAGGGTAAACTGATTAGAATAAATAATCGATAATTTCATGAATAAAATATAAAAAAAAAACAAGAACACAAGGAAGTTACCGGACAATATCAAAAGCATTAGAGGACACGTTGAAAAGGGAACTGTCGTCGCTCGATTGGAGTTGCCTTCAACGGCCAGCTGGCTGCTGGCTGCTGTCTGCATCAAAAATGCACTGTGCTCCTCCTTGACATTGTTCATCAGCCTGGTTCCGAGAACTGCTGCCTGCAGCTCCAGCCGTGGGATCGTCATTGTTCTCATCGGGGCGCACTTCGTCTTTGCACATACGAAGCTCACCAGCACGTTGTCGTCTTTATATGTGACCCTCCAATAGGCCACCGCCGCGAATGCTGCCTGACTAGCATCCACGAAGACGTGCAATTCTGTGGCCCGGACTGCTCCACGCCCAAAATAATGGCGAGGACAATGGAACTGTCCCACTACGTCCATCTCTTTGCGCCAAGTCGCAAATGCTTTGCTTAACTCCTCTGGTAGTGGTTCGTCCCACTGGATCTTCTGCCTCCAAATCTCTCGCAGCAGCAGCTTCGCTGTAATCATGAGGCGGCACAGGAATCCCAGGGGATAAAACGTCGACATCACCATCGCTCAAATATTCCCTCTTCAATCTCCACTCAGAACGCTGCTTGGCACTCGATGATACTCCACGTTGAATCTGAAGTCATCCGTTGCTACCTGCCAACGCATTCCGAGGATCTTTTGCTCAGCCTCACCCCAACCGACGCTTTTGACGCGTCCAGGTCCTAAAGCCGTCTCCACGGTGGGCGAGCTGGATGAAAACTGGCATAACTCGAATCCAGCATCCGCATGTATCTCCTTCACTCGGGTAGATACGCTGATAGCCGCGACATATGGTAATGGTAGTCGGTGATAGCCGTGACTGCTCTCGGATCCGAATCCCGAAACTTCAGGGCATTTTCACGGTCTTCACGTAATGTGCAGCGCTCGGCAAGCATGCTGCTCCAAACGTCATTACGTTCATCTCATAGACATCCGGATCTCTTTCGTCGTCGCCATCTCTCCAAAGGAATCGTTGGGAACATCTGTCCTCGGGTCGGATCAGCACTTGGTGGAACATCTCCTTGATGTCACCGCAGGCTCCGACTGCTGGCTGCTGGTTTCCCTCTTGGTCCCTGTGACCATCTCGTAACGAAGGCATCCTGGCCGGGCTGCGTCTGGAAACTGCTGGCTGCTGGTTCCCTCCGTGGCGTCTGAAACTACCTCGCTGCTGCGGCCTTCGCTACTCGTCCGCGCCATGTAGCAGACGTTGGTGCATCTTTCAGCATCCATTGATCTTTCACTCACCTTGCATATAGCAGGATCTAGCGATGTGCCCGCCTCGTAGGCATGTGAAGCAGACTCGGTGGCTCTTCACAATCCTCCACCTTCCCGGCGGCAAAGCTTTAACGAATTATTTGCAACTCGTGATTCAATGTTGTCCTCCACAGATGTTACAACCTCCATGTCGATCATCCTGTTGATCGTATTCGTTATGGTCGATGCTCGCATGCAGAACTCGACGCGTCGGCTCCTTTCCCTCGACGTCCAAAACCGTGCACACCACGTTTGCGTACTCCTGTAGCCACGTGCTGAAGTGGACAACAGTGGGAAAGGGCACAATCGTTGCAGCATGCCTGGCCCAGTCCACTCGCTTGCTCGTAGGAAGCTTAGGCCACAAGCTCCTCCATGAGGGTTGGGTTCCCCAGGTGCTGCTCCGCCTTTGCTGACTGCAAGAAGGCCGCGAGGTTACTCACTCGGGTAGCGAGTGTCACGGCGCTGACATTCCCTGGATGAATTAGTAGCGCCTTCACTGTCTCACGGGCTTGATCCTTCAGCGTCTTTAGTAATCTCTGGTTGTTTGCCAGATCCGTGCAATTGTACGCTCGGGTCGTCTCCATGAACGCACAGCTGAAGATCGGCCACTCCTCGGCGTGCCCTCCAAATACAGGCAAGTCCGGAAGCTTCCTTGGCCCATATGCTCCCTGGGTTCGATTCGGCGTCATCGCGGAGTTGGATCCTAATCCAACAAGTGGCGAAGCTGTTGCCACATTGTGGACGCCACGCCCGGTAACACGAATCCATGCGCTGGCTGCGCAGTGCGTGTTGCACACAGTGGCTCCACAAATTGGTTGCTAGTTGTTAGCAATGGCGGTCCACTCCAAGATGGGGGCAGCGTGCAGGTTGCACCGCTCGCACCGTCACCGTTATAGTTCACCGACTCGACCCCGTTATGGCCTCTCCGTTAGATGTGGGTAATGGCGGGCCGCTCGAAGATGGCGGCCTACGCGACGCCACTACTCACTGGCTGCTGATCCGCTGTAGTTGTTATAGGGGAAGCCCCCTCCATTCAGACCGACACTCTTCCTGGGGGAAGGCTGCATTTTCCCCAGCTCCAATATTGCGGCGCCTGTGCGCGCTTCAAAATGGCGTCTCCGACACCTTGTGGCCGCTGGCTGCGGCCGTCGATGCTTGGCGCTCCTAGCGCCTCGTGACCTCTGGGTGCGATCTCCGCAAATGACGCTTCACTGCGTCTTCTCTTCCGCGACCCGGTCGTACCGAGGCTCGGCGCGACTCCTTTGCCAGTACGTAGCGTCTAACCCGTCATTCCAGCGCAAGTTTCTCTTGCGGTCTCCCTCGGACTGCGAATAAAAGATGTCGTCACTCGGTTGGAGTTGCCTTCAACGGTGCAGATACAGGTGCAGATATCTCACTGCTCAAATGAAGAAATAATAAGTTAAATAATTTAAATTCGAGGAATATCAATAATGTATGAGACAGGGGCAAAAGTCTCCAGGTACTGTCAAAATGGATATGTGTGTTGCAAATGCAGCAATACCATATGAATTCCATATCGTACCTGAAATTTTCCTTTAATTTAATGGGTTTGGACTTTTTAAAGATATACAATCATATTTTAGACTTCCATGACCAGGAAGATTGGTTTTCCGTAAGACCCAATAATTTCAGGAACATAAACATTCCTATAATACATTCACTAGAGAATGAAATAGTTTTGCCTGCAAGATCTGAAGTTATACGAAAGATCAATATTTTTCCAAAGCCACGCATGTCATAATTTCCAACTAGGAATTTCAACCTGTAATTATAATCGCAAGCGCACCTGTAAACACTAAGAATGTAATGATTCGTGTCAAGAACTACAGAATGCCAGAAAGTCAATTGCCAGAAAGGCAAGTTGACAAATTGATAAAAGACGGCATTGTCGAGCCATCTTTATCAGAATATACCTGCCCACTCCTCTTGGTACCCAAGAAATCACTGCCTCATTCAGCGGAAATGCGATGGAGACTAGTAGTTGACTATCGCCATATCAACAAGAAACTGCTAGCAGTTTCTTCTCTCTTCCAAGAATATAAGATATTCTTGATCAATTAGGACTAGCAAACTAACACATCACTCAATAAGTCTGTAGGATAACTAAGAAAAACACATTTTCTTGGCAAAATTCGAATTTATTCATCAACATACATCCCTTCAAGAGTGACACAATCAGTCCAACGCCGCTCTAGCATTTCGACACCTTTTTTGTAAAACGATTTGTCTTTGGCCTCATTCTTTGAGCCAAATTTCTTTTCACCGAGCATTTTCTTCAGGCCTGCGAACAGGTAGTAGTCGCTGGGGGCCGAAACTGGAGAATACGGTGGGTGTGGAAGCAATTCGAAGCCCAATTCGTGCAATTTGGCCATTGTTGCGATCGACTTGTGACACGGTGCATTGGTCCACTGTGAGCAAACGCGGCACCCACTTTGAGAACAGCTTTCTCATGGACAAATGTTCATGCAATATAGTGTGCACTCTGCCTTCTGATATCTTCAAGGTGTTAGCTATCTCACGCAATTTCACTTTTCGGTTTTCCAAAATGATTCGGTGGGTTTTTTTTTTTATATTTTCCGGTGTAACCACCTTAATCGGCCATCCAGAGCGTTCAGCATCGTCAGTGTCTGTACAGCCACGTTTAAATTCAGCAAACCACTTCTCCACCATTTGCCTCGATGGGGAAGAGTCCGGATAACACTTATCAAGCCATGCTTTGGTTGTGTTGGTATTTTCACCCATCAAAAAGCAATGATAAATCAACACACGAAATTGCTTTGAATTCATTTTTTTAAAAAACACAAAAGTAGCGTCACTAGAGCCTGTGTAACTTGTAAACTAATCGTCCGATTGTCATGAAATTTTGACAGATATCTTTTTAAGGTTAGTACTTCCTAAGAATCATATGGATTATTACATAGCAACGTCATCTATGTGTCATCCTACGGACTTATTGAGGGATGTGGTATTTCTCGTGCCTAGATCTGATGTCTGGATTCCATCAAATCGAATTAGACGAAAGGTCAAGAAATATAACATCATTCTTAACTTCAAAAGGTGCGTATCGCTACATGTAATTACCATTTGGTTTAAAAATAGCACTAAATTCCATCCAAAGAATGAAAACCTTGCATTCACAGGCTTACAGCCTTCTCAAGCGTTTCTCTATATGGATGATTTAGTGGTAATCGGTCGTTCTGAAAAGCATATGCTTAAAAATTTAACCGACGTCTTCAAATTATGTAGACAGCATAATCTAAAACTACATCTAGAAAAGTGTACTTTCTTTATGAAACAGGTTATTTATTTAGGTCACAAAGGTACTTTTAGAGGTATACTACCAGATGACTTTAAATATTATATGATGTAATCAAAAACTATCCCCAACCAGCAAATGCAGACGAAGCTAGACGATTCGTTGCATTTTGCAACTATTACAGAAGATTCATTAAAAATTTTTCAAAAAAATCACGCCGCTTAACGAGGCTTTACAAAAAGAATGTCCCATTTGAATAAACAAGCGAATGCAATGAGGCATTCGAATATCTTAAAAGGAAATTAATGAAACCAACTCTTCTCTAGTACTCAGATTTCAGCAAAGAACTCTGCATAACTAACTAGTGAAGAAGCATGTGGAGCGCTACTATCTCAAAACCATAACGGTCAACAGCTATCAGTGGCATACGCTTCAAGAACTTTTACAAAAGGCGAAAGCAATAATAATTCCACAACAGAGCATGAACTAGCAGCTATTCACTGGGCAAGAAATTTTTTCAAACCATATATTTATGGTAGGCATTTCTTAGTTTAAAGTGACCACAGGTCACTTACATACCTATTTTCAATGAGAAATCCAAGCTCCAAAGTCACAAGAATGCGGTTGGACTTGGAAAAATATTGGACTTGAGAATATGCACCGTGTAGCCGATGTTCTGTCCAGAATAACAATAAATGAAATTAAACATATAGAAAGAAATATAATGAAAGTTACTAACAGATATTAGGTATCTTAGAAATTAAATTCAGGAGGTACAATAATTATGGCCAGAGCTGAGGCCTTCAGGCAGTTTTTTTTGTGTGTGTGTGGTGGTGTTGTGCCGTTTTAGTTCCAGTCTGTTTGTGTAACTGGGATTCGAACCCGCACCAGGCGGCACAGCTCACGCTCGTAACAACCGAGTAGGTGGTAAGTGGGACCTACTCGACTACCGCCCGGGTAGGTATCAAATAGACAGGATTTCTGCGCAGGAAAAGAAAATGAAAAAATCGAATAACCTAAGCAATCTATAAAAGCTTCAAAGCCCAACGTATTTACAGTCATTAAAAACGACGAAGTACGAAAAGTAGTGACCTTGCATGTGAACAATATGAAATTTTTCCTCAAACACGGAAAGAAAATCACTGCAAGTTATAACATGGGCGATTTTTACAGTAACGGAAATCTCGACTTTGGTCAGTTTATCCAAATATTATACAATATATAAAATAAACCAAGTTAAACTGGCACCGTGGGAAAATAACCTTGAAAATATTTCAATAGATAATTTTAAAAATATGTTCAATATTATATTCAAAATATTGAGAGTAGCGCTATTCTACTCGGTGACTCTAATTTTTTATTTGTTATTATTTAAGTATTGAAACCGTGCTACAATTTTGCACCTTAACAACACAAGCAAAAAATAGTCTTTATAAGCCCACCGCCGAGCGCTTAGCACGGGGATTTATGTTAATGGAGGGGGAAACGGGGATTTATGTTCGTGGAGGGGGAAGCGTCTTCACGAAGCCTTGTCTTTTTAGCCTTCTAAGCGGCCTGGCGGGAAATAAATTCCTGGCTAATTCGCTGCGATGGGTGGTGAGTCTGTCTCTGTAACTGCTGGTGTGTCTATTGATCTGCTCCTCCACAGTATGCAGATTGAGGTCTCGGTGTAAAATTGAATTCCGTACATACCAAGGACAGTTGGTTATCTGCCTTAGGGTACGATTCTGCAGTACCTGGATGCGATTGCAGTTAGATTTTGCTGCAATCCCCCAAATTTGCAGCCCGTAGAGCCAGATTGGGGCGACACACCTTGCGTACACCTTTCTTTTCACCCTAAGTGACATACTGCTCTTTCTGCTCAGCAGCCAACGTAATTGCTGAAGTCTTAGGACGCACCTCTTGCGAGTGGCTTTAAGATGCGGCAAGAAGGTGAGTCGCTTGTCAAGAGTAATGCCAAGATACTTCACCGTTGCTGGTTGCTCCAGGATCTGTCCTTCCATTTGGATTGGTGGGATTGTTCTCATCCTAAGTGTGAAGGCAGGGTTGGACGTTTTTCGAGGGTTTATCTATAGGTTCCACTTCTTACACCACGCTGATAGGGCTGCAACGTATGCCTGCAGACCGTCTGCTGCCTCAAAGCGACATTTGGAGCTATACAGAACGGCAATGTCGTCTGCATATGTGGCAATTAGAGCCTTCGAGGGGTCTTCCACGTAGTCATCATCGGGTACGGGCAAGTCTGCAGTATAAAATGGAGTACAGGAGCGGGCCAAGAACACTGCCTTGCGGGACTCCAGCTCTCATCTAGGCAGGCGCAGAGTAAGTGTCCCGGATCTTGACTTTAAATACCCGGCCTTCCAGGTAGGACTCTAGGAGCGAGTAATATGGTGCTGGTAGTAAATCTTTCACCTTGCAAAGGAGACCGTCGTGCCACACCCGATCAAAGGCTTGTTGGATATCAATAAAAACTGAGTTGCAGTATTTAAGATCATGAAATGCCTGTAGAATGTGCTGCGTAACCCTGTGAACCTGCTCGACAGTGCCGTGTCCCTCAGGAAATCCAAATTGATGGTCCGGCACAATTCCGCACTGAGTTATAATCCCAGTAAGTCGATTAGCAATGAGTCTTTCCCATACCTTTGATATAGGAGGAGAAGTCTTATTGGCCGTTAGGATTCCGGGTCGTCTTCCGGCTTGCCTGGCTTATAGATCATGTGGATTGCCGCTATTTTCCATTGGGAAGGGAAGAACTGAATCCTTAGCATAGCATTAAAAATAAGAGCCATGTAAAGGATCGCACGATTTGGCAGGGCCTTCAGTGTGACGTGGCATATTCTGTCCATGCCAGGAGCCTTGTTTTTCGGAAGAGCTTTGATGGCTTCGGTAATCTCCTGAACGTGGCGTGATGGGGAGAGACATCTGGAGCGGGGTTTGCAATCTCTCCTGGGTCTCTTCGATATCAGCCAGTGTAGCAACGTTGTGTGGGGTGAACCTGGCCTCCAGGTGTTGAGCAAATATGTTTGCCTGTTCCTCTTCATTCTGTGCAAGGTCGCCGCCATGATGCCTAACTGGGACCTGTATAAACGGCTTGTTTTTCGTAGCCTTTGTGCATTTCCACAGCGAGTAATTGGCGTCAACAGTGTAGTCCATCGAGGACAGCTTGTGCTTAAAGAAGTCATTTCTGAGCTCCCTTAAGAGGATCCGTAGTCGCTTGGCTGCTCGGTTCCACAGGATTCGATCCCAAGGGTCTTGGGTTCGAATTGCTTTTCTTTGTAGGCGCCTTTTTGCAACCAGTAGCTCTTTTGCCTCCCTGGTGAGTGTGACGCCGTATTTTGTCGGCTTTAGTGGGCTCGCAGGTGAAGTGGATGCAGCAGCAGCCCTGTGGATATCATTGGTGAAGATTTCCACAGCCATTTCTATATCCTCCCCAGAATTCAGCTCCGTTTCAAGATGGATGGAGCTCTCCAGATTCCGGTGAAATAGAGTTAGGTCAGTTCGATTGCTGATCAGCCTTGCATTAGAGCGAGCATTAATCCCATTGGTATCTATGGTGACTACAAGGGCCAGATGGTCAGACTCTAAATCCCAATTTTGGGTAATACTCGCGCAGTAGTCCGGTACTCCATGGTGGACGGCAAAATCAATACATGGGGGCGTATGTGTGGTGACGTATGGGTATCTGGTAGGGGCTCCTGTGGCAAGAATCTTTGCCCCGGTGGCGGAGATGGCTTCAGTTAGTTCTTGTCCCCTAGGGGAGTTGCAGGTGTCGCCCCATAGCCAATGTCGTGCGTTCCAATCGCCACCAACCAGGTACCTTTGTCCACATTTTCGAAGTATACTGGTGAAGAGACTTTCCCGTATTCTGTTTCCTGGAGGGCAGTAGATGGAACTGAACTTCATTTCACCAAGACCCGTAGCAACTTTCACCGATGATATTTGTATACTGCGCGTCTCTTTTACCCTTTCCTGACTTGCACCGCCACTCCACCTCCACTGTGCCTATTGGAAGATGGCTTGTAGGCAGGATAGAATGTGTATCCATTTACTCGAACAGTTTCACCGAGGTTTAGTCTGGTTTCAGTCAAGAGAAGGATATCAATGTCGTTATTGTGTGCAAAAAGTTCGACTTCTCCGACTTTTCCTGAAATGCCGTTGACATTCCAGATGAGAACTTTAAGTGAGTTCAAGGCGAGGCTGTAGCGTTGATCTGAGAATTATTTCCAGCCCATTGATTCATGGTGCTGGCCATCTCAGACACTATTATTTCTAGCCGTGCACGGCGTTCATTAGCTAGCTTATTTTGCTGTTGTTGTTCTTGTTGTTGCTGTTGGAGCCACATGAGAAACTGCTGTTGCTGCTGCTGCTGGAGGTGCTATTGCCATTCCTGAAACTGCTGTTGCTGCTGTTGCTGCAGCGACTGGATATCGATCGGCTGTTGTTGTTGTGGACTTAGCTGCGTTTGAGCATAGTTCAAACTACGTTGAGCATTTCCAGAATGGCTTGGCGCTGAAGCTGCGACTGCTGCATAGGAGACACTTGTGCGGGCACTGTAGCTTCGTGGTGTCATCTGCTGTGTTGCTGGTTGGAATGCAATTTGGGGCACTTGTTTCCTTGCTATTCTAGCGTGGCCAGGCGCAGGAAATTCCTGCACGTACCTTGTAGCAGAATATTGATTGGCCACATTGCCATTAAGTGATCTAGTTTCGGTTGCCGATTTTTTTGGAGACTCCGATGACCGACGGAGATACTCCTGGTACGACTTGCAGCCTTTGTATCTAGCTTTATGAGCTCCCGAGCAATGGAAGCAGGTAGGTGTTGCGTCAAGAGGGCGTATACACTTACTTGTTTGATGACCGCCGCCACATCTGGCGCAATTGGGGTGTCGTCGGCAATATTTGGCAGAGTGGCCGTACTGCTGGCACCGTTTGCACTGTGCGACGTCTGTGGCTTTTCTCATTCGCTCCACCCTCACCTTTTGTCTGCAGAGGATTGTGATTTTGAAGACGTCATTTATCGTAGCGCACGGTTTGATGTTGATAAAGAAGAGATTTAGCTTCTCTTCCCTGTTAGCCCTGGATGCGGGATTATGAATGTGGAGTACCTCAAAGCCGTACTTTTGCAGACTATCTTTGATGTCCTTGTTTAGAGTGCTGTGGTGTAGGCCCTTGACAACAATTCGATGCGGCTTTTCTGTCTGCATTTGGTATGTGTGGAACTCCACACAATGTCTGTCCAGATGGTCAACAATAGCCCTCTAGGTGTCACTATCCTTGGGGAAAATTCTGGTGGTTCCTAGGTTGCTCTTGGTGACCACATTGTTCACATTAGTGACCTCCCTTATGAACTCAAAGAGGTTATTTTTACTGCAGTCTGGGACAAAAATTTGAGGTGGCTTTTCCATTTTTCTTACTTGTTCGGGCTGGGCAGGGTCGTTGCTTTCAACAGTTATTTCGTCCTGCTGAATCTCTGCAGTGTCTTCAGCTTCTACTTCCATGTCAAGTAGCGCAAACCTGTTGCTAGAGCTTGGAGGGTCAGCTTCTCTAGTCGCTCTCTTAACACTTGCGATGGGTGAAGAAGGCTTTGCGTTTTTTCTTTTCATGCTTTTTTGCACTTGGGCCTGCCGCATTTTTGGTGCGGCCCCACTGATCACTGTAGCTAAGTCAGTAGTGACACGCGGGGCAGCAGAAGAGCACTGAAGCGACGATTGATCGCATTTTTCCAGGTTCAAACCAGAGCAAAGTTTGCTTGTTGTAGTGTTACACTGGTGATGGTCCTGGTGCTGGTCGTGGGAGTGATGATGTTGGTACTTGTATTGCCAATATCAGTTTGGTTAGTTCTGCAAGCAGCCCGAAGCTCGGATGGGGTTTTGCCAGCAACGCGGTACATTTTTTCGTGCAAAGTCTGCTTATTATTAAGCAGCGAGTCAGAAGCAGATTTAGCCGGGGCAATTACTATATTATTGACTGACCGAAATTTAAACACTTCATTTTTTGACCCAGCTATAGGAGGAGATCCAATTTTATATCAACATTTATTTTGATTTTTTGGACACCCAGAAGTTTATATTTTAATTTTACCAGGATTTTGACTCTTCCGAGTCAAGAAATCCGTTGTGATAATCGCTGATACGTGGTACAGGACAGGACAGACAGGTACAGGAAAATAAAGGTTCCATAGGACGATCAGAATAGGTGGCCAAACATATTCTGAGATGAAAGTCAGTATCAGACAGTGCTGTCAGAACAGTTTTGCATCTCAGCAATGTGATCATTTCCAAAGAAATGGAACACAATTGAAAGTGAAGAGTTGGTAGGTAAGGATTGGATGGCCAATAAATAATAACGTACCAAAGAATCACTGTCAACCCAGACAGTGGGTGCGACACTTCGCAAAAAATAATGCAACTGAACTGAAATTTAATGGTTCAAAGGGGAAATACGTGTCATTGAGGCTATCAGATACCGAGGTACTCTTTAAACCCTTTGATAATGGCAGCAGAATAAATTATATGGCTGTGTACATACTTACTACAAAT
Organism: Drosophila ercepeae; assembly: GCA_018150545.1. Lineage (NCBI taxonomy): Eukaryota > Metazoa > Arthropoda > Insecta > Diptera > Drosophilidae > Drosophila > Drosophila ercepeae. The sequence continues at coordinate 107,048 of JAECWL010000016.1, read as the reverse complement.
GATCTGTAACACACTTATATAGAGAGTGCACTGTTCTTAGATTACTTCATACATAATTACTAGTAACTGCAGTAAAAATGGGCAACTACCATTAAGAACGTTCAAAAAAAGCTTTTGGAAGTGTTAATGACAACGGCGGTACAGCGATTCATTATACTAGTGTGACAGAATGAGAGTGTGACAGTAACGGGTATCATTGATACAGTAACGAGTATCAAGAAACTCGATTATTGTTGTGTTCTCTTGGTATACCTTTTGTATATACCTTTGTAAAAAGACACCGAATTTCGGTCCCAAGTGTAAAACGTAGTCTACAATACGTCTCTGGTCCTATAAAGTATATACGAGTATCGTCGTCGACTAACCTTTTAACCGATCGGTCTCAAAGCTTCCTCATAACATAACATGGGGGTCCAGACTTACCACTGCAAAGGGAAGACAACTGTATGAAGCAATAATAAGCAATAATAGCCGTGCCCTAAGCACAGGCGAGCCGACTTACTGGCCAACTGACACAAACAAACTACCGGATTTAATTGACTTCTGCATAACAAGAAATATAACTTGCGATAACCTAACAATAAAATCTTGCCTAGACCTCTCCTCCGACCATTCCCCAATATTAATTACGTTACATGGTGGGGTAGAAGAAAACAACAATGACACCCCTTTATTTAACCACAAAACAAACTGGAATATGTTTCGCGAGATTTTGGAACAGAACATGGAAATAAATATCTCTCTAAAGACAAACAACGAACTGGACTCCGCAATAGCATATTTAAATGACAACATCATATATGCAGCAACGCAAGCGACACCATCTATAAAAATGACTGCACTAAAGAAACCCCTCCCCCTTATTAAAGACAAAATCAGAAAAAAGCGTAACCTTAGGAAGATATGGCAAACGACTAGGCATCCAGAAGATAAAAACAAACTTAATAGAGCAACAGACGAGCTCAAGAGAATTCTCAGGGCAGACAAAGATAACCGGCTACAATACTACCTTAGCAACCTCGGAACCTCCTTATCTACTAATTATTCTCTGTGGAAAGCGACCAAAAAATTGACGAACTCAACTATACACAAGCCGCCTATAAAAAGAAACAACAACACATGGGCGAGAGCAAACAAAGAAAAAGCAGACACTCTTGCGGAACACTTTAAAACATCATTTACCAATGACATGGACAACGGCAACGCTGAGCTTCCAACACAAATCACCAACTCAAATTGTGCAATTAAAACTATAACAAAGGCAGAAATTAAATCTCACATAAAACAAATTAAAAACAAGAAAGCCCCCGGATATGACTTAATCGGAGGAAAAATTCTGAAAGAACTACCAGACGCTATAATCACCTATATTAGAAACCTGTTTAACGGAATCATTCGACTGCAATACTTTCCCATAACTTGGAAGGTAGGCCAAATTAAAGCAATTCCAAAACCAAATAAAAACGCCAATACTGTAAGTTCGTACAGACCAATCACTTTATTACCAGTCCTCTCAAAAGTATTTGAAAAAGTCCTATTAAATAGATTCGAGCTGTTAGAAATATACATATTGCTAATTGGCAACGCACTCTTATACGCACCCTTCATTGCGCTTACAGAATTGTATAAGTATAAGTCACACTTCTGTAAATATTTGTAAGCATCTCTCATAAAGAAAACATTAAATCAGTCTTAATTGAACCATCACATGAAGAACACGATATAATAAATTCATCAGGTTATGGGCCCAGGAAGCTCAAGAAATACAATTGTGCGCGAAGTTATTATATCGAATTAGTAAAGAAAGTGAATAGCAAATATTCTGGACTTTCTTGTTTGTGACAATGAATTCAATTATGAACTCGATAGAGAAATTGGACGACAATAATTATGGTGCGTGGGCCGTGCAAATGAAAAGCGTGCTCATACATTCCGAGTTGTGGGGCTACGTGTGTGGACTAAAAGTGAAAAATGAAAGTGATAGTCCCGAGAAAAAATTGGATTTTGATGCCAAAGATGAGAAGGCCCTCGCGAGCATTATGCTCTGCATTAAGGCATCACAAATAAACAATGTCAAAAATTGCGTAACTGCTGAAAGTGCTTGGAAAAAACTAAAAGAAATCCATATGCCCGCTGGTCCCGCGCGTCGCGTTCAGTTGCTGAGACAATTGTTGTATCTAAAGTTGATAGATTCAGAAAATATGGTATCGCACATAGCAAAATTTTCAGACTTAATTGAAAAACTGTCTGAAATTGAGTTTACATTGGCCGATGAGTGTCTGTGCATATTACTATTGTCTAGTTTGCCGGAATCTTTTGACAATTTTGTAGTTGCCATTGAATCACGTGATTCGTTACCTACTTTAACTTCGCTAAAAATCAAGTTAATCGAAGAGAGTGAGCGCCGAAATATAGACACAGAACAAAGCGGAGTGCAGAAAATGTTCTCGTCGCGACGTGAGAAAAGTACAGTCTCGCAAAATAAAAACTTTAAGCAGCGAGTGTGCTGGTGTTGTGGTCGTCAAGGGCACATTGCGGTTAACTGTAGAAGTGCAAAGAAAAACGAAAAAAGAAACAATGAAGAGAGTGATAATAAGAAGTCATATTCTGTGTTTGCTGCTGCGAATCACAACTACAGTTTTTCAAAGAATATTTGGTGCTTGGACAGTGGTGCGACTGCACATTTGTGTAACGATAAATCGCTTTTTATAGAGATCAAAAAGCACAGAGAAAGAATTGTGTTGGCCGGAAAAAATTATATTGAAGCGATCGGTATCGGAACAGTGCGTTTACAGTGGAAACATAGTACAATCGATTTGACCGATGTACTTCTGGTTAACAATATTCAATGTAATTTTATTTCCGTGGCGAAAGTGGTGAACAAGGGATTCACAGTAAATATTTCGAATAGCTGTGCACGCATAAAAAATCGCACGGGCGATGTTGTTTGTGTTGCCAAGAAGCAAAACGATTTGTTTTTGTTTGAAACGAGCGAACAAAAATGTTTCAACGCACAAACGGATAATAAAGGACTTATTAAATGGCACTATCGCTTTGGCCATTTAAATTTTGCCAGTATAGAAAAAATGATGAAAAAACATATGGTTCATGGCTTAACATCCGAACAATGTATGAATATGAAAAACTATGTGTGTGAGACTTGCGCAAAGTGCAAAATAAGTGAGAAGCAATTTCCTAAGCATTCTTATAATCGGGCAAAGGACGTATTAGATCTCATCCATACGGACATTTGTGGACCAATGCATAAGAGTTCGGTTGGCGGTGCTCGTTACTTTGCAACTTTTATTGACGATAAATCGCGTTACGTTTACGTTTGTTTTTTGAAGACGCGAAACGAAATCCTCGATAAGTTCAAAGAATTTAAAGCAATTGTGGAGACATCAATTGGCAGGAAAATAAAGTGTCTGAGAAGTGACAACGGGCGCGAGTATTTGAGTAGCGCATTTCAACAATTGCTAAACAGCAATGGTATAAGGAGGCAGCTTACTGTGCCTCATACACCGCAGCAAAATGGGGTGGCAGAACGAGCAAACCGTACGTTGGTGGAGATGGCACGCAGCATGCTGAGTCATGCTGATCTCGACGAGAGTTTTTGGGCAGAGGCCATAAATACAGCTGCATATCTGCGCAACCGCTCTGAGACTTCGACGTTGACCGATATGACACCTTACGAGTCATGGAATGGCAAGAAACCAGGCGTAAGTCATCTACGAATATTTGGTAGTAGAGCTATCGTGCTTAACAAGACGCAACGCAAGAAGTTTCAACCTAAAGGAGAGGAGCGAGTGTTGATTGGCTATTCTGCAACAGCAAAGGCATATCGTTTGTTTGACCCAAAAACAAGGAAGGTAACAGAGGCACGAGATGTTATATTTCTTGAAGATTCCCTTACACACGACAGTGTGAGAGATCAGGGCTCAACAAACAGTACTGAAGTCGCGCTGGTGATGGACGAGTCTAATCCTGCGTGTAACATAGACGACAATGTTGAAGATGTGGCACTGGACGGTATGAATCACCAAGAACAGCAACAAGAGGCAGATAAAATTGGAGAAGGAGATTTGGAAGTCGACACAGCTGATGATTGCGGGAAGAGAGGACCTGGACGCCCAAAGCTTATCTACACTGGACAACCCGGACGCCCTCGCAAGCAGTATAACATACTGAATGTTATGAAAACTGATGATGTATCAGTGCCTGGAACTGTGGATGCAGCTTTGAATTCTCATCATGCCAAATTTTGGCAGGCATCGATGCAGAAGGAGATAGCAAGTCTACAAGCCAACAAAACCTGGACGTTGACTGACCTACCAAAAGGAGAGAAGGCTATTGGTAGCAGATGGGTGTTCGCAGTCAAGCGTGACAAAAATGGCCAGGTGGATAAATTCAAGGCCCGTTTAGTGGCTAAAGGCTGTGCGCAGCGGTTTGGCATAAATTACAGCGAAACTTTCTCACCAGTGGCGAGGTATTCTACGATCAGGCTGGTGATTGCTCTGGCAGTTGAGCATGGTATGTATGTTCATCAAATGGATGTTTCTTCTGCTTATCTCAACAGTGAACTGCGAGATTTGGTGTACATGCGGCAACCAGAGGGATTTGTTGACCAGAAGTTCCCTGAGCGTGTGCTAAAACTAAACAAATCTTTGTACGGCTTAAAGCAGAGTGGCCGTGAGTGGAATGCGAAGCTAAATTCTGTTTTGGTGAAGATGGACTTCAACCCCTGCGCCAGCGAGCCGTGTCTATACATACGGCGACAAGGTCAAACAATAGGCATCATAGTGGTGTATGTAGATGACATGATTGTGGCCAGTACTAGCAAAGATGACCTAAAAAGAATAAAGATGTCGATTGCCGACGAATTCGACGTCACTGATGGCGGTCAGTTGAACCATTTTCTTGGAATGGAAATAGATCGTGAAGGCGAGACTGGCAACATAAATGTTGGCCATAAGCAATATATTGAAAATCTCTTACGTGAGTATGGTATGCAAAACTGTAAATCTAATGCTATACCTCTTGAAGCAGGATTTCAAGTAAAATGCGATCAAGACGACTGCAAGCGTGTAGATCAAACGAGCTATCAATCATTAATAGGCTCTTTAATTTATTTGGCAATAACAACACGGCAAATACTACACTCAGTCGTAAAACTTGCACAGCAAAATGCAGATCCACACCAGGAGCACGAGGCAGCTGCTAAAAGAATACTGAGGTACTTGAGGGGCACTGCCGAATTATGTCTACAATATAAGAAGACTGGAAAGCCTGTATATTGCTTCGTCGATGCTGATTGGGCTTATGTCGCACTATCGATGGCGGCAAAAGAAGCAACGTACATACGGAAGGTGATGCGTGAATTGGGATTTGGTGACGACTTCGCAACACAAATCAACAGCGATAATCAAAGTGCACAATGTCTAGCTAAGGACTCGAAATTCCATGCACGCAGCAAACACATTGACATCAAATATCACCATGTACGGGAAATGGTTAAGAATAAATTTGTAGAAATTAACTATGTACCTACTGAAAATATGATAGCTGATATCCTAACTAAAAATCTTTGTAAAGTTAAGCATATGAAATTCACATGTATGTTAGGTATGCAGTAGATCAAAAATTTGTATAATTGCGTTGAGAAGGAGTGTTAGAAATATACATATTGCTAATTGGCAACGCACTCTTATACGCACCCTTCATTGCGCTTACAGAATTGTATAAGTATAAGTCACACTTCTGTAAATATTTGTAAGCATCTCTCATAAAGAAAACATTAAATCAGTCTTAATTGAACCATCACATGAAGAACACGATATAATAAATTCATCACGAGCCAACCCTGAAACAAAAAAATATAATACCTCCTCACCAATTCGGCTTTCGAAAGCAGCACTCGACCGTCCAACAGGTCCATCGAGTAATTAATAAAATAACAGAGGATTTTGACAAAATGAAGTTTTGCTATGCTGTGTACCTGGACATTGCTAAAGCATTTGACAAAGTATGGCACAAAGGACTGCTGCATAAGCTAAGAAATATACTACCAGACAACTTATATACCATCCTACAAAGCTATATAACGGGCAGATATTTCTATATCAAATATGACAATGAATGATCAGATGTTATTCCAGTGACAGCGGGTGTTCCCCAAGGTAGTGTGCTTGGACCCATCTTATACCTGATTTACACCTCCGATATTCCAGCGCCAACTATCCCTGGGTCAATGATTGCTACGTTCGCAGATGATACTGTGTTAATGTCGTCAAGCGCGTGTGAAAAAACAGCTGCAAGTACATTACAACAAATCATGACACAAACAGTATCCTGGTTCGAGAGATGGGGCATCGAGATAAATAAAGACAAAACTCAACAAGTAATATACACAAAACGACAACCCAAAAACTTCGCAATTAAAATCAACGACAATCAAATATTGCTACGCCCATATGCCAAGTACCTTGGACTAACCATTGACGCAAAACTGACATGGAAGCAGCACATCCTAAACAAACGAAATGAAATAAAAAACAAATTTCGACAACTTAACTGGCTAATAGGAAAACACTCAAAACTAAAATTACATTACAAAATTGCAATATACAAGGCGATAATAAAACCAATATGGACGTATGGAATAGAAATCTGGGGAACTGCCAGCAAATCTCACTTACAGCTAATTCAACGAACGCAATCGAAAATGCTCAGAACAATGACAAATGCCGAATGGTATATTAGAAATGAAGATATCCATAAAGACTTAAACATAGAGACAGTCAACGAAACTATTAAAAAAAGCAGCAAAAAACACACAAATCAACTACTAAACCACCAAAACCTAAACCTGAGACAAATACCGATGAGAGAGCTGGAACCGAGAAGATTAAAACGAAAAACTCCAACAGAATTAAATTATTAGTAATTATTAGTAAACTATTAAAGTATTAGCGTATCCTTGCAATGGGAAGGGCCGCTACCTTTTTTTTCCATTCTTCAACCATTACTCATTGTTATTCTCTAAAAAAAACAGAATGTAATTTAAAGGAAATTAAAAAAAAAAAAAAAAAAAATCTTCTAAGTGCACATTTATAAAGAAAAAAACGACAAAATAAATAGTAAGTCCCTCAGACCAACAATGCCCAACGAGCGCAATAGCCATGGGACAGCTCCTAAACCAAACGAAAAAAAAACACCACTCTCGGAAGCCTTCCCGGAACTTCCAGAAACCAATCTTCCAAGCCCAAAATTTATATGTAACTACATAAACATAAAAAAAATCGCTCTGCTCATATTTATGCTTCGCCGTTGGGCGAGCTACTAAATTAATATCTGTAGAGGCTATAAAAATTAACGAAATGTGGAATGGAAATCTATTATTACTTGTCGAGGATTCATAAACTGCCGAAAGATTCATCGCAGCAAAAGAACTTCGTGGCATCTGCCAAATAAAAACACAATAGCACAAAAATCTTAGTCACTGCAAATGCACAATTTGCGACCCTTATTTACGTAGTGTACCCAGCGAAAAAATTGTAAAAGAGCTCAAAGTACAGGGAGCAGTCGATGTACACAAATACTCGCGACAATTGACTGCAAAAAAATCTTCGACTGGAGTTGTCCAGCTCACTCTTCACTGATACATTGTCTAAATATGTGTTTAGACATGATAGGTAGGCAAACTATAAATATATTCTATTTATGGGCTGCAATAAACATGTCACTGGATAGCATGAGTGGCAACTACAAATAAGTACGATTGCAGCGGCCTATTGCCAAAGTGTCAAGAGATGTGACCACGCGGGAGGTGATTAGCGCGGTCATAGGCTTCAAACATAGATTTAAGAATAAAACTCGGCTGCATTTACAAACGCAGACTGCGGCGTCTTACAAGCGCTGAATGATATATTTAGATGATAAGAACCTATGTAAGAATGAATAAAAGGCGAAGCCCTCGTAGTAGCGAGTCAGTTAGATTCAAACACCCGAATTGAACTCATTAAATGTACGCACAAGTTTATAGTGTGAACATACAACCTACCTTCAAAATTCCAAATCTCATGATATCTCGAGGGAGTCAAGGAATACATTCCAATCCCGATGAGATGTAAAAACTGCCTAATTCTAGAGCACGCAGACAAACACTGCAAAGGCAATACTATTTGCAAACCTTGGGGTCTCTCCGTCCACCAATCAACTAATATAATGATAAAAAAACCCAACCATTTTTACTTAAAATATAAAAATTATTTAAGCGCATCTACTTATATCTAAAAATATTCAACTCAAAATAATAAATTTCCAATCCAACATACTATCCATTGCTGCAGAAATAAAACCTAAACTTCCGTTTATAGTAATAGAGATCACAAACAGATAATTGAGTCAATCAAGATTTCCATGATTTGGCCAAGAATTCCAAGCTAACATTAATAAACAAAATAAATAAATACCTACCTTTATAAGAAAATAATATCAAAAATAATCATGTGGACCCTCAACCAAGAGCTCTTCTGTCCAGATCAATATGCATACAAAACAAAACAAAAGCACAATAGACCCACTATTATTATTAGATAACTACATCTGCAACAATCTTGCAATAAAAATAACCAATTTTGTACACAGTTCATCTCACCTACATATATATTCAAAAACATAATTATATAAGCATAGAAATAGAAATCAACAATTTCAATACACCTAAAACAAGGCAACTCAAAATTTTATGATTAATCTTTGACCCTAAACACTTCTGGATCGAACAGATTAAAATATTAATCAAATCATTTAACAGTAGATTAAACATCCTCAAAAGTTAAAAAAGTAAGAACCTTAACTGCAACACCACTCATAAAAATTGCAAAATCAATTGTATTATCCAAAAAAGACTATAGTCTCTGTATGTACGGGAAAAGCTACATAAAAACCTATTTTGTCCCTACCACCCTTCCATCCGACTTTCCTTAGGTGCTTTCCGAACCACCCCCATCAACAACATGCTGGCAGAGGCTGGACTCACGGATTTGGCAACCAGATTCCAATGGAGCATCGGCAGATAAATGAATAGGATCACCAACACATCCAGCTCATCTCTGCACGAAACAATCATCAATCAACTTAAACGAAAAAGAGTACATACCATGAATCTCATCCAGTCAACAAATTATTATAAACACAGCAACAGCACTCAACATCCTCATTATACCAAATAACAAATAAGAAGAAAAGTCCCACCATGGGTTCTACAAAAATAAATCTGTCATACTAGAACTTACAAAACATATAAAAAAAAAAACACCCATCGACTGACCCGTCTTGGTTTACAAGAAGCCTTAAAAACTTAAAATATATTAAAAACAGACTCCTCAAAAGATATAAAATTACTGCCTGCAATGTAACTATTTCAAGATACTTATTAGTTCAGTCAAACTTCACCGTGCATAACGCAGTGTTTTAGGAATTATATATACCGCTGCCGGATCCAGTGTACACAGGATCAGGATTACACAGGACACTAAGCGTAAGAATGTATCTTTTCCCCCCCTAATTCTTAAACGTTGAACCTTATGAACGTCGGCCTATTCGCTCCGTAATTTTAAATGTTTCCCGAAAGAACTACCGACCTATTATCAGCTCCGAACTGATTTAATTAACCTGCTGTATCGAAGTGGTCCGCAAACTGAAAAACACATCGAAAGTTTAATTTTAAATGTATATTCTTCGTTTTATTTTTAAACGCGATAAGACTGTGTTTCGCAAACAACAATAACAAAGTAACTATTAACCGTTGCTTTGTTTCGTTATTAATCTCTGCTCACCGCTCTCTATCGCACTCCCCCTTTTGTGGAGCTTTTCATCTCAGTCTGGATTGACACTGCTCCTGCTGTTCGCCGAAATCGCTCCCACGCTATCGTCGCTAGATCACTCTCTTCATTATACATTCGCTGGACCATTCTGTTTCTGTTTTTGAGCGCATTCCCTATTCATTACCCAAAATGTCTTTGGTTTGTACCTCAAAGAGATGCGAATTTGGAGGAGCTATTACTGGCGACTCCTATCTAACTTGCTGGCTATGTGACAATTGCTCGCACATGAAATGCACTGGCGTTGGTCATTATGGCCGACTTGATGTTTTCCTGGGCAGAGGCATCGGTTTGACATGGTCATGTTTGGCCTGTCGAGAGATTGAAGGCGAGATGCGCACGTTTATGCGGCAAGCCCGAAACGGTTTCCGGGAGGTTCGGAAACAATTTGCCACATTAAATGAGCAGTTTCTAAACCTTGAATCTCTATTTCTGGGCCTAAAACTATTAAGCGAATCACCACGCCGAAAAATCGCTAACACTAACCAGAATATGAATATGTGTACCACTCCAGCCTCACATTTGCCAGTAAGCAATGTTATGGTTGATGCTCCTGTCGAACAGCCACCCATCCTAGGTATTCAGAAACCCGGTCTTCCCCCTGCAAAAGTTGATAAGCCAGAACCGGCCAGTAGGAATCTCCCACCTGGTTCCATTCTTAAAATTCTTCAATAACCATATCACCAAGCCAGCCTGCTGCTCCATCATTACGCCTGCCTGCCGCCGCAACTACCCGCCCACCCGTTGTAAAATCACCAAAGCTATTGACGGGTGTTCCAACGGAAACGCGATCTTCTTGACTTACGCTGAGAGCCGTGGCTCCTCGTAAATCCATCTTTGTATCGCGGCTTATGCCTGATGCCTCTGCCGACGACGTTAGGATTCACCATTCAAATAATTTAAATATAGCTCCCTCAGAACTGTTTGTAACCAAATTTAATTTTAAGCATAAACGTAGCATATCCTCTTTCAAAATAACTTTACCAGAAGCTTCCCTTGCTAAATCTTTAGATCCTACTACCTGGCCCGAGCACAGTATTGTCCATGAGTTCTTGATCAGAGATTCTCAAGGTTCCAGTCCAGTTAATACTTCAAATAACTAAGCAACAAGATTTTTTCTTGTTGCTACCAAAACGTTCCAAAACGTATTCTTGGAAAACTGAACTTACTTTATACTAACAGTTCTTCCTTTGACTTCGATGCTATTGTGCTAACTGAAACCTGGCTAAACTCCACTGTCATAGACAATGAAATTTTGGTATCGAAGTACACTGTCTTTCGGGAAGATCGCCCAACCTTTGGAGGTGGCGTTCTGATTGCCGTAAACAACATCTACACAGTTGAACGTATTACTATTACTAATCCTTTCGGAATTGAATTTTTAGCCGTTAAAATTCATTCTGAGTCCCTTAACCTTTTCATCACCTGTTCCTACATTCCTCCTCTGAGTGATGCAATCATTTATATGCACCACTTAAGTGCCATAAAATCAGTTTTGTCCCTGCTAAATGATGCTGATCTTATTTTAGTTATGGGGTATTTCAATCTGCTCCTCATTTCATGGATCAACTCGGCGCATCTCGGCAACTCTCCATATCTAACTATCCATATAATTTACCCTACATAAGCAACATTTCCCTTTCTAAATTCCACTGTCATGATGTGTTTACGGCTCTTTCATCAATTAAAATCTCATTTTCACCAGGCCCAGACAACGTACCTAGCTGCATCCTCACAAGGTTCTCCGATCTTCTCACTCTACCTCTTACTATTCTATTTAACCTATCCTTGGAGCAAACATTCCTACCTAAATTATGGAATGAATCATACCTTATACCAATTCATAAAAAAGGCTCTAAGGCTTCCATTGAGAACTACCGCGGCATTGCTAAGCTTTCTGCGATTCCCAAACTTCTTGAGAAACTTATCACATCGCAGCTTCAACATGCATGCAAGAGCATAATCTCACCTGCACAGCATGGCTTTGTCAAGCATTTGATTCAGTTAATCATCAGCTCTTGCTACAGAAACTCTCGCTTATTGGTTTTCCACCAAATATCCTGATGTGGGTTGCTTCCTACCTTTCAGATCGAACCCAGCGTGTCCTATTTAAATCTACCAAGTCGAAGGTCATCCATGTCTTATCGGGTGTCCCTCAGGGTAGTCATCTAGGACCACTGTTATTTATACTCTTTGTGAACGATCTTCCCAATGTGATTAGTTATGCCTCTACGCTTATGTATGCTGATGATGTCAAGTTATGCTATTCCTTCTCGGAACATTTCCTGCATAGGCATCTTCAACTAGACCTTGACGAACTCTATTTGTGGTGCTCAATTAATCGTCTGTTCCTAAACTGCTCTAAATGCAAACTTATGACATTCCATCGCAGTGTGCCGCTTATCATATCTTACTCTCTCGGAAATCACGTCCTTGATCGTGTTTCCACAATCAATGATCTTGGAGTTCTTTTTGATCATAAACTTAAGTTTAATGATCACATTTCTGTGACAGTGAACAAAGCCAGAGGAATGTTAGCCTTTATTAAGCGATGAATTTAACGATCGTTTCACCACCAAATCCCTGCATATCACCCTAGTTCGTCCCATCCTCGAATATTGCTCGTGTGTTTGGAGTCCTCAATACTCCTCTCACCAAAATAGTATTGAGTCGGTGCAAAAGCAGTTTTTTCTATTTGCACTGAAAAACCTAAACTGGGATCCTGATAATCGTCTTCCGCCGTACCGTTGCAGGATTAAATTGTTAAAGTTAGCTCCATTGAAGGAGCGCCGAACCTGTGCTGGGGTCATGTTTCTACACATGCTAATCCATGGCATGGTTGACTCTAAACACCTGCTAAGCCAACTATATTTTTCCATCCCTAATAGGAAAACTAGTTCCTTCCGACCATTATGGTATACCTATCTGCACCTACCATCTGCATCTACCTTTCGCACTATTTGTAAGAACTATAACCTTTTATCACATACTCTATCCCCTGAACTCTCTCTTAATGTAAATAAACTTAAAATCATAGAATACCTCCTAGAATAGTTATAGTGTAGTTATGTAGTTATATTTATAATTTTTATTCATATTTAGCAGATCTTTGTTAAATTGTTGCTTAAATAAAAAAAAAAAAAAATTTCGTTTAAAAATTTATTTGCGACTACTGATCAGGGTATTGCCGATCAATTCGCAACTTTCTTTCAAACAACGTACTCACTTGCTACAATTATGGGTCAGCCCTTATGGGTCATACAATATTCAATCAGCCAAATTTATTTTCAGACCATCTTTCTCCGAAAGCATTGTGTTATCGGATCTTCTGACGGTAAAACCACTCTATTCGCCAGGTCCTGATGGTGTTCCTGGCTGTGTACTAAAAAACTGCGCTAAGCCATTGTGCAGACCTCTTCTAAAACTGGTTTGCCTGTCTCTGAAAACTTATCTTTCCCCACATGTGGGAGGAATCTTTCATAATTCCGCGACATAAAAAAAGGAAAAAAATCGGGTGCTACAAACTATAGAGGAATCTCTAAGTTGTCAGCAATTCCAAAGCTTTTGGAAAAATTGGTAACACCACATCTTCAACAGGTCTGCAGTTCAATTATTTCTTCAAGCCAGCATGGTTTCAAAAAGCGTCGCTCTACCACAACAAACCACTTGGAGCTGACTTCCTTTATTATAGATGGCTTTCGTAAAGGCCTTTAAACAGATGTCATCTATAAGGACTTCAGTAAAGCATTTAATTCTGTCAACCACTACCAATTTAAGTAAAGTAGACTTCAAGTAAACATAATAATAATACTATTCATAACATGCTCATATTTACCACCTTCTTCAGAACCACCTACATACTGGCACCACTTATCTGCCATTCAGCTGGTTTCTAACCGCATGTCTGACAGTGACCTTCTAGTAACTCTAGGAGATTTCAATTTATCTTAACTTATCTGGTCAAACATTGAGAATTCACGATCTTTAACACTCTCAACACATCACGATTTTACTGAGGGTATGTTCGACATATCCCTTGGTCAAATAAACCACGTAAGGAATTCTTTAGGTCGGCTTCTAGATCTATGTTTCGTTTCTGACCCAGATGGAATAACCGTTTCCAGAGCCATGCCACTTTCGCTCCCAGAAGATCCTTACCACCCAACGCTTGAGGTGTCGATAGAAACCATGGAGTTCATAAAACTCGCTGCTTTCGTAAGGCTGATTTTCAGAGACTAAGCAATTTAATTTCTTTATTTGATTGGTCCGATCTCTGGGAATGCACCGATATTAATATCGCTTTAGAAACATTCTACAAAACGCTTAACGCTTTCTTCGACTCTTGCGTGCCATGGAAGTATCCATCCGCCTCGACCGACCCTCCTTGGTTTACAAGGAGCCTTAAAAACTTAAAATACATTAAAAATAGACTCCTTAAGAGACATAAGAAAACTGGCTGTAATGTAACTTTCTCAAGATACTTAGTAGCTCGGTCAAATTTCACCGTGCATAACGCTGAGTGTTATAAGAATTATATATACCGCTGTCGGATCCAGTTTACTCAGGATCCGAAGCAGTGTAGCATATTGAACTAACCTACCCTAACAATACAATAAATGATTGAGTATAACTTAGCGTCAATACATTGTGACACTTTGTCATAATAAATATAAATATATAAATATACAAAAAGACCACCAAAACTACGTAAGCAATCCAGCGCCCCAGTAATACGATCTAACGCTTATACATAAGCCGATCGCGGAGCGTGGGAATGCTGAGCATGCACTTTGCAGCTCAAGTGGTCAATGCCTTCTGCATACATATGTAAATGTATAAATATAAGAAAGAATAAATAGATATATGAAATGTATGTGCGGGTTAGCTGAACCCAACTTCAGCACACTTTAATTATTCAATAAATGAACCTCGAAAGAACAAGAGGGCCCCAGAACATGGCGACCGTGACAGGACACGAAGGACCCTACTAGGACCCTACTAGGACATCACTAGGACCCTACTAGGACTCTACCAGGACATCCCTTGGACGGCACCTTCAAACACGGATAGCTGCTCCATTGGTTCCCACTCCATTGGATACTGCATCATCCTGGACACCACATCGATGCAGCCTGGATCATCCTGGACACCGCATCGGTCTGTACCCATACGAAGATTCCGGTAATTCCGTAGCAGGAAGAATTCTATGCTACAAGAAGTTATTATTATTAACTAAAAACATAATAATTGATGGCGGAAGAGCCACAATTCTCAACCGCACAGCCCACGACGCAAAGGGACTTGCCAACGCTGGAAGAAGCTCTGCAGCAAAATCCTGCAGATGGACCACGCCCACTCACAATAGCTGAGTACCGGGCAAGGCAGGAAAGGAAGGAACCGAAGAAGCACAAACGCTCCGGACAAAGGGTAAAGCTACTTAGGCAACGCCGACTGGTCAAGGAAATGACCCAGTTGGCCAGAGACGAGGCATCCCGACAACGCTACAAAGAGCGTCTTGAGGACATCGAAAGCCAGATTTCGCAAGGTGCGAAACAACGCAAACGGGCTGCATAAATAAATGCCAATGCCCCAATTTGCCTTAATTTTAATTTCTAAACCCAAGCCGATGCGGGAAACCGCTGCTTGAAAAACACTAATATCTGTTAGGCTTTTTACTAACAATGCGGTTGGACAATTTTTTTTATATTGTAAACAAATATGTGAGCCAACCACATTTATTAACAACTAATATTTCCACGTCTCCGCTACTGAGTATATATATATATTCAGCTGCAAAAATTTTTTTTTAATGACAGAAGAATTTTTATCTTCATTAAACGTAAACATTTTTTATTTTTGATTTTCTAGAAGAATAAATAAATATCACAATAATGAGAAAAAACTCATAAATAGAAAATCTCATTTTTTTTCTTCTCCTTCAAACAAAACGTTTCATTGAAAATAAAAAAAAAAATGGGATGGTTTAGCGATTCTAGTGAGGCAAAGGCCAATACTGCCAACGTAGTTAATAACGTAAAAATTATAGATCACACAGACGATATAAATGCGTTGTGGATCTTATTGCTGATTATTACAATAGTACTACTTCTACAATTTCTGCTTACAATTTATGTTAAGCATAACAAGATCATTAAAAGACGTTACATAAATAGGGCAAATCGTATAGACCAGATTTAAAAAAAAAAAAAAATAATAATATGGATTAGAAGAAAGCTTAATAAAAACTTTTTTCTTACGAAAAGAATGGAATGGAGCGAAATAGCGATACGAATAGACGAATTTCGTTTCAGGTTCGATAAGTCTTATAAATGTATCAATAGAGACGCAATAATAAAATCCGAAACTCTGAAAAATCATATAGAGATATTAGTAGGTGAATATAATAATATAGTTACATTAGTAAATAAATATGCAAATAGGCTCACATCTGAACATAATAACAAATGTTTAAGGGTTATAAAATCCCTAAACACAAGATTAAATAACATCAGAAAAAGAAGGCATATTCTGATAGATGTACCAGAAAGTCTAAGTCAATTGGTTGAATTCAACACAGACCAGTTCAAAGAACTAGACGAATCTGTTCAATCAAGCGGCGCTGAGTCCGATAGTGACATTGAAACGCTAGAAGGAAGCAACCGAATTGAATTTAAATCTGAACCAATAACAATTTCTGAAATGGCACAGACGTTGATAGAATTTATCAGGCTAGCCACATCTCTGATACCAGAGTTTGATGGTAAACCAGAAAATCTACAAAGTTTTTTGGATGCTCTAGGTCTACTAGATAGCTTAAAGGGCACACATGAAACGACAGCAATAAGCCTAATAAAAACTAAACTTAAAGGCCATGTAAGAAACCTTATAAGTAATGAGCAGACGATTGCTGCAATCATTACCCAACTGTCAAGTGCAGTAAAAGGAGAATCGGTAGAAGTGATATCTGCCAAACTTCTGAATCTACAACAGAGAAATAAAACGGCTAACCAATACACCCAAGAGGTGGAGAAACTGACAAAGGCCCTTGAAGGTGCCTATATCAGTGAAGGTCTCAGCCAATCCTTAGCAAATAAATACAGCACTACAACAGCTGTAAAAGCAATGACACAGAATTGCTCCATTGATAAGGTAAAACTTATCATGCAAGCAGGCACATTCACAAACATGAATGATGCCATCTCCAAATTTGTCAACAGTTGCACAGAGATAACAGGTCAAAGTAACACTGTACTCTATTATCGACGAGGTGCAAATAATTATAATAGAGGCGCCCGGGGTTATAATCGTGGAAGAAATAACTACCACAACAATTACAACCGAGGCAGCAATAACAACAATAATAATAACTATAATAACCGTGGAGGTAGACGAGGCCAAAATCAAGGTAGAGGCCGCGGAAACTACAACCATGGTAATAATAATAATAGCAGTGTGAGAATCGCGCAAAATACGTCGGAAAACTAACAGAACCCTTTAGGAAACAACCAATAAATGTAAAAGTTCATTCCATCAATTATAGTCTTAATATATTCGTAACTTTCTATAATCATTCAACTGAAAATAAACTAACATTTCTCATAGATACTGGTGCAGATATCTCACTTTTGAAAGTAAATTCTGATAACTTCATAATTCAAAATGAAAAAATAATAAACATCGAAGGCATAGGCCAAGGTGTGATAAAGTCTCAAGGAACAACCTTAATAGAACTCCAATCAACAAAATATATTATTCCACATGAATTTCATTTGGTAAACCCAAATTTTGCAATACCATGTGATGGAATAATAGGCATTGATTTTATAAAGAAATTCAATTGTCAACTAGATTTCAAACCAAGTGAAGACTGGTTTATAATTAGACCCCAAAAAATTTAAATTATCCAATATATGTTCCGATAACATATAGCGCTGGCAACAATACAGCTCTTCTGCCAGCCAGATCACAAGTTATTCGGAAAATAGACATTAATGTTGTAAATGATTTCATATTTGTTCCTAATCAAGAAATACACAGTGGGATTTATGTTGCAAATACAATAGCAGCATCCAAACATGTATACGTTCGACTTCTAAATACAACTAATTTCGACCAAGTGGTCAAAGTAAATAAAATACAATATGAAAACCTAAAAGATTATGACATTCATAATACCGACACTGGAAATAGAAGCGAGCAAATACTTTCAAAACTAAAGAAAAATTTTCCAGACCAATTTAAAAATCAATTAACAGAATTATGCACACAGTATAGTGATGTGTTCGGACTGGAAACCGAACCAATATCAACAAATAATTTTTATAAACAAACATTAAGACTTAAAGATGATGAACCCATTTATATAAAAAACTATAGAAGCCCGCATAGCCATATTGAGGAAATTCAAAAACAAGTAGGGAAATTAATAAGCGACAAAATCGTCGAACCGTCTGTATCTGAATATAACAGCCCACTCTTGCTAGTACCAAAAAAATCATTACCAAATTCACAAGAGAAAAAATGGCGATTAGTAATTGACTATCGTCAAATAAACAAAAAACTTCTTTCTGACAAATTTCCACTCCCTAGAATTGATGACATTTTAGATCAACTAGGTCGAGCTAAATACTTTTCATGCCTTGACTTGATGTCAGGTTTCCACCAAATAGAACTTGAGGAAAACTCTAGGAATATAACATCCTTTTCAACGAGCAATGGCTCATATCGCTTCACGCGATTACCGTTTGGTCTTAAAATAGCACCAAATTCATTTCAGAGGATGATGACTATATCATTCTCGGGATTAGAACCCTCTCAGGCATTCCTTTACATGGATGACTTAATGGTGATAGGATGTTCCGAAAAACAAATGATTAAAAACTTAACTGACGTTTTTAATGTATGTAGGAAATATAACCTAAAGTTGCATCCAGAAAAATGTTCATTTTTCATGCACGAAGTGACATTCCTGGGTCACAAATGCACAGACAAAGGAGTATTGCCAGATGACAAGAAATATGACGTCATCAAAAATTATCCTGTACCTCATGATGCGGACAGTGCGAGACGATTTGTAGCATTCTGCAACTATTATCGTCGATTTATAAGGAACTTCGCCGACTATTCACGGCACATAACTAGATTATGTAAAAAGAATGTCCCTTTTGAATGGTCAAGCGAATGCCAGAACGCATTCGAATACCTTAAAGAAAATCTTATGCACCCCACACTATTACAATATCCTGATTTTCGCAAAGAATTTTGCATTATAACGGATGCTAGTAAACAAGCTTGCGGAGCGGTTCTAACTCAGAACCGTGACGGGATTCAGCTCCCAATAGCTTATGCATCACGTTCATTTACAAAAGGAGAAAGCAATAAGAGTACAACGGAACAAGAACTAGCGGCAATTCATTGGGCAATTACCCATTTTAGACCATACATTTATGGCAAACATTTCACCATTAAAACGGACCACAGACCATTAACGTACCTATTTTCTATGACTAATCCCAGTTCTAAATTAACTCGCATGCGGCTAGAGCTTGAAGAATACGACTTCACAGTAGAATACCTAAGGGGGAAAGATAATTTTGTAGCAGACGCACTCTCACGTATAAATATAAAGGAACTCAAAGACATGCAACATAAAGTCCTGAAAGTCACTACCAGGCAACAAAGTAGACAAGAAAACTGTACAGTAACAAATAAGGAACTATTGCCTAGGCAAAGTATCCAAAATGTATCTAAGCCCAACGTACACGAAGTCATAACAAATGATGAAGTACGAAAAGTAGTGACCTTGCGAATAACTGAATCTATTTGTTTACTAAAACGAGGAAATAAAGTTATTGCAAGAATTGATGTTGACGATTTATATACCAATGGAGTTTTTGATTTAGGTCAGTTCTTCCAAAGGCTTGAAATGCAAGCCGGTATACTAAAAATCAGCCAACTCAAATTGGCACCGAGTGAAAAAATCTTTGAAACCATTTCAATAGATAATTTCAAAAATATGGGCAATATAAAATTGAAATCATTAAGAGTAGCGCTACTCCATCCGGTGACCATTATAAAAACTGAAAAAGAGATACAATCGATACTGTCTACATATCATGACGATCCAATTCAAGGAGGTCATACAGGCATTACAAGAACGCTAGCGAAAATAAAAAGACACTATTATTGGAAAAATATGACTCGTCATATAAAAGAGTACATACGTAGATGTCATAAATGCCAAATGTCAAAAACAACGACACATACAAAGACCCCAACAAATGCTTTTGATATAGTGATAGTGGACACAGTTGGTCCACTACCGAAATCAGAATATGGCAACGAATACATCGTCACACTAATATGTGATTTGACGAAGTATCTAGTAACCATACCTGTAGCGAATAAGAGCGCAAATACTGTCGCAAAAGCTATATTCGAAAATTTTATACTAAAGTACGGTCCAATGAAGACGTTCATTTCGGACATGGGTACCGAGTATAAAAACAATGTAATTCAAGATATGTGTAAATATATGAAGATTGAAAATCTTACATCCACTGCATATCACCACCAGACTTTAGGGACAATCGAACGAAGTCATAGAACATTCAATGAATACATTCGTTCATACATCTCTGCAGATAAAACTGATTGGGACGTTTGGATACAATACTTTACATATTGTTTCAACACAACACCATCAGTCATGCATAATTATTGTCCGTATGAACTAGTCTTTGGAAGATTACCAAGGCAGTTCGCAAATTTTAATAAAACAGATAGGATAGAACCACTATATAATATAGAAGATTACTCAAAGGAAATAAAATTTAGATTAGAAATAGCATATAAAAGAGCTAGACTTATGTTAGAAAAAGCTAAGTCTTATAGAAAACAACTTTATGATAAGAAAACTTCAGATTTTCAATTAAAAATAGGAGATAAAGTTATACTAAGGAACGAATCGGGTCATAAGTTAGATCCAGTATATCTAGGACCTTATACTGTTGAAACCATAGAAGACAGAGATAACATAGTAATTAGAGATACAAAACAAAAGAAGCAAAAAGTACATAAGGATAGACTAAAAATATATAATCAATGAAACGTTTCATTTCACTTAAGAAAAGGTCTGATCAACATCAAAAAAAAAAAAAAAAATTTTTTTAATTATTTTTCCTTCTAAGAAAGTTAAACATAAATCCAAAAATATCGTAATTCAACATAAATTTTTTGTATTATTCTGTCATAATACAAAAATGCTTTGGGACAAAACATTGCTAATAGTTAATAAGAAAAATCAATAACAATAATAATATTAAGAACTAAATGACTACATATATTACGTCATTTCTTTAAAAAGGGAGGTGTAGCATATTGAACTAACCTACCCTAACAATACAATAAATGATTGAGTATAACTTAGCGTCAATACATTGTGACACTTTGTCATAATAAATATAAATATATAAATATACAAAAAGACCACCAAAACTACGTAAGCAATCCAGCGCCCCAGTAATACGATCTAACGCTTATACATAAGCCGATCGCGGAGCGTGGGAATGCTGAGCATGCACTTTGCAGCTCAAGTGGTCAATGCCTTCTGCATACATATGTAAATGTATAAATATAAGAAAGAATAAATAGATATAAGCAATGTATGTGCGGGTTAGCTGAACCCAACTTCAGCACACTTTAATTATTCAATAAATGAACCTCGAAAGAACAAGAGGGCCCCAGAACAGCAGTTTTAAAATTTTGTTAACACTAAGCGTAAGCAGGTATCTTCTCCCCCCCTAATTTCGTTTGAAAATGTGTCTGCGATTGCCGATCTATTCGCAACTTTCTTTCAAACAACGTACTCATTTCCAACAATTATGGATCAGCCTTATTCATATAACATTCAATCAGCTAATCTTATTTTCAGACCAACTTTCTCCGAAAGCACTGTGTTATCGGATCTTCTGAGGGTGAAACCAGTCTATTCGCCAGGTCCTGATGGTGTTCCTGGCTGTGTACTGAAAAACTGCGTATGCTACAAACTATTTTGATTTTCTCGGTGACGTTTTAAGTTTTGTTTGTTTGGGAGAGAGGATTGAGTTTTGTTTATTGTTGTTGGAGCGGGTATTGAGGTTGTGGGTGTTTTAATATTCGCTGAGGAAGAGCGTATCGGCATTGAAGCATAGCAAACTGTAGTTGTTGTTGCTATAGTTGCTGTAGTTGTGGTATTTGTGTCTGAGGTTGTTGAGAGCGGAAGAGTTGAGAGTGGGAGAGCTGAGAGCGTAAGTGCTGTGAGCGGGAGAGTTGAGTGTGTGTTCATTTGTATCGCGGAAGTTGTTGTTGGTATACGCGCGGGTAAATTTGGCGCGCATTCTGGTCTTCGTTGCTGAGAGTAATTGTTGGGTCTCTCCAATGCTGGAGAGCAAGATCGCGCTCTTTCATCACTCTGCGGGTGCAAGTTTTGATAATTGTTTGTGTGATTTGATATGTGGGTGAGTGAGATGTAGGAGTTGTTTTTGTTTTGTTTTGCTTGAAGCTCTCGCTTCTGATTTTGAGCGCCGGGTGCGCTCATATTTTGTTTAGTTTATTGTTTTCACTTGTTTTTGTTTATTTTATTCACAGGAGTATATAGGGTTTTTTAAAACACATATAAATATGTATTAGCGTCTTTTCGCTTTTATATAATGGTTTCACTTGGGCTTGAATTTTGCACTTAGACTTCAGTATTAACTGGAGCTTTGTTAAAAACACGTCCGTCGGTTGAAGATCAAGATTCAAGTCAAATGCTTTACTAAAATCAGTGTAGATGACATCTGTTTAAAGGCCTTTACGGAAGCCATCTATAATAAAGGAGGTCAGCTCCAAGAGGATTGTGGTGGTGGAGCGACGCTTTATAAAACCATGCTGGCATGGAGAAATAATTGAACTGCAGAGATGTTGAAGATGTGGTGTTACCAATTTTTCAAAAAGCTTTGGAATTGCTGACAACTTAGAGATTCCTAACGGTTCCAAAGATCTTTTAAATGGCAACAAGAAACAGAAGAATAAAGCTGAAACCGCTACTCAAAAAACACTCAAAGAGTACTGGCTAGCCGAGCGAAACTCAAGCAACCGCTTTGAGTTACTAGCACAAGATGATGAAGACGAAAACCAAACTGACAATGGGACAAATGCAACGATAAATACGCAAATGCAAATTGAGCACAAAAAAGCAAAACCCCCTCCCATATATGTTCAAAATGTTGAAAACATATACGCACTAACTACTGCTTTAAATTCATTAAAAGAAACACAATATGAACTTAAAGCACTGTCAACTAATGAAATAAAAATACAGCCACTAGAAACTATTCACTATCACAACATATTAGGACTATTAAAAGATAAATCGACCAAATACTACACCTTCAGACCAAAAGACCAGAGAGGATTTAAGGTAATCCTTCGTAACGTCCATCATGCTACAGACAAAGACGATATTATAAATGAACTAGCCCAGCAAGGGCATGAAGTTATAAATTTACACAACATCCAGCGCTACGACTCCAAACAACCATTGCCTCTATTCTCTATTGAACTCAAAATGAAAGAAAATAATAAAGACATCTATAAAATTGAGCACCTTCTTCACTGCAAAGTAATTTTTGAGCCACCGCGACCAAAGCGAACACTTCCCCAATGTACAAACTGCCAAAAATATGGACATACCAAAAACTACTGCACCAAAGACCCAACTTGTGTAAAGTGCGCTGGAAAACACGGCTCCTCATCATGTACTATAAGTACAAGATCGGACCGAACAAGTATTAAATGTGCATTATGCAGTGAAAACCACAGTGCAAACTATAAAGGTTGTATGGTGTACAAAGCACTGCAAATCCAAAAATACCCAACTCTCCGGAAGAAAGAAATACCGGTAACAGAAACAATTCATCAAACGACACAATACAGTACAACAAATAACGTAGCAATCTTAAAGACGCCAGCTATATCCTATGCCGAAGTCTTAAATAGAAACCAAGTAACTAGCCATCAAACCAACTCAGCAATCCAAACTGCTAGTGTACCTGATATACAGCCTGCTCCAACTCAATTAAGCCAAACCGCACAAAATGATTTTGACGAACTAAAACAATTTATGAAACAATTAATAGCCAAAATGACAAATATAATATAATAACATTGTCACGCTCCTAGTATCTAAACTTGACAAATAAACACCTAACAATCGCCATCTGGAATGCTAACGGACTTTCACGCCATTTACTTGAACTAAAAACATTCTTAAATGAAAAGCTAATTGACGTCATGTTCATTTCTGAAACTCACTCAACTGAGAAAACCTATATAAACATACCTGACTATAATATATTCTCTACTAATCACCCGGACGGTAAGGCCCATGGTGGTACTGCAGTAATAATTAAAAAAAGCATAAAGTGCATAGAGCTCGATGGATTCAAAAAGGACTACATACAGGCTACTACTATATCGACCTCAGACACAACGGATCCAATAAATATATCTGCAGTTTATTGCCCACCTAAATTTAACAATACAAAAGACCAATACCTCGATTTTCTAAAATCACTGGGAAATCGGTATTTGGCAGGAGGTGACTATAATGCCAAACACATAACATGGGGGTCCAGACTTACCACTGCAAAGGGAGAACAACTGTATGAAGCAATAAGAAGCAATAATAGCCGTGCCCTAAGCACAGGCGAGCCGACTTACTGGCCAACTGACACAAACAAACTACCGGATTTAATTGACTTCTGCATAACAAGAAATATAACTTGCGATAACCTAACAATAAAATCATGCCTAGACCTGTCCTCCGACCATTCCCCAATATTAATTACGTTACATGGTGGGGTAGAAGAAAACAACAATGACCCCCCTTTATTTAACCACAAAACAAACTGGAATATGTTTCGCGAGATTTTGGAACAGAACATGGAAATAAATATCTCTCTAAAGACAAACAACGAACTGGACTCCGCAATAGCATATTTAAATGACAACATCATATATGCAGCAACGCAAGCGACACCATCTATAAAAATGACTGCATTAAAGAAAACTCCCGCCTTTATTAAAGACAAAATCAGAAAAAAGCGTAACCTTAGGAAGATATGCCAAACGACTAGGCATCCAGAAGATAAAAACAAACTTAATAGAGCAACAGACGAGCTCAAGAGAATTCTCAGGGCAGACAAAGATAACCGGCTACAATACTACCTTAGCAACCTCGGAACCTCCTTATCTACTAATTATTCTCTGTGGAAAGCGACCAAAAAATTGACGAACTCAACTATGCACAAGCCGCCTATAAAAAGAAACAACAACACATGGGCGAGATCAAACAAAGAAAAAGCAAACACTCTTGCTGAACACTTTAAAACATCATTTACCAATGACATGGACAACGGCAACGCTGAGCTTCCAACACAAATCACCAACTCAAATTGTGCAATTAAAACTATAACAAAGGCAGAAATTAAATCTCACATAAAACAAATTAAAAACAAGAAAGCCCCCGGATATGACTTAATCAGAGGAAAAATTCTGAAAGAACTACCAGACGCTATAATCACCTATATTAGAAACCTGTTTAATGGAATCATTCGACTGCAATACTTTCCCATAACTTGGAAGGTAGGCCAAATTAAAGCAATTCCAAAACCAAATAAAAACGCCAATACTGTAAGTTCGTACAGACCAATCACTTTATTACCTGTCCTCTCAAAAGTATTTGAAAAAGTCCTATTAAATAGAATCGAGCCAACCCTAAAACAAAAAAATATAATACCTCCTCACCAATTCGGCTTTCGGAAGCAGCACTCGACCGTCCAACAGGTCCATCGAGTAATTAATAAAATAACAGAAGATTTTGACAAAAAGAAGTTTTGCTATGCTGTGTACCTGGACATTGCTAAAGCATTTGACAAAGTATGGCACAAAGGACTGCTGCATAAGCTAAGAAATATACTACCAGACAACTTATATACCATCCTACAAAGCTATATAACGGGCAGATATTTCTATATCAAATATGACAATGAATGATCAGATGTTATTCCAGTGACAGCGGGTGTTCCCCAAGGTAGTGTGCTTGGACCCATCTTATACCTGATTTACACCTCCGATATTCCAGCGCCAACTATCCCTGGGTCAATGATTGCTACGTTCGCAGATGATACTGTGTTAATGTCGTCAAGCGCGTGTGAAAAAACAGCTGCAAGTACATTACAACAAATCATGACACAAACAGTATCCTGGTTCGAGAGATGGGGCATCGAGATAAATAAAGACAAAACTCAACAAGTAATATACACAAAACGACAACCCAAAAACTTCGCAATTAAAATCAACGACAATCAAATATTGCTACGCCCATATGCCAAGTACCTTGGACTAACCATTGACGCAAAACTGACATGGAAGCAGCACATCCTAAACAAACGAAATGAAATAAAAAACAAATTTCGACAACTTAACTGGCTAATAGGAAAACACTCAAAACTAAAATTACATTACAAAATTGCAATATACAAGGCGATAATAAAACCAATATGGACGTATGGAATAGAAATCTGGGGAACTGCCAGCAAATCTCACTTACAGCTAATTCAACGAACGCAATCGAAAATGCTCAGAACAATGACAAATGCCGAATGGTATATTAGAAATGAAGATATCCATAAAGACTTAAACATAGAGACAGTCAACGAAACTATTAAAAAAAGCAGCAAAAAACACACAAATCAACTACTAAACCACCAAAACCCAAACCTGAGACAAATACCGATGAGAGAGCTGGAACCGAGAAGATTAAAACGAAAAACTCCAACAGAATTAAATTATTAGTAATTATTAGTAAACTATTAAAGTATTAGCGTATCCTTGCAACGGGAAGGGCCGCTACCTTTTTTTCCATTCTTCAACCATTACTCATTGTTATTCTCTAAAAAAACAGAATGTAATTTAAAGGAAATTAATAAAAAAAAATTTGACTCTGTCAACCACTCACTCCTTTTGAGTAAACTTAGTATCATAGGATTTTCCTCAGACATTCTCACGTGAATTACTAGCTACTAAGCTGGAAGAACCCAACGTGTTCTTTTAAAAGATGTACTCTCTCGTCTTGTTAGGGCTACATCGGGAGTCCCCCAAGGAAGCCATCTTGTTCCACTACTTTTCACTATTTTTGTTAACGACTTATCCCCTGCTCTAACGAACTCTCTGATTTTTATGAATGCAGACGATGTTAAGTTTTGTCTTCAATACAAATCGCCTTCTGCCCAATATAAACTTCAGTCAAATTTTGGACAATTTTCAAAAATGGTGTTCAACCAATCTCTTAAAACTTAATGGGTCAAATGTAAACTGATGTCTTTTTTTCGTTTCGTGCATCGCAATTCCCAACAAAAGGAGGAGGAATTGCGGTGCAGGATGCCGGAACCCCTGCGCCGGCGGTTGTGTTGGAGGATATACCGACTTGCCGCCGCAGTGATGCGTCGTTGGACAACTCGGCCCCTGTAGCCAGCAGCGCTAGCAATACGAAAAACCCGAAGGCAAAGGACATTATCAGCGTGCCGTCGCACAGGAAAGGAAGGAAATCACCAACGGGATCGCCTATAAGGCCCTTAGACTTCGCCGCGGGATTCCAAAATGAAGACCTACGGAGCATCCTCGCCAGGATGGGAAATAAAATTAACCCGATACTATCCATGTTCGAAATTCGACGCCATGTCGTCATAGATGACAAGAGCGTACTTCTGGAACTCTCGGCTCCCAATTTCAAGGCATTCTGCTGAAACCAGAGGACATCAAAAGGACTACGTAGAATGCGGGATGGGACTCAGATAGCCTCTGTCCTAATGAACGCGAATGATGCGATCGCGGTCGTAAAGAAGGGCACGGTAACCGTAGGGTGGTCAAGGTGCCGCATCATTCAGGACGTCCGGCCCACGAGATGTTACAAGTGCCTGGGCTATGGGCATCGAGCAACGACCTGCAAGGCGATCGATCGGTCATAGGACACAAGGCAAGGGGATGTGTTGCACCACCAAAGTGCCTATTATGCAGCGACGAAGTGGATAAAAACCACCCGACGGGATGTTTCGCGTGCCTGACATACAGAGCCAGCCTTAAAGAAGCGAAGTCCCAGCATAATGCAGGAGCAAATTAAGATTGTTCAGCTCAATGTTAACCATTGCGCAGCTGCTCAGAGCCTCCTGGCTCAAACTGCGGCGGAGCGCAAGGTAGACATCATTTTTTCGAGCGAACCCTATTTCCCAGTCCGTGGCAACCCCACAATGATATTTGACGAGACCGGTAAAGCAGCCATCAAGTGTTGCAGCAACCTGCACATACAGGAATTGGCGGCCTCGCCGATGCGCGGAATAGCATATGCAAGAATAAAAGGAGTGCTGGAGGTGCTGGGCAGCCCTGCGAGAAGGCGCGGCCCGAAGATCATCGCGGGTGACTTCAATGCATGGGCAGTAGAATGGGGCAGCAGGGTATCGAATCCCAGAGGCCGAGCAGTAATAAACACAATGCTTATGGTGGACCTGGTACTACTGAACGACGGCTGCAAACCAATGTTCAACAACGATAGGGGCTCGTCCTATATCGACATCACCTACATCAGCAGAGGGTTAGTGGCTAACGCGAGCCGGACGGTCCACGACGTTGTAACGCTGAGTGACCACGCACTGATTTTCTTCTGCATCCTACCGAAGGGCACGACTTGGAGGCGGCAGAGAAGATCAGTCGGGCAAGCCTGGGACTCGAGGAAGATCGACGAAGATATGCTGGTATACCAAATCGACTCGTTGCGGATCTCAAATGGAAACGCAGATTCAATGGCGGCCGACGTCATGAAGATGCTTGAGGCAACGTGTGATGCAACCATTCCAAGGAGGAAACAAGTAAGGTAGCAGCAGTCGAGTTTCCCGATTGCAAAATACCCTGTACCCTTAGACATGCTTACAATTTATTTATTTAATATCAATAAATAAATGAAACAATGTACTACTAAGTTAGTAAAGAGTACCATAAAAATATAAATTTGGTATGATTTTGGTTATGAAAATAAGTTTCGTGTGTCATAAAGCCATACACATTCGCTGTCAACGTCGCAGTCGGCGTCGCGCAATGCGTGTTTTGCTGCGCTTCTGCTTCCCTTGCCATAGATTTTGCATGTGGCATTACTTCCGTGTTTCTTATCCGATTTGGTTCAAAATTAGATAGCTTTTATAAGCACCAACGCATATGCGGAATTGCATAGCATTAGGTTAATAATTGTGGTCGTGGCAGTTTTTTTGTTGTTTGCGGGGGAACGGGGGATGATATCAAAATAAAAAAACAAACTTGTACTGCGTATGGTAATTACCTATCCAACAATGGCACATGTCTGTAGCTCTTGTAGTTTCTGAGATCTAGGCGTTGATACGGACAGACGGACGGACGGACGGACGGACGGACAGACGGACATGGCTATATCGACTCGGCTATTGATGCTGATCAAGAATATATAAACTTTATGGGGTCGGAGATGCTTCCTTCTGCCTGTTACATACATTTGCACCATATTATGATACCCTTTTCACCCCTTTTTAATGGGTACATGGTATAAAAAGAGCAGCGCAAGCCCCCAGTGTACTGGTGGAGCGCCAACTTAAGCAAGCTACCGAAGATAGAGATCCCTGGGGACTTGCCTACAAACTCGTAGCTAACAAGCTAAGGAAGAGGCAACTCCAACTGACCCTGATGTCCTGGCTAGCATAGTAGCAGAACTATTCCCAAGGCAGACCACTCTATGGCGGCCAATAGCAGTAGCTCCCCCCCCCACCACCTTACCCTATGACATCACGAGCATTACAGACCTCGAAGTTGTGGAGGCAGCCAAGCGAATGAAACCCAACAAAGCTCCTGGCCTGGATGGAATTCCTGGAGCAGTCGTCAAGGCAGCGGCGTTAGCTTTTTTTTTTTATATTAACTCTGCTTTTATTTATTGAATCCTCTTAAATAAAATCTAACAATAAGTTTCAAAATCTTAACTAATACAATATTTTTCTAAACAGTCGTTTTAATTTTTTTTCAACTGTTCCGAGATTAAGCGTCCCTAAAAATTTCTTGGCTGGGTTGGTAGGTCCCTTCGTCGGAGACGGGAACGACTGCTGAGCTGGGTTAGATTTCTCGCTAGGTGGTTGGGGTGCGAGGAAAGCTTGCCATGATATTTTTTCGTAAGCTCTGTGATTTCATTGGTGACTGTTGGAATATTTAAATCTCGATGGATGTTTTCGTTTCGAACATACCACGGTGCCCCAGTGATAGTTCTCAGGATCTTTGACTGTGCTCGCTGTATGATGTCAATATTGCTGTTGCTGGCGTTGCGCCATAGGTCCAGATGGGTTTCAGTACTGCATTGTAGAGTAAGACCTTGTGGTCCAGGCTGAGCGGAGAGCCAGCGTTGATGAGCCAGTGTAAGTTGTTCGCTTTGAGCTTAAGATTAATTTTTTTCGCTTCAGTGTGCCTGCGTCATGTGAGTCTTCTATCGAGGTGTTCTCCTAGGTACGTTACCTCATCTGCTTTCGGGAGTGGTATGTTGTTCATCAAAAGTGGTGGGCAATATTGTCTGTTCAGCGTAAATGTCACGTGCTTGCATTTTTTTTCATTGAACGGCTAAGGATAGCTGTATCGTCGGCAAACGTGAACATTGTTAGCCGACTATTTGTAGGAATGTCAGCAGTATAGATGAGGTATAAAGTTGGCCCAAGAACGCTGCTTTGGGGGACTCCGGCCTTAATTTCGTGGTCAGTGGAAGTAGCAGTGTTGCACCGCACTGCAAACTTTCTGTCATATAGGTATGACTTTAGAAGTTTGTGTGTGCTTTCGGGTAGAGCTGTTTTAACTTTAAACATTAGGCCGTCTGTCGAATGCTTGGGATACGTCTAGAAATACGGCTGTACAGTATTCTTGATTTTCAAATGCAGTTCTTATCTCCGCTGTTATTCGATTCACCTGTTCAATGGTTCCGTGGCTTTCGCGAAAGCCAAATTGATGGGCTGGGATTATATTATGGGCTCTCAGCTGTGGATTCAGTCGGATTAGCAGGCATTTTTCGAATAGTTTCGATATACATGAGAGTAGACTTATTGGTCTGTAGGATGAGGGAACTGTGTGGTCCTTACCAGGCTTCGGAATCATTATGATAATCGATCTCTTCCATCGTTGTGGAAAGTAGCCAAGTTTTGTGATGGCATTAAAGAGCTGCGTTAGGTAGCGAACTGCAGAACTGTTTGCGTTTGTAGTCGGTAGCGCAAATGTGCTAGTATCCTCGTTTGGCGTAAATACATTTTGTAGGTGAGCGGCAAATGTGGTGGCTCTGTCTGCATCACTACGTGGCCAGCCGGCTAAGGAATTCCTTATGGGAAAAACGGTTTCCGTCGGTGGGCGAAGGGTTGGGTGGGTTCTCCACAGTGATTTATGTTAAATACCTGTTGGTGAAAGTTGCTCTATATATCGGATCTGAGCGTATTCTTCCTCTTTTTTCAGAGCGTTGGTCAGCTTCCGTGTGACTATTTTTAGCTTTTGTTTTGCAGATGGTGATCTGGAAGATGACCATTCTCTACGTAAGCGTCGTTTTGCGTGGACGAGTTGCTCGATTTGTGCGTTAGTCATATTCGGATTAATTGTAACGTTTGTGGTTTTAGGTGTTGCTTTTGCGAGATGCTTCCGTAAGAATGGATTCCAGTGTTCCTGTGCAGCCCTCTATATTAGGTTCAGTATTGAGTTTTGGGTTTAGCTCAATGTGTGAACTTATATATTTTTTATACCTTAGCCAGATCGTTTTGTGCGAAGTCAGTCTGTAAGGTGGTTTTACGTTTTCTGCGTACCGGCTGAGATGAATTAGTACAGGCGAGTGATCAGATGACAGATCTGGTAGACATTCAGCTCTAACCAAACTGCGAGAAATATTTTTCGTGACTGCGAAATCAATCAAGTCAGGCAGCGGTCAGAGGCAGAGGTCTGATGGCCAGTATGTGGGACTCCTAGGTGAAACATTATCAAGTTTATTAGTGGCTTTAATTGAAGCCTTATAAAGCTGTTTTCCTTTTGGATTCACAAGGCGCGATCTAACGTGAGTATGTTTAGCATTGAGCTAGCTCAAGTTTGCGCTGTGAGACGCCATTGGCGTTCCACGTAGCTACGCGTAGAGTAGCCATTATTTATTTTGATTGTTGGGAGACAAGCATTTGTATCAATAGGTTTTGATTACGCATCATGTCTTGAATTGTGGTTTGCATAAATGTCATGAATTCCATCATGCTCTGTTGTAAGGCTTGGATCACAGCTTCAGTTTTCGTTTCTTGCTGCTCAGATGGCCTATAGTTTTGTTGTGTGTCCAATTTTGTGTGTTCTTCATGTGAGGATTGGGAGTTTTGGGTTGGATGTGTCATACCTGATTTTAAAACGTTTGCAAAACGTATCTTGTTAGTGCCTGGTATTGTCCAGGGAGCAATACTTTTTGGTTTCGAAAAAAGTACTTCTGGATTTGTTTCCGATGGTATCAGCGTAGCTGTTCCTTGGAGTACCCGTGCCGTGTTCATTCTTTTGTGGAGACGGGTTTTCAGCTCTTTGTAGATTGGACAGCCTCTGTAGTTTGCTGTGTGATTACCCCCACAGTTACCGCACTTTTTCGCGCTTGCATTTTCTTTATTAGCTTGGCAGTGTGTGGAGACGTGGAAAACACGACGTACACACACTGGGCGAAGTGTGCAATACGATCTCGTATGGTCGTATTCTTGGCAGTTCATACATTGAACAGGAGCGTTACGTTTATGCGGCTCTTCTACTGTAATCCTACGGTGCAGAAGGAGCTGGAGTTTATAAATTGTATGAACCTCGTTTCGTTTTAGATACTTGTTTTCTGGTTCAAGCTCAATCTTAAAGAGTGGTTGCGGCTGCCTGTTTCTGTTTTTAATATTGTGTGCGCTTTTGACGCAAAATCCCTTTTCCTTTAGCGCCTCAGCTATCTCTTCGGGCTTTACATGAGGCTCAATGCCCTTCAGTACTACTTGTAGACCCTTGCTACTTTTAAGCTGGTAAGTGTAAAAGAATGTTTTGTTTGCAGTAAGATGGTTTGTGACTTTTCTGTAGTTTTCCTCCGTTTTCGTTTAAAGTTTGATTTCATTAATAGTACCTCTTATGAGGGGTATTATATAAAAGCTATCTTTTCCAAAAAGGCCAATTAAAGAATTTACCAAACCGTTTGTGCTCCTCTCGCGGATGTAAATTGGGGGAGGCTCTATTTTCTTTGGTTCGTTATCGATGGATTTCAGTGGCACGTCCTCGTTGGTATCTGCCAGCAAAGCGAATCTGTTGTTATTTGCGGGCGCTTCATTGTCGATCGAGGTAGTATTGTCGCGTATATTTTTCGGCTTGTTTTCTGTATCGGAAGTTTTAGGGCTAAGCTTCCGCTTTATTGTAATGTAGCGGTCCAGTCCAGTCTGCGAGGCCGATCCAACTTTTTTTCTTGCGTTTTGTTTTGCTAGTTGTGCAGCAGTGCCGTTTGGCTCTTGGGCTTTTGTTTTTGTATTCGCTGACTCAGTAAAAGCGTAAGCGGGTGCAGCCAATGGCGAAGTAGAGCGGGCTGTCGATATAGCTCCAGTTGTTGTTGTTGCAGATAGCGTAGCTTGAAGTGCGGGAGAGCAAGAGCGCGCTCTTTCTTGATTTGTTGGTACAAGAAGGTTCGTCGGGTTAGGGGTTATTGGCCGCTCGTTGTCTTCGTTTGCAGGTGTCGCGGAGACATAAGAACAGTACGCGTTGTTTCGTTGTAATGAGAGCCGGCGATCGTCTTGTTCTCGTTGTCGCTGAGCGCGAGTGTCGTTCTGGCTCATAGTGCTTTTTTAATTTGTTTGAAACTATTAATTAACTATTTCAAACGCAGAATATGTATTCGGGCGAAGGTGCATCGCCCGGAGCGTCTTTTTCGCTTTCGATATATTTATTTGTTTTTTATTAAAACCCATCCACTTCACTAGAATCAATTCATTTTATCGGAGCTCGATGAAAACACGTCTTCACGCATCAGCATACGAATGATTACCGTTAGCTAGACCTGATATATTCAGGGAAACCTTCCAGCAGTGTCTCTCGGACGGGGTTTTTCCGAGGTGGAAAGGCAAGGGATCAGCATACGCCGCAACCAGCTACCGCCCGCTATGCCTACTGGACATCGTGGGCAAGCTTTTCGAGCGCATCCTGTATGCTCGAATAGAGGCAATTACAGAGAGCAGCAACGGCCTAGGTACGCAGCAGCACGGCTTCCGGAAGGGCAGGAGCACCCTGGACGCACTTATGGCGGTGAGAAACATCGCCGAGAACGCTCTCGATGGTGATAGATGGATAGGTGGAGGGAAGGAGTACTGCGCAATCGTCACGTTGGATGTGAAGAACGCCTTCAACACCGCTAGATGGCCAGTAATCCTCAGCGCCATGCATAGGATGGGTATTCCGGAGTACGTCAGGATCATTGTTAGCAATTACTTCACTTATCGTGTCCTCTGGTTAGATACGGACGCTGGACCAAGAAGGTACCGTGTTTCAGCAGGTGTTCCACAAGGATCTGTGCTTGGACAGATCAGGAGCTGAACTACATTGCTTTGCGGACGATGTGGCAATAACTGCAGTGGCAAAAACAATAGCAGTCCTCCAAGACAAGCGCAATGCGGAAATTAATGGGGCCATTGACTGGCTTAAGAAAGCCGGCTTAACAATTGCGGCGCACAAGACGGAGGTTGTTCTATTATGCAGCAGAAAGAAGGTGTAGAGAATATTGATCATGGTCAATGGGACACAAGTTGCCTCGAAAGTCCTTGAAATACCTGCGAGTATTGATAGATCACAGATAGCCTGTGATTTAAGGACCAAGCTAGTTACACGAGCAAGATGCAGCAATTACAACTGCTGCCTTGTCTAGGCTCATGGCCAACATAGGAGGTCCCGGCCAGGAAACTACTGGTGGCGGAAGCAGAGGCAACGCTGCTCTATGCTACACCAATTTGGAGCAAAGCCACCATGAAAGGTTCATAACTGATAGGTGCGCGCTCGGTGGTACGGTCTATGGCCCTTAGGCTCATTAGAAGCTTCAGGACTGTATCCGGAGACGTAGCACTGGCACCGGCAGGATTGCCACCAATTGCAATACGAGAATATCAAGAATATATATACTTTGTGAGGTCGGAGATGCTTCCTTTAATGCGTTACACATTTCTGGACAAATTATAATACCCTTTTCAAGGGTATAACAAGTGAGAAAAGTTATCTTCGGCTTGCCGAAGATGGTATACCCTTGACAACTAAAAAGTTTTCCATAAAAAGACTTGTTTTCATATCGGTCGTTTGTATGGCAGCTATATGATCTAGTGATCCGATCCGGATCAAACTTTTGCAAATCGTGTATGGCTATGTCAAATGAATAAATGTTGAATTCGGTTGCAATAGCTTGGAGATTAAAAAAGCTTTCCATACAAATGGCAGCTATGTGATATAGTGGTCCGATCCGGACCAAACTTTTACAAATCATGTATGAACAAGTGAGGAAAGTTATCTTCGGCTTGCCGAAGATGGTATACCCTTGAAAACAAAAAAAGTTTTCCATACAAAGCCTTGTTTTCATATCGGTCGTTTGTATGGCAGCTATATGATATAGTGGTTTGATCCGGCCCAAACTTTTACAAATCGTGTATGGCTATATCAAATGAATAAATGTTGAATTACGTTGCAATAGGTTGGAAAACAAAAAAGTTTTCCATACAAAGACTTGTTTTCATATCGGTCGTTTGTATGGCGGCTATATGATATAGTGATCCGATCCGGACCAAACTTTCACAAATTATGTATGGCTATGTCAAATGAGTAAATGTTGAATTCAGTTGCAATAGCTTAGAAAACAAAAAAGTTTTCCATACAAAGACTTGTTTTATATCGGTCGTTTGTATGGCAGCTATATGATATAGTGGTCCGATCCGACCGATTCTTAAACTTGATCTGCGCGCAACAAAAATAATGATCTGGTAAAAATTTCAAAACGCTAGCTTTAAAACTACTGTCTATTTTTTGCATAGAAACAGACGGACAGACGGACATGGCTATATCGACTCGGCTGTTGATGCTGATCAAGAATATATATACTTTGTGGGGTCGGAGATGCTTCCTTTAATGCGTTACACATTTCTGGACAAAATTATAATACCCTTTTTCAAGGGTATAAAAAGACCCTTTCAGAAATTACCAGTTGATTTCCCTGAAACACAGTGCAAGTATTTGAGATTTGAGTAAACAAATCTTTCCTGGCACACAGTTAAGGTTTCCGAATATATACCCAACCCGATAAGATGTAAGTCTTGTCAATTATTGGGCCACACATCAAAGCACGGCAAGAACCCACCCACCTGTGTATCATTCAATCTCACCCCCCACCTTCCCGTGCCCAGCACTCGCATTTTCTGTGCAAACTGCACCGGCGAACACCCAGCTTCCTCACCCGAATACCCACAATATCAAAAACAACTTCTTCACATCAAAACAAGCAAAGAATGCAGTTTCCGTGAAGGTCGCACGATCCTAAAGCAACGACAAAACACAACAACTAACTCCACGCTTACCTACTCGACCGTCGCAAACCAAAACACAGCATCCGTTATTCTTGTCAAAAAAACCCGAAACCCAGACACGATTACAAACACCGACTTGCCCACCAGCTCGACAAAAGTACCAACTCCTCTCTCACCAACGTATCTCATCGAGATTCAAAGAGTTGGCACGAGAAGTGTCGTGCCAACTCTTTGAATCTCGATGAAAATCTTACTTCCTCACCAAGCACCTCTGCCACAACTGATTTCCCTTACTTAAGCCCAACAAGTAAACTGAAAATATGTATGGAACAATCTCGCTCCTTTAGGTCGGAACCATACCAATAGTTTTGAAAAAACTACTCTGCAAGCGTATACCATCTTCGGCAAGTTGGATCGGACCACTATATCATATAGCTGCCATACAAACGATCAATCCAATTTCAAGTCTTTGTATGGAAAACTTTTTTGTTCTCCAAGCTATAGCAACCGAATTCAACATTTATTCATTTGACATAGCCATACATAATTTTTAAAGTTTGATTCGGATCGGACCACTATATCACATAGCTGCCATACAAACGACTTATATGAAAACAAGTCTTTGTATGGAAAACTTTTTTCTTTTCCAAGCTATTGCAACCGAATTCAAAATTTCTTCATTTGACATAGCCATAGCAATAATTTTGAAAAGACTTCTGATTTTAACATAAGTACTTATTGCAATTTTGTAAAGATCTACAAGGGTATACCAATAATTTTGAAAAGACTTCTGATTTTTACATAAGTACTTATTGCAATTTTGTAAAGATCTGCAAGGGTATACCATGTTCGGCAAGCCGAAGATAACTTTTCTCACTTGTTATACCCTTGCAGAGGGTATTATAATTTTGTCCAGAAATGTGTAACGCATTAAGGAAAGCATCTCCGACCCCACAAGGTATATATTTTCTTGATCAGCATCAACAGCCGAGTCGATATAGCCATGTCCGTCTGTTTCTAAGCAAAAAATAGACAGTAGTTTTAAAGCTAGCGTTTTGAAATTTTTACCAGATCATGACTTTTGTTGCACGCAGATCAAGTTTAAAAATCGGTCGGATCGGACCAATTTATCATATAGCTGCCATACAAACGATCAATCAGATTTCAAGTATTTGTAAGGAAAACTTTTTTGTTCTCCAAGCTATCGCAACCGAATTCAACATTTATTCATTCGACATAGCCATACACAATTTGTGAAAGTTTGTATGGAAAACTTTTTTCTTTTCCAAGCTATTGCAACCGAATTCAAAATTTCTTCATTTGACATAGCCATAGCAATAATTTTGAAAAGACTTCTGATTTTAACATAAGTACTTATTGCAATTTTGTAAAGATCTACAAGGGTATACCAATAATTTTGAAAAGACTTCTGATTTTTACATAAGTACTTATTGCAATTTTGTAAAGATCTGCAAGGGTATACCATGTTCGGCAAGCCGAAGATAACTTTTCTCACTTGTTATACCCTTGCAGAGGGTATTATAATTTTGTCCAAAAATGTGTAACGCATTAAAGGAAGCATCTTCGACCCCACAAAGTATATATATTCATGATCAGCATCAACAGCCGAGTCGATATAGCCATGTCCGTCTGTCCGTCTGTTTCTATGCAAAAAATAGACAGTAGTTTAAAAGCTAGCGTTTTGAAATTTTTACCAGATCATGACTTTTGTTGCACGCAGATCAAGTTTAAAAATCGGTCGGATCGGACCACTATATCATATAGCTGCCATACAAACGACCGATATGAAAACAAGTCTTTGTATGGAAAACTTTTTTTTTTTCCAAGCTATTGCAACCAAATTCAACATTTATTCATTTGACATGGACATACATGATTTGTGAAAGTTTAATCTGGATCGGATCACTATATCATATATCTGCCATACAAACAACCGATATGAAAACAAGTCTTTGTATGCAAAACTTTTTTGTTTTCCTAGCTATTGCAACCGAATTTAACATTTATACATTTGACATAGCCATACACGATTAGTGCAAGTTTGGTCCGAATCGGACCACTATGAAACGACCGATATGAAAACAAGTCTTTGTATGGAAAACTTTTTTTTTTTTCCAAGCTATTGCAACCGAATTCAACATTTATTCATTTGACATAGACATACATGATTTGTGAAAGTTTAATCTGGATCGGATCACTATATCATATATCTGCCATACAAACAACCGATATGAAAACAAGTCTTTGTATGCAAAACTTTTTTGTTTTCCTAGCTATTGCAAGCGAATTCAACACTTATTCATTTGACATAGAGAATAAATTGAAAATAGACTATTTTCCTTTCCAAAATATATCAAAAGAATAGTTATTTACGCATCAATATCCGTTTTGTGCAGAAAAATTTTCACTAAGTTACACAAAATCCGTCAGACTGCCAAAGACGCTTCAATGCAAAACAAAAGCAAAAGCCCCGTTAAGAACTATCGCTTCACGAGCAACTATCAGCTATTCACAACAGAGTATTTAATCGATTGTAAAAAGGCCTTATTGATATATTGTTTCTGTTCAAAGTGGCGGTCTTTTTAAAATACCCATATTCCTGTACCTGCTTGTGTACAGTGGCCATTAATGAGATTAATAAGAACACCAATGCCTTGTGTGGCTGAGGCGTTATAAGAAAAAGTGTGGAAATAACCAGTATATTCTTTGGGGCAAATAAAATTTGTAGAATTACATAAAGGGGTGGTTTCCTGCAAAAATACAATTTCGGGTGCGTGGTCTTTTATAAGTAGTGTCAGGTCGTTGTAATTATTAAAAATATAAATATTAATTTTAATATAGTGATTGTCATGATTAAATTTTATTGGATTATTATTTATTTGTGGTGTGTATGAGTTTGTGCATATGAAAGTAAGGGTGAGAGGATCGGGACTAAGAGTCGGGATCATCCATAGTGTCATCTGAGTCTGTTGTGTTAATTATTGTTTGTAGGTTTGAGGTGTGTGAAGCAATTGATTCGTTTGAGTTGGATCTTGAGGTCATTGATGTATTGCTGTCGTCGTTGTAGGTTTGTCCGATTAGAGCATTTGCTTCCGACCTAAAGGAGCGAGATTGTTCCATACATATTTTCAGTTTACTTGTTGGCCTTAAGTAAGGGAAATCAGTTGTGGCAGAGGTGCTTGGTGAGGAAGTAAGATTTTCATCGAGATTCAAAGAGTTGGCACGAGAAGTGTCGTGCCAACTCTTTGAATCTCGATGAGATACATTGGTGAGAGAGGAGTTGGTACTTTTGTCGAGCTGGTGGGCAAGTCGGTGTTTGCAATCGTGTCTGGGTTTCGGGTTTTTTTGACAAGAATAACGGATGCTGGGTTTTGGTTTGCGACGGTCGAGTAGGTAAGCGTGGAGTTAGTTGTTGTGTTTTGTCGTTGCTTCAGGATCGTGCGACCTTCACGGAAACTGCATTCTTTGCTTGTTTTGATGTGAAGAAGTTGTTTTTGATATTGTGGGTATTCGGGTGAGGAAGCTGGGTGTTCGCCGGTGCAGTTTGCACAGAAAATGCGAGTGCTGGGCACGGGAAGGTGGGGGGTGAGATTGAATGATACACAGGTGGGTGGGTTCTTGCCGTGCTTTGATGTGTGGCCCAATAATTGACAAGACTTACATCTCATCGGGTTGGGTATAAATTCGGAAACCTTAACTGTGTGCCAGGAAAGATTTGTTTACTGGGAAGAGTCAAATGGTCAAACGTTACGAGAATTTTTCCAAATGGCTTGGGAGTACCGTCGATCAATTTGATGAACTTGAAGACGCTGTGTACATTTTGAGATTTTAGTTTTTCAACAACATTGTTTTCTGGAATGTTAACAAGACAGGGTGCGTAAATGGTGCCTTTGACAAAGTTAAGAGTGTTGTGGAGCTTGCACTCGAATTCGCATAAGCCGGATAAAGAGGTCACTTTGGTAAAATAGACAGTAGTTTTAAAGCTAGCGTTTTGAAATTTTTACCAGATCATTATTTTTTTTGCACGCAGATCAAGTTTAAGAATCGGTCGGATCGGATCACTATATCATATAGCTGCCATACAAACGACCGATATGAAAACAAGTCTTTGTATGGAAAACTTTTTTGTTTTCCAACCTATTGCAACGTAATTCAACATTTATTCATTTGACATAGCCCTACACGATTTGTGCAAGTTTGGTCCGAATCGGATCACTATATCATATAGCTGCCATACAAACGACCGATATGAAAACAAGTCTTTGTATGGAAAATTTTTTTTTTCAAACCTATTGCAACTGAGTTCAACATTTATTTATTTGATATAGCCATACACGATTTGTAAAAGTTTGGTCCGGATCGGATCACTATATCATATGAAAACAAGTCTTTGTATGGAAAACTTTTTTTGTTTTCAAGGGTACGAGTATACCATCTTCGGCAAACCGAAGATAACTTTTCTCACTTGTTTTTCTTAGATTTGGGGCTAACGCTGAGGCTGGCAAAGCGATTATCCCCTAAATTAGGTGGCCCGGGGGCCATGGTTAGCAAATTTATTAATATAGAAAATGTGTTTTTGGATTTGCACGTGCGCGTTGAAAAGAAGAAAAAAGCAAAGCACTCACAATTGGAAAGTCACAGACGTCCGCACTAGAAGAGAAATAGTCGGTAACTGACATTTAGGAATTTTTATACCCTTGAAAAAGGGTATTATAATTTTGTCCAGAAATGTGCAACGCATTAAAGGAAGCATGTCCGACCCCACAAAGTATATATATTCTTGATCAGCATCAACCGCCGAGTCGATATAGCCATGTCCGTCTGTCCGTCTGTTTCTATGCAAAAAATAGACAGTAGTTTCAAAGCTAGCGTTTTGAAATTTATACCAGATCATTATTTTTGTTGCACGCAGATCGAGTTTAAGAATCGGTCAGATCGGACCACTATATCATATAGCTGCCATACAAACAACCGATATGAAAACAAGTCTTTGTATGGAAAATTTTTTTGTTTTTCAACCTATTGCAAACGAATTTAACATTTTGATACCCTTGAAAAAGGGTATTATAATTTTGTCCAGAAATGTGTAACGCATTAAAGGAAGCATCTCCGACCCCACAAAGTATATATATTCTTGATCAGCATCAACAGCCGAGACGATATAGCCATGTCCGTCTGTCCGTCTGTCCGTCTGTTTCTATGCAAAAAATAGACAGTAGTTTTAAAGCTAGCGTTTTGAAATTTTTACCAGATCATTATTTTTGTTGCACGCAGATCAAGTGTAAGAATCGGTCGGATCAGACCACTATATCATAAAGCTGCCATACAAACGACCGATATGAAAACAAGTTTGTATGGGAAACTTTTTTTTTTTCCAAGCTATTGCAACCGAATTCAACATTTATTCATTTGATATAGCCATACACGATTTGTGAAAGTTAAGTCCGGATCGGACTTCTATATCATATAGCTGCCATACAAACGATCGATATGAAAACAAGTCTTTGTATGGAAAACTTTTTTGTTTTCAAGGGTATACCATCTTCGGCAAGCCGAAGATAAATTTTCTCACTTGTTATACCCTTGAAAAGGGTATTATAATTTTGTCCAGAAATGTGTAACGCATTAAAAAAAGCATCTCCGACCCCACAAGGTATATATATTCTTGATCAGCATCAACAGCCGAGTCGATATAGCCATGTCCGTCATTCCGTCTGTCCGTCTGTTTCTATGCAAAAAATAGACAGTAGTTTTAAAGCTAGCGTTTTGAAATTTTTACCAGATCATTATTTTTGTTGCACGCAGATCAAGTTTAAGAATCGGTCGGATCGGACCACTATATCATATAGCTGCCATACAAACGACCGATATGAAAACAAGTCTTTGTATGGGAAACTTTTCTGTTTTCCAACCTATTGCAACGTAATTCAACATTTATTCATTTGATATAGCCATACACGAATTGTGAAAGTTTGGTCCGGATCGAACCACTATATCATTTAGCTGCCATACAAACGACCGATATGAAAACAAGGCTTTGTATGGAAAACTTTTTTTGTTTTCAAGGGTATACCATCTTCGTCAAGCCGAAGATAACTTTCCTCACTTGTTCATACATGATTTGTAAAAGTTTGGTCCGGATCGGACCACTATATCACATAGCTGCCATTTGTATGGAAAACTTTTTTGTTTTCCAAGCTATTGCAACCGAATTAAACATTTATTCATTTGACATAGCCATACACGATTTGCAAAAGTTTGATCCGGATCGGATCACTAGATCATATAGCTGCCATTAACACGACCGATATGAAAGCAAGTCTTTTTATGGAAAACTTTTTTGTTTTCAAGGGTATACCATCTTCGGCAAGACGAAGATAACTTTTCTCACTTGTTATACCCTTGAAAAGGGTATTATAATTTGTCCAGAAATGTGTAACGCATTAAAGGAAGCATCTCCGACCTCACAAAGTATATATATTCTTGATATTCTTGATTCTATATCAACAGCCGAGTCGATATAGCCATGTCCGTCTCTAGTCTGTCCCTCTGTCCGTCTGTTCCTATGCAAAAAATAGACAGTCGTTTTAAAGCTAGCGTTTTGAACTTTTTACCAGATCATTATTTTTGTTGCACGCAGATCATATTTAAAAATCGGTGGGATCGGACCACTATATCATATAGCTGCCATACAAACGATCAATCAGATTTCAAGTCTTTGTATGGAAAACTTTTTTGTTCTCCAAGCTATTGCAACCGAATTCAACAATTATTCATTCATACATGATTTTTAAAAGTTTGATCCGGATCGGACCACTATATCACATAGCTGCCATTTGTATGGAAAACTTTTTTGTTTTCCAAGCTATTGCAACCGAATTCAACATTTATTCATTTGACATAGCCATACACAATCTGTGCATGTTTGGTCCGGATCGGACCACTTTATCATATAGCTGCCATACAAACGACCGATATGAAAACAAGTCTTTTTATGGAAAACTTTTTAGTTTTCAAGGGTATACCGTCTTCGGCAAGCCGAAGATAACTTTTCTCACTTGTTATACCCTTGAAAAGGGTATTATAAT
The DNA here is from genome assembly GCA_018150545.1 of Drosophila ercepeae. Lineage (NCBI taxonomy): Eukaryota > Metazoa > Arthropoda > Insecta > Diptera > Drosophilidae > Drosophila > Drosophila ercepeae. Next base: position 63,419 of record JAECWL010000016.1, on the reverse strand, counting down.
TTTGTCCAGAAATGTGTAACGCATTAAAGAAATCATCTCCGACCCCACAAAGTATATATACTCTTGATATTCTTGATTCTATATCAACAGCCGAGTTGATATAGCCATGTCCGTCACTAGTCTGTCCCTCTGTCCGTCTGTTCCTATGCAAAAAATAGACACTAGTTTTAAAGCTAGCGTTTTGATATTTTTACCAGATGATTATTTTTGTTGCACGCAGATCAAGTTTAAAAATCGGTCAGATCGGACCACTATATCATATAGCTGCCATACAAACGATCAATCAGATTTCAAGTCTTTCTATGGAAAACTTTTTTGTTCTCCAAGCTATTGCAACCGAATTCAATAATTATTCATTCATACATGATTTTTAAAAGTTTGGTCCGGATCGGACCACTATATCACATAGCTGCCATTTGTATGGAAAACTTTTTTGTTTTCCAAGCTATTGCAACCGAATTCAACATTTATTCATTTGACATAGCCATACACAATCTGTGAATGTTTGGCCGGATCGGACCACTTTATCATATAGCTGCCATACAAACGACCGATATGAAAACAAGTCTTTTTATGGAAAACTTTTTAGTTTTCAAGGGTATACCGTCTTCGGCAAGCCGAAGATAACTTTTCTCACTTGTTATACCCTTGAAAAAGGTATTATAATTTTGTCCAGAAATGTGTAACGCATTAAAGAAAGCATCTCCGACCCCACAAAGTATATATACTCTTGATATTCTTGATTCTATATCAACAGCCGAGTTGATATAGCCATGTCCGTCTGTCCCTCCGTCCGTCTGTCTGTCTGTTCCTATGCAAAAAATAGACAGTAGTTTTAAAGCTAGCGTTTTGAAATTTTTACCAGATGATTATTTTTGTTGCACGCAGATCAAGTTTAAGAATCGGTCGGATCGGACCACTATATCATATAGCTGCCATACAAACGATCAATAAGATTTCAAGTCTTTCTATGGAAAACTTTTTTGTTCTCCAAGCTATTGCAACCGAATTCAACATTAATTCATTTGACATAGCCATACCAATAATTTTGAAAAGACTTCTGATTTTTACATAAGTACTTATTGCAATTTTGTAAAGATCTGCAAGCGTATACCATCTTCGGCAAGTCGGATCGGACCACTATATCATATAGCTGCCATACAAACGATCAATCAGATTTCAAGTCTTTGTATGGAAAACTTTTTTGTTCTCCAAGCTATCGCAACCGAATTCAACATTTATTCATTTGACATAGCCATACATAATTTTTAAAGTTTGATTCGGATCGGACCACTATATCACATAGCTGCCATACAAACGACCTATATGAAAACAAGTCTTTGTATGGAAAACTTTTTTCTTTTCCAAGCTATTGCAACCGAATTCAACATTTCTTCATTTGACATAGCCATAGCAATAATTTTGAAAAGACTTCTGATATTTACATAAGTACTTATTGCAATTTTGTAAAGATCTGCAAGGGTATACCATCTTCGGCAAGCCGAAGATAACTTTTCTCACTTGTTATACCCTTGCAGAGGGTATTATAATTTTGTCCAGAAATGTGTAACGCATTAAGGAAAGCATCTCCGACCCCACAAGGTATATATTTTCTTGATCAGCATCAACAGCCGAGTCGATATAGCCATGTCCGTCTGTCCGTCTGTTTCTATGCAAAAAATAGACAGTAGTTTTAAAGCTAGCGTTTTGAAATTTTTACCAGATCATTATTTTTGTTGCACGCAGATCAAGTTTAAGAATCGGTCGGATCGGACCACTATATCATATAGCTGCCATAAAAACGACCGATATGAAAACAAGTCTTTGTATGGAAAAATTTTTTTTTTCCAAGCTATTGCAACCGAATTCAATATTTATTTATTTGACATAGCCATACACGATTTTTAAAAGTTTGACTCCTGATTTTTACATAAGTACTTATTGCAATTTTGTAAAGATCTTCAAGGGTATACCATCTTCGACAAGCCGAAGATAACTTTTCTCACTTGTTTTATATATACCTCCAGCCAGGTAGCGCCTTCTCGGACCAGACAAATAGCCTTGATCTCTAGGTCAATTGGTGGCAAGCCTGCCGGTGCCAGTGCTACGTCTCCGGATACAGTCCTGAAGCTTCTAATGAGCCTAAGGGCCATAGACCGTACCACCGAGCGCGCACCTATCAGTTATGAACCTTTCATGGTGGCTTTGCTCCAAATTGGTGTAGCATAGAGCAGCGTTGCCTCTGCTTCCGCCACCAGTAGTTTCCTGGCCGGGACCTCCTATGTTGGCCATGAGCCTAGACAAGGCAGCAGTTGTAATTGCTGCATCTTGCTCGTGTAACTAGCTTGGTCCTTAAATCACAGGCTATCTGTGATCTATCAATACTCGCAGGTATTTCAAGGACTTTCGAGGCAACTTGTGTCCCATTGACCATGATCAATATTCTCTACACCTTCTTTCTGCTGCATAATAGAACAACCTCCGTCTTGTGCGCCGCAATTGTTAAGCCGGCTTTCTTGAGCCAGTCAATGGCCCCATTAATTTCCGCATTGCGCTTGTCTTGGAGGACTGCTATTGTTTTTTCCACTGCAGTTATTGCCACATCGTCCGCAAAGCAATGTAGTTCAGCTCCTGTTGATGCCCAGGATCCCATCGTACATGATGTTTCACAGGATCTGTCCAAGCACAGATCCTTGTGGAACACCTGCTGAAACACGGTACCTTCTTGGTCCAGCGTCCGTATCTAACCAGAGGACACGATAAGTGAAGTAATTGCTAATAATGATCCTGACGTACTCTGGAATACCCATCCTATGCATGGCGCTGAGGATTACTGGCCATCTAGCGGTGTTGAAGGCGTTCTTCACATCCAACGTGACGATTGCGCAGTACTCCTTCCCTCCACCTAGCCATCTATCACCATCGAGAGCGTTCTCGGCGATGTTTCTCACCGCCATAAGTGCGTCCAGGGTGCTCCTGCCCTTCCGGAAGCCGTGCTGCTGCGTACCTAGGCCGTTGCTGCTCTCTGTGATTGCCTGTATTCAAGCATACAGGATGCGCTCGAAAAGCTTGCCCACGATGTCCAGTAGGCACAGCGGGCGGTAGCTGGTTGCGGCGTATGCTGATCCCTTGCCTTTCGGCAGCAGAACTGGTTTCTGATTTTTCCACCTCGGAAAAATCCCGTTCAAGAGACACTGCTGGAAGGTTTCCCTGAATATATCAGGTCTAGCTAACGGTAATCATTCGTATGCTGATGCGTGAAGACGTGTTTTCATCGAGCTCCGATAAAATCAATTGATTCTAGTGAAGTGAATGGTTATTAATAAGAAACAAATAAATATATCGAAAGCGAAAAAGACGCTCCGGGCGATGCACCTTCGCCCGAATACATATTCTGCGTTTGAAATAGTTAATTAATAGTTTCAAACAAATTAAAAAAGCACTATGAGCCAGAACGACACTCGCGCTCAGCGACAACGAGAACAAGACGATCGCCGGCTCTCATTACAACGAAACAACGCGTACTGTTCTTATGTCTCCGCGACACCTGCAAACGAAGACAACGAGCGGCCAATAACCCCTAACCCGACGAACCTTCTTGTACCAACAAATCAAGAAAGAGCGCTCTCTTGCTCTCCCGCACTTCTAGCTCCGACACAAGCTCCGCTATCTGCAACAACAACAACTGGAGCTATATCGACAGCCCGCTCTACTTCGCCATTGGCTGCACCCACTCACGCTTTTACTGAGTCAGCGAATACAAAAACAAAAGCCCAAGAGCCAAACGGCACTGCTGCACAACTAGCAAAACAAAACGCAAGAAAAAAAGTTGGATCGGCCTCGCAGACTGGACTGGACCGCTACATTACAATAAAGCGGAAGCTTAGCCCTAAAACTTCCGATACAGAAAGCAAGCCGAAAAATATACGCGACAATACTACCTCGATCGACAATGAAGCGCCCGCAAATAACAACAGATTCGCTTTGCTGGCAGATACCAACGAGGACGTGCCACTGAAATCCATCGATAACGAACCAAAGAAAATAGAGCCTCCCCCAATTTACATCCGCGAGAGGAGCACAAACGGTTTGGTAAATTCTTTAATTGGCCTTTTTGGAAAAGATAGCTTTTATATAATACCCCTCATAAGAGGTACTATTAATGAAATCAAACTTTAAACGAAAACGGAGGAAAACTACAGAAAAGTCACAAACCATCTTACTGCAAACAAAACATTCTTTTACACTTACCAGCTTAAAAGTAGCAAGGGTCTACAAGTAGTACTGAAGGGCATTGAGCCTCATGTAAAGCCCGAAGAGATAGCTGAGGCGCTAAAGGAAAAGGGATTTTGCGTCAAAAGCGCACACAATATTAAAAACAGAAACAGGCAGCCGCAACCACTCTTTAAGATTGAGCTTGAACCAGAAAACAAGTATCTAAAACAAAACGAGGTTCATACAATTTATAAACTCCAGCTCCTTCTGCACCGTAGGATTACAGTAGAAGAGCCGCATAAACGTAACGCTCCTGTTCAATGTATGAACTGCCAAGAATACGACCATACGAAATCGTATTGCACACTTCGCCCAGTGTGTGTACGTCGTGTTTTCCACGTCTCCACACACTGCCAAGCTAATAAAGAAAATGCAAGCGCGAAAAAGTGCGGTAACTGTGGGGGTAATCACACAGCAAACTACAGAGGCTGTCCAATCTACAAAGAGCTGAAAACCCGTCTCCACAAAAGAATGAACACGGCACGGGTACTCCAAGGAACAGCTACGCTGATACCATCGGAAACAAATCCAGAAGTACTTTTTTCGAATCCAAAAAAAATATTGCACCCTGGACTATACCAGGCACTAACAAGATACGTTATGCAAACGTTTTAAAATCAGGTATGACACATCCAACCCAAAACTCCCAATCCTCACATGAAGAACACACAAAATTGGACACACAACAAAACTATAGGCCATCTGAGCAGCAAGAAACGAAAACTGAAGCTATGATCCAAGCCTTACAACAGAGCATGATGGAATTCATGATGCAAATTCATTATGCAAACCACAATTCAAGACATGATGCGTAATCAAAACCTATTGATACAAATGCTTGTCTCCCAACAATCAAAATAAATAATGGCTACTCTACGCGTAGCTACGTGGAACGCCAATGGCGTCTCACAGCGCAAACTTGAGCTAGCTCAATGCTAAACATACTCACGTTAGATCGCGCCTTGTGAATCCAAAAGGAAAACAGCTTTATAAAGCTTCAATTAAAGCCACTAATAAACTTGATAATGTTTCACCTAGGAGTCCCACATACTGGCCATCGGACCTCTGCCTCTGACCGCTGAATGACTTGATTGATTTCGCAGTCACGAAAAATATTTCTCGCAGTTTGGTTAGAGCTGAATGTCTACCAGATCTGTCATCTGATCACTCGGCTGTACTAATTCATCTCAGCCGGTACGCAGAAAACGATAGAAGACTCACATGGCGCAGGCACACTGAAGCGAAAAAAATTAATCTTAAGCTCAAAGCGAACAACTTACACTGGCTCATCAACGCTAGCTCTTCGCTTAGCCTGGACCACAAGGTCTTACTCTACAATGCAGTACTGAAACCCATCTGGACCTATGGCGCACAGCTATGTGCAAACTGCACCGGCGAACACCCAGCTGCCTCACCCGAATACCCACAATATCAAAAACAACTTCTTCACATCAAAACAAGCAAAGAATGCAGTTTCCGTGAAGGTCGCACGATCCTAAAGCAACGACAAAACACAACAACTAACTCCACGCTTACCTACTCGACCGTCGCAAACCAAAACCCAGCATCCGTTATTCTTGTCAAAAAAACCCGAAACCCAGACACGATTACAAACACCGACTTGCCCACCAGCTCGACAAAAGTACCAACTCCTCTCTCACCAACGTATCTCATCGAGATTCAAAGAGTTGGCACGAGAAGTGTCGTGCCAACTCTTTGAATCTCGATGAAAATCTTACTTCCTCACCAAGCACCTCTGCCACAACTGATTTCCCTTACTTAAGCCCAACAAGTAAACTGAAAATATGTATGGAACAATCTCGCTCCTTTAGGTCGGAAGCAAATGCTCTAATCGGACAAACCTACAACGACGACAACAATACATCAATGACCTCAAGATCCAACTCAAACGAATCGATTGCTTCACACACCTCAAACCTACAAACAATAATTAACACAACAGACTCAGATGACACTATGGATGATCCCGACTCTTAGTCCCGATCCTCTCACCCTTACTGTTATACCCTGACACTAGTTATAAAAGACCACGCACCCGAAATTGTATTTTTGCAGGAAACCACCCCTTTATGTAATTCTACAAATTTTATTTGCCCCAAAGAATATACTGGTTATTTCCACACTTTTTCTTATAACGCCTCAGCCACACAAGGCATTGGTGTTCTTATTAATCTCATTAATGGCCACTGTACACAAGCAGGTACAGGAATATGGGTATTTTAAAAAGACCGCCACTTTGAACAGAAACAATATATCAATAAGGCCTTTTTACAATCGATTAAATACTCTGTTGTGAATAGCTGATAGTTGCTCGTGAAGCGATAGTTCTTAACGGGGCTTTTGCTTTTGTTTTGCATTGAAGCGTCTTTGGCAGTCTGACGGATTTTGTGTAACTTAGTGAAAATTTTTCTGCACAAAACGGATATTGATATGTAAATAACTATTCTTTTGATATATTTTGGAAAGGAAAATAGTCTATTTTCAATTTATTCTCTATGTCAAATGAATAAGTGTTGAATTCGCTTGCAATAGCTAGGAAAACAAAAAAGTTTTGCATACAAAGACTTGTTTTCATATCGGTTGTTTGTATGGCAGATATATGATATAGTGATCCGATCCAGATTAAACTTTCACAAATCATGTATGTCTATGTCAAATGAATAAATGTTGAATTCGGTTGCAATAGCTCGGCAAAAAAAAAAGTTTTCCATACAAAGACTTGTTTTCATATCGGTCGTTTGTATGGCAGCTATATGATAAAGTGGTCCGATCCGGACCAAACTTTTAAAAATTATGTATGGCTATGCCAAATGAATAATTGTTTAATTCGGTCGCAATAGCTTGGAGAACAAAAAAGTTTTCCATACAAACTTTCACAAATTGTGTATGGCTATGTCGAATGAATAAATGTTGAATTCGGTTGCGATAGCTTGGAGAACAAAAAAGTTTTCCATACAAATACTTAAAATCTGATTGATCGTTTGTATGGCAGCTGTATGATAAATTGGTCCGATCCGACCGATTTTTAAACTTGATCTGCGTGCAACAAAAATAATGATCTGGTAAAAATTTTGAAACGCTAACTTTAAAACTACTGTCTATTTTTTGCATACAAACAGACGGACATGGCTATATTGACTCGGCTGTTGATGCTGATCAAGAAAATATATACATTGTGGGGTCGGAGATGCTTTCCTTAATGCGTTACACATTTCTGGACAAAATTATAATACCCTCTGCAAGGGTATAACAAGTGAGAAAAGTTATCTTCGGCTTGCCGAAGATGGTATACCCTTGCAGATCTTTACAAAATTGCAATAAGTAGTTATGTAAAAATCAGAAGTCTTTTCAAAATTATTGCTATGGCTATGTCAAATGAAGAAATGTTGAATTCGGTTGCAATAGCTTGGAAAAGAAAAAAGTTTTCCATACAATGACTTGTTTTCATATCGGTCGTTTGTATGGCAGCTATGTGATATAGTGGTCCGATCCGGACCAAACTTTAAAAAATTTTGTATGGCTATGTCAAATGAATGAGTGTTGAATTCGGTTGCAATAGCTTGGAAAACAAAAAAGTTTCCCATACAAAGACTTGTTTTTATTTCGGTATTTGTATGGCAGCTATATGATAAAACTGTCCGATCCGAACCAAACTTTCACAAATAATGTACGGCTATATCAAATAAATAAATGTTGAATTCAGTTGCAATAGTTTGGAAAAAAAAAAAGTTTCCCATACAAAGACTTGTTTTCATATCGGTCGTTTGTATGGCAGCTATATGATATAGTGGTCCGATCCGACCGATTTTTAAATTTGATCTGCGTGCAACAAAAATAGTGATCTGGTAAAAATTATAAAACGCTAACTTTAAAACTACGGTTTATTTTTTGCATAGAAACAGACGGACAGACGGACATGGCTATATCGACTCGGCTGTTGATGCTGATCAAGAAAATATATACCTTGTGTGGTCGGAGATGCTTTCCTTAATGCGTTACACATTTCTGGACAAAATTATAATACCCTCTGCAAGGGTATAACAAGTGAGAAAAGATATCTTCGGCTTGCCGAAGATGGTATACCCTTGCAGATCTTTACAAAATTGCAATAAGTACTGATGTAGAAGTCTTTTCAAAATTATTGGTATGGCTATGTCAAATGAATAAATGTTGAATTAGGTTGCAATAGCATGAAAAACAAAAAAGTTTTCCATATAAAGACTTGTTTTCATATCGGTCGTTTGTATGGCAGCTATATGATATAGTGGTCCGATCCGGACCAAACTTTAAAAAATTATGTATGGCTATGCCAAATAAATAATTATTCAATTCGGTTGCGATAGCTTGGAGAACAAAAGAGTTTTCCATACAAAGACTTGAAATCTGATTGATCGTTTGTATGGCAGCTATATGATAAATTGGTCCGATCCGACCGATTTTTAAACTTGATCTGCGTGCAACAAAAATAATGATCTGGTAAAAATTTTAAAACGCTAACTTTAAAACTACTGTCTATTTTTTGCATATAAACAGACGGACATGGCTATATCGACTCGGCTGTTGATGCTGATCATGAATAAATATACTTTGTGGGGTCGAAGATGCTTCCTTTAATGCGTTACACATTTTTGGACAAAATTATAATACCCTCTGCAAGGGTATAACAAGTGAGAAAAGTTATCTTCGGCTTGCCGAAGATGGTATACCCTTGTAGATCTTTACAAAATTGCAATAAGTACTTATGTAAAAATCAGAAGTCTTTTTAAAATTTTTGGTATACCCTTGTAGATCTTCACAACCATGCAATAAATACTTATGTAAAAATCAGAAGTCTTTTCAAAATTATTGGTATGGCTATGTCAAATGAAGAAATGTTGAATTCGGTTGCAAGAGCTTGAAAAACAAAAAAGTTTTCCATACAAAGACTTGTTTTCCTATCGGTCGTTTGTATGGCAGCTATGTGATAAAGTGGTCCGATCCGGACCAAACTTTAAAAAATCATGAACGGCTATGTCAAATGAATAAATGTTTAATTCGGTTGCGATAGCTTGGAAAACAAAAAAGTTTTCCATACAAAGACTTGAAATCTGATTGATCGTTTGTATGGCAGCTATATGATATAGTGGTCAGGCCCGAACGATTTATAAACTTGGTCTGCGTGCAACAAAAATAATGATCTGCTAAAAATTTCAAAACGCTAGCTTTAAAACTGTCTATTTTTTGCATAGAAACAGACGGACAGACGGTCATGGCTATATCGAGTCGGCTGTTGATGCTGATCATGAATATATATACTTTGTGGTGTCGGAGATGCTTGCTTTAATGCGTTACACATTTCTGGACAAAATTATACCCTCTGCAAGGGTATAACAAGTGAGAAAAGATATCTTCGGCTTGCCGAAGATGGTATACCCTTGCAGATCTTTACAAAATTGCAATAAGTACTGATGTAAAAATCAGAAGTCTTTTCAAAATTATTGGTATGGCTATGTCAAATGAATAAATGTTGAATTCGGTTGCAATAGCTTGAAAAACAAAAAAGTTTTCCATATAAAGACTTGTTTTCATATCGGTCGTTTGTATGGCAGCTATATGATATAGTGGTCCGATCCGGACCAAACTTTGAAAAATTATGTATGGCTATGCCAAATGAATAATTATTCAATTCGGTTGCGATAGCTTGGAGAACAAAAGAGTTTTCCATACAAAGACTTGAAATCTGATTGATCGTTTGTATGGCAGCTGTATGATAAATTGGTCCGATCCGACCGATTTTTAAACTTGATCTGCGTGCAACAAAAATAATGATCTGGTAAAAATTTTGAAACGCTAACTTTAAAACTACTGTCTATTTTTTGCATACAAACAGACGGACATGGCTATATTGACTCGGCTGTTGATGCTGATCAAGAAAATATATACATTGTGGGGTCGGAGATGCTTTCCTTAATGCGTTACACATTTCTGGACAAAATTATAATACCCTCTGCAAGGGTATAACAAGTGAGAAAAGTTATCTTCGGCTTGCCGAAGATGGTATACCCTTGCAGATCTTTACAAAATTGCAATAAGTACTTATGTAAAAATCAGAAGTCTTTTCAAAATTATTGCTATGGCTATGTCAAATGAAGAAATGTTGAATTCGGTTGCAATAGCTTGGAAAAGAAAAAGTTTTCCATACAATGACTTGTTTTCATATCGGTCGTTTGTATGGCAGCTATGTGTTATAGTGGTCCGATCCGGACCAAACTTTAAAAAATTTTGTATGGCTATGTCAAATGAATGAGTGTTGAATTCGGTTGCAATAGCGTGGAAAACAAAAAAGTTTCCCATACAAAGACTTGTTTTTATTTCGGTATTTGTATGGCAGCTATATGATAAAACTGTCCGATCCGAACCAAACTTTCACAAATAATGTACGGCTATGTCAAATAAATAAATGTTAAATTCAGTTGCAATAGTTTGGAAAACAAAAAAGTTTCCCATACAAAGACTTGTTTTCATATCGGTCGTTTGTATGGCAGCTATATGATATAGTGGTCCGATCCGACCGATTTTTAAATTTGATCTGCGTGCAACAAAAATAGTGATCTGGTAAAAATTATAAAACGCTATCTTAAAACTACGGTTTATTTTTTGCATAGAAACAGACGGACAGACGGACATGGCTATATCGACTCGGCTGTTGATGCTGATCAAGAAAATATATACCTTGTGTGGTCGGAGATGCTTTCCTTAATGCGTTACACATTTCTGGACAAAATTATAATACCCTCTGCAAGGGTATAACAAGTGAGAAAAGATATCTTCGGCTTGCCGAAGATGGTATACCCTTGCAGATCTTTACAAAATTGCAATAAGTACTGATGTAGAAGTCTTTTCAAAATTATTGGTATGGCTATGTCAAATGAATAAATGTTGAATTAGGTTGCAATAGCTTGAAAAACAAAAAAGTTATAAAGACTTGTTTTCATATCGGTCGTTTGTATGGCAGCTATATGATATAGTGGTCCGATCCGGACCAAACTTTAAAAAATTATGTATGGCTATGCCAAATAAATAATTATTCAATTCGGCTGCGATAGCTTGGAGAACAAAAGAGTTTTCCATACAAAGACTTGAAATCTGATTGATCGTTTGTATGGCAGCTATATGATAAATTGGTCCGATCCGACCGATTTTTAAACTTGATCTGCGTGCAACAAAAATAATGATCTGGTAAAAATTTTAAAACGCTAACTTTAAAACTACTGTCTATTTTTTGCATATAAACAGACGGTCATGGCTATATCGAGTCGGCTGTTGATGCTGATCATGAATATATATACTTTGTGGGGTTGGAGATGCTTGCTTTAATGCGTTACAAATTTCTGGACAAAATTATACCCTCTGCAAGGGTATAACAAGTGAGAAAAGATATCTTCGGCTTGCCGAAGATGGTATACCCTTGCAGATCTTTACAAAATTGCAATAAGTACTGATGTAAAAATCAGAAGTCTTTTCAAAATTATTGGTATGGCTATGTCAAATGAATAAATGTTGAATTCGGTTGCAATAGCTTGAAAAACAAAAAAGTTTTCCATATAAAGACTTGTTTTCATATCGGTCGTTTGTATGGCAGCTATATGATATAGTGGTCCGATCCGGACCAAACTTTAAAAAATTATGTATGGCTATGTCGAATGAATAAATGTGGAATTCGGTTGCGATAGCTTGGAGAACAAAAGAGTTTTCAATACAAAGACTTGAAATCTGATTGATCGTTTGTATGGCAGCTATATGATAAATTGGTCCGATCCGACCGATTTTTAAACTTGATCTGCGTGCAACAAAAATAATGATCTGGTAAAAATTTTAAAACGCTAACTTTAAAACTACTGTCTATTTTTTGCATATAAACAGACGGTCATGGCTATATCGAGTCGGCTGTTGATGCTGATCATGAATATATATACTTTGTGGTGTCGGAGATGCTTGCTTTAATGCGTTACACATTTCTGGACAAAATTATACCCTCTGCAAGGGTATAACAAGTGAGAAAAGATATCTTCGGCTTGCCGAAGATGGTATACCCTTGCAGATCTTTACAAAATTGCAATAAGTACTGATGTAAAAATCAGAAGTCTTTTCAAAATTATTGGTATGGCTATGTCAAATGAATAAATGTTGAATTCGGTTGCAATAGCTTGAAAAACAAAAAAGTTTTCCATATAAAGACTTGTTTTCATATCGGTCGTTTGTATGGCAGCTATATGATATAGTGGTCCGATCCGGACCAAACTTTGAAAAATTATGTATGGCTATGCCAAATGAATAATTATTCAATTCGGTTGCGATAGCTTGGAGAACAAAAGAGTTTTCCATACAAAGACTTGAAATCTGATTGATCGTTTGTATGGCAGCTGTATGATAAATTGGTCCGATCCGACCGATTTTTAAACTTGATCTGCGTGCAACAAAAATAATGATCTGGTAAAAATTTTGAAACGCTAACTTTAAAACTACTGTCTATTTTTTGCATACAAACAGACGGACATGGCTATATTGACTCGGCTGTTGATGCTGATCAAGAAAATATATACATTGTGGGGTCGGAGATGCTTTCCTTAATGCGTTACACATTTCTGGACAAAATTATAATACCCTCTGCAAGGGTATAACAAGTGAGAAAAGTTATCTTCGGCTTGCCGAAGATGGTATACCCTTGCAGATCTTTACAAAATTGCAATAAGTACTTATGTAAAAATCAGAAGTCTTTTCAAAATTATTGCTATGGCTATGTCAAATGAAGAAATGTTGAATTCGGTTGCAATAGCTTGGAAAAGAAAAAGTTTTCCATACAATGACTTGTTTTCATATCGGTCGTTTGTATGGCAGCTATGTGTTATAGTGGTCCGATCCGGACCAAACTTTAAAAAATTTTGTATGGCTATGTCAAATGAATGAGTGTTGAATTCGGTTGCAATAGCTTGGAAAACAAAAAAGTTTCCCATACAAAGACTTGTTTTTATTTCGGTATTTGTATGGCAGCTATATGATAAAACTGTCCGATCCGAACCAAACTTTCACAAATAATGTACGGCTATGTCAAATAAATAAATGTTAAATTCAGTTGCAATAGTTTGGAAAACAAAAAAGTTTCCCATACAAAGACTTGTTTTCATATCGGTCGTTTGTATGGCAGCTATATGATATAGTGGTCCGATCCGACCGATTTTTAAATTTGATCTGCGTGCAACAAAAATAGTGATCTGGTAAAAATTATAAAACGCTAACTTTAAAACTACGGTTTATTTTTTGCATAGAAACAGACGGACAGACGGACATGGCTATATCGACTCGGCTGTTGATGCTGATCAAGAAAATATATACCTTGTGTGGTCGGAGATGCTTTCCTTAATGCGTTACACATTTCTGGACAAAATTATAATACCCTCTGCAAGGGTATAACAAGTGAGAAAAGATATCTTCGGCTTGCCGAAGATGGTATACCCTTGCAGATCTTTACAAAATTGCAATAAGTACTGATGTAGAAGTCTTTTCAAAATTATTGGTATGGCTATGTCAAATGAATAAATGTTGAATTCGGTTGCAATAGCTTGAAAAACAAAAAAGTTTTCCATATAAAGACTTGTTTTCATATCGGTCGTTTGTATGGCAGCTATATGATATAGTGGTCCGATCCGGACCAAACTTTAAAAAATTATGTATGGCTATGTCGAATGAATAAATGTGGAATTCGGTTGCGATAGCTTGGAGAACAAAAGAGTTTTCAATACAAAGACTTGAAATCTGATTGATCGTTTGTATGGCAGCTATATGATAAATTGGTCCGATCCGACCGATTTTTAAACTTGATCTGCGTGCAACAAAAATAATGATCTGGTAAAAATTTTAAAACGCTAACTTTAAAACTACTGTCTATTTTTTGCATATAAACAGACGGTCATGGCTATATCGAGTCGGCTGTTGATGCTGATCATGAATATATATACTTTGTGGTGTCGGAGATGCTTGCTTTAATGCGTTACACATTTCTGGACAAAATTATACCCTCTGCAAGGGTATAACAAGTGAGAAAAGATATCTTCGGCTTGCCGAAGATGGTATACCCTTGCAGATCTTTACAAAATTGCAATAAGTACTGATGTAAAAATCAGAAGTCTTTTCAAAATTATTGGTATGGCTATGTCAAATGAATAAATGTTGAATTCGGTTGCAATAGCTTGAAAAACAAAAAAGTTTTCCATATAAAGACTTGTTTTCATATCGGTCGTTTGTATGGCAGCTATATGATATAGTGGTCCGATCCGGACCAAACTTTGAAAAATTATGTATGGCTATGCCAAATGAATAATTATTCAATTCGGTTGCGATAGCTTGGAGAACAAAAGAGTTTTCCATACAAAGACTTGAAATCTGATTGATCGTTTGTATGGCAGCTGTATGATAAATTGGTCCGATCCGACCGATTTTTAAACTTGATCTGCGTGCAACAAAAATAATGATCTGGTAAAAATTTTGAAACGCTAACTTTAAAACTACTGTCTATTTTTTTGCATACAAACAGACGGACATGGCTATATTGACTCGGCTGTTGATGCTGATCAAGAAAATATATACATTGTGGGGTCGGAGATGCTTTCCTTAATGCGTTACACATTTCTGGACAAAATTATAATACCCTCTGCAAGGGTATAACAAGTGAGAAAAGTTATCTTCGGCTTGCCGAAGATGGTATACCCTTGCAGATCTTTACAAAATTGCAATAAGTACTTATGTAAAAATCAGAAGTCTTTTCAAAATTATTGCTATGGCTATGTCAAATGAAGAAATGTTGAATTCGGTTGCAATAGCTTGGAAAAGAAAAAAGTTTTCCATACAATGACTTGTTTTCATATCGGTCGTTTGTATGGCAGCTATGTGTTATAGTGGTCCGATCCGGACCAAACTTTAAAAAATTATATATGGCTATGTCAAATGAATAAATGTTGAATTCGGTTGCGATAGCTTGGAAAACAAAAAAGTTTCCCATACAAAGACTTGTTTTTATTTCGGTATTTGTATGGCAGCTATATGATAAAACTGTCCGATCCGAACCAAACTTTCACAAATAATGTACGGCTATGTCAAATAAATAAATGTTAAATTCAGTTGCAATAGTTTGGAAAACAAAAAAGTTTCCCATACAAAGACTTGTTTTCATATCGGTCGTTTGTATGGCAGCTATATGATATAGTGGTCCGATCCGGACCAAACTTTAAAAAATTATATATGGCTATGTCACATTAATAAACTTTGAATTCGGTTGCGATAGCTTGGAGAACAAAAGAGTTTTCCATACAAAGACTTGAAATCTGATTGATCGTTTGTATGGCAGCTATATGATAAATTGGTCCGATCCGACCGATTTTTAAACTTGATCTGCGTGCAACAAAAATAATGATCTGGTAAAAATTTTAAAACGCTAACTTTAAAACTACTGTCTATTTTTTTGCATATAAACAGACGGTCATGGCTATATCGAGTCGGCTGTTGATGCTGATCATGAATATATATACTTTGTGGGGTTGGAGATGCTTGCTTTAATGCGTTACACATTTCTGGACAAAATTATACCCTCTGCAAGGGTATAACAAGTGAGAAAAGATATCTTCGGCTTGCCGAAGATGGTATACCCTTGCAGATCTTTACAAAATTGCAATAAGTACTGATGTAAAAATCAGAAGTCTTTTCAAAATTATTGGTATGGCTATGTCAAATGAATAAATGTTGAATTCGGTTGCAATAGCTTGAAAAACAAAAAAGTTTTCCATATAAAGACTTGTTTTCATATCGGTCGTTTGTATGGCAGCTATATGATATAGTGGTCCGATCCGGACCAAACTTTAAAAAATTATGTATGGCTATGTCGAATGAATAAATGTGGAATTCGGTTGCGATAGCTTGGAGAACAAAAGAGTTTTCAATACAAAGACTTGAAATCTGATTGATCGTTTGTATGGCAGCTATATGATAAATTGGTCCGATCCGACCGATTTTTAAACTTGATCTGCGTGCAACAAAAGTCATGATCTGGTAAAAATTTCAAAACGCTAGCTTTAAAACTACTGTCTATTTTTTGCTTAGAAACAGACGGACATGGCTATATCGACTCGGCTGTTGATGCTGATCATGAATATATATACTTTGTGGGGTCGAAGATGCTTCCTTTAATGCGTTACACATTTTTGGACAAAATTATAATACCCTCTGCAAGGGTATAACAAGTGAGAAAAGTTATCTTCGGCTTGCCGAAGATGGTATACCCTTGTAGATCTTTACAAAATTGCAATAAGTACTTATGTAAAAATCAGAAGTCTTTTTAAAATTTTTGGTATACCCTTGTAGATCTTCACAACCATGCAATAAATACTTATGTAAAAATCAGAAGTCTTTTCAAAATTATTGGTATGGCTATGTCAAATGAAGAAATGTTGAATTCGGTTGCAAGAGCTTGAAAAACAAAAAAGTTTTCCATACAAAGACTTGTTTTCCTATCGGTCGTTTGTATGGCAGCTATGTGATATAGTGGTCCGATCCGGACCAAACTTTAAAAAATCATGTACGGCTATGTTAAATGAATAAATGTTTAATTCGGTTGCGATAGCTTGGAGAACAAAAAAGTTTTCCATACAAAGACTTGAAATCTGATTGATCGTTTGTATGGCAGCTATATGATATAGTGGTCAGACCCGAACGATTTTTAAACTTGATCTGCGTGCAACAAAAATAATGATCTGCTAAAAATTTCAAAACGCTAGCTTTAAAACTGTCTATTTTTATACCCTGTACCCATTAAAAATGGGTGAAAAGGGTATCATAATATGGTGCAAATGTATGTAACAGGCAGAAGGAAGCATCTGCGACCCCATAAAGTATATATATTCTTGATCAGCATCAACAGCCGAGTCGATATAGCCATGTCCGTCTGTCCGTCCGTCCGTCCGTCCGTCCGTCTGTCCGTATCAACGCCTAGATCTCAGAAACTACAAGAGCTACAGACATGAGCCATATATCGTTGGATAGGTAATTACCATACGCACCACAAGTTTGTTTTTTTATTTTGATATCACCTCCCGTTCCCCCGCAAACAGTAAAAAACTGTCACGACCACGCTCCCCCGCAAACCTCAAAAAACTGCCACGCCCACGGATTTATCAGCTGTCATTTGCCGGAACTCGGGGCAACTCGTGGCATAGGCAAGCTGCAAGATGTCGCAAAGGAACGGCAAATATCTCCGCCATTTTCTATCGCTTCATCACAAATAATGTCCTATTTTGTTTGTGTTGATGCGTAGAGTGTTTTAAAACTTATTTGGTCAGGATCGGATGTAAATTGACGGATTTATCAGCTGTCATTTGCCGGAACTCGGGGCAACTCGTGGCATGGGCAAGCTTCAAGATATCGCAAAGGAAGTTTGTATAACGGCAAATATCTCCGCCATTTTCTATCGCTTCAGCACAAATAATGTCTTATTTTGTTCGTGTTGATGCGTAGAGTGTTTTAAAACTTATATGGTCAAGATCCGATGTAAATTGACGGATTTATCAGCTGTCATTTGCCGGAACTCGGGGCAACTCGTGGCATAGGCAAGCTTCAAGATATCGCAAATGAAGTTGGTATAACGGCAAATATCTCCGACATTTTCTATCGCTTCGTCACAAATAATGTCTTGTTATACCCTGTACCCATTAAAAATGGGTGAAAATGGTATCATAATATGGTGCAAATGTATGTAACAGGCAGAAGGAAGCATCTCCGACCCCATAAAGTATATATATTCTTGATCAGCATCAACAGCCGAGTCGATATAGCCATGTCCGTCTGTCCGTCCGTCCGTCCGTCCGTCCGTCTGTCCGTATCAACGCCTAGATCTCAGAAACTACAAGAGCTACAGACATGTGCCATATATCGTTGGATAGGTAATTACCATACGCAGTACAAGTTTGCTTTTTATTTTGATATCACCCCCCGTTCCCCCGCAAACAGCAAAAAACTGTCACGACCACGCTCCCCCGCAACCCTCAAAAAACTGCCACGCCCACAATTATTGTCCTAATGCTATGCAATTCGGCATATGCGTTGGTGCTTATAAAAGCTATCTAATTTTTAAATTTGAACCAAATCGGATAAGAAACACGGAAGTTATGCCACATGCAAAATCTATGGCAAGGGAAGCAGAAGCGCAGCAAAACACGCATTGCGCGACGCCGACTGCGACGTTGACAACGAAAAGTGTATGGCTTTATGACACACGAAACTTATTTTCATAACCAAAATCATACCAAATTTTTATTGTTATGGTCCTCTTTTCTAATAGAATATTGTTTAATTTATTTATTGATACTAAATAAATAAATTGTAAGCATGTCTAAGGGTACAGGGTATTTTGAAATCGGGAAACTCGACTGCTGCTACCTTACTTGTTTGCATAGAAACAGACGGACAGACGGTCATGGCTATATCGAGTCGGCTGTTTATGCTGATCATGAATATATATACTTTGTGGGGTCGGAGATGCTTGCTTTAATGCGTTACACATTTCTGGACAAAATTATTCCCTCTGCAAGGGTATAACAAGTGAGAAAAGATATCTTCGGCTTGCCGAAGATGGTATACCCTTGCAGATCTTTACAAAATTGCAATAAGTACTGATGTAGAAGTCTTTTCAAAATTATTGGTATGGCTATGTCAAATGAATAAATGTTGAATTAGGTTGCAATAGCTTGAAAAACAAAAAAGTTATAAAGACTTGTTTTCATATCGGTCGTTTGTATGGCAGCTATGTGATACAGTGGTCCGACCCGGACCAAACTTTTAAAAATCGTGTATGGCTATTTTAAATGAATAAATGTTTAATTCGGTTGCGATAGCTTGGAGAACAAAAAAGTTTTCCATACAAAGACTTGAAATCTGATTGATCGCTTGTATGGCAGCTATATGATATAGTGATCCGATCCGACCAATTTTTAAACTTGGTCTGCGTGCAACAAAAATAATGATCTGGTAAAAATTTCAAAACGGTTGCTTTGAAACTACTGTTTATTTTTTGCATAGAAACATACAGACAGACGGACATGGCTATATCGAGTCGGCTGTTGATGCTGATCATGAATATATAAACTTTGTGGGGTCGGAGATGCTTCCTTTAATGCGTTACACATTTTTGGACAAAATAATAATACCCTCTGCAAGGGTATAACCAGTGAGAAAAGATATCTTCGACTTGCCGAAGATGGTATACCCTTGCAGATCTTTACAAAATTGCAATAAGTACATATGTAACAAGTGAGAGAAGTTATCTTCGGCTTGCCGAAGATGGTATACCCTTGAAAACAAAAAGTTTTCCATACAAAGCCGTGTTTTCATATCGGTCGTTTGTATGGCAGGTATATGATATAGTGGTCGGATCCGGACCAAACTTTCACAAATCGTGTACGGCTATGTCAAATAAATAAATGTTGAATTCAGTTGCATTAGCTTGGAAAACAAAAAAGTTTCCCTTACAAAGACTTGTTTTCATATCGGTCGTTTGTATGGCAGCTATATGATATAGTGGTCCGATCCGACCGATTCTTAAACTTGATCTGCGTGCAACAAAAATAATGATCTGGTAAAAATTTCAAAACGCTAGCTTTAAAACTACTGTCTATTTTTTGCATAGAAACAGACGGACAGACGGACATGGCTATATCGACTCGGCTGTTGATGCTGATCAAGAATATATATACTTTGTGGGGTCGGAGATGCTTCCTTTAATGCGTTACACATTTCTGGACAAAATTATAATACCCTTTTTCAAGGGTATAAAAATCAGAAGTCTTTTCAAAATTATTTGTATGGCTATGTCAAATGAATAAATGTTGAATTCGGTTGCAATAGCTTGGAAAACAAAAAAGTTTTCCATACAAAGACTTGTTTTCATATCGGTCGTTTGTATGGCAGCTATATGATATAGTGGTCCGATCCGGACCAAACTTTAAAAAATTATGTATGACTATGCCAAATAAATAATTATTCAATTCGGTTGCGATAGCTTGGAGAACAAAAAAGTTTTCCATACAAAGACTTGAAATCTGATTGATCGTTTGTATGGCAGCTATATGATAAATTGGTCCGATCCGACCGATTTTTAAACTTGATCTGCGTGCAACAAAAATAATGATCTGGTAAAAATTTTAAAACGCTAACTTTAAAACTACTGTCTATTTTTTGCATATAAACAGACGGACATGGCTATATTGACTCGGCTGTTGATGCTGATCATGAATATATATACTTTGTGGGGTCGAAGATGCTTCCTTTAATGCGTTACACATTTCTGGACAAAATTATAATACCCTCTGCAAGGGTATAACAAGTGAGAAAAGTTATCTTCGGCTTGCCGAAGATGGTATACCCTTGTAGATCTTTACAAAATTGCAATAAATACTTATGTAAAAATCAGAAGTCTTTTTAAAATTTTTGGTATACCCTTGTAGATCTTCACAACCATGCAATAAATACTTATGTAAAAATCAGAAGTCTTTTCAAAATTATTGGTATGGCTATGTCAAATAAAGAAATGTTGAATTCGGTTGCAAGAGCTTGAAAAACAAAAAAGTTTTCCATACAAAGACTTGTTTTCATATCGGTCGTTTGTATGGCAGCTTATGATATAGTGGTCCGATCCGGACCAAACTTTAAAAAATTATGTATGGCTATGTCGAATGAATAAATGTGGAATTCGGTTGCGATAGCTTGGAGAACAAAAGAGTTTTCAATACAAAGACTTGAAATCTGATTGATCGTTTGTATGGCAGCTATATGATAAATTGGTCCGATCCGACCGATTTTTAAACTTGATCTGCGTGCAACAAAAATAATGATCTGGTAAAAATTTTAAAACGCTAACTTTAAAACTACTGTCTATTTTTTGCATATAAACAGACGGACATGGCTATATTGACTCGGCTGTTGATGCTGATCATGAATATATATACTTTGTGGGGTCGAAGATGCTTCCTTTAATGCGTTACACATTTCTGGACAAAATTATAATACCCTCTGCAAGGGTATAACAAGTGAGAAAAGTTATCTTCGGCTTGCCGAAGATGGTATACCCTTGTAGATCTTTACAAAATTGCAATAAATACTTATGTAAAAATCAGAAGTCTTTTTAAAATTTTTGGTATACCCTTGTAGATCTTCACAACCATGCAATAAATACTTATGTAAAAATCAGAAGTCTTTTCAAAATTATTGGTATGGCTATGTCAAATGAAGAAATGTTGAATTCGGTTGCAAGAGCTTGAAAAACAAAAAAGTTTTCTATACAAAGACTTGTTTTCCTATCGGTCGTTTGTATGGCAGCTATGTGATATGGTGGTCCGATCCGGACCAAACTTTAAAAAATTATGTACGGCTATGTCAAATGAATAAATGTTTAATTCGGTTGCGCTAGCTTGGAGAACAAAAAAGTTTTCCATACAAAGACTTGAAATCTGATTGATCGTTTGTATGGCAGCTATATGATATAGTGGTCAGACCCGAACGATTTTTAAACTTGATCTGCGTGCAACAAGAATTATGATCTGCTAAAAATTTCAAAACGCTAGCTTTAAAACTGTCCTTTTTTTTGCATAGAAACAGACGGACAGACGGTCATGGCTATATAGAGTCAGCTGTTGATGCTGATCATGAATATATATACTTTGTGGGGTCGGAGATGCTTGCTTTAATGCGTTACACATTTCTGGACAAAATTATACCATCTGCAAGGGTATAACAAGTGAGAAAAGATATCTTCGGCTTGCCGAAGATGGTATACCCTTGCAGATCTTTACAAAATTGCAATAAGTACTGATGTAAAAATCAGAAGTATTTTTAAAATTTTTGGTATACCCTTGTAGATCTTCACAACCATGCAATAAATACTTATGTAAAAATCAGAAGTCTTTTCAAAATTACTGGTATGTCTATGTCAAATGAAGAAATGTTGAATTCGGTTGCAAGAGCTTGAAAAACAAAAAAGTGTTCCATACAAAGACTTGTTTTCCTATCGGTCGTTTGTATGGCAGCTATGTGATATAGTGGTCCGATCCGGACCAAACTTTAAAAAATTATGTACGGCTATGTCAAATGAATAAATGTTTAATTCGGTTGCGCTAGCTTGGAGAACAAAAAAGTTTTCCATACAAAGACTTGAAATCTGATTGATCGTTTGTATGGCAGCTATATGATATAGTGGTCAGACCCGAACGATTTTTAAACTTGATCTGCGTGCAACAAGAATTATGATCTGCTAAAAATTTCAAAACGCTAGTTTTAAAACTGTCTATTTTTTGCATAGAAACAGACGGACAGACGGTCATGGCTATATCGAGTCGGCTGTTGATGCTGATCATGAATATATATACTTTGTGGGGTCGAAGATGCTTCCTTTAATGCTTTACACATTTCTGGACAAAATTATAATACCCTCTGCAAGGGTATAACAAGTGAGAAAAGTTATCTTCGGCTTGCCGAACATGGTATACCCTTGTAGATCTTTATAAAATTGCAATAAATACTTATGTAAAAATCAGAAGTCTTTTTAAAATTTTTGGTATACCCTTGTAGATCTTCACAACCATGCAATAAATACTTATGTAAAAATCAGAAGTCTTTTCAAAATTATTGGTATGGCTATGTCAAATGAAGAAATGTTGAATTCGGTTGCAAGAGCTTGAAAAACAAAAAAGTGTTCCATACAAAGACTTGTTTTCCTATCGGTCGTTTGTATGGCAGCTATGTGATACAGTGGTCCGATCCGGACCAAACTTTTAAAAATCGTGTATGGCTATTTTAAATGAATAAATGTTTAATTCGGTTGCGATAGCTTGGAGAACAAAAAGTTTTCTATACAAAGACTTGAAATCTGATTGATCGCTTGTATGGCAGCTATATGATATAGTGATCCGATCCGACCAATTTTTAAACTTGATCTGCGTGCAATAAAAATAATGATCTGGTAAAAATTTCAAAACGGTAGTTTTAAAACTGTCTATTTTTTGCATAGAAACAGACAGACAGACGGACATGGCTATATCGAGTCGGCTGTTGATGCTGATCATGAATATATATACTTTGTGGGGTCGGAGATGCTTCCTTTAATGCGTTACACATTTTTGGACAAAATTATAATACCCTCTGCAAGGGTATAACAAGTGAGAAAAGATATCTTCGGCTTGCCGAAGATGGTATACCCTTGCAGATCTTTACAAAATTGCAATAAGTACTTATGTAAAAATCAGAAGTCTTTTCAAAATTATTGGTATACCCTTGTAGATATTTACAAAATTGCAATAAGTACATATGTAAAAATCAGAAGTCTTCAAAATTATTGGTGTGGCTATGTCAAATGAATAAATGTTGAATTCGGTTGCAAAAGCTTGAAAAACAAAAAAGGTTTCCATACAAAGTCTTGTTTTCATATCGGTCGTTTGTATGGCAGCTATATGACATAGTGGTCCGATCCGACCGATTCTTAAACTTGATCTGCGTCCAATAAAAATAATGATCTGTTAAAAATTTCAAAACGGTAGCTTTGAAACTACTGTCTATTTTTTGCATAGAAACAGACGGACTGACGGACAGACGGACATGGGTATATCGACTCGGCTGTTGATGCTAATCAAGAATATATATACTTTGTATGGTCGGAGATGCTTCGTTTAATGCGTTACACATTTCCTGACAAAATTATAATACCCTTTTTCAAGGGTATAAAAATCAGAATTCTTTTCAAAATTATTTGTATGGCTATGTCAAATGAATAAATGTTGAATTCGGTTGCAATAGCTTGGAAAACAAAAAAGTTTTCCATACAAAGACTTGTTTTCATATCGGTCGTTTGTATGGCAGCTATATGATATAGTGGTCCGATCCAGACCAAACTTTCACAAATTGTGTATGGATATATCGAATGAATAATTGTTGACTTCGGTTGCGATAGCTTGGAGAACAAAAGAGTTTTCCATACAAATACTTGAAATCTGATTGATCGTTTGTAAGGCAGCTATATGATATAGTGGTCCGATCCGACCGATTTTTAAACTTGATCTGCGTGCAGCGAAAATAGTGATCTGGTAAAAATTTCAAAACGGTAACTATAAAACCACGGTCTATTTTTTGCATAGAAATAGACGGACATGGCTATATCGACTCGGCTGTTGATGCTGATCATGAATATATATACTTTGTGGGGTCGGAGATGCTTCCTTTAATGCGTTACACATATCTGGACAAAATTATAATACCTTCTGCAAGGGTATAACAAGTGAGAAAAGTTATCTTCGGCTTGCCGAAGATGTTGCCCTTGCAGATCTTTACAAAATTGCAATAAGTACTTATGTAGAAATCAGAAGTCTTTTCAAAATTATTGGTATGGCTATGTCAAATGAAAAAATGTTGAATTCGGTTGCAAGCGCTTGGAAAACAAAAAAGTTTTCTATACAAAGACTTGTTTTCATATCGGTCGTTTGTATGGCAGCTATATGATATAGTGGTCCGATCCGGACCAAACTTTAAAAAATTATGTATGGCTATGTCGAATGAATAAATGTGGAATTCGGTTGCGATAGCTTGGAGAACAAAAAAGTTTTCCATTCAGACTTGAAATCTGATTGATCGTTTTTATGGCAGCAATATGATATAGTGATCCGATCCGAACGATTTTTAAACTTAATCTGCGTGCAACAAAAATAATGATCTGGCAAAAATCTCAAAACGCTAGTTTTAAAACTGTCTATTTTTTGCATAGAAACAGACGGACAGACGGACATGGCTATATCGACTCGGCTGTTGATGCTGATCATGAATATATATACTTTGTGGGGTCGTAGATGCTTCCTTTAATGCGTTACACATTTCTGGACAAAATTATAATACCCTCTGCAAGGGTATAACAAGTGAGAAAAGTTATCTTCGGCTTGCCGAAGATGTTGCCCTTGCAGATCTTTACAAAATTGCAATAAGTACTTATGTAAAAATCAGAAGTCTTTTCAAAATTATTGGTATGGCTATGTCAAATGAAAAAATGTTGAATTCGGTTGCAAGCGCTTGGAAAACAAAAAAGTTTTCCATATAAAGACTTGTTTTCATATCGGTCGTTTGTATGGCAGCTATGTGATACAGTGGTCCGATCCGGACCAAACTTTTAAAAATCGTGTATGGCTATTTTAAGTAAATAAATGTTGAATTCAGTTTCAAAAGCTTGGAGAACAAAAAAGTTTTCCTTACAAAAACTTGAAATCTGATTGATCGTTTGTATGGCAGCCATATGATATAGTGCTCCGATCCGACCGATTTTTAACCTTGGTCTGCGTGCAACAAAAATAATGATCTGGTAGAAATTACAAAATGGTAGCAAAATGGTTTCTTGGACAAAATTATAATACCCTCTGCAAGGGTATAACAAGTGAGTAAAGTTATCTTCGGCTTGCCCTTGCAGATCTTTACAAAATTGCAATAAGTACTTATGTAAAAATCTGGAGTCAAACTTTTAAAAATCGTGTATGGCTATGTCAAATGAGTAAATGTTGAATTCGGCTGCAATAGCTTGGAGAACAAAAAAGTTTTCCATACAGACTTGAAATCTGATTGATCGTTTGTATGGCAGCTATATGATTTAGTGGTCCGATCCGACCGATTTTTAAACTTGATCTGCGTGCAATAAAAATAATGATCTGGTAAAAATTTCAAAACGGTAGCTTTGAAACTACTGTCTATTTCTTGCATAGAAAGAGACGGACTGACGGACAGACGGACATGGCTATATCGACTCGGCTGTTGATGCTGATCAAGAATATATATACTTTGTGGGGTCGGAGATGCTTCGTTTAATGCGTTACACATTTTGTGGACAAAATTATAATACCCTCTGCAAGGGTATAACAAGTGAGAAAAGTTATCTTCGGCTTGTCGAAGATGGTATACCCTTGCAGATCTTTACAAAATTGCAATAAATACTTATGTAAAAATCAGAAGTCTTTTCAAAATTATTGGTATGGCTATGTCAAATGAAGAAATGTTGAACTCGGTTGCCATAGCTTGGAAAACAAAAAAGTTTTCCATACAACGACTTGTTTTCATATCGGTCGTTTGGATTCTCTCTTGAGATTCTGATCGATACGGACGTGTTCAACATAAGCAGCGCGAAAAAAACCATAAAGACGGAGACAGCCCAGCTGGAAAAAGCTTAAATTGCACAGAGCCACATCGTGGGAACGTGTAATTGTTCGGCTGAGCGAACCAAACCAAAGCAAGTGTGTTAAAAAGGTCGAAATACAATTTCTCATTTTGTTCTTTTCCGATTGCACTATTTGCGGTGGGAGGCCCAGCTGTTAAATCAGCCGGTGGAGCTGACAACTCATCGCAGACCAACAGTGCTAGCAGATCTGGTGTTCGGGAACTAATTGATCAGAGCAGCGGGGGCCCCGCCCCCACCGATGATGACCCATTCAGGAGGAGCTCCAGAATGTCAAGGTCCCCAACATAGGGAGGAGGAATCGCGGTGCAGGACGCCGGAACCCCAGCGCCAGCGGTAGTGCTGGAGGATATACCGACTTGCCGCCGCAGTGATACAGCGTTGGAAAACTCGGCCCCTGCAGCCAGCAGCGCTGTCAATACGAGTAACCAGAAGGCAAAGGACGTTATCAGCGTGCCGTCGCTCAGGAAAGGAAGGTGTGGTATGCGTACATATGTATATATTTAAAGTACATATCTACATAGAGTACAATGTACTCAGAATATTTGCATAAATAAATAACACAATTACATACGCATTGGCAGTGCTAGCATAAACAATAATGTTCAAGTGGAAGCGTTATATGATCGCCCGCTTCTGAAGCACACTGCACAAATGCATGGTCAGCATTCCCACGCTAACCAAAAGCCCACTATATACATACTGGCGCATATAGCATTTTCCCCCAACTCTTTTATCATACATATATAACAGCCGATTCTCTGCCGACTTCGCCAGGCAGCGAAAGCTTAATTCATAGCCTAAGAAGAATATTATGTTAGCTTTAAGAATCATTCGCATTGGAGAACTGAAGCAAGAATAACCTAGTAATAAACGGAGCTATGCTCCTCAAAGAATAAAAAGGACTTTCCATTTCACCAAATCACGGAGCTATGCTCCATGATTAAACACAAAGGACATCGGACATTACATGGCGACCGTGACCTGGATCAAGGACCTTGGATCTAGGACGCAAGAAGTAGGAACTCATCGCCCTGCACGCTAAGGACTAAAGTTCCAGTCCATATCAAAATTATACTGGACTGGACTGGAAATACGGACGAAAGACATCCCAGACAAAATTCTTACGGATGGAATACAAAATTCTTACGGATGGAAAACAAAATTCTGAGTGAGTAGAGTGAGGCAATGGGAAATAAGCGCGGCGGTGTGCGGCAAAAATTAAAAACGAGAATAGCTCACCTAAGATGGCTATTATATTCTCAAACGCCACCACCAGCCTGGTCAACTGCTCGCAAACTACAAGCAGAGCTTGACTTCTTACAAGAAGAATTAAAGAAAAAAGCGCCAATAAAAACCCAAAGCCCAACTCTCTCATTTATAAAAACCATAAATAATACAAAAAACAAATCCGCAACACCACCACCCAGAGCCAGCATACCAGTCTACAAGGAACAATGCCCGTTGGACTGCGAGGGACTATGGAGCGCCTATTGCAAGTACACTTGCAAACATTGTAAGGACATTAACCAGAAGAAGGAGGCCTGTGCGACAACCAGCACCGGCACCGCTTAACGCGCAAGTTAAGCCAGCAAGGAAACCGACAGCGCTTCCTAGAGCGCAAATTTTTTTTTAAATAGCACTGCGTTGCAAAATTTTTTTTGAGTGCACTGCGATGCATATTTTTTTTTCTTAACTATAAAAACCAAAAATTGTAAAATTGAGCGGAAACATTTCTGCCCGATGAGCAGTATAGCCTGTAAAGCTATACAAAAACAATAGGCAGGAACATATGAAAAAAAAAAAAACGTAAATGAAACGTAAATGTCAATAGTGACAAACAGAATATATAAGGAAGAAATTTTTGAAAAAACTGTAGAAATTTTAAAACCCAATATGGGCTTAATTGATACAAAAACAGTGGATTCCACTGCAAATGTTATAAACAAAGTGGAGATAGAATCTAACAATTTAAGCTACATAACAATACTATTGTTAGCAATTTTTATATTAATGTTGATACATGCACTCATAAAAGTGTACAAACTCCACAACAAATGTTTAAAGAAGCGCTATAATAGCAGGGCCAATGGCCTAGAAACAATTTAATTTTTAAATAATGATGTCATTAATGGAATAAAAAATAATAATAAAATCAAAAAAAAAAATCTTCCTTCTAAAGACTTAAAATGTCTCAAATAAATTATGGATTGGCAAAATTTAAAAGCCATTTTAAATGAAATAAAAGAAAAATTTGATAAGTCTTATAAATGTTTGTCTCAGAATAGAACTGTTCAAAAACAAACTGCTAGTAAGCATATAACTATTCTGGTAGAATCATTCAATCAGGCTAGATCCCTTATACATGACCAAAGAGGGAAACTAGATAAAAAACAGTGGACAACAGTGTCCAAATTTTTGATTAGATTAAGAAATAATCTAATAAATATCAAAGAAAGGTTCGATCTAAACATATCGATACCAACAATCCTTAATTCCCCTTTGACTCTAAGTGAAGGAGAAACAGAATCACTCAATGATTCTGACTCGGAACTAGAAATCAAAGAAGAAGATCTGAACGATCTAACAATACCAGCAATGTTACAATTGCCAGAAGATTCAGGAAATACAGAAGATCAGCAAATACAATTAAACAAAATGACAGACAATTCAGCCGCCATCAGGGCCTACATAAAGGAAGTGTCGAGCGCAGTACCGGAGTTTGATGGACAAAAGATCCATCTTCAGAGGTTTATTATGGCCATTAAATTAGTAGACCTTGCAAAAGGACCATTTGAGGACATTGCAGTCCAAGTAATAAAATCAAAATTGATTGGCACTACTCTGAACCTGGTACTGAGCGAATCCACAATTGTAGCAATAATTAATAAACTACAAACTTCAATTGTTGGGGAGACATCCCAAAACATCAGGGCAAAATTATCCACTGTACAACAAAGAGGCAAAACAGCTACACAATTCACAACCGAAGTTGATAATTTACGTAAGCTCTTAGAAGCCTCGTATATCGATGAAGGTTTACAAAGTGAGCAAGCCAACAGATTGAGTACTAGGGATGCCATCGATGTCATGATCAAAAAGACCGAACACGAAAGTGTGAAAACTGTGCTAGAAGCAGGTACGTGCACAACTATGGACGCTGCCATAGGTGCGTACATAAGAACTAGCACCAGAGTAACCGGAAATGTGAATCATGTAATGTATTCAAAGAGAGGTTACTCAAACTCTAACTATAGAGGCCAAGGTTATAGAGGTAATGGTCGCGGCAGAGGCCATTACAATAACCGATACAATAACAATTACAGCAATAACGGTAACCAAAATAATGGTAACAATTATAGAGGCCGTGGCTACTCAAATAGAGGAAGCCCAAACAATCAGAATAGACTTAACAATAATAATGGTAATGTGAGAGTAACCCAAGATAATTCGGGAAACTCGCAACAACCCTCAGATACAAGGCAATAAATAAAGCTCATGTACATTCAATCAATCTAAGTATAAATATATTCATTGCATTTGACCATGTGGCAACAGGAAAAAGATTAATTTTCTTAGTTGACACGGGTGCAGATATATCAATATTAAAAGAAGAAGCCGACTACTTCAATAATATCCAAGATGACAGTATAATAAACATTCAAGGCATAAGCCAAGAGATTATTAAATCTAAGGGCTTAACCTCAATAGAGCTACAAACCGATAAATACATAATCCCTCATAATTTTCATATTGTTCATCAACAATTTCCCATACCATGCGATGGAATAATTGGCATGGATTTTATAAAAAAATTTAACTGCCAATTAGACTTCAAACCAAAAGAAGATTGGTTTATGATTAGACCCAATAATTTGAAATTTCCGATTTATGTTCCAATAACATACACCTCTGGTAATAATAAAATATCATTACCAGCTAGATCACAAGTTGTCCGAAAAATCAATATAACTTCAATTGAAGATGCAAATATCTTGATCCCAAACCAAGAAATAGAAACTGGTATTTATGTAGCGAATACCATTTCAACATCAAACGATGTTTATATCCAAATACTAAATACGCATCATACTGATAAACTAGTAGATGCAAACAATTTAAAATACGAGCCATTTTCAAACTATGATGTGGTTCAACCAAATAAAGAAACCAGAGAACAAACTGTCATGTCTCAATTGTCAAAAAATTTCCCATCACAATTCAAAACACAGCTGACAAAGCTTTGTAGTAAGTACACTGATATATTTGGTCTGACAACAGAACCAATATCGGCTAATAATTTATACAAACAAAGATTAAGATTGAAAGATGATGAGCCAATATATATTAAAAATTATAGAAATCCTCATAGTCAAAAAGACGAAATTCAAGAACAAGTACAAAAATTGATCAATGATAAAATAGTCGAACCATCAGTATCGGAATACAATAGTCCATTACTATTAGTACCGAAAAAATCTCTTCCAGGCTCAGATGAAAAGAAATGGCGATTAGTAATTGACTATCGTCAAATCAATAAAAAACTGTTGTCTGATAAATTTCCACTCCCTAGAATTGAAGATATTTTGGATCAACTAGGTCGAGCCAAATATTTTTCATGCCTCGACTTGATGTCAGGTTTTCACCAAATTGAACTTGAGAAGAGTTCAAGAAATATAACTTCATTCTCAACAACAAACGGTTCATATCGTTTTACGCGATTACCATTTGGACTAAAAATAGCGCCGAATTCTTTTCAAAGAATGATGACTATTGCATTTTCTGGCCTTGAGCCAACGCAAGCATTTATCTATATGGATGATTTAATAGTAATAGGTTGTTCCGAAAACCATATGATTAAAAACTTATCAGATGTTTTTGACAAATGCAGGAAATTCAATCTAAAACTACATCCAGAGAAATGTTCATTCTTTATGCGTGAAGTCACCTTTTTGGGACATAAATGCACAGATAGAGGAATACTGCCAGATGACAAGAAGTATGATGCCATCAAAAATTACCCAGTACCTCATGATGCAGATAGCGCAAGGCGTTTCGTTGCATTTTGTAAATATTATAGAAGATTCATAAAAAACTTCGCCGACTATTCACGGCACATAACTAGATTATGTAAAAAGAATGTTCCTTTTGAATGGACAGAAGACTGTCAAAAAGCATTTTTACACTTAAAAACCAAACTGATGGAACCTACTCTCTTACAATACCCCGATTTTAACAAAGAATTTTGTATTACAACAGATGCTAGCAAAATGGCATGTGGCGCAGTCTTATCTCAAGACCATAATGGCCACCAACTTCCAGTTGCATACGCATCGAGATCATTTACTAAGGGCGAGAGTAATAAAAGTACTACTGAGCAGGAATTAGCAGCAATACATTGGGCAATAACCCACTTCAGACCCTATATCTATGGTAAACATTTTACAGTCAAAACTGATCATAGACCACTAACCTTTTTATTTTCAATGACTAATCCTGGCTCAAAATTGACTCGTATGAGACTTGAATTGGAGGAATATAATTTTACAGTAGAGTATCTGAGAGGTAAAGATAACTATGTAGCTGATGCGTTATCAAGAATAACCATCAAAGAATTGAAGGATATAACCGGAAATATTAAGAAAGTCACTACAAGATTACAAAGTAGACAAAAATCCTGCGCAGGAGAAACAAACAAATCTGAATTGCATACGCAATCAACAGAAAAAGCTTCAATGCCCAACGTATACCAAGTCATCAATAATGACGAGGTACGTAAAGTAGTGACCTTGCAAGTAAAAAATATGATATGTTTCTTTAAACATGGAAAAAAGATTACTGCAAGATATGAAATCGATGATTTATATACAAATGGAGTTCTTGATTTAGATCAATTTTTCCAAAGGCTTGAAATGCAGGCCGGTATATATAAAATCAATCATCTAAAAATGGCACCGTGGGAAAATATCTTTGAATACGTTTCAATAGATAATTTTAAGCAAAAGGGCAATAAGATACTAACAAAATTAAGAGTAGCGCTACTCAACCCGGTGACCTTAATAAACAATGAAAAAGAAAAAGAAGCTATTTTGTCTACACTACATGATGATCCATTACAAGGAGGTCATACAGGCATTGCAAAAACCTTGGCCAAGGTCAAAAGACATTATTTTTGGAAAGGTATGTCTAAACAAATAACAGACTACATTAAAAAATGTCAAAAATGCCAAAAAGCGAAAATAACAACGCATACAAAGACCCCAATGACTTTAACTGAAACCCCTGATCATGCTTTCGACAGAGTGATAGTGGACACTATAGGTCCTCTACCAAAGTCGGAAAATGGCAACGAATATGCAGTCACTCTCATTTGTGATTTAACTAAATATTTAGTTGCAATACCCATACCGAACAAAAGCGCAACAACAGTCGCTAAAGCAATTTTTGAATCATTTATTCTTACTTATGGTCCAATGAAGACGTTCATTACGGACATGGGTACAGAGTATAAGAATTCAATCATTACAGACCTTTGCAAACACCTGAAAATTAAAAACATAACGTCTACCGCTCACCACCATCAAACAGTAGGTGTAGTCGAAAGAAGTCATAGAACTCTAAATGAATACATTCGATCTTACATATCGGTTGATAAAACTGATTGGGATGTATGGCTTCATTATTTCGTCTATTGTTTTAATACAACCCCTTCTATGGTACATAATTATTGTCCATATGAACTGGTTTTTGGTAGAACAAATAATTTACCCAGAAATTTCACTAATATAACTAGCATAGAACCAATATACAATATAGATGATTATGCTAAGGAAATTAAATATAGATTAGAAGTAGCATATAAAAGAGCTAGAACTATGCTTGAAGAGCATAAAAGAAAAAATAAGGAAAATTATGATTTAAAAACAAAAAATATAGAAATAACAGTAGGAGATAAAGTTCTATTAAGAAATGAAGTAGGTCATAAATTAGATTTTAAATACACGGGACCCTATAAGGTAGAAAAGATAGAAGATAGAGACAACATAACAATATCAAATAATAAAAATAAAAAGCAAATAGTACATAAAGATCGATTAAAAGCTTTTTATTCATAAATGACGTCATGATTTAAAACAAAAAGCATTATAATAATGAAAAAAAAAAAATACAATTAAAGATGTCAAAAAGAAAAAGAAATAAAAAAAAAAAAAAAATAATAATAATAATAAATAAAAATAATAATAATAATAATAATAATAGAATAAAATAACTACACTATGTTACGTTATTTTTAAAAAGGAGGGAGATGTGGTATGCGTACATATGTATATATTTAAAGTACATATCTACATAGAGTACAATGTACTCAGAATATTTGCATAAATAAATAACACAATTACATACGCATTGGCAGTGCTAGCATAAACAATAATGTTCAAGTGGAAGCGTTATATGATCGCCCGCTTCTGAAGCACACTGCACAAATGCATGGTCAGCATTCCCACGCTAACCAAAAGCCCACTATATACATACTGGCGCATATAGCATTTTCCCCCAACTCTTTTATCATACATATATAACAGCCGATTCTCTGCCGACTTCGCCAGGCAGCGAAAGCTTAATTCATAGCCTAAGAAGAATATTATGTTAGCTTTAAGAATCATTCGCATTGGAGAACTGAAGCAAGAATAACCTAGTAATAAACGGAGCTATGCTCCTCAAAGAATAAAAAGGACTTTCCATTTCACCAAATCACGGAGCTATGCTCCATGATTAAACACAAAGGACATCGGACATTACAAAGGAAATCATCAATCGGATCGCCTATAGGGCCTTTAGACCTAGCCGCGGGAACCCCTGCGACGGCGGTTGTGTTGGAGGATATTCCGACTAGCCCCCGCAGTGCGGCAGAGCTGGAAAACTCGGCCCCTGTAGCCAGCAGCGATACTAATACGAGCAACCCGAAGGCAAAGGACGTTATCGGCGTGCCGTCGCACAGGAAAGGAAGGAAATCACCAACGGGATCGCCTATAAGGCCCTTGGACTTCGCCGCGGGATTCCAAAATGAATCGCTAGGATGGGAAACAAAATTAACGCGATACTATCCGCGTTCGAAATTCGGCGCCATGTAGTCATAGATGACAAGAGCGTACTTCTGGAACTCTCGGCTCTCAGCAACAATGCCATCGAGCTTCACAAAGGCGGCGCTAAAGAGAATCCTTTTACGACCGCTTCTACCCAAACCGAGCCCCAAAAGCCTGGAAAAAATGCTACACCAGCAAGGGAACTGCCAAAGGGACAGATGCCCAAAGTTCAGGAGCCTAAAGCACAGGCACCCAAGCGCGGCAACTACCCCGCGGTGAGCTCAGAGGGTATACCTAAGCCCAAAGAAAATACGTCCAAGCCGCGCAGCTATGCATCCGTCGCCAAGGAGGCTAGCACTGGAGGCGAGTGGAAAAAAGTTCAGCCTAAACGCCTGAGGAAGAAGCCGGAGGCACTTATATTAAAGAAGACGGGAGAGGCCGGAAATGCTCCGGAAACTGAAAGCGGACCCGAACCTCAGCGAACTGGGCAAACATGTTCGCAAAGTCCGCAGAACTCAGCAAAGGGAACTACTGCTGGAAGTAGAGGGAAAAGTCTCCGACAGCGTCCCCAAATTTAAGACCGAGCTGGAAGCAACTCTAAAAGACATGGCTTCGGTACGTACGGTTACTCATAGAATAGCACTATCCTGCAGTGGATTGGACGAGGCCACGACAGCGGAAGATCTCCACAGCTGCCTGGTCTCCCAATTTCAAGGCATTCTGCTAAACCAGAGGACATCAAAGGACTACGTAGGATGCGGGATGGGACTCAGATAGCCTCTGTCCTGATGAACGCGAATGATGTGATCGAGGTCTTAAAGAAGGGCACGGTAACCGTGGGGTGGTCAAGGTGCCGCATCATCCAGGACGTCCGGCCCACGAGATGTTACAAGTGCCTGGGCTATGGGCATCGAGCAACGACCTGCAAGGCGATCGATCGGTCAGACTGCTGCCTGCGGTGCTGCGAACGAGGACTCAAGGCAAGGGGATGTGTTGCACCACCAAAGTGCCTATTATGCAGCGACGAATTGGATAAAAACCACCCGACGGGCTGTTTCGCGTGCCCGACATACAGAGCCAGCCTTAAAGAAGCAAAGTCCCAGCATAATGCAGGAGCAAATTAAGATTGTTCAGCTCAATGTTAACCATTGCGCAGCTGCTCAGAGCCTCCTGGCCCAAACAGCGGCGGAGCTCAAGGTAGACATTATGCTTTTGAGCGAACCCTATTACCCTGTCCGTGGCAACCCCACAATGATATTTGACGAGACCGGTAAAGCAGCCATCAAGTGTTGCAGCAAAATGCACATACAGGAATTGGCGGCCTCGCCGATGCGCGGAATAGCATATGCAAAAATATCGACATCACCTACATCAGCAGAGGGTTAGTGGCTAACGCGAGCTGGACGGTCCACGACGTTGTAACGCTGAGTGACCACGCACTGATTTTCTTCTGCATCCTACCGAAGGGCACGACTTGGAGGCGGCAGAAAAGATCAGTCGGGCAAGCCTGGGACTCGAGGAAGATCGACGAAGATATGCTGGCATACCAAATCGACTCATTTCGAATCACAAATGGACACGCAGATTCAGTGGCGGCCGACCTTATGAAGATGCTTGAGGCAACGTGTGATGCAACCATGCCAAGGAGGAAAAAAGAGTAGCGCAAGCCCCCAGTGTATTGGTGGAGCGCCAACTTAAGCAAGCTACGCTCGAAATGCCCAAGGGCAAGGAGAAGGGCGCAACGAGCCAGAGGCAGCACCCAGCACGCATAACTCATGGAGGCTTTTAGAAGCAAACGCTCTGAGTTTAAGCACGGCATATTGGCTGCCAAAGCGCGGGCCTATAAGGAACTGCTAGATACCGTGGATAGAGACCCCTGGGGACTTACCTACAAACTCGTAGCTAACAAGCTAAGGAAGAGAGAGGCAACTCCAACTGACCCGGATGTTCTGGCTAGCATAGTAGCAGAACTATTCCCAAGGCAGACCACACTATGGCGACCAATAGCAGTAGCTCCCCCCCCTGTGACTTCCCGAGCATTAGAGACCTCGAAGTTGTGGAGGCAGCCAAGCGAATCAAGCCCACCAAAGCTCCTGGCCTGGATGGAATTCCTGGATCAGTCGTCAAGGCAGCGGCGTTAACTAGACCCGATATATTCAGGGAAACCTTCCACCAGTGTCTCTTGGACGGGGTCTTTCCGACGAGGTGGAAAAGTCAAAAACTAGTTCTGCTGCGGAAAGGCAAGGGATCAGCACACGCCGCAACTAGCTACCGCCCGCTGTGCCTACTGGACATCGTGGGCAAGCTATTCGAGCGCATCCTTTATGCTCGAATAGAGGCAATCACAGAGAGCAGCAACGGCCTAGTTACGCAGCAGCACGGATTCCGGAGGGGCAGGAGCACTCCGGACGCACTTATGGCGTTGAGAAACATCGCCGAGAACGCTCTTGATGGCGATAGATGGCTGGGTGGAAGGAAGGAGTGCTGCGCAATCGTCACGTTGGACGTGAAGAACGCCTTCAACACCGCCAGATGGCCAGTAATCCTCAGCGCCATGCATAGGATGGGTATCCCGGAGTACCTCAGGATCGTCGTTGGAAGCTACTTCACGGATCGTGTCCTTTTGTTCGACACGGACGCTGGCCCGAGATGCTACAGTGTTTCTGCAGGAGTCCCACAAGGATCTGTGCTTGGACCGATCCTGTGGAACATTATGTATGATGGAATCCTGGGCATCAACAAGCCCTTAGGAGCTGAGCTACATTGCTTTGCGGACGATGTGGCAATAACTGCAGTGGCTAATACAATAGCAGTCCTCAAAGAGAAGTACAACGCGACAATTACTATGGCCACCGACTGTTTAGAGAAAGCCGGCTTAACAATTGCGGCGCACAAGACCGAGGCTGTCCTATTAAGCAGCAGGAAGAAGGTGGAAAGAATGCTGATCATGGTCAACGGGACACAGGTGGCATCACAAGACTCCTTAAAATACCTGGGAGTAATGATAGACCACAGGCTAGCTTTTAA
This sequence comes from Drosophila ercepeae, assembly GCA_018150545.1. Classification (NCBI taxonomy): domain Eukaryota; kingdom Metazoa; phylum Arthropoda; class Insecta; order Diptera; family Drosophilidae; genus Drosophila; species Drosophila ercepeae. The sequence continues at coordinate 25,742 of JAECWL010000016.1, read as the reverse complement.
GGATCATGCTAGCTACGCAAGCAGGAAAGCAGAAATAACAACTGCGTCCTTGTCCAGGCTCATTCCCAATGTAGGAGGCCCAAATTACCCGGCAAGGAAACTACTGGTGGCGGTAGCCAAGGCAACGCTGCTCTATGCTGCACCAATATGGAGCAACGCCACCAAGAAAGGCACTTACTTTAAAGAAGCACGCGCGGCGGTACGGTCTATGGCCCTTAGGCTCATTAGACGCTTCAGGACCATATCCGGGGACGCAGCACTGGCACTGGCAGGCTTGCCGCCAATCGACTTGGAGATAAAGGCTATTTGTCAGGTCCGAGAAGGTGCTACCCGGCTGGAGGCTCACGAGCGACTGATGGGAGAGTGGCAGACCAGGTGGATAACATCGCAACGGGGGAGGTGGTCCTACCAACTCATCCCCGATTTAATGGCGTGGGCCAATTGCCGCCACAAAAACCTGGACTACCACCTTACCCAGTTCCTCACGGATCATGGTTGCTTTCGGACAAACCTACTCCGGTTCCACCACGTAGAGGCAGCTCAATGCCTTCACTGAACCGATGCTGAGGAAACAGCAGAGCATGTACTCATGCACTGCTCCAGGTTCACGGAGGAGAGGGTGCAGCTAAGGGCGCTGATCGGTGCCCCGCTCAGCCCTGGCGGCATGATCGGGGCCATGATGGAGAACAGCGACTCTTGGGAGCGGGGACATAACATCATCAGAGATATGATGAAGCGGGTCCGAGCCGACGAGATGGCCAACAGAGCTGAAGGCTAATACAGGCGACGTTTACCTATACGGTGGCAGGAGGAAAACTACCCAGCGAAACCAGGGATGAAGGACGTGCGCCTCCAGGCGCAAGAACAAGAAAGGGAGTACAACCAGGCTCCACATCCTGCTCACCGACGAAATAACTTGACTGGCAGTCCCGGTGAGCTTGTAAAGGACGGAAGAGCATACGGAGGTTTTTGTTTTTAGTACGTAGGCATAACTCTACTAGGGGGGTTACTAGGGGGAAATATATATATATCGGTCGCTTGTATGGCAGCTATGTGATATAGTGGTCCGATCCAAAACAAACTTTTAAAAATTATGTATGGCTATGTCAAATGAATAAATGTTTAATTCGGTTGCGATAGCTTGGAAAACAAAAAAGTTTTCCATACAAAGACTTGAAATCTGATTGATCGTTTGTATGGCAGCTATATGATATAGTGGTCAGGCCCGAACGATTTATAAACTTGGTCTGCGTGCAACAAAAATAATGATCTGCTAAAAATTTCAAAACGCTAGCTTTAAAACTGTCTATTTTTTGCATAGAAACAGACGGACAGACGGTCATGGCTATATCGAGTCGGCTGTTGATGCTGATCATGAATATATATACTTTGTGGGGTCGGAGATGCTTGCTTTAATGCGTTACACATTTCTGGACAAAATTATACCCTCTGCAAGGGTATAACAAGTGAGAAAAGATATCTTCGGCTTGCCGAAGATGGTATACCCTTGCAGATCTTTACAAAATTGCAATAAGTACTTATGTAAAAATCAAAAGTCTTTTCAAAATTATTGCTATGGCTATGTCAAATGAAGAAATGTTGAATTCGGTTGCAATAGCTTGGAAAAGAAAAAAGTTTTCCATACAATGACTTGTTTTCATATCGGTCGTTTGTATGGCAGCTATGTGATATAGTGGTCCGATCCGGACCAAACTTTAAAAAATTTTGTATGGCTATGTCAAATGAATGAGTGTTGAATTCGGTTGCAATAGCTTGGAAAACAAAAAAGTTTACCATACAAAGACTTGTTTTTATTTCGGTATTTGTATGGCAGCTATATGATAAAACTGTCCGATCCGAACCAAACTTTCACAAATAATGTACGGCTATGTCAAATAAATAAATGTTAAATTCAGTTGCAATAGTTTGGAAAACAAAAAAGTTTCCCATACAAAGACTTGTTTTCATATCGGTCGTTTGTATGGCAGCTATATGATATAGTGGTCCGATCCGACCGATTTTTAAATTTGATCTGCGTGCAACAAAAATAGTGATCTGGTAAAAATTATAAAACGCTAACTTTAAAACTACGGTTTATTTTTTGCATAGAAACAGACGGACAGACGGACATGGCTATATCGACTCGGCTGTTGATGCTGATCAAGAAAATATATACCTTGTGTGGTCGGAGATGCTTTCCTTAATGCGTTACACATTTCTGGACAAAATTATAATACCCTCTGCAAGGGTATAACAAGTGAGAAAAGATATCTTCGGCTTGCCGAAGATGGTATACCCTTGCAGATCTTTACAAAATTGCAATAAGTACTGATGTAGAAGTCTTTTCAAAATTATTGGTATGGCTATGTCAAATGAATAAATGTTGAATTAGGTTGCAATAGCTTGAAAAACAAAAAAGTTTTCCATATAAAGACTTGTTTTCATATCGGTCGTTTGTATGGCAGCTATACGATATAGTGGTCCGATCCGGACCAAACTTTAAAAAATTATGTATGGCTATGCCAAATAAATAATTATTCAATTCGGTTGCGATAGCTTGGAGAACAAAAGAGTTTTCCATACAAAGACTTGAAATCTGATTGATCGTTTGTATGGCAGCTATATGATAAATTGGTCCGATCCGACCGATTTTTAAACTTGATCTGCGTGCAACAAAAATAATGATCTGGTAAAAATTTTAAAACGCTAACTTTAAAACTACTGTCTATTTTTTGCATACAAACAGACGGACATGGCTATATTGACTCGGCTGTTGATGCTGATCAAGAAAATATATACATTGTGGGGTCGGAGATGCTTTCCTTAATGCGTTACACATTTCTGGACAAAATTATAATACCCTCTGCAAGGGTATAACAAGTGAGAAAAGTTATCTTCGGCTTGCCGAAGATGGTATACCCTTGCAGATCTTTACAAAATTGCAATAAGTACTTATGTAAAAATCAGAAGTCTTTTCAAAATTATTGCTATGGCTATGTCAAATGAAGAAATGTTGAATTCGGTTGCAATAGCTTGGAAAAGAAAAAGTTTTCCATACAATGACTTGTTTTCATATCGGTCGTTTGTATGGCAGCTATGTGATATAGTGGTCCGATCCGGACCAAACTTTAAAAAATTTTGTATGGCTATGTCAAATGAATGAGTGTTGAATTCGGTTGCAATAGCTTGGAAAACAAAAAAGTTTACCATACAAAGACTTGTTTTTATTTCGGTATTTGTATGGCAGCTATATGATAAAACTGTCCGATCCGAACCAAACTTTCACAAATAATGTACGGCTATGTCAAATAAATAAATGTTAAATTCAGTTGCAATAGTTTGGAAAACAAAAAAGTTTCCCATACAAAGACTTGTTTTCATATCGGTCGTTTGTATGGCAGCTATATGATATAGTGGTCCGATCCGACCGATTTTTAAATTTGATCTGCGTGCAACAAAAATAGTGATCTGGTAAAAATTATAAAACGCTAACTTTAAAACTACGGTTTATTTTTTGCATAGAAACAGACGGACAGACGGACATGGCTATATCGACTCGGCTGTTGATGCTGATCAAGAAAATATATACCTTGTGTGGTCGGAGATGCTTTCCTTAATGCGTTACACATTTCTGGACAAAATTATAATACCCTCTGCAAGGGTATAACAAGTGAGAAAAGATATCTTCGGCTTGCCGAAGATGGTATACCCTTGCAGATCTTTACAAAATTGCAATAAGTACTGATGTAGAAGTCTTTTCAAAATTATTGGTATGGCTATGTCAAATGAATAAATGTTGAATTAGGTTGCAATAGCTTGAAAAACAAAAAAGTTTTCCATATAAAGACTTGTTTTCATATCGGTCGTTTGTATGGCAGCTATACGATATAGTGGTCCGATCCGGACCAAACTTTAAAAAATTATGTATGGCTATGCCAAATAAATAATTATTCAATTCGGTTGCGATAGCTTGGAGAACAAAAGAGTTTTCCATACAAAGACTTGAAATCTGATTGATCGTTTGTATGGCAGCTATATGATAAATTGGTCCGATCCGACCGATTTTTAAACTTGATCTGCGTGAAACAAAAATAATGATCTGGTAAAAATTTTAAAACGCTAACTTTAAAACTACTGTCTATTTTTTGCATACAAACAGACGGACATGGCTATATTGACTCGGCTGTTGATGCTGATCAAGAAAATATATACATTGTGGGGTCGGAGATGCTTTCCTTAATGCGTTACACATTTCTGGACAAAATTATAATACCCTCTGCAAGGGTATAACAAGTGAGAAAAGTTATCTTCGGCTTGCCGAAGATGGTATACCCTTGCAGATCTTTACAAAATTGCAATAAGTACTTATGTAAAAATCAGAAGTCTTTTCAAAATTATTGCTATGGCTATGTCAAATGAAGAAATGTTGAATTCGGTTGCAATAGCTTGGAAAAGAAAAAAGTTTTCCATACAATGACTTGTTTTCATATCGGTCGTTTGTATGGCAGCTATGTGATATAGTGGTCCGATCCGGACCAAACTTTAAAAAATTTTGTATGGCTATGTCAAATGAATGAGTGTTGAATTCGGTTGCAATAGCTTGGAAAACAAAAAAGTTTACCATACAAAGACTTGTTTTTATTTCGGTATTTGTATGGCAGCTATATGATAAAACTGTCCGATCCGAACCAAACTTTCACAAATAATGTACGGCTATGTCAAATAAATAAATGTTAAATTCAGTTGCAATAGTTTGGAAAACAAAAAAGTTTCCCATACAAAGACTTGTTTTCATATCGGTCGTTTGTATGGCAGCTATATGATATAGTGGTCCGATCCGACCGATTTTTAAATTTGATCTGCGTGCAACAAAAATAGTGATCTGGTAAAAATTATAAAACGCTAACTTTAAAACTACGGTTTATTTTTTGCATAGAAACAGACGGACAGACGGACATGGCTATATCGAGTCGGCTGTTGATGCTGATCATGAATATATATACTTTGTGGGGTTGGAGATGCTTGCTTTAATGCGTTACACATTTCTGGACAAAATTATACCCTCTGCAAGGGTATAACAAGTGAGAAAAGATATCTTCGGCTTGCCGAAGATGGTATACCCTTGCAGATCTTTACAAAATTGCAATAAGTACTGATGTAGAAGTCTTTTCAAAATTATTGGTATGGCTATGTCAAATGAATAAATGTTGAATTAGGTTGCAATAGCATGAAAAACAAAAAAGTTTTCCATATAAAGACTTGTTTTCATATCGGTCGTTTGTATGGCAGCTATATGATATAGTGGTCCGATCCGGACCAAACTTTAAAAAATTATGTATGGCTATGCCAAATAAATAATTATTCAATTCGGTTGCGATAGCTTGGAGAACAAAAGAGTTTTCCATACAAAGACTTGAAATCTGATTGATCGTTTGTATGGCAGCTATATGATAAATTGGTCCGATCCGACCGATTTTTAAACTTGATCTGCGTGCAACAAAAATAATGATCTGGTAAAAATTTTAAAACGCTAACTTTAAAACTACTGTCTATTTTTTGCATATAAACAGACGGACATGGCTATATCGACTCGGCTGTTGATGCTGATCATGAATATATATACTTTGTGGGGTCGAAGATGCTTCCTTTAATGCGTTACACATTTTTGGACAAAATTATAATACCCTCTGCAAGGGTATAACAAGTGAGAAAAGTTATCTTCGGCTTGCCGAAGATGGTATACCCTTGTAGATCTTTACAAAATTGCAATAAGTACTTATGTAAAAATCAGAAGTCTTTTCAAAATTATTGGTATACCCTTGTAGATCTTCACAACCATGCAATAAATACTTATGTAAAAATCAGAAGTCTTTTCAAAATTATTGGTATGGCTATGTCAAATGAAGAAATGTTGAATTCGGTTGCAAGAGCTTGAAAAACAAAAAAGTTTTCCATACAAAGACTTGTTTTCCTATCGGTCGTTTGTATGGCAGCTATGTGATATAGTGTTCCGATCCGGACCAAACTTTAAAAAATCATGTACGGCTATGTTAAATGAATAAATGTTTAATTCGGTTGCGATAGCTTGGAGAACAAAAAAGTTTTCCATACAAAGACTTGAAATCTGATTGATCGTTTGTATGGCAGCTATATGATATAGTGGTCAGACCCGAACGATTTTTAAACTTGATCTGCGTGCAACAAAAATAATGATCTGCTAAAAATTTCAAAACGCTAGCTTTAAAACTGTCTATTTTTATACCCTGTACCCATTAAAAATGGGTACATGAGACATATATGAGCCATATATCGTTGGATAGGTAATTACCATACGCACCACAAGTTTGTTTTTTTATTTTGATATCACCTCCCGTTCCCCCGCAAACAGTAAAAAACTGACACGACCACGCTCCCCCGCAAACCTCAAAAAACTGCCACGCCCACGGATTTATCAGCTGTCATTTGCCGGAACTCGGGGCAACTCGTGGCATAGGCAAGCTGCAAGATATCGCAAAGGAACGGCAAATATCTCCGCCATTTTCTATCGCTTCATCACAAATAATGTCCTATTTTGTTTGTGTTGATGCGTAGAGTGTTTTAAAACTTATTTGGTCAGGATCGGATGTAAATTGACGGATTTATCAGCTGTCATTTGCCGGAACTCGGGGCAACTCGTGGCATGGGCAAGCTTCAAGATATCGCAAAGGAAGTTTGTATAACGGCAAATATCTCCGCCATTTTCTATCGCTTCAGCACAAATAATGTCTTATTTTGTTCGTGTTGATGCGTAGAGTGTTTTAAAACTTATATGGTCAAGATCCGATGTAAATTGACGGATTTATCAGCTGTCATTTGCCGGAACTCGGGGCAACTCGTGGCATAGGCAAGCTTCAAGATATCGCAAATGAAGTTGGTATAACGGCAAATATCTCCGCCATTTTCTATCGCTTCGTCACAAATAATGTCTTGTTATACCTTGTACCCATTAAAAATGGGTGAAAATGGTATCATAATATGGTGCAAATGTATGTAACAGGCAGAAGGAAGCATCTCCGACCCCATAAAGTATATATATTCTTGATCAGCATCAACAGCCGAGTCGATATAGCCATGTCCGTCCGTCCGTCCGTCCGTCCGTCTGTCCGTATCAACGCCTAGATCTCAGAAACTACAAGAGCTACAGACATGAGCCATATATCGTTGGATAGGTAATTACCATACGCACCACAAGTTTGTTTTTTTATTTTGATATCACCTCCCGTTCCCCCGCAAACAGTAAAAAACTGTCACGACCACGCTCCCCCGCAAACCTCAAAAAACTGCCACGCCCACGGATTTATCAGCTGTCATTTGCCGGAACTCGGGGCAACTCGTGGCATAGGCAAGCTGCAAGATATCGCAAAGGAACGGCAAATATCTCCGCCATTTTCTATCGCTTCATCACAAATAATGTCCTATTTTGTTTGTGTTGATGCGTAGAGTGTTTTAAAACTTATTTGGTCAGGATCGGATGTAAATTGACGGATTTATCAGCTGTCATTTGCCGGAACTCGGGGCAACTCGTGGCATGGGCAAGCTTCAAGATATCGCAAAGGAAGTTTGTATAACGGCAAATATCTCCGCCATTTTCTATCGCTTCAGCACAAATAATGTCTTATTTTGTTCGTGTTGATGCGTAGAGTGTTTTAAAACTTATATGGTCAAGATCCGATGTAAATTGACGGATTTATCAGCTGTCATTTGCCGGAACTCGGGGCAACTCGTGGCATAGGCAAGCTTCAAGATATCGCAAATGAAGTTGGTATAACGGCAAATATCTCCGCCATTTTCTATCGCTTCGTCACAAATAATGTCTTGTTATACCCTGTACCCATTAAAAATGGGTGAAAATGGTATCATAATATGGTGCAAATGTATGTAACAGGCAGAAGGAAGCATCTCCGACCCCATAAAGTATATATATTCTTGATCAGCATCAACAGCCGAGTCGATATAGCCATGTCCGTCTGTCCGTCCGTCCGTCCGTCCGTCCGTCCGTCTGTCCGTATCAACGCCTAGATCTCAGAAACTACAAGAGCTACAGACATGTGCCATATATCGTTGGATAGGTAATTACCATACGCAGTACAAGTTTGCTTTTTATTTTGATATCACCCCCCGTTCCCCCGCAAACAGCAAAAAACTGTCACGACCACGCTCCCCCGCAACCCTCAAAAAACTGCCACGCCCACAATTATTGTCCTAATGCTATGCAATTCGGCATATGCGTTGGTGCTTATAAAAGCTATCTAATTTTTAAATTTGAACCAAATCGGATAAGAAACACGGAAGTTATGCCACATGCAAAATCTATGGCAAGGGAAGCAGAAGCGCAGCAAAACACGCATTGCGCAACGCCGACTGCGACGTTGACAACGAAAAGTGTATGGCTTTATGACACACGAAACTTATTTTCATAACCAAAATCATACCAAATTTTTATTGTTATGGTCCTCTTTTCTAATAGAATATTGTTTCATTTATTTATTGATACTAAATAAATAAATTGTAAGCATGTCTAAGGGTACAGGGTATTTTGAAATCGGGAAACTCGACTGCTGCTACCTTACTTGTTTGCATAGAAACAGACGGACAGACGGTCATGGCTATATTGACTCGGCTGTTGATGCTGATCATGAATATATATACTTTGTGGGGTCGGAGATGCTTGCTTTAATGCGTTACACATTTCTGGACAAAATTATTCCCTCTGCAAGGGTATAACAAGTGAGAAAAGATATCTTCGGCTTGCCGAAGATGGTATACCCTTGCAGATCTTTACAAAATTGCAATAAGTACTTATGTAAAAATCAGAAGTCTTCAAAATTATTGGTATGGCTATGTCAAATAAATAAATGTTGAATTCGGTTGCAAGCTCTTGGAAAACAAAAAAGTTTTCCATACAAAGACTTGTTTTCATATCGGTCGTTTGTATGGCAGCTATGTGATACAGTAGTCCGACCCGGACCAAACTTTTAAAAATCGTGTATGGCTATTTTAAATGAATAAATGTTTAATTCGGTTGCGATAGCTTGGAGAACAAAAAAGTTTTCCATACAAAGACTTGAAATCTGATTGATCGCTTGTATGGCAGCTATATGATAAATTGGTCCGATCCGACCGATTTTTAAACTTGATCTGCGTGCAACAAAAATAATGATCTGGTAAAAATTTTAAAACGCTAACTTTAAAACTACTGTCTATTTTTTGCATATAAACAGACGGACATGGCTATATCGACTCGGCTGTTGATGCTGATCATGAATATATATACTTTGTGGGGTCGAAGATGCTTCCTTTAATGCGTTACACATTTTTGGACAAAATTATAATACCCTCTGCAAGGGTATAACAAGTGAGAAAAGTTATCTTCGGCTTGCCGAAGATGGTATACCCTTGTAGATCTTTACAAAATTGCAATAAGTACTTATGTAAAAATCAGAAGTCTTTTTAAAATTTTTGGTATACCCTTGTAGATCTTCACAACCATGCAATAAATACTTATGTAAAAATCAGAAGTCTTTTCAAAATTATTGGTATGGCTATGTCAAATGAAGATATGTTGAATTCGGTTGCAAGAGCTTGAAAAACAAAAAAGTTTTCCATACAAAGACTTGTTTTCCTATCGGTCGTTTGTATGGCAGCTATGTGATATAGTGGTCCGATCCGGACCAAACTTTAAAAAATCATGTACGGCTATGTCAAATAAATAAATAATTAATTCGGTTGCGATAGCTTGGAGAACAAAAAAGTTTTCCATACAAAGACTTGAAATCTGATTGATCGTTTGTATGGCAGCTATATGATATAGTGGTCAGACCCGAACGATTTTTAAACTTGGTCTGCGTGCAACAAAAATAATGATCTGCTAAAAATTTCAAAACGCTAGCTTTAAAACTGTCTATTTTTTGCATAGAAACAGACGGACAGACGGTCATGGCTATATCGAGTCGGCTGTTGATGCTGATCATGAATATATATACTTTGTGGGGTCGGAGATGCTTGCTTTAATGCGTTACACATTTCTGGACAAAATTATACCCTCTGCAAGGGTATAACAAGTGAGAAAAGATATCTTCGGCTTGCCGAAGATGGTATACCCTTGCAGATCTTTACAAAATTGCAATAAGTACTGATGTAAAAATCAGAAGTCTTTTTAAAATTATTGGTATGGCTATGTCAAATGAATAAATGTTGAATTCGGTTGCAATAGCTTGAAAAACAAAAAAGTTTTCCATATAAAGACTTGTTTTCATATCGGTCGTTTGTATGGCAGCTATATGATATAGTGGTCCGATCCGGACCAAACTTTAAAAAATGATGTATGGCTATGTCGAATGAATAAATGTGGAATTCGGTTGCGATAGCTTGGAGAACAAAAGAGTTTTCAATACAAAGACTTGAAATCTGATTGATCGTTTGTATGGCAGCTATATGATAAATTGGTCCGATCCGACCGATTTTTAAACTTGATCTGCGTGCAACAAAAGTCATGATCTGGTAAAAATTTCAAAACGCTAGCTTTAAAACTACTGTCTATTTTTTGCTTAGAAACAGACGGACATGGCTATATCGACTCGGCTGTTGATGCTGATCATGAATATATATACTTTGTGGGGTCGGAGATGCTTGCTTTAATGCGTTACACATTTCTGGACAAAATTATAATACCCTCTGCAAGGGTATAACAAGTGAGAAAAGTTATCTTCGGCTTGCCGAAGATGGTATACACTTGTAGATCTTTACAAAATTGCAATAAATACTTATGTAAAAATCAGAAGTCTTTTTAAAATTTTTGGTATACCCTTGTAGATCTTCACAACCATGCAATAAATACTTATGTAAAAATCAGAAGTCTTTTCAAAATTATTGGTATGGCTATGTCCAATGAAGAAATGTTGAATTCGGTTGCAAGAGCTTGAAAAACAAAAAAGTTTTCCATACAAAGACTTGTTTTCCTATCGGTCGTTTGTATGGCAGCTATGTGATGTAGTGGTCCGATCCGGACCAAACTTTAAAAAATCATGTACGGCTATGTTAAATGAATAAATGTTTAATTCGGTTGCGATAGCTTGGAGAACAAAAAAGTTTTCCATACAAAGACTTGAAATCTGATTGATCGTTTGTATGGCAGCTATATGATATAGTGGTCAGACCCGAACGATTTTTAAACTTGATCTGCGTGCAACAAAAATAATGATCTGCTAAAAATTTCAAAACGCTAGCTTTAAAACTGTCTATTTTTATACCCTGTACCCATTAAAAATGGGTGAAAAGGGTATCATAATATGGTGCAAATGTATGTAACAGGCAGAAGGAAGCATCTCCGACCCCATAAAGTATATATATTCTTGATCAGCATCAACAGCCGAGTCGATATAGCCATGTCCGTCTGTCCGTCCGTCCGTCCGTCCGTCCGTCTGTCCGTATCAACGCCTAGATCTCAGAAACTACAAGAGCTACAGACATGAGCCATATATCGTTGGATAGGTAATTACCATACGCACCACAAGTTTGTTTTTTATTTTGATATCACCTCCCGTTCCCCCGCAAACAGTAAAAAACTGTCACGACCACGCTCCCCCGCAAACCTCAAAAAACTGCCACGCCCACGGATTTATCAGCTGTCATTTGCCGGAACTCGGGGCAACTCGTGGCATAGGCAAGCTGCAAGATATCGCAAAGGAACGGCAAATATCTCCGCCATTTTCTATCGCTTCATCACAAATAATGTCCTATTTTGTTTGTGTTGATGCGTAGAGTGTTTTAAAACTTATTTGGTCAGGATCGGATGTAAATTGACGGATTTATCAGCTGTCATTTGCCGGAACTCGGGGCAACTCGTGGCATGGGCAAGCTTCAAGATATCGCAAAGGAAGTTTGTATAACGGCAAATATCTCCGCCATTTTCTATCGCTTCAGCACAAATAATGTCTTATTTTGTTCGTGTTGATGCGTAGAGTGTTTTAAAACTTATATGGTCAAGATCCGATGTAAATTGACGGATTTATCAGCTGTCATTTGCCGGAACTCGGGGCAACTCGTGGCATAGGCAAGCTTCAAGATATCGCAAATGAAGTTGGTATAACGGCAAATATCTCCGCCATTTTCTATCGCTTCGTCACAAATAATGTCTTGTTATACCCTGTACCCATTAAAAATGGGTGAAAATGGTATCATAATATGGTGCAAATGTATGTAACAGTCAGAAGGAAGCATCTCCGACCCCATAAAGTATATATATTCTTGATCAGCATCAACAGCCGAGTCGATATAGCCATGTCCGTCTGTCCGTCCGTCCGTCCGTCCGTCCGTCCGTCTGTCCGTATCAACGCCTAGATCTCAGAAACTACAAGAGCTACAGACATGTGCCATATATCGTTGGATAGGTAATTACCATACGCAGTACAAGTTTGCTTTTTATTTTGATATCACCCCCCGTTCCCCCGCAAACAGCAAAAAACTGTCACGACCACGCTCCCCCGCAACCCTCAAAAAACTGCCACGCCCACAATTATTGTCCTAATGCTATGCAATTCGGCATATGCGTTGGTGCTTATAAAAGCTATCTAATTTTTAAATTTGAACCAAATCGGATAAGAAACACATGGTCAGACCCGAACGATTTTTAAACTTGATCTGCGTGCAACAAAAATAATGATCTGCTAAAAATTTCAAAACGCTAGCTTTAAAACTGTCTATTTTTATACCCTGTACCCATTAAAAAAGGGTGAAAAGGGTATCATAATATGGTGCAAATGTATGTAACAGGCAGAAGGAAGCATCTCCGACCCCATAAAGTATATATATTCTTGATCAGCATCAACAGCCGAGTCGATATAGCCATGTCCGTCTGTCCGTCCGTCCGTCCGTCCGTCCGTCTGTCCGTATCAACGCCTAGATCTCAGAAACTACAAGAGCTACAGACATGAGCCATATATCGTTGGATAGGTAATTACCATACGCACCACAAGTTTGTTTTTTTATTTTGATATCACCTCCCGTTCCCCCGCAAACAGTAAAAAACTGTCACGACCACGCTCCCCCGCAAACCTCAAAAAACTGCCACGCCCACGGATTTATCAGCTGTCATTTGCCGGAACTCGGGGCAACTCGTGGCATAGGCAAGCTGCAAGATATCGCAAAGGAACGGCAAATATCTCCGCCATTTTCTATCGCTTCATCACAAATAATGTCCTATTTTGTTTGTGTTGATGCGTAGAGTGTTTTAAAACTTATTTGGTCAGGATCGGATGTAAATTGACGGATTTATCAGCTGTCATTTGCCGGAACTCGGGGCAACTCGTGGCATGGGCAAGCTTCAAGATATCGCAAAGGAAGTTTGTATAACGGCAAATATCTCCGCCATTTTCTATCGCTTCAGCACAAATAATGTCTTATTTTGTTCGTGTTGATGCGTAGAGTGTTTTAAAACTTATATGGTCAAGATCCGATGTAAATTGACGGATTTATCAGCTGTCATTTGCCGGAACTCGGGGCAACTCGTGGCATAGGCAAGCTTCAAGATATCGCAAATGAAGTTGGTATAACGGCAAATATCTCCGCCATTTTCTATCGCTTCGTCACAAATAATGTCTTGTTATACCCTGTACCCATTAAAAATGGGTGAAAATGGTATCATAATATGGTGCAAATGTATGTAACAGGCAGAAGGAAGCATCTCCGACCCCATAAAGTATATATATTCTTGATCAGCATCAACAGCCGAGTCGATATAGCCATGTCCGTCTGTCCGTCCGTCCGTCCGTCCGTCCGTCCGTCCGTCCGTCTGTCCGTATCAACGCCTAGATCTCAGAAACTACAAGAGCTACAGACATGTGCCATATATCGTTGGATAGGTAATTACCATACGCAGTACAAGTTTGCTTTTTATTTTGATATCACCCCCCGTTCCCCCGCTAACAGCAAAAAACTGTCACGACCACGCTCCCCCGCAACCCTCAAAAAACTGCCACGCCCACAATTATTGTCCTAATGCTATGCAATTCGGCATATGCGTTGGTGCTTATAAAAGCTATCTAATCTAATAAATTTGACCAAATCGGATAAGAAACACGGAAGTTATGCCACATGCAAAATCTATGGCAAGGGAAGCAGAAGCGCAGCAAAACACGCATTGCGCAACGCCGACTGCGACGTTGACAACGAAAAGTGTATGGCTTTATGACACACGAAACTTATTTTCATAACCAAAATCATACCAAATTTTTATTGTTATGGTCCTCTTTTCTAATAGAATATTGTTTAATTTATTTATTGATACTAAATAAATAAATTGTAAGCATGTCTAAGGGTACAGGGTATTTGGAAATCGGGAAACTCGACTGCTGCTACCTTACTTGTTTGCATAGAAACAGACGGACAGACGGTCATGGCTATATCGAGTCGGCTGTTTATGCTGATCATGAATATATATACTTTGTGGGGTCGGAGATGCTTGCTTTAATGCGTTACACATTTCTGGACAAAATTATTCCCTCTGCAAGGGTATAACAAGTGAGAAAAGATATCTTCGGCTTGCCGAAGATGGTATACCCTTGCAGATCTTTACAAAATTGCAATAAGTACTTATGTAAAAATCAGAAGTCTTCAAAATTATTGGTATGGCTATGTCAAATAAATAAATGTTGAATTCGGTTGCAAGCTCTTGGAAAACAAAAAAGTTTTCCATACAAAGACTTGTTTTCATATCGGTCGTTTGTATGGCAGCTATGTGATACAGTGGTCCGACCCGGACCAAACTTTTAAAAATCGTGTATGGCTATTTTAAATGAATAAATGTTTAATTCGGTTGCGATAGCTTGGAGAACAAAAAAGTTTTCCATACAAAGACTTGAAATCTGATTGATCGCTTGTATGGCAGCTATATGATATAGTGATCCGATCCGACCAATTTTTAAACTTGGTCTGCGTGCAACAAAAATAATGATCTGGTAAAAATTTCAAAACGGTTGCTTTGAAACTACTGTTTATTTTTTGCATAGAAACATACAGACAGACGGACATGGCTATATCGAGTCGGCTGTTGATGCTGATCATGAATATATATACTTTGTGGGGTCGGAGATGCTTCCTTTAATGCGTTACACATTTTTGGACAAAATAATAATACCCTCTGCAAGGGTATAACCAGTGAGAAAAGATATCTTCGACTTGCCGAAGATGGTATACCCTTGCAGATCTTTACAAAATTGCAATAAGTACATATGTAACAAGTGAGAGAAGTTATCTTCGGCTTGCCGAAGATGGTATACCCTTGAAAACAAAAAAGTTTTCCATACAAAGCCGTGTTTTCATATCGGTCGTTTGTATGGCAGGTATATGATATAGTGGTCGGATCCGGACCAAACTTTCACAAATCGTGTACGGCTATGTCAAATAAATAAATGTTGAATTCAGTTGCATTAGCTTGGAAAACAAAAAAGTTTCCCTTACAAAGACTTGTTTTCATATCGGTCGTTTGTATGGCAGCTATATGATATAGTGGTCCGATCCGACCGATTCTTAAACTTGATCTGCGTGCAACAAAAATAATGATCTGGTAAAAATTTCAAAACGCTAGCTTTAAAACTACTGTCTATTTTTTGCATAGAAACAGACGGACAGACGGACATGGCTATATCGACTCGGCTGTTGATGCTGATCAAGAATATATATACTTTGTGGGGTCGGAGATGCTTCCTTTAATGCGTTACACATTTCTGTACAAAATTATAATACCCTTTTTCAAGGGTATAAAAATCAGAAGTCTTTTCAAAATTATTTGTATGGCTATGTCAAATGAATAAATGTTGAATTCGGTTGCAATAGCTTGGAAAACAAAAAAGTTTTCCATACAAAGACTTGTTTTCATATCGGTCGTTTGTATGGCAGCTATATGATATAGTGGTCCGATCCGGACCAAACTTTAAAAAATTATGTATGGCTATGCCAAATAAATAATTATTCAATTCGGTTGCGATAGCTTGGAGAACAAAAAAGTTTTCCATACAAAGACTTGAAATCTGATTGATCGTTTGTATGGCAGCTATATGATAAATTGGTCCGATCCGACCGATTTTTAAACTTGATCTGCGTGCAACAAAAATAATGATCTGGTAAAAATTTTAAAACGCTAACTTTAAAACTACTGTCTATTTTTTGCATATAAACAGACGGTCATGGCTATATTGACTCGGCTGTTGATGCTGATCATGAATATATATACTTTGTGGGGTCGAAGATGCTTGCTTTAATGCGTTACACATTTCTGGACAAAATTATAATACCCTCTGCAAGGGTATAACAAGTGAGAAAAGTTATCTTCGGCTTGCCGAAGATGGTATACCCTTGTAGATCTTTACAAAATTGCAATAAATACTTATGTAAAAATCAGAAGTCTTTTTAAAATTTTTGGTATACCCTTGTAGATCTTCACAACCATGCAATAAATACTTATGTAAAAATCAGAAGTCTTTTCAAAATTATTGGTATGGCTATGTCAAATGAAGAAATGTTGAATTCGGTTGCAAGAGCTTGAAAAACAAAAAAGTTTTCTATACAAAGACTTGTTTTCCTATCGGTCGTTTGTATGGCAGCTATGTGATATGGTGGTCCGATCCGGACCAAACTTTAAAAAATCATGTACGGCTATGCCAAATGAATAAATGTTTAATTCGGTTGCGATAGCTTGGAGAACAAAAAAGTTTTCCATACAAAGACTTGAAATCTGATTGATCGTTTGTATGGCAGCTATATGATACAGTGGTCAGACCCGAACGATTTTTAAACTTGATCTGCGTGCAACAAGAATTATGATCTGCTAAAAATTTCAAAACGCTAGTTTTAAAACTGTCTATTTTTTGCATAGAAACAGACGGACAGACGGTCATGGCTATATCGAGTCGGCTGTTGATGCTGATCATGAATATATATACTTTGTGGGGTCGAAGATGCTTCCTTTAATGCTTTACACATTTCTGGACAAAATTATAATACCCTCTGCAAGGGTATAACAAGTGAGAAAAGTTATCTTCGGCTTGCCGAAGATGGTATACCCTTGTAGATCTTTACAAAATTGCAATAAATACTTATGTAAAAATCAGAAGTCTTTTTAAAATTTTTGGTATACCCTTGTAGATCTTCACAACCATGCAATAAATACTTATGTAAAAATCAGAAGTCTTTTCAAAATTATTGGTATGGCTATGTCAAATGAAGAAATGTTGAATTCGGTTGCAAGAGCTTGAAAAACAAAAAAGTTTTCTATACAAAGACTTGTTTTCCTATCGGTCGTTTGTATGGCAGCTATGTGATATGGTGGTCCGATCCGGACCAAACTTTAAAAAATCATGTACGGCTATGTCAAATGAATAAATGTTTAATTCGGTTGCGATAGCTTGGAGAACAAAAAGTTTTCCATACAAAGACTTGAAATCTGATTGATCGTTTGTATGGCAGCTATATGATACAGTGGTCAGACCCGAACGATTTTTAAACTTGATCTGCGTGCAACAAAAATAATGATCTGCTAAAAATTTCAAAACGGTAGTTTTAAAACTGTCTATTTTTTGCATAGAAACAGACAGACAGACGGACATGGCTATATCGAGTCGGCTGTTGATGCTGATCATGAATATATATACTTTGTGGGGTCGGAGATGCTTCCTTTAATGCGTTACACATTTTTGGACAAAATTATAATACCCTCTGCAAGGGTATAACAAGTGAGAAAAGATATCTTCGGCTTGCCGAAGATGGTATACCCTTGCAGATCTTTACAAAATTGCAATAAGTACTTATGTAAAAATCAGAAGTCTTTTCAAAATTATTGGTATACCCTTGTAGATCTTTACAAAATTGCAATAAGTACATATGTAAAAATCAGAAGTCTTCAAAATTATTGGTATGGCTATGTCAAATGAATAAATGTTGAATTCGGTTGCAAAAGCTTGAAAAACAAAAAAGGTTTCCATACAAAGTCTTGTTTTCATATCGGTCGTTTGTATGGCAGCTTTATGACATAGTGGTCCGATCCGACCGATTTTTAAACTTGATCTGCGTCCAATAAAAATAATGATCTGTTAAAAATTTCAAAACGGTAGCTTTGAAACTACTGTCTATTTTTGCATAGAAACAGACGGACTGACGGACAGACGGACATGGGTATATCGACTCGGCTGTTGATGCTAATCAAGAATATATATACTTTGTATGGTCGGAGATGCTTCGTTTAATGCGTTACACATTTCTGGACAAAATTATAATACCCTTTTTCAAGGGTATAAAAATCAGAATTCTTTTCAAAATTATTTGTATGGCTATGTCAAATGAATAAATGTTGAATTCGGTTGCAATAGCTTGGAAAACAAAAAAGTTTTCCATACAAAGACTTGTTTTCATATCGGTCGTTTGTATGGCAGCTATATGATATAGTGGTCCGATCCAGACCAAACTTTCACAAATTGTGTATGGATATATCGAATGAATAATTGTTGACTTCGGTTGCGATAGCTTGGAGAACAAAAGAGTTTTCCATACAAATACTTGAAATCTGATTGATCGTTTGTAAGGCAGCTATATGATATAGTGGTCCGATCCGACCGATTTTTAAACTTGATCTGCGTGCAGCGAAAATAGTGATCTGGTAAAAATTTCAAAACGGTAACTATAAAACCACGGTCTATTTTTTGCATAGAAATAGACGGACATGGCTATATCGACTCGGCTGTTGATGCTGATCATGAATATATATACTTTGTGGGGTCGGAGATGTTTCCTTTAATGCGTTACACATTTCTGGACAAAATTATAATACCTTCTGCAAGGGTATAACAAGTGAGAAAAGTTATCTTCGGCTTGCCGAAGATGTTGCCCTTGCAGATCTTTACAAAATTGCAATAAGTACTTATGTAGAAATCAGAAGTCTTTTCAAAATTATTGGTATGGCTATGTCAAATGAAAAAATGTTGAATTCGGTTGCAAGCGCTTGGAAAACAAAAAAGTTTTCTATACAAAGACTTGTTTTCATATCGGTCGTTTGTATGGCAGCTATATGATATAGTGGTCCGATCCGGACCAAACTTTAAAAAATTATGTATGGCTATGTCGAATGAATAAATGTGGAATTCGGTTGCGATAGCTTGGAGAACAAAAAAGTTTTCCATTCAGACTTGAAATCTGATTGATCGTTTTTATGGCAGCAATATGATATAGTGATCCGATCCGAACGATTTTTAAACTTAATCTGCGTGCAACAAAAATAATGATCTGGCAAAAATCTCAAAACGCTAGTTTTAAAACTGTCTATTTTTTTGCATAGAAACAGACGGACAGACGGACATGGCTATATCGACTCGGCTGTTGATGCTGATCATGAATATATATACTTTGTGGGGTCGTAGATGCTTCCTTTAATGCGTTACACATTTCTGGACAAAATTATAATACCCTCTGCAAGGGTATAACAAGTGAGAAAAGTTATCTTCGGCTTGCCGAAGATGTTGCCCTTGCAGATCTTTACAAAATTGCAATAAGTACTTATGTAAAAATCAGAAGTCTTTTCAAAATTATTGGTATGGCTATGTCAAATGAAAAAATGTTGAATTCGGTTGCAAGCGCTTGGAAAACAAAAAGTTTTCCATATAAAGACTTGTTTTCATATCGGTCGTTTGTATGGCAGCTATGTGATACAGTGGTCCGATCCGGACCAAACTTTTAAAAATCGTGTATGGCTATTTTAAGTAAATAAATGTTGAATTCAGTTTCAAAAGCTTGGAGAACAAAAAAGTTTTCCTTACAAAAACTTGAAATCTGATTGATCGTTTGTATGGCAGCCATATGATATAGTGCTCCGATCCGACCGATTTTTAACCTTGGTCTGCGTGCAACAAAAATAATGATCTGGTAGAAATTACAAAATGGTAGCAAAATGGTTTCTTGGACAAAATTATAATACCCTCTGCAAGGGTATAACAAGTGAGTAAAGTTATCTTCGGCTTGCCCTTGCAGATCTTTACAAAATTGCAATAAGTACTTATGTAAAAATCTGGAGTCAAACTTTTAAAAATCGTGTATGGCTATGTCAAATGAGTAAATGTTGAATTCGGCTGCAATAGCTTGGAGAACAAAAAAGTTTTCCATACAGACTTGAAATCTGATTGATCGTTTGTATGGCAGCTATATGATTTAGTGGTCCGATCCGACCGATTTTTAAACTTGATCTGCGTGCAATAAAAATAATGATCTGGTAAAAATTTCAAAACGGTAGCTTTGAAACTACTGTCTATTTCTTGCATAGAAACAGACGGACTGACGGACAGACGGACATGGCTATATCGACTCGGCTGTTGATGCTGATCAAGAATATATATACTTTGTGGGGTCGGAGATGCTTCGTTTAATGCGTTACACATTTTGTGGACAAAATTATAATACCCTCTGCAAGGGTAAAACAAGTGAGAAAAGTTATCTTCGGCTTGTCGAAGTTGGTATACCCTTGCAGATCTTTACAAAATTGCAATAAATACTTATGTAAAAATCAGAAGTCTTTTCAAAATTATTGGTATGGCTATGTCAAATGAAGAAATGTTGAACTCGGTTGCCATAGCTTGGAAAACAAAAAAGTTTTCCATACAACGACTTGTTTTCATATCGGTCGTTTGGATTCTCTCTTGAGATTCTGATCGATACGGACGTGTTCAACATAAGCAGCGCGAAAAAAACCATAAAGACGGAGACAGCCCAGCTGGAAAAAGCTTAAATTGCACAGAGCCACATCGTGGGAACGTGTAATTGTTCGGATGAGCGAACCAAACCAAAGCAAGTGTGTTAAAAAGGTCGAAATACAATTTCTCATTTTGTTCTTTTCCGATTGCACTATTTGCGGTGGGAGGCCCAGCTGTTAAATCAGCCGGTGGAGCTGACAACTCATCGCAGACCAACAGTGCTAGCAGATCTGGTGTTCGGGAACTAATTGATCAGAGCAGCGGGGGCCCCGCCCCCACCGATGATGACCCATTCAGGAGGAGCTCCAGAATGTCAAGGTCCCCAACATAGGGAGGAGGAATCGCGGTGCAGGACGCCGGAACCCCAGCGCCAGCGGTAGTGCTGGAGGATATACCGACTTGCCGCCGCAGTGATACAGCGTTGGAAAACTCGGCCCCTGCAGCCAGCAGCGCTGTCAATACGAGTAACCAGAAGGCAAAGGACGTTATCAGCGTGCCGTCGCTCAGGAAAGGAAGGAAATCATCAATCGGATCGCCTATAGGGCCTTTAGACCTAGCCGCGGGAACCCCTGCGACGGCGGTTGTGTTGGAGGATATTCCGACTAGCCCCCGCAGTGCGGCAGAGCTGGAAAACTCGGCCCCTGTAGCCAGCAGCGATACTAATACGAGCAACCCGAAGGCAAAGGACGTTATCGGCGTGCCGTCGCACAGGAAAGGAAGGAAATCACCAACGGGATCGCCTATAAGGCCCTTGGACTTCGCCGCGGGATTCCAAAATGAATCGCTAGGATGGGAAACAAAATTAACGCGATACTATCCGCGTTCGAAATTCGGCGCCATGTAGTCATAGATGACAAGAGCGTACTTCTGGAACTCTCGGCTCTCAGCAACAATGCCATCGAGCTTCACAAAGGCGGCGCTAAAGAGAATCTTTTTACGACCGCTTCTACCCAAACCGAGCCCCAAAAGCCTGGAAAAAATGCTACACCAGCAAGGGAACTGCCAAAGGGACAGATGCCCAAAGTTCAGGAGCCTAAAGCACAGGCACCCAAGCGCGGCAACTACCCCGCGGTGAGCTCAGAGGGTATACCTAAGCCCAAAGAAAATACGTCCAAGCCGCGCAGCTATGCATCCGTCGCCAAGGAGGCTAGCACTGGAGGCGAGTGGAAAAAAGTTCAGCCTAAACGCCTGAGGAAGAAGCCGGAGGCACTTATATTAAAGAAGACGGGAGAGGCCGGAAATGCTCCGGAAACTGAAAGCGGACCCGAACCTCAGCGAACTGGGCAAACATGTTCGCAAAGTCCGCAGAACTCAGCAAAGGGAACTACTGCTGGAAGTAGAGGGAAAAGTCTCCGACAGCGTCCCCAAATTTAAGACCGAGCTGGAAGCAACTCTAAAAGACATGGCTTCGGTACGTACGGTTACTCATAGAATAGCACTATCCTGCAGTGGATTGGACGAGGCCACGACAGCGGAAGATCTCCACAGCTGCCTGGTCTCCCAATTTCAAGGCATTCTGCTAAACCAGAGGACATCAAAGGACTACGTAGGATGCGGGATGGGACTCAGATAGCCTCTGTCCTGATGAACGCGAATGATGTGATCGAGGTCTTAAAGAAGGGCACGGTAACCGTGGGGTGGTCAAGGTGCCGCATCATCCAGGACGTCCGGCCCACGAGATGTTACAAGTGCCTGGGCTACGGGCATCGAGCAACGACCTGCAAGGCGATCGATCGGTCAGACTGCTGCCTGCGGTGCTGCGAACGAGGACTCAAGGCAAGGGGATGTGTTGCACCACCAAAGTGCCTATTATGCAGCGACGAATTGGATAAAAACCACCCGACGGGCTGTTTCGCGTGCCCGACATACAGAGCCAGCCTTAAAGAAGCAAAGTCCCAGCATAATGCAGGAGCAAATTAAGATTGTTCTGCTCAATGTTAACCATTGCGCAGCTGCTCAGAGCCTCCTGGCCCAAACAGCGGCGGAGCTCAAGGTAGACATTATGCTTTTGAGCGAACCCTATTACCCTGTCCGTGGCAACCCCACAATGATATTTGACGAGACCGGTAAAGCAGCCATCAAGTGTTGCAGCAACCTGCACATACAGGAATTGGCGGCCTCGCCGATGCGCGGAATAGCATATGCAAAAATAAAAGGAGTGCATTTTTACAGCTGCTACGCCCCCCCTAGCGACACTCCAGACCAGTTCGAGGAGATGCTGGAGGTGCTGGGCAGCCATGCGAGAGGACGCGGCCCGAAGATCATCGCGGGTGACTTCAATGCATGGGCAGAAGAATAGGGCAGCAGGATATCCAATCCCAGAGGCCGAGCAGTAATAAACACAATGCTTATGCTGGACCTAGTACTGCTGAACTACGGCTGCAAACCAACGTTCAACAACGATAGGGGTTCGTCCTATATCGACATCACCTACATCAGCAGAGGGTTAGTGGCTAACGCGAGCTGGACGGTCCACGACGTTGTAACGCTGAGTGACCACGCACTGATTTTCTTCTGCATCCTACCGAAGGGCACGACTTGGAGGCGGCAGAAAAGATCAGTCGGGCAAGCCTGGGACTCGAGGAAGATCGACGAAGATATGCTGGCATACCAAATCGACTCATTTCGAATCACAAATGGACACGCAGATTCAGTGGCGGCCGACCTTATGAAGATGCTTGAGGCAACGTGTGATGCAACCATGCCAAGGAGGAAAAAAGAGTAGCGCAAGCCCCCAGTGTATTGGTGGAGCGCCAACTTAAGCAAGCTACGCTCGAAATGCCCAAGGGCAAGGAGAAGGGCGCAACGAGCCAGAGGCAGCACCCAGCACGCATAACTCATGGAGGCTTTTAGAAGCAAACGCTCTGAGTTTAAGCACGGCATATTGGCTGCCAAAGCGCGGGCCTATAAGGAACTGCTAGATACCGTGGATAGAGACCCCTGGGGACTTACCTACAAACTCGTAGCTAACAAGCTAAGGAAGAGAGAGGCAACTCCAACTGACCCGGATGTTCTGGCTAGCATAGTAGCAGAACTATTCCCAAGGCAGCCCACACTATGGCGACCAATAGCAGTAGCTCCCCCCCCCTGTGACTTCCCGAGCATTAGAGACCTCGAAGTTGTGGAGGCAGCCAAGCGAATCAAGCCCACCAAAGCTCCTGGCCTGGATGGAATTCCTGGATCAGTCGTCAAGGCAGCGGCGTTAACTAGACCCGATATATTCAGGGAAACCTTCCACCAGTGTCTCTTGGACGGGGTCTTTCCGACGAGGTGGAAAAGTCAAAAACTAGTTCTGCTGCGGAAAGGCAAGGGATCAGCACACGCCGCAACTAGCTACCGCCCGCTGTGCCTACTGGACATCGTGGGCAAGCTATTCGAGCGCATCCTTTATGCTCGAATAGAGGCAATCACAGAGAGCAGCAACGGCCTAGTTACGCAGCAGCACGGATTCCGGAGGGGCAGGAGCACTCCGGACGCACTTATGGCGTTGAGAAACATCGCCGAGAACGCTCTTGATGGCGATAGATGGCTGGGTGGAAGGAAGGAGTGCTGCGCAATCGTCACGTTGGACGTGAAGAACGCCTTCAACACCGCCAGATGGCCAGTAATCCTCAGCGCCATGCATAGGATGGGTATCCCGGAGTACCTCAGGATCGTCGTTGGAAGCTACTTCACGGATCGTGTCCTTTTGTACGACACGGACGCTGGCCCGAGATGCTACAGTGTTTCTGCAGGAGTTCCACAAGGATCTGTGCTTGGACCGATCCTGTGGAACATTATGTATGATGGAATCCTGGGCATCAACAAGCCCTTAGGAGCTGAGCTACATTGCTTTGCGGACGATGTGGCAATAACTGCAGTGGCTAATACAATAGCAGTCCTCAAAGAGAAGTACAACGCGACAATTACTATGGCCACCGACTGTTTAGAGAAAGCCGGCTTAACAATTGCGGCGCACAAGACCGAGGCTGTCCTATTAAGCAGCAGGAAGAAGGTGGAAAGAATGCTGATCATGGTCAACGGGACACAGGTGGCATCACAAGACTCCTTAAAATACCTGGGAGTAATGATAGACCACAGGCTAGCTTTTAAGGATCATGCTAGCTACGCAAGCAGGAAAGCAGAAATAACAAATGCGTCCTTGTCCAGGCTCATTCCCAATGTAGGAGGCCCAAATTACCCGGCAAGGAAACTACTGGTGGCGGTAGCCAAGGCAACGCTGCTCTATGCTGCACCAATATGGAGCAACGCCACCAAGAAAGGCACTTACTTTAAAGAAGCACGCGCGGCGGTACGGTCTATGGCCCTTAGGCTCATTAGACGCTTCAGGACCATATCCGGGGACGCCACACTGGCACTGGCAGGCTTGCCGCCAATCGACTTGGAGATAAAGGCTATTTGTCAGGTCCGAGAAGGTGCTACCCGGCTGGAGGCTCACGAGCGACTGATGGGAGAGTGGCAGACCAGGTGGATAACATCGCAACGGGGGAGGTGGTCCTACCAACTCATCCCCGATTTAATGGCGTGGGCCAATTGCCGCCACAAAAACCTGGACTACCACCTTACCCAGTTCCTCACGGATCATGGTTGCTTTCGGACAAACCTACTCCGGTTCCACCACGTAGAGGCAGCTCAATGCCTTCACTGAACCGATGCTGAGGAAACAGCAGAGCATGTACTCATGCACTGCTCCAGGTTCACGGAGGAGAGGGTGCAGCTAAGGGCGCTGATCGGTGCCCCGCTCAGCCCTGGCGGCATGATCGGGGCCATGATGGAGAACAGCGACTCTTGGGAGCGGGGACATAACATCATCAGAGATATGATGAAGCGGGTCCGAGCCGACGAGATGGCCAACAGAGCTGAAGGCTAATACAGGCGACGTTTACCTATACGGTGGCAGGAGGAAAACTACCCAGCGAAACCAGGGATGAAGGACGTGCGCCTCCAGGCGCAAGAACAAGAAAGGGAGTACAACCA